>VCMQ01000008.1:0-600000 GCA_007113905.1 Teratosphaeria zuluensis | reverse complement strand
CAAACTCCGCCACGCCCTCCTCCTTCTTCACCTCCGCCAGCATCTCAAACAACCCATCCGATTCCCTCACATCCAATTTCCTCGGGCTATCCCCACACCTCACAATAATCGACGTAGGAGTCTTCGACACTACCTCGAAGTGATCCGTAATCTGCGTGCCAACCGGGTAATCACTCGTCTTCAGATCCTTGCGATCCCAAAGCTGCGACGCGGTATTCGGGCCTCTGTACTTCTTCTCCAGGAAGCGTCGCTGGTATGCGTATCCAAGACCGCCCCAGATGCCCTGGCAGAATGCCTCGACCAGCTTGCCGTCCTCCGCCTGCTCCAGCAGCTCCGGCTTGATTTTGCTCAGCGGGACTTTTCGCGTGCATATGTCCTGGGTCACAGGCGCATTGTTGGGGTTGTAGCGAGAGTAGAGCGTCGAATTGAAGATGTAGTCTGCGGCCGGGATGGGTGCGATCTTCGAGTGACGGGTAGCTGCGACGAAAGAGGCGGCGCCTGCAAGAGAGCCGTAGCCAGCTATAGCGAGGGTGGTGCGAATGATTCCCATGGCGCGAAAAGCCTACTATCAATAATGATTCGTTATGCCGATGAAGTGGAAGGGCTTGAAGCTTGACTTGAGCTCTTAGCTGCGGCTTGCACCTGATACCTCGTCTCGAGGCCGGCTTCGGCGTTTGACGGAAGAGAATACGCACATATGATAACGCTCCCTTGATCCTCACTCTTGACTATTGACAAAACAGCAAGTCTTCGTACTGTACAGGTTCGTTTGTATCGTCTATGTATGATACACTGCGGCTCCATCGGCCTGCTGTCTCATGATCAGAGCTGTTGTCCGATGCTTGTTCTCGCCCAATGCCATCCCCTGTGAAATGCAATCAATGCTTTCCATGTCCACAGCCCCTCTGCCAACGCCTTGCAAGAAGACGACATACCAGCCACGACCGCACCAATATCAACTTCGCAATTCTGAAAGTTCGTCCTGCTATGCTCAGTAATCACTGCTGCCTGTTGTTTGCTTACTAGGACGTACCGCCAACGGCTCCTCTATGCTGCAGGGACCTTGGCAGCACCTGCAGATTCTCCTGACCCTATCTCAGCGGTCCCACTCTTCTTATCAGCTGTCGGAGTCCTGTTTGGATATGCCGTCATGACCTTGAAAGGCTCTCCGTCAGGCCTCGTCTCCTTGCTCAAGCCATGATAGAACTCGCAAACAAACTTCAGTCCACCTTTGCCGTCTCTATCGGCACGGAACACTGTAATCTGATCACCAGTGTATAGTCTTCCGTAATTCTTTCCGCCGTTCTGGGAGTTCTCCGGCGTGAGATGCACGCCATTGACCCAGATGCCGCTCCTGCTTTCAGTTGTGACGGCGCAGTACAGATTCGGCACCTTGGTAAGGTCCGCATCGTCCTCTTGCTGAGATCGAGATGGCGAATCGAAGACAAGGATGATGCCACGCTTTGGTATGCGTGTATCGAGCTTGTCTGGATAGATGTGTGTATTATGAGGATCCCGACCCCATACGGAATGCTGACTGGAGACGTTGAGCGTGATTGAGGTGAAGCTGTCGGCAGTCGTAGTCAACCTGGCCAAACGAGGTGGCGGCTTCACAAAATCGTTGGGCGACGCCATCGCAGGCTCAAGCGTCGGCAGTTCAGGCTCGGCATCCGTGTCATCATGATGGTCTTCCTCGGTAGTCGATCCCGATGGCGCATTTGTGGTAGGCAGAGACATGTTGCCAGACATGATGAAGCTTGGCTCTTTTGTGAAGTCGTGGCCACTAACCCGACTTGCATACTCAACATTGTGCGTACTCGGATCATTGGCCTCGTAGAAGAAGGACGCTGACATTGGCACTCGTATCTGTCGATTGAATGTGCTGCGCTGCTGCGGCCTTGGCGTGGCGTCAGCTGCGCTGCCAGGGGTGCCCTTCGCAGGAGTCTTGACAGGCTTTGCTTCCGGCGTAGCTGGTGTCTTGGGCTCCGCTGCAGCCCCGGATCCAGACCAGCTGCTGTGCGGCGAGTCCATATGAACATCTCGCATCATCGATTCCGCCCCCTGCAGGCTGGGATGGGCACCAGCGGCTGCTTGAGAGTCCCATGCGCTCCTGCTTGCGCCCACTGCCTGACTGGCTTGAGCGTTCAGAGTGCCATTGTTGAGGGCAGATTGACTGATCTCGCCAAACAATTTCGGTTGCGATGGTTTAGCTTGTTGATGCGTCGACCTATCGTCGGGCTGGTAGTCGATCTGGATGCTTTGGTGGAACAGCTCTGGACTCGAATCAACGAGTTCGCCTTGTTCACGGTATGCGAAAGCGTTCGACTTCTGCCGCTTCGACTGCCGCGGATTGAAAAAGTTCATCGAACCGGAATGTATGCTGGCCTCGTCGTAGTAGCTGTTTTGGCTTTGATTGTTCTGACCAGCTCCCTGCTGCTCGCACAAACTCAGAGCCGCAACGTCAGGCTCAGCACCGTACTCGTCTTCCTCTTCTTCAGCTATCGCACGCAGACCCTGCTCTGGCGAATCCACGCTACGAGTCGCAGACTGGCTTCGTCCGAACCAGGCGTGTCGCAGACAATAAGATGGGGACGGCCTAGACGCAGGGTCGGTATTGAGCATCTCGGCTAACAAGGCAACCGCATCGTCAGACACTCCTTGCTTCACGAGATCGGTCGGATCAAGAGGTGTCATCATTATTTTGTCGAACATGCCGCGGCCGGTGTTATCAGCCACGCCTTCGAATGGAGGTTTGAGACATAGCGAGTACCACAGCACTGCGCCGAATGACCAGATATCGACCGACTGGCTGTAGCTGTGAAATTTTGTCGGCTGCTGATTTGCGTTTCTGCGTGTTCGCTTCTGGCCGCGACCAGCAACGTGTGCATCGTAGTGCGGGAAGACCTCGGGGGCGCAGTAGAGCAAGGTGCCGCAGAAGGTCTTGAGGAACGTGTCGTTGTCCTTGACGACTTTCGAAAGACCGAAATCAGACAGCTTGATCGTGAAAGTATCTGGTTGCAGGTCGGCAATCAGAATATTGTCCGGTTTGATGTCGCGGTGTGTGATCTTCTTCGCATGCAGATATGAAAGCGAGTCGAGCACCTGTGCAGCCATTTTCTTCCCGATCTCTTCATTAAGTGGGCCGTACAGCTGCAGATATTGTTGCATATCGCCGCAAGGCACGAATTCCATGATGATGTAGAGATGGTTGGCAACGTCCTGATAGTCCACGTATTGCACGATGTTCGGATGACTGATCGCCTTCATGATCTGCATTTCGTTCTCAAGCTTGCGGTCCAAGACTCCGTTCTTCATAAATTTGCGCTTTTCGAGCTCCTTGGCCGCAAACAACTTGCCCTCACTCTTGGTCGCAAGCTGATAGACAGTGGCGAATGCACCTTTACCGATCAAGCCGACCACATTGTACTTCTCTCCGCCAGTCCAGTGCATGCCATATTGGTTCTTGACGAGCGTCACCTTGTGTGATGCTTGCGTTTTGGCTTGCGCCGTCATATGTCGTTTCACCTCCGCATTCTGCTTCGCGTGTTCGATCTCCGCGGCCTCCTTGCGATAGATGTACTGCTGAAATTTGCTTTCGAACGCATCAAAGTGACCTTCGCGTGATGGTATCCGCACGATGAACTTGACGACTTCCTCCGGCTTAGGTGAAAGAATCTGTATGATCGATCCAGGCTCGAGCATCCGGGTCTGCGGAGCGTGCATCTGCTTGCCTTTGAGCACCGTATCGTCGACCATTGTACCATTCGTGGAGAAGTCTTGCAGCATCAGCACCCCGGAGTCATTCATAAAGATCGCAAAGTGCATATTGCTGACGCGCTTGTACATGTCTGATGCCAACACAATGTCGCAGATCTTGGGATTCCGACCAAACACGAAACCGAGGGTGGGGCTGATCACATCGGCGGTGAAGCGCAATGCGAGGTCCATGGCCTGTATGGGACTGTCAGCATTCAAAATGAACGTCTCCTGCTCCTCCAACGCGCTCTGTGTGAGGTCATCAGCGTAATCGTGGCAGCCATCGTTTTGCAGCACATTTTGCGGACTGTGCTCGGCGGTGTGTGCGACGACTCCAAATGCGGCCGGTGAGCATGGATGCAATATGCACATCACATCTGAGATGTCCGCTTCATTGAGGCCAGAATTGTTGCGTCCCATTCTCCTTGGATCCATGCGGCCCTGAGTGCTTGGCTGAGTCGCCTCTTCGTCCATTTTGGCGTTGCGAGACGTTGTCGCCTATATGTCTCGGGAAGTCGATCGAGTCAGAGCGGATGCAGGTCTGTGTGTCTAGGCAACCAGGCGTATTGCGCTAGTGCCGATCACACGCCGATACAGACCCTTAAAGACGAAACTTGATGCCTGATGTGTGTCGAATGCGCCTTCCTGCGAAGGACCGGAGTAATAATTGCTTTAGATGCACCACCAATACCAACAAGCAATGTACGCAGCTCAAAGCCCCAGCCAAAGCAGAGGCCGGGGCACCTTCCCGCAGCGTCTGAGCCACCAAGTTCTGCCCTGACTATGGCGTCTGATTGTGATATTTGAAGAAGGCCCACGAAGATCGATCGCGGATGGTCTATCTTGTGATTCTTGGCTCAACCATCTACAAGTGTGGTGTTCCTTCCTGAACTTATGCCTCGTCTACGCCTTGCACTTTTGTTTCCGCAAACAAACGCTTTTGCCGCCCAACCAAATTGATAAATGATTACACAGTAAACGAGTGGTCGTCGCTAATCGTAATGTCGTGATGTCGTGAGGTTGTGTCAACGATGGGCGACCGCCAGGGCCGGCTTGAGGTGGACGTGATTGAAGGGCTTCCCGTTCTGAGGGGAATGCGCCGGATGTTATGGACGAGCAGATTCACGAGGTCAGCCCTTGCGCAACGCCCATGGATGAGGCCTGGCAGGTGTGCAAGAGACTGGCCGTGGCTCAGGAATGACAGTAAAGAGAGAGCGAAAGGAAATCTGCCTACAGATTCGACGTCTAAAGTTGCCCCGCCCAATGCCGTCCGCGTCTGTTGCGCGACCTGAAACATCAAGGTACCGACGCGTCCTATATTCTATCATTACATCTCAACTTTTCTTCAACATTCTGTTGTCATGAGCCCAAGAGGACAAGCGATCGTAATGCGGCCCAGTGTGTCGCAATCGTGCAATACTGTGCCGGCTCTACGAAATCAATGCCGTCTATCCTCACTGACCATCAGAAACCGTCTGCTAAAATTTGACATCCTCCTGGATCTTCTCGGGCCATCGCCGCTGCCTCCGTTCTGAGCCTGAGGCTTCTGGTGACAGGAATCTTCCATCACCTGGTTCTCTTCTGTGTGGCTTTTTGGGACTTCCTCATGGAGACCGACGGGGTGCCTTTCCATTTCCCTTTACATAAACACCTTCGGCAAGAAATGTCACGCGACAGACTTGCTGAGATCCAGGATTTGGTGCTTCATGCATTTGACCCACGGAGCTGTCATTTCGTTGATCTGGAAGAGACTGTCGACACGGTTCCAATCTCCAAAACTATCAGCCGCGCTTCTCCTTGAGAGACCTCTCTGGCAAGAGCAGGTTTCTCCGATGTCGATTTGCGTCACGCGAAAAAGCTTCACGCAGGTCGATGGCACACGTAGAACCGGACGCCGTACCACCAGTCAAGCCATCTTCTGGTCTGGACCCGTGGCCAGTGCGATTCTGTCATTGCCCACCTTTGCTGTCTCACGCCTTCGAAGCAGATATCATTTTAGGAAGGCGTTTGAAACCTTGCTCGCCAACCAGGTCTCGCTGCAGCTCTTCAGGGTATAAACTTTATTACGAGCTGAATGTGCCGTGTTCGGTAGGTCGCGGCACATCGCATTTGGCCTTTGCCAGATGCCTGGAGGCGCAAATGATAGGTCAGAGGGTGTACAGAACCTACATCACTTGAGATTCATTGCCAATGTTTCTAAGCCAATCAAGTTGTGCCCCGCGGAGCAGCGGCAGAAGGAGAGCACCTGTGCGCACTTGCATTGTCTGTCAACAACCATGCTCATCCCGCGCTAGCATACGAGAACGGATGAGAGGACCACGAAATGCCCGGACACTTGTGCACAACATTGCTCTTGACATTTCTCGCTGCTCGGTCTAATGTTTACGATGCTGATAACGAATGTGGGATCGTCGAGACTGCGCCAAGATCCTGACACCTCCTATGGCGTGAACTTGATCACATGGCTCCGCCTGAAATATCATGTCTTGATTGGCGTTGAAGTTGTGGAGCACACAGCATCATGATACAGCAACTTGGTATGCATCTGTACTGGCATCCCCGCACGAGTCCACGGGCGGACCGAGGAAAGGTATCAGGATGTGACCAGCATACGAACGAGCGGGGTTGAAGTCTTGACCATTTCTTGTTCTTCCTCTGCTACATTGCGACTGCTCGTGGTTACTGGACTCATCTTTCTGCCAAATCGCCGGCGGTTGAGCATCATGCAGCGAAATCTGGGGACAGAGCATCAGGCGAATGGCACTGCGAACGGCGCCGATGGCCATGAAACGAAACATTACGAGCTTGACGCCTGTATCATAGGCGCCGGGTTCGCTGGTGTTTACATGCTACATCGAATGAGGCAGGAGGGCTACAATGTCAAGATCGTCGAAGCCGGCACCGCACCAGGAGGCATCTGGCACTGGAACTCGTATCCTGGCGCCAGAGTTGATAGTATGTACCCAGTCTATGCTCTGTCGATTCCTGAAGTGTACAAGACGTGGAAGTGGTCGCAAAAGTATCCAGGGGAGAAAGAGCTCAAACGTTACTTTCAGCACTGCGACAAAGTGCTTGACATTAGCAAAGATGTGTTATATCAAACGAAGGTCGTCGCTGCTGCTTTTGATCCAGAGGTCGATAAGTGGCGTATTGAGTGCGACAACGGGATCAGGGTCACTGCTCGTTTCTTCATCGGTTGTCTAGGCTTCGCTGCGAAGCGGTACTTTCCTGACTGGCCTGGTCTTGACACTTTCAAGGGCTACATGTGCCATTCTTCGTTTTGGCCAGCTGAGGGGGTTGACTACAAGGACAAAAAAGTGGGCATTGTAGGCACCGGTGCGACTGGCATTCGTAAGTCGTGCTTGCAGACGCTCACGAGACATAATTGATGTATTGACAATAGCGGCAGAAATGGCGCAGGAGTTCGCGAAAGAGGCAAGCCAATTGACTGTCTTCTTCCGCACACCAAACACGTGCCTCCGGATGAATCAAGGACCTATCAATCCGGAGGATGCAGTGAAGGATGCGGCTATGGTTCAAGATCTGCTTGAGAAAGAACGATATGACAACGTCGCAGGCTTCCTGTACCCTAACCCTAGTAAGCTTATCTCAACACGTGAAGCTCCTCAAGAAGACAATGGCTAACAACTACGACCCCTTCAATCAGCCAAGAGCATCTTCGACGACACCCCCGAAGAGCGCGAGCGAGTCCTTGAGGAAGCCTGGGAGTACGGCGGCTTCAGAATCCTCTTCACCTACTACGACATCCTCGCCAATCAAGAGGCCAACGACATCGTCTACGATTTCTGGGTCCAAAAGCAGAGAGCCCGCATGACAGATGCAAAGAAGAGGGACATGCTCTTGCCGGTCGATCGCATCCACCCCATCGGTGGCAAGAGACCTAGTCTAGAGCAGGACTACTACGAGCGGATGGACCAGCCGAATGTGGAGCTAATCAATGTGAAGGAGAATGCTGTCTCTCATGTCGTCGAAAATGGCGTCGTGACGGAGGACGGCAAGCTTCATGAATTCGACATCCTGGCTATAGCGACTGGTTTCGACTCGGTCACTGGGGGCTACAAGGACCTCGACATCATGGGCCTGGAGGGGCAGATGCTGGCGGACAAGTGGAAAATGGGGACGTATACGTATCTGGGGATGACGATTGCAGACTTCCCCAACTTCTTCTTCACCTATGGACCACATTCACCAACAGCATATGCCAACGGTCCTACTATCGTGGAGCCGCAGGGCGAATGGATCCTCAGTGTTATGAAGAAGATGGACGAGCAGGGCAAGACGCGGATCAACGCGAATAGAGATGCGGAGCTGGAATGGAGGGAGACGGTCCGCACGTTGCACAGCATGAGCCTTCGTGATAAGTGTGAGGGTTGGTACATGGGCACTAATATTCCTGGCAAGCCGAGGGAGCCGTTGAATTATGCTGGAGGCGTACCGTTGTACTTGAAGACGATCCGGGATGTCCTCAAGGACTTTGAGGGCTTCACTTTGACGAGTTGTAGAAACGGGAAGACTCGGCCTCCCAGGCCAAAGAGGAAGAGCGATTTAATGATTGATGAAGCAGAAAATGAAGCGCAAAGCGTGAGGAAGAAGGCGAATGTGGTCGATGAAGGCAATGGTCAGGACGCCAAGATCAATCTGTAACGTGCACCTATCAGGCTTCCCCTTGATGAAGTCGCTTAGCCGTTGGCAGTTACTTGCGCCAGCCTGTGCGGATTACTTGCCTTCCAGCCTCATTCTTGTCTTCGACAGCATTTGGGCATCGAAATCAGCGACTTCGAGTAAGTCATCGATCTTCTTCACATAGCTCTCCAAAGCCTGCCGGTCCGGACCTGCTGCGGTTTCCACACGGCCAGCAAACCTCCGATGCCCGCAGGACGCTTCTGTTCGGCTGCTTCGTCGCCTTTCTGTGTCGCGATCTGTTGCAGACCTTGTTGCAACTGGTCTCGGGTCGCCTTCAACGCTGCCTTTCGATCCCTGACTTCACCTTCAAATGTGCTCAACAATAGTAATGATTCTGTCATATCAGGCTTTGGGCTATCTCCAGTAGTTTCAAGTCTCCACGAGATCTTTCCCTCAGCATTGATTTGCGCAGATTTTAGCTGTGCGATCCGCTTTCTTGCATCTGCAATCATCCAGTCTTGGTTCGATATCGCACACCATATGTTTGCATGAATGTTGCCGAGAATTTCTACCAGTTTCCGCGCAGCAAGCTTCGTCTCGTCGGCGGCGGCCTGCGTGTTGTAGTAGTGGGCCTCATCTTCAGCCAGCAATCGCCACAAAGATTCGGCTTCTTTGGCGAATTGTTGACGCTTTTCTATTAGACGGGTAATGTGCCTCTAAAGGTCGGGAATCTGATTTTCGCTGGTCCAAGTGTAGTTGGTATGAGCATATGGCTCTGGCTCCTGATGCTCGTCATATGCTCTTTTCACCAAATGCGGTGCGTTCCCTTCGTTCGGCCAAGAGTTCAGGAAATGCCCTAGCTTGTCACGGCTGTCGTTTATGCTAGGACTGGCAGATGTGCCAGCAGGTATCATAATAGATCCACCTGTAATACCATTATGAGTTACTCTTTACCGTATCTGCCAGCAGAGGTGCATCGAAAGGAGCCAACAATAATATCTCACCTGATCGTTTCATCTCTGGTATTTTCACTCCGGAATTTTGGAGTTGTTGCTCTGATACAGCCAAATTGAACTTCTGGATAGCGACATGGCCGGCCTGCGCCTCTGTCCTCCATCTTGCGACTTTCTCTCGTTCTTGTTGGCTCACAAAAGGCTTCGAGACGAACGGAGCAGTGATATGAGCTGCAGCGGATCCAAGCACACCAGCCCCAACGAATCTTCGCCAACCGGAGACGCTCCATGGTTTTCGAGCTGAGGTGGCGAGCGCGATGCCTGTAACAGCACCAAGAAAGCTGATGTCGCCATAATCTATCTTCCCCACGCGGCCAATAGTCTTGGGCTGCGGCACTTCGATGCCTTGTTGCTGTAGGAACAGCCTCTTGCCGATACTGTCGATAGTATCAAAGACTTTATCGCAGCCTGACAGCGCCAGGAAACCGTAGGCGGCGCTTTCGAAAGCAATGGCCTTGGCAGCTGGGAGCCTGAAAGCCACACCGAACAGCAGCGGAAGTAGACCAGCGTATCCTGCATTGGTGGGCGAGAATATGTCTATGGAGGCACCTGTGCTTCTGCGAGGCGCGGGTATGGATTTGACATCTTCTGGCCAGGCAGGGAGGGCAGGATGGAGACCTTCGAGCGGGGAGGGAAACAAGCGCATGGTCGGAGTGTTGACAGAGATTAGCAACAGATGATTTGCATCTCTGTCGAGTAGATATATGGACCATGCAATGGTCACACAACGCTAGAGGTCGTGCCTGCATGGTCCCACACCGGTGAAGCAGGCATGTTTGGTCAGGATGGGCTTGAATCTATCGCACCGCCACTGAGTCCTGTGCGCACATGTTTGGGACGGCCGTCCAGATTTATCGCGACGGAGATACGCATATCGGCCGTCGTGCGAGACAAGTCAAGAAGGCTACATATATAGAAGAGTTGGAGGGGAAAGGATGGTTCGTACGCAACACCGAACACGCGCCAGCGGAAGGCCGCCGCCTGCCGCATCGTTACCGCATCGTCGGGTCAACTTCAAGATTCATTCCTGGTAGCTTCACATTCCAGTGTCGCATGCGTTATACTGCTGCAATGCTCCACAGCAGGACTTATCACATACACCTGCGATAAACTGACGACCAGAAGTAGGAATGGCGCAGCGCAAAAGGTCGCGCGACGAAGCAGAAGATAATTATATTGGCGTCGGCGAGACCTTGGCATCGATCAACGGACAAGATGGTGGAGATGATGGAGGAGAATGGCAGCAGGCCGAGTCCAGGCGGACGAAGCGACTGAAGAAGGCGCCTTCGAAGGAAAAGAACAACTACCCAGAGATCAAGCATGCGCCATCCGCCCGCTTGCAGACCTTCGTCAAACTTGGCGACTTGCAGAATCTGGCATTGTATCTGATCGCAGATGGCAATGCACCGCAGTGGGTGTCGGTCAGGAATCATGGCGCCGTCAGGAAGGTCGTCGTGCTCATGGTGCCTGGCTTGGAAGCTGCACTATTCGACGGAAGTATCGCTCTTGAGCAGGCGACAACGAATGGCAATAATGCAGGAAACGCTGCGAACGATGGAGATGGAGGCACCAGCCAGCACAGGGCAGAGGACGTCAAAGACGACGTGGATAGTGCGCTTGAGAAGGTACAATCGGAAGCATCAGACGTTGAGCAGCCCAAGGCGAAGAAGCTGCACATATCACCTGATGACTACTATCCGGTCAGACTAAAGCACAGCCGGCTGCCAAAACCGCTGCGACCCCTCAGCGACATGTTCGAACATATATGGCCAGTCAGGACTCCAGGCGACGACAAGTATGCCAAAATGCATTCGCCACTGGCGGCAATGTTGACTTCGCCGATTGTCAAGGCCAAGGAGGACAAATACAAGAAAGGACCGAAACCCCCGGCCGAGGGCAGAAACTGGCAGAATAAGCGTACTCCCATCACAGAATTCTTGACGAGTACACAACACTTGTCTGATGAAGGTTATGTACTTCACCCAGCACACTATAATGGCACTCCGAGTGCTGCCGATGAGGAGAAGAGCCGCGAGCTCAATAAAACTACTGTCGCAGACGGCTGGGTTGACTCGTCCAACATACCCAATCTTCAAGCCGGTACGGTGCCAGAGAAGGACATTGAGAAAGGCGCGATGCTTGAAGGCCGTAAAGTTCTTTCCATGGATTGCGAGATGTGCATAACGTCGCCGAAAGGTGTATCGCCACAGGTCTTCAGCTTGACGCGGGTGTCTGTGATCGACTGGGATGGCAATGTTGTGCTAGACGAGCTTGTGAAGCCCCCGAATCCTATTACTGACTATTTGACACCATATTCCGGCATTACCGAGAAGATGCTCGAAGGCGTGACCACTACGCTCGAGGACGTCCAGCAGAAGCTACTGGCACTACTCACTCCGCAGACCATTCTCATCGGACACAGCTTAAACAGTGACCTGAACGCCTTACGGCTCACCCACCCTTACATCATCGACACTTCAATCATCTTCCCACACCCCCGAGGACCGCCTCTCAAATCTAGCCTAAAGTGGCTCGCACAAAAGTACCTTCAGCGCGAGATCCAGAAAGGCCACGGCTCAACCGGCCACGACAGCATCGAAGATGCCAAAGCATGCTTAGATCTAGTCAAGCAGAAAATCGAAAAGGGCAAAGCTTGGGGCACAGCAGAGGCATCCGGCGAGTCCATCTTCAAGCGCCTCAGCCGCAGCATCAGGCCCAAGCGCGACAAAGTCAACTCCATCGGCGACGACGAGCCACGCATCGCAGCCGTCGTCGATTGGGGCGACCCAGTGCGTGGCTACGGCGGCCAGGCCAAAGTCGCCATCGGCTGCGAAAGCGACGCCGAAATTGTGGCGGGCGTCAAGCGCGCTCTCACTGGTGACGCCGACTCCTTCCTCGTCCCCAAAGGCGGCTGCGACTTCATCTGGGCCCGCCTGCGCGAACTCGAAGCCTACCGCGGCTGGTGGGACAAGTCCAAACTCGTCGACTCCGACGCCCTCCGCGCAAACACCAAAGCCGATTCCGCTTCTGCCTCACTACCCGAAGTCGTGGCCCGCACTGTGCAGTATATTTCGGACATCTACGACGCGCTGCCGGATTGCACGGCGCTGATTGTGTATTCGGGGAGTGGGGATCCGCGCGAGCTGAGGGAGCTGCAGGCGTTGCAGCAGAGGTTTAAGGAAGAGTATAAAGTGAAGAAGTGGGATGAGCTGAGTGTCAAATGGACGGATACGGAGGAGCAGCGGTTGAGGAAGGCGAATCAGAGGGCGAGGAATGGGGTGGGGTTCATGACGATTAAGTGAGTGGTTTGAGGAATCTGCAGGTGTGTGCAGGTGCGTGAGAGAGTCTTCGCCTATGCCTGAGTGTTGTTGCTACAATTGCGATGAGCTCATTGCTACTCTCGTCGAGAGCGATTCTTGAATCCTGAGCAGCACTTGAGGCTCGAAAGGCCTGTGGACCATGGTAGTGTGTTACAATGACTACCAAAGCGCGGTTTTGCGTGATCTAACTCGTGGCAAGTAGCACTTTCCGCTCCCACTCACTTGGCATCTCATAAGTGCTCTGCCCTCTTCTGCCACTCGCTTGCTTGGCTCGCTCTTCAGGCCACAATCTGGTGATCTAATGTCTATGCTGCTGCCACATTCGCCTGCTCAGCAGGTGCTGCCGCAGTGGTTGTTGCGAGACTGTCCTCGAGCCTGTGGTCTGCCTGCGCCATCTCAGTATCCTTTGGCTCTTCTCTGCTCGGCTCAACTGGAGCTCGCTCTTCCTGGGGCGCTGACTGCTCCTGGTGTCCGACAGGCTCTCCCATCTCCACATCCCGTGCCTGACTCTGCCTTGCTGATGCGTGGTTGCTGCCATGCATTGCCTGGCCACGATCCATCTCGTCTGCCTCTTCAGGTTCCGTCTTCATGGTTGCAATAGGCGCCGACCTCGGTTCCTCATGACGGGGAAAGTAGCTTGAAGCCAATGCGTGGCCTGCACCATCGATGCCTCGGGGGAAGATCTTGTTCATGAGATGCTGGTGTCGCTCCTGCGCTTCGTGGTCATCCTCCTCATCACCGGCTGGCGAGCCAGGTGTGCCAGACCTCATGCCATCCTCCTCCGAGAGCGAGTTGGAGTGCGCAGGCGCAAGAGACCGTCCTGAGGTCGGTGTGCGCCCCTCGACTTCAGCACGCTCAGCCTCCTTCTTGGCATGCACTTTGCGCAGATTGTTGGCTGAGCTGACCGAGCGCATATCCGGCCTCCCGTCCTTACGAATCAGTATACCTTCAGCATTGCGAATCGGCCTTGTACGACTCTTCTTGCCACCAGAAGTACCCTCGTACTCTTCCTCGCCTCCATGCACAGGAGTGCTTGGATGCTCCTCGCTGCTATCCGCACGATCGGAAGGTCCTCCAGCTGCGCCACCGGACCTGCGCACCAAGCCGCCCCGTCCATGGTGCATATGACCATGATGTCCCGGCGGAGAGAAGTGGCCACCGTGCAAATGTTCTGGCGGCCCGCGCTCCTCACCATGGTGGTAAGGAGGCGGAGGAAGATGCTCCAGCGCATGACTGGGATGTCCGCCTCTTCCTCTACCACGGCCTCGTCCTCCGCGACCACCACGGCCTCTGCCTCTGCCCCGACCTTCGCCGAATGAGTGCTGCGTCAGGAGTTCTCCTTCCGGTCCCGCCCTCCAGTGCTCGTGGCCGTCAGATTGAGAAGTAATGAAACGGTACGCCCCAGTCTGACTCGCTGCTGGAAACGCTGGGTCGTGAGGTCGATTGTCCTGCGATACATTCGATGTTGCTCGACTCCTGGAGCGAAGCGCGCCTTCCGGTGTAGCCATGGACGAGGTCTGCTGCGCGCTGTTCCCTGGCGCGGGAGCGATCCCGTCCTCGCCGTAGCCCCTGGGCATGATGGGCGCTAGTTTTGGTCTCTTTGGCGAGCCTGGAGCAGAAATAGGACCATACGGCGAGCGATGCTGTGGCTCCTCAAGCGGTCTCTTCAATTGCTGACCGGCATTGACAGCAGCCCAGCCCGCAGCGGACGGCTCAGCTTCCATGCCATGAGGCCTGAATGGGTTGTAATGCGGTGGTGGAGGTGGGAGGCCTGAAGGCGGTCGAGAGTCCGTTCCCGGTCGCCAGCCGGACAGAGAGGACGGCGGTGGCAGTGGCTCGGCAGGCCTGAAGCCAGGCGGGCCAGGCTGAACGGAGCTAGGCTCACTGGTCCTTGAATCGGTGGAATGCTGCGTGCTCAGGGTCGGAGGAGCTTGAGCCGGCAATATTGGTTGCGCATGCAGCGGATGCTTTAGCTCTTCAGGGGGCGACATCATGGCTGAGGAGCGCATAGGAGGCAGCGAAGAATGTGGGTGCGAAGGTGGTGGGTGCGGATAAGAATCTGGCGCTGCTTCCAGTGTCTCTCTGTGGCCAGTCATGGGACGTGGTGAATGACGGTCCTCAAAGCGTCTTAAGCGATTTTTCAGAAGCTCCATCTGCATACGCAGGCCGTCTACTTCATTCGCTTTGTTGGTAACATTGTTGATCTGCGTTGCCAAGACATCGAGATCTCCAGGATCATGTCGTGGCTGCTGCAGCGTTTGCTCAATCATCGGTCTCGCCCTTAACTCCGCCCTCAATTCAGTCAAGACTTGCATGACATTAGCCATCTCACTCTGGAGTCTGCCAACAGCTTGCTCTACGTCGGCTACTTGACGGCGGTGCGATTCGAGCATGCTGGTGTTGTATGACACTTGTGTCTGTAGTCGCGACACAGCGCCGGCCCAGACATCACTGGCTGGTGATGGCTTCCCCGACAATGTGCGACTTTGGTCAGTAGCTGCTGATGTTGCTGCAAATCGTGACGATTCAGTGCTCGCTGGTAGTCCTGAAACTGGACCACCACGAAACGGTACTCCCTGAGGCGGCACTGAGCTGCCTCGCTCGCTGCGGCCCTCTATCACCTTCCCAAGATCCATGTCTGCTCCCGACGCATCTGTAGGCTGTTGTATGTGCTCGGGCTGATTCACTCCAACACGCGCCTGACCTCTGACAGATGGCCGACGCTGATGATGTGTAGATGGTCTGAAGTCGCAACCTCGAATTGATTTTGGCTGTCTGCGGAACGAGTCAGAGAAGTGAACAAGGCAACGTCGTCGTGTGAAGGCCAGAACTATCAAAAATTGTGATCCGTGATGATAATTTAATGTTTGATTGTGATATAGTCATCTGAAACGTACCTGTATACTGGCGTGCAATCTCCAAGCGCACCGACTTGCAATGCAAAACCCCACCGTTTAGCCCTGCAGCAGGAACGAACCCAGGTCTCGAATCTGCTGAGAATAATTTGGTGTATAAGTTAGCGCGAGATGAATAGTGGGGTGCTGTTCAATACGTATAGCAAAGACCAGGGATGGACCAATAGTGTGGTACCACACTATTCAGAGTTGGAGCGGCGCTATTTGGAATGCACGAGTAGATTGGACTGCGCGCGAATCGAGTGGGCGCCGCCGAATAAAAGTTGGCATGCCTTGGTGCGTCCAATGCGTCGACTCCAATCGGGCTAGGCAGTTTGGGCTTGAAGATGTCGCTAGAACTTTAATGAAGTGTCAAGGTCAACGGTCAAGCATAAGGAACGACATTTGGCTTTTGCGTTGACAGCGATCTGCGGGAGGTGCGATCCTTCTGGCAGTTTCAGGCTTGACGTGAGGCAGAAAGGTATCGCAATTGTGTGACGCTCTAGCATTCAAGCTCGACCGCTCAGTCAGTCCTTCTGTAAGCAGGACGAGCACGCGTGTTGGGATGGTGTTGGATTGGCGTTACACCAATGGACCCTCCTGCCGTTGGGCAAATAGGTAATCCAAACCAGAATCGCAGGTGCGACCTGCCGCTGAGGTATTGGATTTGGCGAAGAATTCTCCGGCTATAGGAGCAGCGCCAGTGCGCCACAGTGTTTTGCGGTTTACTTTTGGCCGAGACTGAGCCGTCGTTCACGGTTCGTGTCGCTGTTGCGGCGCCGGAAAAGTTCAACGGTCTGAAAGTGGTGTTGCAACACGGTTCGGCCGGACAGACGTGGAGGGATAATGCTAGGCGGACCCAGTTCCCTGGTACGAAGGTAGGGTTCTCGTTTTGTCGTAGCTTGCGGCTTTGTCGAAGACACCAGTGCATCGGAGATGAGGCGAAAGTAGAGACTCAATCAAACGCTAGGCCTTTCACATGAAAGTATAGTAGTACGAGGCTGTCGGCGATCACAAGCGGATGACACACCGACAACAAGGTTCGACTTGCTACTTTCATCTTCCATAGCGTGAATGGAGCAGCGAATTGCGCAGCCAATCATTTTCTGTGCACTGAGAGAGCTTCACATGCCAGAATCTTTATTTCTGCCTTGGTGCCTGAAGTCTCTCCGGTCGGCTTTCGCAAGCCAAGCAACTTGAACATCGTCACTGGAGCTCGGTCCACATTCCTCCCTTGGTGAAGCACGAGACAAGCTAAGCTGCGAAGGCGGACTGCTGCCTCGCGCTCACACATTCCAACCTCGACACACAGCTTACTTAACATCATCCACGCAGCACTTAATTACTGCATTGACGCGCCTGCGACTCTGCCGATGGTGCCGAGTGGCCTCCGTCGTGCGCTGAGAGGGGTCGGCGGCTGTTGAAGAAGAAGGAGAGGCGGCACACACCCACATAGCAATCATGCCGCACGCCACGGAGGACGAGATCATGGGCGGCGCGAACCCGGAGGCGGACGAGATCGCCTTGGCAATGCGATATGTCAATGGTCAGGATCCGCAGGGCGGCGTTGGACTGCAATTCGACGGCGAAATCGATCAGACAGACAAGGCCGATGATGCCTACGACTTCGAGAATGAGGACTTCGACGATGACGAGCTCCCAGAGGAAGAGCAAGCAGCGGTGAAGGTGGAAGGCGACGGTGACACTGCCGATGATGCCTTTGAGCTCGATCCTTTCTCCGCTCCGGCCACAAATGGCTTCCTTCCTGGCGAGCACCCGAGCAGCGACGACTTGTTTGGCGGCGAAGAGCATAACGACCTCTTCGGCGAACACTTATCATCACCCGAACAAGAGCGCCAGCCAGTGCGTCCTCAGGCCCAACCGAAGATGCCCGCCGGTCTTGCTCTACCTGGCAAGTCCGGGCTTGTACTGCCGGGCCAGGCTGCAACTTACAGACCTCCTCCGCCCTCACAGCCTCGTGCCCGGCAGCTGAAACACAGGCCGACGTCCCTGAGCCCGGAAGTGCATCAGAACGGCTATTCGCAAATCTCACCTATGAGCATGGACGATACTGACGAGGACGACAACTCCGAGTTGGCAATGCAGATGAGGTTGTTCAAGACTGCCAGGGAACACAGGGAACATGCAGATGGTGAAGAAGTCCAGTACATTAGTACCGAGCTGGAGTTGAGACGCTTCTTCACGCTGTTTCCAGACTACAGTCCGCAACAGAACCCCAGATTCACCGAAATCTTTCCGCAGCGCCCTGTGCAGTATCGAGGAAAAGTGCCACTTAAGCCTCCCAAGCCTGTCCAGCCTACCAAGATCTCGCTGGACGTGCTCCAGGATCAGGAACGCAATTTTCGAAGCGGCGCAGCAGTCAAGCACGGCAACGAGCCTGTCCATGGCTCGAACCTGGTGTACTTCCAGCAAGCTGGTGTGGGCGACGATGAGAGCGACGATGGTCTCTTGCAGGACTATTTTGGCGAGGATGAGGTCGTCGGAGGGCTGACCATCGAAGACATGGCGCTAATCTGCCAAGACTGGAGCGTCCGTGACGGTGACGTGGTGGCTGAGCCGGACGACGAAATGGCCCTGGACGGATGGGACGCAGCGGAACAGGCGCGTCCGAGCAAGAAGCGTAAGCTTGACATTCTTGAGGCGGACCTGTCGACGTCCCTGAATCAGCGTCAAATCGCCTTTGATGAGCCGGAAAAGGCCGTTGCCAAAGTGGCGAAAGCAGTAGCCCTGGATCTGAACGACCCGAACTTGCTCATCGACGAGCATGCGCCGCAACATGTGCGCAAGGCGAAGCGCATACCAGGCGACATTCGTCGCGACGCAGCCCTCGCTCGAGACTTGGCGAAGCGGTACAACATCAGCAATGATGAGGCGTACGACCTGCTGAAGGAGAACCATCAACACAAGGTGCGCAGTATGCTTGGCGGCACCGCGGTCGAGCATAGCCTGCCGGCCACGAAGCTACAGTATCCGTTCTACCGTGTTGCTCTGGATCCCAAATCCAAGCGGTCCTTCCACCGTCCATCGCTCGACCTACGGCTGCGCAATCTTCGGGAGGAGCTGAGGTGTAACAAGATCAAGACTATCAAGAAGAAAGAGCGTCGTGGCAAAGACATAAAAGAGCTCTTTGCAACCGCCGACAAACTCGCGCTCGATGACAATGCTAGCGTTCTGCTTCTGGAGTACTCAGAAGAGGCACCGATGATGCTGTCGAACTTTGGCATGGGCAACAAATTGATCAACTTCTATCGGAAGCGCAACCCGGATGATCAAGAGCGTCCGAAGCGAGACATAGGTGAAACGAGCGTCCTGTTGACTCAGGATAAGAGCCCGTTTGCCAATTTTGGTCACGTTGATCAGGGCGAGATTGTGCCAACCATCCAGAATGGGCTGTTTAGAGCACCGGTCTTCCAGCATGCCTCGAAGCTCACCGACTTCTTGGTCGCAATCAGTACTACGCACTCATTTGGCAGCAAGATGTATCTGCGCAATGTGGAAAATTTGCATACCGTCGGCCAGCAGTTGCCGATTTCTGAGGTACCAACAGAACATTCGCGTCGTGTCACTGAAGCAGCAAAGAAACGATTACGCGCAATCGCTTATCGCATATATCTGAAGAGTCAAGACCCAACCAGATACAATAAGCGCAGGAAGCAATTGGACAATGCGTCGATCATGGCTCACCTGAAGGGTCATGATATGCCGCAGACCCGTAGCAAGATGCGAGAGTTTATGGCTTATGACAAAGGCAACCGTGAAATAGGAGTGTGGGTGCCGAAAACAGGCCAACCCGTCCCAGACATCGAGACGCTACGGAGCTGGATCAAGCCAGAAGACCTCTGCCTGTTGGAGTCGATGCAGGTCGGCGTACAGCGTCTTGCTGATTTAGGCCTCAAAGATAAGGACAACGACGACGAAAAAGAAGTCGATGGTAACATTGAGGTCGAGCTTGCGCCTTGGCGTGCAACGAAAAACTTCATTGGCGCTACGCAAGGCAAGGCTATGTTGAAGTTGCACGGAGAAGGCGACCCGACCAAGAGTGGAGAGGGCTTCAGCTTCGTCAAGACTTCCATGAAAGGTGGCTTCCAGCCTGTCGGTCTGAGTGTAGAAGACACCATCAAGGCCAAGAAGCGCCGTGAGACAGGTGGCCACTCCTACAATGTCGCGGAGCAGCAGAAGGCATACGATGAGTTCATCCGCCAGATCTGGGACAAGCAGAAGCAGAGCTTGAGCAGTACATTCGAACGCGAGCTACCCGACGAAGAGGATGACATGCCTAGTAGCGCATTTGGAGGCAGAGCTGGTACACCTCGATCTTCGTTCGCCGGAACTCCTGCGCGTCGCGACGACGAGACTGGCACACAGTTTAGCAAAGGCAGTGCGAATCGTGGTAATGGCAAAGGCAAAGTCCTGGTCATTCGGCGAACAGGTGGCATCGACCAGTATGGCCAGCCCATGGAGGATCAGATGATTGAAGTCACCAACCCCAAAGTCATCCGTGAATACCGCAGGCGCCGGAACGAGAAGCGACTCGAGCACGTCGATATTAACAATTATGAGATGACAGGTGAGGACCCAGAGCTCGAGCAGCTAGTGAAGGAGAAACTGCAGGAGGAGTACAACCGAATCAAGCGCAATGCCGACCGCCGCGAAGCACGAGAACGCCTGAAGAACCATCAAGTGGGTGGAGCGGGGTCACCTCCCGCCTCCACCGCTGGCTCGCCGGGACAGTCGGACGCAGAGGGCCGGGCAGGTGTCAACGGCAGTGCCGACATCACGCCGCAGAAGGCCGCCCGTGGTAGGCCCAAGGACGGAACCGCACGCAAGTGCGCCAACTGTGGTCAGGTCGGCCACATCAAGACCAACAGAAAGTCAGTCAACCTATCCTTTGTTTGTTTATCTTGCGGTGTGAAGAATAAGTACCATCTGGAGAATGATGAAGTGGTGGTCATGAGTCCTTCCAAAGGCAAGCGCAAGGCTGCTGGAGGTGACGGGCATCGTGATTCAACTGCTGCGGGTGATCAACACTCGATCTTCCAGCTATAAGCGCCTGCAGGTGGCTATCATAACATGGCTACATTGGGCCGCTTTTTGCGAAGAGGGGGGATTGCTCTTGAACGTCTTGCTTGCCTGCTTCTTGTTTTAGCTGAATGAGATTGGAACTATTGCTGACCTAACATATCAAGACTCTGCCCGATGCTGAACGGTATGATGAAGACCGAAGATGCCAATGCCGCAGGCTCGAATGCTTTTGGTGCATCGGCCGCGCCGCTTGCGTTGTAGACGTGTGCCATCTCCTCCGTGGCCTTTGCCGAACCCGCCTGAGCGAACGATATCCCGAAGCGCATATTCATACTCCACAGGCCACCTGGTTGTTGCGAGAGATCAGTGACTAATTGGTAACGTCACGGCGAAAAGTCATTGATGAAATCGTAGAGCGCTTCTTGGTACCTGTACTCAAGCAATTCGACTGCACAAGGCAGATGCTTCAAGAACATAGTCTATCCGTACATGCGCCATGATATCCACTTCGCGCTTATTTTACATGCCCATCCTGCCATTCTCCTTCTCTAGATCTGGGTATACCTCAAATACGGCTTCACCTCCCTCACATTGCCAAACTTCTTCTTAGCATCTTCCGTCTTCACGCTCGGCGGCACAATCACATCGTCTCCAACCTGCCAGTCAATCGGCGTCGTCACGCCCTTCTTGTCCCCCGTCTGCAGCGAATCAATCACCCTCAACACCTCGCTCGTATTCCTGCCCGTGCTCGCCGGGTACAACATCGTCAACCTGATCTTCTTCGCCGGGTCAATCACAAACACCGCCCGAATCGTGAACGCAATGCCCTGCTCTTTCGCCAGCTTATCCAAATCATCCTGGCTGATCATATCGTACAGAAATGCGACTTTTCGGTCTGCATCGGCGATGATAGGGAACTGCAGATTCGTCTGCGAAATCTCATTGATATCCTCAATCCACTTGCCATGGCTCCCCAGGTCGTTGGCAGAGAGTCCAATCATCTTGACATCGCGCTTCTCAAACTCGTCTTTCAGCTTGGCGAAGGCGCCGAGCTCGGTCGTGCAGACGGGCGTGAAGTCGGCGGGGTGGGAGAAGAGGATGGCCCATTTGCCGCCGAGCCATTGGTGAAAGTCGATGTCGCCGTGGGTGGTTTTGGCTTGGAAGTTGGGCGCTTCGGAGCCTCTGGAATGAGATTAGTATGTCAAGTTCCCCTGCGCAGGTAAAGGCGAGGATTGTTGTGAGGCGTACAGGCGCAATCGTGGCTGTCCGGCGGGCGTAGCGAGGTAGCGGCGGAAGACTGGAGAGGTCTGGCGGGCGGCGAAGGTTGGGTATGTGCGGGCCAGGGAGGAAGCGCGAAGAGCGGAGCGTGCGATGGAAGCCATGTTTGCGAAAGTTAAGAAGGAATTGTTGGTGTGTTTGGGCAGGAAATGGTGTTGTTGCGTTGAATTGCTTGAAAATCAATAATATTTCAGAGCTCGCATGAGAACATTTGGTTTCAGGATTGCGTCACCGCGCTTTGCTCATGCTTCGGACTCTGACCAGACATCGAATACATACCTTACATGCAATTTGAAGTTTTCATTCAATCATTGTCGCATGCTATAGCAGCAGTGGCGAGATTGTGCTACAGACCATCTACGTGAACGGCGCGCTCATAATTCTGGAAAAAATCGCCACCACAAATTAAAGCTTTAGGTTAGTCCTCAAATCTGGTCCCTCAACATCCCATCATGACTTGTCCTCCTCCACTCGCCACAAGGCATAAGCCCGTGACTCTCGCCATCCTGGTCAACAGAATACTCAACGCACCAATGAAATGGCTTATGCGCGCCCTGTTCCCGAGCAATTTGCGCCTTGCACACACGCTGCGCCCACGACGCATTATGGACCACATTCAAGTTGGAAGGATGAACAGGCTGCGCGTCGTCGCTCGGCAAAAGATTGTCATTGAGTCGAAAGTCGCCCTTCAACACACCGGCGATCCCAGATGCCCATTTCAGGCCGACGTTGTTTGAGATGTAGTTGAGTCGACCCCAGATCCAGGAGACTTGAGCCTGGGCGGCGGATACTTCGGACAGATCAGGAGTTACATCGCTTGGGTTCGAGACGGAGTGCGAGGCCGCCGACGGCTGTACGCGCAATCTCTCCAAATCTGCAGGGCTCAGGCGTTCAAGGGCACAGGTGCCGGCGAAGAAAAGAGGCCATATGCAGCTGTATGCTGAGAGGAGGATCGTGTTTGAATTAAATGCTCCATCCGGCGCGTGACCTAGGCAAGCTGGTATACCGGCGCAAATGTCGTCAGTCATTTGGCGACGAACGCGGCGGAAGTAGCGGACTTGTTCTTGGCGCTCGTTTGGGGTGAATTGAAAACGACCGGCTAGGTACTCTTGGGAGCGTGTGACGAGGATGCGGATGACGCGATAAGTGTTCCACACGGAAGGTGCAGGTGAGCCCCTGTAGGCGTGTACCATTCCGTTCCAGATGTGCGGTGAGTCTGCGACTTCCATGTCATCATAGAGCCAGAACGGGCTTCTTTGGCCGGCTTCCACGCCCCAATTGATCAAGCGCGCATCAATACTCGCGCATATATCTGCAGCCTCAATGTCGCTGGTTGTATGCTTTTCAATCGCTGCGCGGACTCTGGCGAAATCAAATGATATTTTAGCGAGACTGTCTGCGGGTCTGCTGATGTTCTGAAACTCTGTAGAGGCAGCTTCCAGGTCTGTCTCCCACTCGTCCAGGAAGGCCGGTGGGTCTAGGTCGTCCCAAATGCAGTGGATTAGGATTTGGGCCCGAATTTCGCGGAATAACACCCGCCCAATATGCGATTTGAATTGGCCTCTCCCACGTAGCTTTAGCAATTGGGTGGCGCCCGCAATGTGTGCTTTCCAGCTTTGTATGCTCTCCCTTGAATCGCATGCGAGGTTTTCGAAGTACCCCAGCATTACCACTGCAATGAGAGCTTCGTCTGTCTTACAACGTTTGGGATCTCGTAGGGTGACATTGAGAAGCCCGAGCGCATCTGCGTACATAGCACGCGCGTACTCTCGACCAAACGAGCCACCCATGTTCTCGATGTTGTCTACCGCTGCCATGCCGCATGCCTTGATCGCCAAATCCAGACATGGATCCATCTTCGGCTTCATCGCAAAGTCTCGGAGAAAGTACCAATGCTGAGTCGATGTGAATTGATTGAAGAAATGATTCTTCGCCACTTCTTCGGCGGTGGGTGCGAATGTGTATGTGATGGGAGCGTCAATATTGTGCAGCGGCATCAGGTTCATGCCGGTTTCCAGGACCTGCTCATGTTTGATCTTGTTGACATCGTAGTCTATGTCTTCGAAGTTGATCTCGTCCGTCACAGGTTCAGGCATGAATAGATTGGCCTGGTCATCGCTTCCTGACGATGAGTCCGTCTGGCTGGAGGAGGGGGTCAGTATGCCTATGGGCGTCTGCGGCGATATCCGTGTAACAGGCGCGGGTGCATCTTTCCCTGCCACAATTGCTTGTGCTGTCTGTCGTGCTTTGCGACTGGCCTTGATCCGAACGGCCTCGCTCTCGTCCTGGATCTGTAGAGAATCGACATCTCGATAGCCGCTGCATTGCTTCTTGAGCTTCACGCATCTTGAGCAGGCGGGCTGCTCGAGCGTGCAGCGCTTTTTGGCCCTCCGGCAGTTTTCACACCCTGCGCTTGGTTTGCCTCTGTATACCATGAGGGAGACGCGCGTGTGCTCTCACGTGCGTACGTGCGAGATGTGCCAAGCGTACTTGCCGCCTCGGTAGCCACAAACAACGTGGCAGCTGCATATATTAACCAGGTGACAAACTCTGTCCTCAGCTGGTTACCACAAGCACAGCCATACCTGACCCTTGCAAAAGCGCGAGGAGAATCTGGTGGCCTACGAAAGCGGCGCAACGACTTCCGAAATGGGATCAAGTAGTGATAAGTGAGGTGCTGCACCGCCGCTGATCCAGATAGTGCTGAGCACAGCCCTATGGTGTCTATTGAATTGAGCGTATCGGCTGGCTGAACATGAGGAACGAAGACATGATCGGATCCTCGCCAAAGGCTTGCAGATATTCCGTTTGCTAACGTATTCAGCCGCAGACGTCTGGTTGTGGAGGACGTGCAAAACGGCTCGAGAAGCGAGGTACTGCATTAGCGGCGGTCCAGCCCGGAGGCCGTGAGCGCCAAGCCCACAAGAGATTCTCCAGCGAGCGAACTTCGAACTTTGCAACTCCAGCGATTGAAGATCGTGTAGACGACGACAACCCCCTCGACCACCGCGCACCACCACCGTCAAGGTACGAAAACAATACGGAGGAAGGCTCAGTACTGCTGCGTCAATCAAGGCACTGGCTGACATACGTGCTTCACACAGATGGGCGCCCACAAGTACCTCGAGGAGCTGCAAAAGAAGAAGCAGAGCGATGTGATGCGCTTCTTGCTTCGCGTTCGCTGCTGGGAGGTATGAGCCCATCGACGTCCTGAAAGAGCGGCATAAGATATTCTCCTCGAGATATCTGTGTCTTGAGCGTACTCGTTGAACGTTTGCTGAGAGTACATCAATCTAGCTCCGCCAGTTGAACGTCATCCACCGCGCCTCGCGCCCATCCCGCCCCGACAAGGCCCGCCGCCTTGGATACAAAGCCAAGCAGGGCTATGTCATCTACCGCGTGCGCGTTCGCCGCGGTGGCCGCAAGAGGCCTGTGCCAAAGGGTGCCACCTACGGTATGGAATACGCACTAGGGGCATGCTGGCAATTTGATACTGATGAGGTTCTGCAGGCAAGCCGACCAACCAGGGTGTGAACCAGCTCAAGTACCAGCGCTCGCTCAAGTCCACCGCCGAGGAGCGTGTCGGCCGCCGCGCTGCCAACTTGCGCGTTCTCAACTCGTACTGGATCAACCAGGACTCCACCTACAAGTACTACGAGGTCATCCTGGTTGACCCTCAGCACAAGGCCATTCGCCGCGACCCGCGCATCAACTGGATCGTCAACCCGGTTCACAAGCACCGTGAGAGCCGTGGCCTCACTGCCACCGGCAAGAGGTCTCGTGGTCTTAACAAGGGCCACCGATACAACAACACCAAGGCTGGTCGCAGGCACACCTGGAAGAGGCAGAACACTCTATCTCTGTGGCGCTACAGGTAGAGGGCTGTGCGTTGAGAAAGATGGCGGCATTGTGGGATTGGTGCTTGCGCAGCGTTGCAACATCAGTGAGGCGTTCGGCTTGCTTCCAGAACCACTGGCAGTGGTCGCTTCACGCGTCATGAACTTCAAGCGGTCTTCGAAAGCTAGCATTGCAGATGAGCAAAATGAAGACACTTTCAGCTTGCGTCACGAACCTCTGTCCGTCTTGCATTGGCTTTCGCTATCTCAGTCCATTTGCTGTGAAGGTGCAAGGTGCAGAATCACTGCAAGGATCACTGATTACCACTCAGACAGCTCCTATAGTACTGACGTCGAGGTGAGGCTCTCGATGCTGGTTACAAGGTACGTACATATCCATCTTTGACATCCCTGCTATGATGAGAGACACAGCTGGCACCAGTCCGAGAAAGACTTGTACTCTTTTTGATGCGGAGAAGCTGCTGAGATTAGACATCTCTATCTCTGATCGCAACACCAAACTTGGCAAATACGACCGAAATGTCAGTATGAGTACTCAGCTAACGCCTCAACGCAGAATTGCAACACGGATATCAGCAAACAGCGAGCGATCTGCAGAGATAGTCTACCCCCTTTAACCGTAGACCTTTGCCAGGCAAGTGGCTTGCGCCTTTCTCCGCCACCAGTTCAGTGGATACTTATACCTATATAAACGCGCACATTGCTCCATGTCCATGTGCTCGTTCGCGCACTCATTGCAATCGCTGATTACATGTAAATAAGGGCAGCTCAGCTGCGATGCTCGAAACCAAGTATCAGTGCTGTTTCGAAATATATTCGTTAGAATTGACCTTGCGCGCAGTACGCATATATTGCGAGTCAAACAGATGTAAGATGGCCTTGACCGTCCTATAATCCTAGTCCCACGTGCCATACATTTATCCCACTTCACCTGTCCACTGTTTCGTCTGCTTGATATCGGCACACCGTACCGCTAGCGCGAAGGGGCTAGCTGGACCCTGTGTTTCCAAGGAGCTTAAATTGGAAGATGCAATGATGCCTCTTGGCGGAAAGCCATTGCAGCGTGAAGTCACACTCAAGACATGGCCCCTTCCGTATCCGTATCGACCTTGCTATTTCTCGCACGCAAGGGCGAGCACGCGAATTGCTTTGACGACCGCCATCAAGAGAAATCACAAGGCGAACTTGAGTACGCAAGAGCCGCATTGCAGCACTCACCCAGGTCCCTCCAGCTTCCTCGACGCCGATACAGCCGAGCACGCTGCTCTGGATAGCTCAGGTACACGCGTCTCGAGGCCAATTGCAAGGCTCACGTCACACGACATTTGCTATTCTGGTCGCCTGGAAGCGACATCATTCGAAAGCGTCATTGGAACAGCAGACGATCCAGGGAATACTTTATAGCACAGATGGTGGCGATCGATGGCTCCGTCGTGGTCGAGTCGGCTGCTCTCGACCGGCAGCTCGAGTAGCAGCAGTAACAGCAACAACACACCTCCACGAAACACTACGAGCAGTAAGGCATTGCCGCGACCGCCTCCACAGGCTTTGTTCGACCCGCCGCCAACACTACATGGAGAGCGACCTCAGGCCTCACCACCGAGGCCGCAGACCTCTGGTGGGGCCAGACATATCCACAAGCGCTCGGTGAGCGGGCCATTGCCCAAAATCTTTGGCAGGAAGAAGAGCGCGAGGGACCTCAATGGCATCAACGATTCCGATCTCCAGTTCGACGATGATCTGGTGCCGGTGCTCGATGAGCCGAACGCACCAGCACCGACTAGAGTGATCAGCGGGAAAAAGAGTGGACTGGATGAAGGAGAGCGAGTCGTAAGGAGATGTATATGCTGCGATAGTAAGGTGTTGGTACCAAAAGAGTTGGACAAATTTCGATGTGTTGCGTGCCTTACGGTTGTGGATTTGAAGCCGTTGTCCGACCAGCGCGAAGAGAAGCAACGAACATCAGGCAAGCGCGCAGACAGCTTTCCGGGAGAGGCACCACCTAGTGTCAAGATCGTTCCGTTGTCCGTGGAGCGGACACGCGCTATCATTGACAGATGTCTAATCACATATCTGCAAGCGCGATGCAGACGGCAGGAGCAGCCATCATCATTGCCTAAACCATTGCCAGGTCTTGATGTGACGGCCCAGAGTACTGGTAACCTAGCCGCGACATCTCCGACAAGGGCCGCCATACCAATTCGACCAAAGATAAACCCAGTAGGCAGACAATTATCGGATGCTCCTGTTTCTTCGTCACCACCAGACAAACCAGATGCAGAGCTGGAGGTGATGAAGCATTCAGCCACCGTCAAAGACTTCACCGGAATTGACGACTTCTCCTACACGCGCATTGACACGCCGCCGCCAACCCAAGGATCAGGTGCCAATGAGCCTACCGCGCCCGGTACAACTGTGCCTCGCAAACCCGTACCAGAGAAGCCAACGCGAAAACCACCTCCGCCGCCTATGAGTTTCTCTCATCGGCAGGCACAACAGAATTTGCATCCCAATGGCCATGCAACGTCGAATGGCATGACATCGCCCAGAGGACCCCACAGCCCACGACCTACGCAATCGGAGATGAGGGAACGCCAGCGTTACGAACGGGTAAAGACCATCTTCAAGCCTTTGGAGGACTACATGAATGCCAGCTTCGGGGACTACCAGGCTCTGAATACTGCATTCAGTACCACCCGGCCTACACATCCTGGCCGCGCACGGAGCGAGAGCAGCATCAAGGCTTCACCTGTAGAGCCCGCTGATGGACTCACCCCAAGTACATTCGATGGTCTGCAGGAGCTTGATGCCAAGACTTTGCTCTTAGGTGAATTGGGCGAAAACAGTTCATGGTGGCTAGGCAAGCTTGACCGGATACGCTCTGACAAGCTGAAGCGCAAGAAGGTTGGCGAAGGGTCTATCAAGGCTGTCTCATCACGCTCTCCGAACATTGACTGGGTCGAGCTTTCTCGATGGTACCATTTGGTGCATTTTGCTGGAAGTGACTGGCAAAGCAAAGTCGACAGTGCGCTGCTTGACCAGCCGGACCTGGCTCGAGCGCAGCTGGAAGGCGAGATCAACGTTCGCAGCATCGACGAGGATATTGCAGAAGCCCGGGAACATGCGATTAGAGCGCTATTGAAAATCACCGAAAACGTGCTGAAGAGGCCGTCACGACCATTGACGGAGCCTGAGCATATCCGATTCCTGCTCATCATACTTGCTAATCCATCGATATATCCGTCGGCAAGGAAGCCGACAAGAAACACCTCGAATACCGGTCTGCTTCACCCGGGCAGGACCACTTCAGGCCATCGGAATGGTGTTAGCATGCCTCCGAATACCTCCACCCAGGTATCGCCTCGAAGATCTCCGGATCGCGCAGGACCACAGCATGCCGGACTGCTGAAGCGCATCTTTGGTCTTCTGGCGAACACTCCAGATACATGCCATCGCTATGTCACTGGCTGGCTTGCGAGGTACGATCAGGATCGCTTCGAGTATCTTGTTGATCTTACAGCGAGCTTCGTCACCTACAGGATCTCCCGCGCGTCGTCAGGACGGAATCGTAGTAAAAGTGCTGTCACTGACGGTGGGCTAATCCCAGATCTCTCCGGCACTGCAGCAAACACATCGGCGCAGCTGCATTCTGCCATGGGCCTCAGCGGCTCAGTGAAGAAACAGCAAGATGAGGCTGGAGACGAGACTCAATGGGCGAATGATTGGCAGGCAAAAGCGGGCGCTCGTGTCATGTCTTTATTGTTCGCGGCGAACAACATCTGGCAAGGGAGGAGACGAGACGCCGAGCCCAGACTTGACTCCGATTCACCAGCGTCCACCCTACCAACACATAAGGCCAGAGCAAGACGGAGTGGCCAATTGATGCATACATCGCAATTCTACAATATGTTACTGGACTACCATGATATGATTGCCGACTTCAAAGTCTGGGAGTCCAAGCGCGATAAATTTGCCTTCTGCCAATATCCATTGTTCCTATCTATGGGCGCAAAAATCAAAATTCTAGAGTTCGATGCCCATAGGCAGATGCAGCTCAAGGCGCGGGACGCCTGGTTTGACTCCGTGGTCCGCCAGTCGGCGACCTTGGATAGTTACCTTCACCTCAGAGTCAGGAGAGATTGCATAGTAGACGACAGCCTCAAACAGATCAGTGCAGCAGTTGGTGCCGGCCAGGATGAGCTAAAGAAGGGCTTACGAGTCCACTTCACAGGTGAAGAAGGTGTGGATGCTGGTGGGCCTAGAAAAGAGTGGTTCTTGATGCTAGTAAGAGACATCTTCGATCCGAACCATGGCATGTTCGTCTACGATGAGGAGTCACATGCGTGCTACTTCAATCCGAACTCTTTCGAAACATCCGATCAGTACCATCTGGTCGGCGTTCTGCTAGGCTTGGCCATCTATAACAGCACCATTCTGGATGTCGCGCTACCATCCTTTGCGTTCAGGAAGCTACTTGCTTCGGCGCCGGCATCTGCTACTGGTTCTGCAAGTGTATCCTCCGTTACTGGCACCAAAGGACAAATGACCTACACCGTCGCTGATCTGGCAGAATTTCGACCGTCACTGGCTGCTGGTTTGCAACAACTGCTCGACTTTGACGGTGATGTGCAGGAGACATACTGCCGTGACTTTGTGGCGTCTGTTGAGCGTTATGGCACGATCACTAGTGTGCCCCTCATACCCAACGGTGAAGGCACACCGGTCACAAATGCAAATCGACATGAGTTCGTCGATGCGTATATCCGCTACATACTGGACACATCCGTTGCGAGGCAATTCGAACCCTTCAAGCGTGGCTTCTTCACAGTATGCGCAGGCAACGCTCTGTCCCTTTTCCGCGCAGAGGAGATTGAGCTGCTCATCCGAGGCAGTGATGAGTCTTTGGATGTCGACTCTCTGCGTGCCGTGGCTGTCTACGAGAACTGGCGATATCACCAGCCGCCGCATCAACAGCTTCCTAACCCCGCAGATACTGTTCCAGTGATCGCCTGGTTCTGGGAGATCTTTGCCGAGGCGTCACCAGAGCGGCAGCGCAAGCTTCTCACCTTCATCACGGGCTCCGACCGCATCCCTGCAGTCGGTGCAACCAGCCTAGTCCTTCGCATCGTCGCTGGTGGAGACGGCTGGGGTGGGGGCGGCAAAGAGGAGCGCGAGCGCTTCCCTGTCGCCAGGACTTGCTTCAATATGCTGGTCCTGTGGCGTTACGACAGCAGGGACCGCTTGGAAACAAAGTTGTGGCGGGCGGTTGAAGAAAGCGAAGGCTTTGGATTGAAGTGATACGGAGAACATTATATACCCCTTGGACTTGGCGTTGTACACGATCAGAACGGATTGTGCTTGAGGTCGCATTGGTGCGAGCCGTGTTGATTAGGATAGTTGAGGCGCAGACGGACAAATACTGTACCCAAGTAGAATCGTACAAGAAAATGCTCACTTGTGATTGTTGCAGATCGCGTCGTCAATCAATGCCATTCATTGCTCGGCTCAATATATGGCACATGGCGCCTTGGTCTTTTGGTAGCTTCATAGTTCCAAGCTGTCTTCTGACTACGGAGACATCTCCATCTTCGCTGTCTCAAGTATGTGGCACCTGTGTGGAACATGCTTCAGCTTTGGCAGCCGATTACGGACTCGCGACCTGTACTGCGTCCCGGAACGAGGCAGCTGCTTCAAGCTGTATTACTTGCGGGCAGATCGTGATGCCAAGCATGTGCATTATCAAGACCTGCATGAGTGCACATGAGCCGCGGCAAGGGTTGCCCATATCTCGGTCGCGAGTTTGAACCCAACGTGGTTACATACAATGCAGCTGACTTGATGCGGTTGACCACTTGGTGATGGAGTCAGATTCATGCTGATGGGCTCAAAAGTTGATCGTGGATTTAACTCTTGATGAAGTCCTGATGATGGAATCAAATTCTTATTGATGGACTCAACTCTTGATCAAGCAGTCACCGGCGCAACCGTTGATGGGAATCACCGAGTATGCTGGCCCCCTTCTTAGGACGTTGTATCTCCCACGCGGCATCTGAGGGGTTCTGGCAGTGCATGTTGACCTCGGCGGCGGCATGAGATGGACGATCCTAGAGAGATCGGCGAGTGTCGCGTGGTCTCTTGCCACGAGACTTTGGAGGCGTTAAGAGTTTGTACGGAAGACTAATGTGCCTATCGGAGTTGATCACTTGGTCGGCCGAGCGATAAGCAATACCCACTAAATAGCAGACGTGGTTCAACGGCCGCCAGCAAACAGTGTTTCTGTTTCCGTGTACCAGAAATTCATGGTCATGAGCAGCCATGACTTTGGGTCCTGATCTTCGCAAGCTCTGAGATTCGGAGCTGGGTGCGAAAGCAGTGCGACAACGTTGCGAAATGGCGACTGTCATTGGACTCACTGCTTGCGTGTCAGTGTCGCATGCTGTGAACACAGCCGTCCAATACGCGCACTTCTTCCGTCATTACTTGCGCCGGCTGAATGCATTTTGGCTCAGGGACAAACCCCACTCGCGCATAGATCCGGGAGACTCGTGGGCGACTGCGTAATCGCCAAGCCTCGTCTGCAGCACAAGCGGGTCCGGCACGGTTCTCAATGCGACGCGGCAGGGATATGAAGACAGGATCATGACCAGGAAGTTTAGACGAGACTGGTCTTGGTTGCGAGTAGATCAAGTACCCAGCGGCCACCCAACCGCACTATTGTCACCTGCTTCCAACCACGTACCTGTCAAGCACTTCACTCTCGCTCTTGACTACCATCCTTTACGCGCCTTCCAGGGGCTTGTAAAAGTGCAAGCACTCTGCGCCAAGGACAAAGAGATTCATTCGTTCGAATACACCAGCTACATCAATCAAACTCTCATTGGCAACACTGACAGCTTCAATTCCTGCCTACCACCACAATGGCGTTCCAACCGTACACCCCAAAGCCCGTCACGGATATCTTTACACCTGGCGACACAGATATCAACAGGCGGGAATGCCGGCGAACGGTCCCCATGAGGGTGCTCGCCCTTGGTCTCGGACGAACCGGCACCGCATCCCTCAGGACCGCTCTTCAAGAACTGGGCTTCAATGACTGCTACCACATGATGTCCGCGTCCGTTGAGAACCCGCCAGACTGCCTGATGTGGTCAGACGCCCTCGCCGCCAAATACGACAAGCAGGGACACTTTGGTAGGGAGCAATGGGATCAGCTCTTTGGCCACTGTCAAGCCATCTGTGACTGGCCTTGCGTGGCTTTTGCCAAGGAGCTCATTGAGGCGTATCCTGAGGCCAAAGTCCTCGTCACTACCCGGGACGTTGACAGCTGGCACGCGAGCACAATGAAGACGGTGCATTGGCGGGCGACTGAGCCAGAGCTCAAGTTTGTTTCCAAGTTCGACTGGGCGGCCGGCATGTACCAGCCGATGCTTTCTAGTAAGTCTCACGAAGTCCTTGCATCACACCACATTTACTAATAATGTGCACAGAGTTTTGGACCGAATTCTGGGAAGGCGACTTTGAGAAGAACGGCAAGCGACGATTCAAAGAATACTATGAGGAGATCCGATCGCTTGTTCCAAAGGAGAACTTGCTGGAATACAAGATGGGTGAGGGTTGGAAGCCACTTTGCGACTTCCTCGAGGTCCCAGTCCCCGAGGGCAAGAAGTTCCCACGCACCAACGACACCGATGGCTTTGTTGAGCGCTGCCGCAGGAGGAACCGGATGCAGATGCTCAACGTTCTGTTCCGGGCTACTGTGGTCGGCGGATCATTCGCTGCGATCGTTTACGGGGCGACTCTGACAGTCCGCCGATTCTGGGGCAGCCGGTCTGCCTAATTGGCGGCTACTACGTGAGACCCGACGGTCAAACAGCGGACCGTCGCGTCTGTCAGCTGCTTGTGTACAGATGTGTTTGCATTGTTGATTGCGATAGAGCGGGCAGTTTAAGGAGTTCATGGGACGGATATAAGCTGAGTACGTCGGCGAGCGGAAAGGCAGACTAAGCAAGGGTCAAGAGAGCATTCACCAGCGTTTTTTTTGACGTGAAGCTCGGGCACGTCTGGATCACATAGGCGAAGAAAGCCTACATATCTAATGCGTGTACCTAAGTTGCGCAAGTGATTGTGCAAGCAATTCGTCGGCAGACGCATACATATTTTAAAAAACACCCCTAAATCATTCACCATCCCATTCTCATCAGCACGACATTGTCATCGAAGTCTTGAAGCCTGCCGAGCACAGCAGCTTACGGGTACCTGCATTATACCACCGGCTCTTCCATCACACGTATTGCTGGCTGCTTTTCAAGATGCACATTGCGATCGCCAGAAGGCCTGGCCAAAGCTTTGTCCCACTAATGGCCCGATGTGGGCTACTTCGCCTTGTTCGTAGTAGTGAAACGCGACTTTTGTTTGACGCCCTCGAGCGACGTCACGGCGGTTACAGGAATGCCGCCGCTGGCCCATCTGTTACAAGTGGACAAAAAAGGGCGTACGCAACTCTTTGTGGCGAACTGCCCGTGCAAGGAGTGTTCCGACGAGGCGACTGGTCGGAACCCGTACGGAAGTGTCGAGTACACATCTCTTGGTTAATCATTCGCGCCCGGGAACTCCTGTCGTGGGGCTCTTGGCGACGAGTCAACGACCAGGCACGCTCCACTCATGTTTTGGCCTCATTGTGCACACTCACATGCTTATGCGCCGTCGGTGTCGCCACAAACAGCAGTGTATGCGCTCGAGTTGTCAGCCATGTGCATGATGCGCGTACGTTCTTCTCCGCGATCGCGTACCGTGGTTGGCTCAATTGAATACAAAGCTAGTTTATCTTATGTCCCAGACAAGGACCTGAAACCATCCTTGCTTTCGGAGCTCACTGCGGCTAGCTCCAGCATGTGTGTCAAGCAATCTTTCCGGCATTGTCCCAGCTGGCGCGTCCACTTGAGGGATGCGGAATTCTGGTTCGCGTGTGAACGCTCGTGAATCCGGAATGGGTACCTATACGGAGTACCGCCAACTGGTATCTCGGCATGTGCTGCGCATGCAACCACATCAACATTCCCTATTGATCCACCGTAGAGGGCGCTCCGGCTAATTGGTCTTCTTTATCGATCCCACCATCCTCACCACTCTTGCGTGATCCAAGGAAGCCCGCTTTCTGACCATCCAGAAGGTCTTAAAGCGCAATCGCTTCAATGTCGTTCTCTCGTTCATCGTTTTTCAGGGCGGGCAGTTCCTGGCGAACATGGGCAGCTGCATTGCTGCTTTTAGGTGGTGCGGTCGCAGATTTGAATAACGAGACTTCGCCAACATCACAGTTCAAATCAAGACCAGATATACATCCTCCAATACTCGAATTCGGTATTCTACGACCAGAACTCGTAACGCCAGGCTACATATTCCTTGCGCCATACCGAAACCTCGATCCGGGCCCGTATATCTACGACAATGGCGGCAACCTCATTTGGTCGGGAGCTGGGCAGAGTGGGCCAAAGACTGCACATACTCCGCGAGTATGTCAATATCGGGGAGAGGATCACCTCTGCTTCTTTGAGGGAGAACAGCATCAAGGTTTTGCAAGAGGGCATGGAGTGATCATGAACAAGCATTATCAGGTCGTGAAGATCGTTGATGCAGGAGGAGCAGGAGCCAGCAGTGATATGCACGAGTTCAAGATCACACCGTATTCGAATGGGACGACGGCGCTCATGACTGTCTATCAGCCAAGGCAATACGACTTGACAACAAATCCCAAGTTCAATGTGGTGGGAGGCATGGGCTGGATTGTGGAAGGCGTCTTCCAAGAGGTGGAAATTGATACTGGCAAAGTGATCTTTGAATGGCGATCGTTGGATCATGTTGACCCAGGACTTGCTTGGACGATGCCAGGAACAACTGATACGAGTGGCGATGGGTTGCATGAACAGACGCCATGGGACTACTTCCACCTCAACTCGATCGACAAGAATGAGGATGGCGATTATTTGATATCCGCACGACATGTCAGCGCAATCTACAAGCTATCTGGCAAGAATGGGTCAATCATGTGGCAGATGGGCGGAACAGCACCAACAATCAAGACTACGAATTTCGTCTTTTCTTACCAGCACCACGCCCGGTGGGTGTCTGAGAACGAGACACACACGATCTTGACATTCTATGATAACGCCAGTAACGGAGTAAACAGCACCGGAGACTTCTCTCACGGATGGATGATCTCGATCAACCACATCTCGTCAGAAGCCGAGATGATCAAGGAGTGGGGTGCGCCAGAGTCTGAAGGTGGCATCCTCTCTGGTTCCCAAGGAAACATACAGATGCTTCCGAATGGCGGGTGTCACATGAGCTGGGGCGAGCATGCGTACATTACCGAGCATACGGCAGATGGACATCCAGTGATGTACGCGAAACTGGCCGACCGAGAGTCTAATGTAATGATTTATCGTTCGAACAAGTACAACTGGACTGCGCAGCCATTGACCAAACCTGCGCTCTGGACGTACAGCAGGAACAATGCAAACATGATCGCATTCGCTTCATGGAATGGCGCAACGGAGCTCAGGAGCTGGAATTTCTATACTTCTGGATCGCCAGATGGGCCGTGGGAGCTTGCTGGGAACGTAGAGAAAACTGGATTCGAAACCGAATTCAGCACCGACAGAGTAGCAACCTGGACGTATGCGGAAGCTTTGGATGCTAATGGAAGGGCGCTGGAAACCAGCGTGATCGCCAGGACTTTCATACCGAGTGAGACGCTGGCAGAGCACTGCCACGATCGAGGCTGTGACTTGTCAGAAAGCGTCCTCGAGACAGATCGAGAAGTACCTTACGAGGCACAAATTGTTCTGCCGCCAAAGTATCTAAGCACGGAGCGGAAGTTCAATACCAGCCATTACTATCAGGACAGCCCAGAGCATCAGAACGAGCCTGATCGATTTTCTAGCATCAGGTCCAAGGATGGAAGTCTGAACCAGGCCATCATTCTTATGGCGATTGGTTGTCTGGCCGGCTTTGCCATCACGGTTGGTTGCTACTTCCTCTGGACTCGCGGCGCTTTCTGCTACTTGCAGCCAGTTTCCGATGCTTTCGCAAATACGCGCTTTGGCTCGAAGTTCATGGGCAAGTACCAGATGCTGGAGGATAAGGAGGCGGATCCGCTCACGCCAAGCAGTCTGAAGCATCGAAGGGCTGCAAGTCAAGGCGGTCTCGCATGACTAGCCGCTGGAGTGTCTCCAGTGTTACCGACGTGGACGCAGGACTACCTGGCACGAGTACAAGAATTGTTAGTCAGGGGATTGAATTCCCCAGTGAGGAGCTTAGGAAGGAGGATTGAGATGTGCGTGGCATTTGGCTGTGGAAAATGACTTTGGGTAGAGCGCTGGCGTCATTTGGGTTTAGACATGGCGAGCGAGTCTGGCGTTGTGGTGGCAATGGTTCTGGGAGGGCTACGAAGATGGGAATGCATCACAGGCGCTTTGAGAGCGTTAGGGCATGATACCAGATACTGCACTGAATTTTACGTGTCCGTTCGACATGACCGCGCTTCGCTTGCTTGCAAAATTTTGACGGTGAAGCACATGTGCTGGGCTCTCGTGACAGCAGTCCCGTCACAGCCGATACTGTCGTCAGTGAAACTGCGGCTTGCTGTACTTGGCAGCGCAGTCGGCCTATCGAAAGGATACTCGTACCCTCCTTTCAAGTGCCCGCGCAGAGCTAGGTGGTCTCCAAGCAACAGCTGTCGCGAATGTGAAATGCAACATGGCAAGAGCATCTAGAAGTTTCATCCCATGCTAGATGCATCAATACCCAACCCTCCTGCACAATGCTCATGAAGTTTGTCGAACAATCTAGTCCTGTCAAGCCACAGTATCAGGTATTGATTGACATTGATGAGCGCATCTCCTGAACGAAGCAGCAGACCCTGGAAGTGCGCCGAATGGATGCCCGTTTCCTGGAGTCAAGCCCGTCCCAGGACTAGCTCTTGCAGCATTGACAGCAAGGGCGGTGGCGAGCTGGCGCCTGATATATCTAGTAACTCGTTGCCTGTCTGGCATGTCCAAGCCCCAGAAGAGAGTTGACATGCTGCACGCACGTATCGTGGACGCTGAAGAGAGTCGACCTTACCAAGGGCTACGGCGAAACAGCGTTTGCGACAAGCAATTGCCGGAGCCGTCTTGGCGCGGCGCTACGATCAGTGGAGTGCTGATTAAAAAATATCGCGGAGGCTGTCCGTAGCCCGCGTCGTGCAGCATCAACCTTAACCGACCGTCGCGCCGGTGCTTCTTATCCGCTTTGTGATCTTGTGCCAGAGACAACCAAGCACTTTTCTAAAGGCTTGGCATGACCAGGGCTGGCGATGGAGGCTTACGTCTTCTCAAGTCGTGTTGGCCGAAAGACGGAGGTTCCCTCGGTCCATGATGGGCTATTCTCTGCTGCTCGTTGGGTTTGAAGCTGGAGATTTGTCGCCGATGAATGGACCGCGGCGCAACGACGCATCAGTGGTACGCAAGCAATTGTGAAGACGTGAAGGCGTTCGGTAGAGCACACGTAGCTCTTGTCAGTGCTACTATTCTTTTGTTGTTCGAGACAATTGACCACACGGCAAGGCACGTGAATGCGATAGATCAGAGGAAAGGAAAACAGGTTGGCGGGTTCTTCTCTTGCCTTGCATCAACAAGCAGTTTGAGACAGTGATCTAGCCATACAGTATAACCCAGATCTGGTGGCGCATCAACCCAGCAGACGGACTGGGCAGTCACGCAATCGCAGGCTTGGAGCACCTGCTGCGCCGGGGTTCGCTCGACGTGCAGTAGGTCGGCACTGCTGCTGTACCAGTATAGATAAAGCATGACCATGGCACATAGCCGACAGGCCTCGATACACCACCTCCGCAACCGCCATGGCTCCGAAAGCATATCGGTCGGCGACCTCGCGCGACGATCAACAGCAGATAGACATAGACCTTTCGATCATGATAGCGATTGGGAAGAGGGCGAGCCACAACATAGCTCCGGCGTGACTGCATCGCCTCTACCTTCACCTGGATTGCTGGAGAAACAATTGCACGATCTGCCTTCATCTGGCCCTGCACTTGCAATCGACCACCCAGCAACACGAATAAGCGAGCCACCTAAACCAACATGGGTCAACTTACCCAACAAGTTCCAGCTCTCCATCCTGGCTCTATCGCGATTCGTCGACTTCTTCCAGATGGCCGCGCTACAGACATACATGGTGCATCAGCTCAAGTCTTTCGACCCGGAGCTTCCTGATCAAGTTATCGCACATCAGTCAGGAGTCCTTCAGGGTGCTTTTACAGCCGCGCAAATTGTAACAAGCATATTATGGGGAAGAGCAGCAGATCAACCTCAGATTGGGCGCAAGACAGTTTTGAACATTGGTTTGATTGGCACGGGCATCGGATGCATAGGTGTCGGTTTCAGTAAGACATATGGACAAGCAGTGTTCTGGCGTTTCATGAGCGGGGCCATCAATGGAACGGTAGGGTCAGCGAGGACGATGGTGGCAGAGATCACGCCGAAACCGTGGCATGCTCGAGCATTCTTGCTGTTACCAGCCGCGTTCAACTTTGCGAATATGCTTGGTCCGATGCTATCGGGTATGCTGGTGGACCCGACTGTCAACCTCGCGCATTACTTTGGACCCGGCGGGACATTCGGTGGATCTACAGGAGTGATGTGGATGAAGAACTATCCATACGCAGCGGCCAACCTGATCAGTACTGTATTGCTGTTCTCGGAGGCGGTCTTGGTCACGTTCTTCCTAGAGGAGACCTTGAAAGGGAAGGAGCCATTCCAGTGGGAGACGTTGAATCCGCTCAGACTTGCCCAGGGCGCATACGGACATGTGGTCAATGCGAAGAACCGAGGGTATCAGCTGGTACACGAGACGCAACGACAGGGTTTGCTCAATGGGCAAGAGCGGTCGTCAATGGAGATGGACCGCTTGGCAACCTCTGGCGAGAAGGTCTATGAATCAAGACCTGTGCAACGGCTGCCATTCAGGCGCATATGGACTTCGAATGTGCTCTGGACCCTCCTCAGTATCGCCGTCTTTGACTTTCACATGGGTGCTTTCAATAATCTCTGGATCCTGTTCCTTGCGACCCCTCGCGAATTCATTCCTGGATCGAATGCGCCTGCCGAGTCGCCGCCTGCGACCGTCTCCGCTCCCAAGGACGAACAGCTGGCTGTCAGAGACCTCAAAGAGCTGGCTGCACGAGGTATCTTCAAATTCGCGCAAGGTCTGGCCTTCCCACCGCCCACTATTGGCTTCGCGATGGCTATCATCGGCTTCGTAGGCATTGCGCTGCAGTTTCTGCTATATCCCGCCGCAAACGCAAAGTGGGGTCAGATGCGGTGCTTCCGTGCCTCGCTCTTCCTCTTTCCGGCAGCGTACTACCTGGCGCCTTTCATTGCGCTCTTGCCATCTGCTACACCGTCTCCCGAACCAGCAAGTGGTTTCTACGTATGGTTTGGGATAGGCTTCGTGGTACTGCTGCAGGTCGCAGCTCGCACATTTGCCTTGCCCGCGTCCATCATGCTGCTGAACAACAGCTCGCCGCATCCATCCGTCCTCGGCACGATACACGGTGTAGGCAATGCCTGCTCGGCGACTTTCAGAACGCTTGGGCCGATCTTGGCTGGCTACTGGTTCGGCTTGTGGACTGAGAGAGGCATCATTGGTATGGCATGGTGGATTGTCGCGTCTGTGGCGGCTTTGGGCTGCATCGCATCGTTCTGGGTACGGAACGGGAGTGGGCATGAGATCTTCTTGCCTGGGGAGGAACAGGAGGAGAAGGAGGCGCAGACGGCTGGAGGAAGTGGAAACGGGCAATAGTGTAGATGTATGTCTTGATGGGCGTTCGAGCACTAGCATTGCATGACAGCGCAGTCATAACCAGAGAAAGTTTTGTGTGATACGTATCCAAGTGATACCGTCCGATCCTGCGTTTCCTCCATGAAAGGTTTCAGGTGGACCTGATCATCACCACGCGACAAAATTCAATATCTCAAGAAGATCTTCTTTGCATGACTTGTCTTCACTTGCTATTCCTTGCAGCTGCAGCCTCTTTGCGTCAAACTGATGGCCACAGGATCTTGGACGGTGCTGGCTGCAGCGACTCCACACGGTAAGGTAATCCGGATCCTTCGAGCTCAGACACTGTCGTCACCGCCTTCAGATCTACCTGGTTATGCGGCATGGTAAGTTCTGGACAAACGTGAGACCTGCTCTGGGACCTTCACGTCCGACAATTGATATAAGTCCAATAGTCATCGCTACGGCCTAGAACGCTCTGAATTGTGTCAAATTGACAGTCCGTCAGTACAAGCTTCTGGCACACCGCTCATCTTGCAATATGATGAGAGCACTACATCGTGCTCTACCTGTTCTAATTGCCGCGGTTGCGAGGTCCGACACTTACGAGACAGCCCTTGATGAAAGATGGTCACACGGTAGACATGGACCATTACCAACTTCAGGATGTGGAAAGCCACACACTCCAGGCTACCATTACAACGACAGCTACGGCAACTTCAGCATCGTATCGGGCAATCTCACAAGATACTATTCAGTCCAAGTGCCCGAGGGCTACGACCCTGCCAATGAATACCCGTTGATCTTCGACTATCACGGAAATACAGACACCTCAACAGAACAACGGAACAACTCGCTCTACTTCCAGTACACCAATGACTACCTAGTAGTCTATCCTCAAGGCTTCGACAGGCACTGGCAAGGCCCGAAGTATGCAGTACCTGGAGTCGACGACCTCCAATTCACCACTAACCTCTTGCATCACATTGAGGCCAACTACTGCATCGATAGTGACAGAGTCTATGCATCCGGAAAGTCCAATGGAGGCGGCTTCGTGGACACGTTGGCATGTTCGAACCATGGTGATCCATTTGCCGCCTTCGCAATGGCATCAGCTGCCCTGTACACAGACCTCAGTCTCGACAGCTGCTCCAAGAAGCGAGCTATTCTGGAGTCTCATGGAGACATCGACACAACCGTAGCGTATACAGGCCGGAATTGCAGCGCACCAGACTTGAGCAATGCCACCCTCGCCAGCTGCACAAGCAGTGGCAGCGAGCCCGATATCGATCAATGGGTTTCCTGGTGGGGACAGCGTGATTGTGGACCAGATGCAGAACCTCGATATGTGACCAACAAGACGGGATACAACATTACGACCTACTCTTGTGCTATATTGGACGCTGTCGTGGTTCACTATCAGATATATGACCTTGGCCACTGCTGGCCGAGCGCTTACGGGAACAACACGGATGCACTTACGCAGCCTGCTTCTCAGAATTGCTCTGGCGACAGGTCGCTCGACTACACGCCTGTTGTGCTTGACTTTTTCAGTCGGTGGACGTTGCAGTCCGCACCTTCATTGAATTCGACAGACAATGTTTGAGCGCAGCTTATTGTATCTGTTGCACAATATCGTGCATCGACTCCTTCATGTTGCCTTGACAATGGCCTTAGCACCAATAGTATTGAGTCTGCCGGGCTCCTGCTAAATGTAGTGTTACGCGAAGCTATCATGCGACTTGCGTGATTATGGCGGCGGTGCAATCATGCCTATCGGCAGCACGACATTCCTCGATTTAAGCACACTAGCTCATGGCCAGGTGATGTCTTCGAGGTCGTTCTATGAACCAATCTTCTTCCTGACCCATTGCCCGATATTCCGCAAGCTATCATCAGCCTCCGGAGCCTTACCAGCCATAAATTCAAACACATGCTGTTGACCGTCAGCGACCTCCAAGACGTGCTCCACGCCAGCCTCCTTCAGCTTCTCCGCAAATCGCACAGCATCATCCCTTAGTCCATCGTCCCCTGCAGCTGAGATCCACGTTGGCGGCAGTCGTTTCAAGTCGTCAAAGGAGGCATAAATGGGAGAGATGAGCGGATCATCTTTCTTCGCTCCGCCAGCAACATACATATCGGCGAATACTGTAGGTGCAGATAGTGCGTCTTTCTGCTCATTGCTTCTGAGACTCTCGCTGTCCTGACACACAACATCGTACCATGGACTCAAAGCGACGGAAGCGGCAGGAAGCGCAATGCCCTCCAGGTTGAGCTTCAGTGGCACAGTGGCCGATAAGCCGCCGCCGCAGGAGTCGCCCGCCACAACAACGTTCTTGTTTGAGAACCCTTGATCGAGGAGCCACTTGTAAGCGGCGACGCAGTCGTCCAGAGCGGCTGGGTAAGCATGCTCAGGCGTCATGCGGTAGTCTACCATAAGCGCCAGTGCGTTACACTGCTTTGCCAGATGAGCGGCGAGCTTGCGGTGGGAACTTGTGCTGCCGATTGAGTACCCGCCGCCGTGCATAAAAAGGACGACATGGTCTTTTGATGCTCCAGCTGGTCGGCACCATTTGGCTGGCCCTCGAGTCTTGAACGGGAGTGAGATGCTTTCGTACGTTGTTGAAGGTTCCTCGACGGCAGCATGGGAAGCCACGTCGTAGATTGCACGGTTGATAAAGACGTTGTCGTCTTGAAAATTGGCCATGAAGGTCGTGAAGAGCTCACGGAGGTAGGCGGACTCTTTGCTGGGCGCCATGTTTGGTGCTCGTGATGCCTTCCTGGGGCGTAATGCCTGGCTAGTGATCGATGGCTTTTTGGTATTCAAGATCGAGATGCTGTAAATATATATATCTTGAGTGGAGTCAGTTCCTCTCCAACCTTCAAGCTCGTCTCATGATGTCAAAGTAGGCAAGCTGAGTAATCCTATTTCATCGCGCACTGTTGCAACAAGCTCTCCATTCCATCCTGCCATGACCTGTCACGAGCACAAGTCCAGCGCTTCCACTGCTCGCGGTTACGGTCGCCGCTTAGCGATGAGCGGATCCGCATACATAATGCATACACGTATAGACGAGAAGGGCAAGTACGTCCAGGAAGCAAATGCCTCGTTCGGCTGCCCCTCCCGAAGCTCTCAAAACGACTAGCGGACCGAGCCTTTATCTACCATGAGGAGACATGAAAGCTTCTTCGATGTTACTCTTTAGAAGTCTTACTCCCATCGTTCACTCTCTTGACTCTGCTGTTCATGTATCAGCACGCACTTCACTGATTTTCTGGCTTTCAGGCCGACATGGACCGCAATGGATCGCGAAGGACCAACATTTGCCAGGCGCGTTGTTGGATCGGCTAAAGGACTTGCTTGCTCCACTTTCTCTGGCGTTGTGGGGATAGAAAATGAGTTGAAGGATCGTTTGCCCAGTAAGGTGCAAACGCAGCGATACGGCACTCGACACAAACACATTGAAGGAGGCTTCGGTCGACTTCACCATGCTGCTGCAACTGGATCGTCTCGTGGTCAATCTGGCTTCCGAAGTCTGCCTGACAGCCGTTCGACCGAATCTGAGTTCGACAGCTTCTGTCAGGGATCAACACCTGACCTTGATGTCGTGAGCAGTCCAAATGTGGCTGTCGGTTCATTCGATAGAGATGGAGATGAGGTCATGCCCAACATATACTGCCGAGCAGAATCATGGCATATGACTTGGGATGATGCGTTGGGAGTGGCAAAAGAAGCAGATGACGCCGAGAGTAAAGTGGCAGCATCAGGACGCGTGGAAGCGTGCGATGTACATGCGAGCACTAAAGCCGCAGCAATTGCAAGAATCGATCAAGTTCAACGACATCTGAGGAACCCTCTCATCATCGAGCCGAAGGAGAAAACGTTGATCCAAGGGTTGCCGTCCCAGCCATCCAGAACGAACGAAGGGCAGACCTTCTTAGACTTCGAGCACCAAGATCAAAGTGCGCACTTACAGTCCGCGATCAATCAGCGACAGAACGCGGCACAAGGGCAAGTGAAGTTCTTTCCGAACTTCCGCTGCGAACACCGACGATGCCACGAGAATCTGAGAGATCTCATTCTAGCCGGAAGAATTGTTCCACCTCAAAGGCTTAGCTGCATACACATTGGCTGCGAACGATCCTTCGATGCTAAGGAAGACTGGAATGAGCACCTGCTGCTACCACATCATGTGGTCGGAAACCCAAGCAGCAACATCATTTCTGGACTGAATAGGCGGTATAGTCTTTCAAGGGGTTAACAATCTGGTCGTAGTGACTTGCCTGAACGATCCTGGAACGTGAGGGGTCACCAGGATGAAGGCACTCGGATTGAGTACACGTTGACACTGACGTGATTGTCAGATCGATGTCAGGGACGTTATGTCGATATGCTTGATGCATACGAGAGTACAGCATGTCCATCGCTGCACATTACGGGCGTAGACAGAAAGCGGATCTGGTTGCGGCTGTGCCCAGAGAACAAGTATGAGACCAACGGCGAAACAATGGTGGAAAGTGCGGTACCCGAGCATTGCCCGTACAAGATCCAGCGCCATTGTCGGCAAGCGTAGGGAAGCCACGTCCGTATGATACGCGGAGGCCAAGCACATACGGAGCACATGATGGCATTGATACGTTGGCGGCATAGAGATGCAATTGGTACTAACCATGTCCGTTGTTGTCAAGACAGGGTTGGTGCATAGAGCTGAATTACTGTGCGCCGTGCAGAAGTCTATAGAGCACAATGCATCTTTGGTGCAAAGACTGGACCACCGAATCCAGCATCGCTGTACTCCTTGCTCATCTACTCATCACCGTCCTCCGCAATGCTCGCCGGCACCTCTGTGCCATCCTCATCCTCCTCAAAAGTGTCACGCGGCACACTGTACAGACGAATCGTAGCCTTGTTCGGGTCCTTGACAAGCACGTACTTGCCATCATCCTCCCTCATGACCATGTCGATGAACGTCCTCACAATAGCCCAGCCGTTGTTCAAGTTCAAGTTCATCTGTGTGGCGAATTCTCTCGGCTTGTAGCCCAAGACACCAAGCACGACGTGCTCAGCAGTACTCTTGGGGTTGGCACGAGACACGAAACCGAGCTTCATCAAGTCGGCCTTGGCGAGGATCGATTGCGTGGTCCAGCGTGCGAGCTTGCAAGAGTTGTTCTTCATCTCCGTGGCAACGACTGCACCACGCTGAGACGCCAGCTTGCTGCGCCAGTCGAGAGCGCCGCCGGAGCCTTGCGCCTTATTGTCGAACTCGTTGAGGGCCTTGATGACGAGCATCTGGTCCTCGCCGCTGATGTTGTTCTTGACGACAGCGTCAAGCTCGGTCCTGACGATCAGGTGGAGTGGTTCTGCGTCCGCCTCAAGTGATAGGTCGAAGCGACGGTACTTGTACGCCTTTGACGCTGGCGGGTCGGTCTCAACGCTTGGGTCGTAGAATGGATGTGGGTTGTTCATCTCGTGCTTGCTGCTCTCTGATTCGATGACAACTTGGGCTGGGAAGACATTGTTGATGTGGGTGGCTTCCTCCTTGAGGGCGCCTGGGCTGTTGATTTGGTCCTTGTTGCCTTCACTCATCTCGAGGGGCGGGTCGGCGGCGTTCTCGTTGACAGTCACCATGTCGAGAGACGAGCCGTCACGCTTGTCGATGTAGATGCGGCCATTCTGCTTCAAAAGGATGATATCCCATGAGTAGACAGACCGCGGCGCGCACATCAACATCGACAAGATGTTGTCGGTAGCGAAGATCTGGGCCTCGTTCTTCTCCGCCAATTCCTGGATGACCGGATCCACCGAAGTGGAAACATTGTATGCAGCACGATCGAGCACACTGAGCTTCCGTATGCTGGTCGGCGCACCGGGCTGCTTATCGTATGATCGGTCGTAGGTGTAGAGGAAGCCATAGTCGTCCAAGTCCTCGCCTTCGCCGGTGTCCAAGTTGAGCTTCGTCAGACGGTTGAAGTCAACCTCCTCAACCACGCGCCAGCTATCCTTTGGCTGCACAGACGCCTCCCGATTCCGCTGCGGCTTGTCATAATCTTTCCAGCCGAATCTGCGGCCACCCCGCCCACCACGACCACGGCTGTTGTCATAGCCCTGCTGTCCGCCACGTCCACCGCCTACACGCTGGAATGTGCCACGTCCGCCGCGCTGAGTCGCGCCTCCCCTCTGTCCGCCACGACCCCTCCCGAACGCCACATTGCCGCGCCCACCGAAGCCTCTGCCGCGAGATGATGGCGCTGAGCGGTCAACAAGCGAGAAGGTGCTCTCCTCGTTCTGCACTTCCAGGTTGAACACAGTCTGCAACCCACCGGGTCCAGCCGACCCGTAAATGTTGTCGCGGTATCTGTTGTTGTACTGTTGCCGTCCACCGCGACCTTCTCGCTCCTTGCCCTCCGCGGTCCAGTCGGCCATGCGACCAAGCTTGTCGCCCTTGGAGAACGGTGCATACGGCACACCGTTCAACGTGGTCTCGGTGGTGGTGGGCGGTCCCCACGTGTCGGTGGTGGGGAGCGCATCAATGGCGTCGCTGAGATCCTTGAGCGATATTGGCGCCATGTTTGCTATGTCCTCAGATAATGTTCTAAGTTGACACAATTCGTATGACCGCTCAACGACTTGAAGATCGAAGGCACGAAAATCCAGCCAAGACTTCGCGGGGCAATACGGGACCGACCGGAGCTAGCGGAAGCCAAATCGCGCTCTTTGATCTTTTGAACGCGTGCGAGGCAGCTTCACTTTAGCAGCCACATGCAAGTTCAGCATCGATATCTAGGAGCGCTTCGGAAGCATACTCCATAGCATTCACAGCCATCGCAATGGACTTACACATATCTTGGGGCAAGCGGCATGGTTCAGAGGATCGAACTGCGCATTCATGCCGGTGCGCCTTCCAGCCGCCAAGATGACGACCGGTACAGAGCACTTGCCAACGCATATCTTGGATTCGCCGGCCATAGACAAGAACATGTCGTGAACAGAAGTCCACAGGACCATAATGCACAGCGCGACATAAAGGTGGTCCCCGCGACGGTCTTGCGACCGCGCCCCGCTCGCCAGGTAGACGACAGTACCACTATCCTGAATGATGCGGACGACACGACTTTCATCGAGGACACTCAGCTTGCATATGATGCTTTGGAGAGTCAGATATTTACTTCATCTTTGACAGTCCCTGAAGTGACTTTGGTGCCACGGACCAGCTCGGACGACCACGAGGAAGAAGGCGATAATTCACTATGGCCAGAGGATTTGGATGTGCAAAGTCCCCACAAGCCAGCTTCGAGCTCGCAACCTCAGTCGTCTGCTTTGGGGGTAGAAGCGCGTGGCAAAGCCCATTTCGCGTCCGAGGGAGCCACAGAAGCCCCTCAACGTTCCTCCCCTCGCCATGGTGACGCGCAGCCAGAGGACGAGGCTCATGAACGCCATCAATATGCGGACCAGGGAGCTGCATCCGCTGCTCCTCTAGGTTTCGGCAAACATAGACGTCTGATCGGTAATGACTTCGAAGCAGCGATCACGAAACCCTTCAAGTTACCTTTGAAGCGGACGGCATCTGATACAGTCGCCTTGCCTGTTGTCGAACCACTGGATCTGCTTGAACTTAGAGCGCAGTCTCAGCAAAGTGATCGAACAATGTCATCCTACCTGAAGACTCCCATACTGGACAGATCAAAAAAGCGGCCACGAATAGCACAAGGTGATGATGTGCCTTGGCCACTGCCCGTCGAAGAAAATCACAATCGTCGTTCGATCGGAGATGGTCAGGTTAAAGTCACAGCAGACAACGGCCTTGCGGACTATCGAGAACATACGCCGGCAGCAGCTTACATTGCGCATGCTGAAGGCAACGCAACAGGTCTTGCCTTCATTGGAGAGCGTCAAAAGCATGAGGCGCCTCGCACTATATCGGGACAAGAGCGTCCGAATGATTTTGCAAACAGCATCGACACGACCTCAGAGCTCCCAACAACGTATTCCCTGACCAGCTCCACATCCTCAAAGCGGACACCCATAAGGCCGCCATGGCAAAGGTCGACAAGCGACCCCGGGCCCAACAATCGGTTGGCGAAATCGAGCGATCACACAGAGAGCAATCGGACGAGTAGCCTGCCGACTGAGGCCATTGCTAGTCCACCGCTGGTAAAGCCGACGAAAGAGCGATCTGAGCAGCTTGGCAAGAATCCTGTCACAACCGGAAAGGACTTCGCGGCTTTGCTTGATCAGGGTCAAGATATTGCAGATGCCGCGCACTCCCCTGAAAGGCTTAGACAGGCTTCCGCAGAGCCTGCAGTGCCCGTTGTGTCTCCATACGAGACTGACGCCTTCGAGACTTTAGCCGGCTTGGATCGGACGATCCGTCCGCCACATCCTCAAGTGTCCATTGGGGCGTTCAGGACACACATTACAGACAGCCTTGCTCAACTGGCCAACGACACTCGGCTAAAATACAATCCAATTTCCGTTGCCCGTGAATTGAGGACTTCGGAACGCGGCTACTGGCTTGTCCGGACTAAGAACGTCCCCGCACAACTCCAGCTCGACTCCTGGCGTTTCTTGGAGAAGTACATTGGATCTGGCAAGGCTGGCTGGGGCGTCTGGTGTACTAGGCTTTGTCAGCAGGACTGCACGGATCCGATGGGCGAGTCAGATGTGAGCATTGGTGATATGAAGATCTTTTGCTGGGGCGAGGTGGTCAGACATGTCTATTTACTACTATATGTTGCCAGCAACAGCCAGGTGAGGAGATTGGGATTGCAGTGGATCGACGCGGATGGCCAGGTCGTTGTACAGATGCGTTCGAAGACTTGATACGTACTTCGTGGTCCTGCAACGCAGTGGCTTGATGTTGACGTCCGGCGATGCTCGGCCCAGGCAATCAGTCTGAACAATCGAGGGCTGAAAAGCCACGCGCGGGGCTTACAGCAATTACAATTAATGCCCATCCTTTGTATCGACATCTCATGCATGATTCATCCCACAAAAGCATGAAGTCCAGATAGAACTCTGGAAGGAAGGAGCTTCGTGCGGGGAAAGCACATGCTAAACGTGCTAACGCGCGAAAGCCAGCCATCGACCAATTGACATCCCTCAGCCCAACAAAGCCGAAGTTAATTCTCGGATATCCATTGTCAAGCTGGTTGGCTGGGACTGAGTCTTTCGTGCGGAACGACAATGCCTCCCCTCTGCCGTCATGTCAGCTCTAGGACGTAAAAGGTGCTACGATCCCACCGGTGCGACAAGGCTCGTAAACCTGCAACAGCATCTCTCACAAAGCCTCAAGCCACTCACGAACAAAACGCAGCCATGTTGATCTCACCTGAAGAGCTTAAGAAGTCGGCCGTGCTCGATCCGAGCATTGCAGAGTTCTTTGCGGCGAACCCATCTCCGCCACTCGACTGGAATGATCCTCAGGCCATGAGGAACGGATTGAGTGCCGTCACGGCCATGGCGCTGCAGCAGATTGGTGCGCCGGAAGCGAGCATGGTTGAGGAGGACATCGAGATTCCGCTGAGGGATGGTTTCAAGAGTTCGGCGAGGCTCAATCGGCCGAAGGAGGGAGTGCAAGGTGGTGGGCCATTGATTGTGCTGATCTTTGGCGGTGGATGGTAGGTGATGCCCTGGTGGACTCACATCCAATGCGGCATCGGAGTACTGTGCTCCTTTGACCATTTGCTAATATGTCGGCAGGGTTTCGGGCGAGAAGGAAGCAATGGTACCCAATGCTCGGGCTTTGGTGAGGCTCTACAAGGCTGTGGTCGTCAGCATCTCGTATCGGCTCGCACCAGAGCACAAATTCCCTACAGGCCCGCAAGACTCCTACGACAGCGTGAAGTGGCTTGGCCAACACGCTTCGGAGGTCCATGCCGATCCGAGCAAAGGCTTCATCGTTGGTGGCATCTCTGCTGGAGGTACCAACACCGCTGTCAGCACTCTCCTGTCGATTGAGGATAACATGAGTCCAAAGATCACCGGCCAGTGGCTCTGCGTCCCGGCGATCATGGATCATGAAAATGTGCCGGAGAAGTACAAGGAGTATTTCCTGTCTCGTGAGCACAACAAGGAGGCTCCCATCCTCGACGATGCTGCGTTAAAGGCTCTCGCAAAGCATACTCAATGGGATCCTAAGTCGCCTCTGAGGTTCCCGATATTGTCAAAGGTGCCAACAGAAAAGATCCCGCCGACTTTCATCCAGGCAGATGGCTTGGACCCGATCCGGGACGACGCTTTGATCTATGATGAGGTTTTGAAGGAGGCGGGTGTCAAGACACGATGTAACTTTTATCCTGGTGCACCTCATGCGCATTTTGCGTTCATGCCTGGGTTGGAGATCACGAATAGGGCGCTTGCGGACATCGCGACCGGCTTTGGATGGTTGCTTGGGAAGGAGGTGAGCGCGGAGGAGGGTCTGTGGGCGTTTGGACCTCCTGCTTGAGCCAACGTGAATGAGCGTAAGGATCGTTGAGCTGCGGTGAGCTGCCGCTCAGAAGGCAGAGTCAAATTGCGATCTGCAGTGTAAGGCAATGCATTATCCGAGCTCCACAGGCCTAGAATTGGCGCGAATCTCCTGATCCTTTTGCTGTCGTCATCATTAGGTGCATCGGCACCATTATCGTTGCAAGAGTACTTGGCACTGTCTTCATCGGTGAGTTCTATTGGTCGCTGCAGCACAAGCTGAAATGCAAGCAGGCGCGCACTCGCTTCAGCATGCGACTCCGCGTCCTCAGGGCTGGGGCACCTAAAGCCGAGATGCACAATGCTCTTCGGCTGCTGCTTGCAGCTCACTGCTACCTGCGCTCAGTGCACCATAGCAATCTTATTCGTCATCTAATGAAGGCATCTCACATCCCTTTGTGCCTTAAGGCATCTCGCGAATCGCCTAGCTGTTGGCGGAGGATCCACCAAGGCGCAGTTCGTGCGCTCAGCCTCCACTTTTCTGCCTCGTAGAGCAAAACAGACCTTCTTTCTGCCTTATGCATGTTCTGCTTAGGCGAGTAAGATGTAGCGCATACACTGTCTGGGGGCGATTGTGACCATTGTGCTGGGCCCGCGCGGCTCCTGCGATCGTCAGGGAAGGATCAAAGAAGCGCTGGAAGATTGCGCTGAAGAGCTGTAGCATGTTGAAGACCACCTGCACTTCACTAACGGCATCGTCTATACTGAGACATATCTCCATTTCTTGTGCCTAAAGCAGCAATGCAATTCTACGCAAGCAAGCTATGTACTTTTCAGGGTATCAGTGCATAAGACTCATTCTGGTAACGCCGAAACATTCATTTCCTGATATCATCGTCCTGGCCTCCCATGCATTCAATCGTAATAGGTGCATTAACGCCGTTCCTCAACCAAGACTAGACTTCCTCCCCTTCGCTCGATAATGCACTCAGCCAGCAGGTACTCCTCGGTATCCCTGTCCTTGTTCCAAACATCAGGGTGTGCCGGGCCCCGGCCGTTCTTCTTCATGATGTCCATGTGTTTTCCGATGTGCTCCATGCGATCATCCCACGAGTCCTTGCCGAAGAAAGTCTGGTTGCAAAAGAGACAGCAACTGCTTTCTGGGGGCGTGCGCAATCGTCGATAGCACCTTCTCGACATCTCTGCATTGACCAGCTCTTCTGCATTGTCCTTACTACTCCTAGAATTTGACCTCCTCTTTGACTTGCTTGACGCGGCTTGTGCAATCATGTCAGAATGCATGCGCTTCACGTGTTGGATGAACAGATCCTTCCTGTTAAAGTCGTTCGGCTTTCTATCGGTCGACGCACATTGGTCGCATCGCCAGTAGCCTAAGCGCATGTGTTGAGTAGCAACGTGGCGCTTCCACTCATTCTTTGTGGTGAACGTAGAGATGCATCCATAGATTGCGAAAGGACAGAGGAAGACCCTCGTCTTTGTAGTATCATCGCCTTGGACCGACGTCGCCCGTCTTCTACCCGCCGGGCGCCTGTTCACTCTAGTCACCAGCTGCGGTGACGTGACAGCTCTACTGACTTGTGGTCGTGTGTGGCGTGCGGAGGGACGTGCTTCCTCGTCGGCGACGTTGACATCCATTTCATAGCTGTGGTATTGCTGGCCAGGGGCCGCCGGCGTATGCTCCTCGAAATGGCCGTCATACTGTTGCATCGGATGGTAGCCTTCTTGAGCGAAGGGTGGATACACTGTAGCCTCTTCTGCATAAGCACCGTCATCCGAATGTGCGTCTGCATGATGCAGAACATCGTGAGGTGCCACAAAGTGACCAGACCCGCCAATAGCTTCCGGCGAGTACGCGGCGACACTCATCGATGGCGACGACCACGACGGTGTCTCGCTGTAGCTACTTTCGATATGGCCACCTGAATAACCACTGCTGCTCGGCGATGCGTAACGTTGCCGCATCGCTAATAATGATGCCTCCGAGCACGCAAAGGGTAAAGGCGCAACTGCCACGTTCGAGAAGAGCGGCACGTCCGGGGCCTCATCTGTTCTGACGACGAACGGATGGAAAGGATCCTGTAGATAACGCTGCATTGGTCGATCCGAGGGGTTGCCCGCCATGCTCAACGAGGGAGAAGATCTCCTGAGCGCAGCGAGCGTGATACGTTCGTCTTGATGATCGCAGGTGGACCAATTCCCATAATAAGATTGCGATGAGTCTTCGTAATTCATTGTACTAGAAGTCTCGTTGAACTTCATTTGGTCGTGTTCGTTTAGTCCAGAGAAGTGCTTGGAGGCACAAATCGGATATAGCTTGACAAGTGTGTCGAGAAGTCAGGATACGCAATGCTTAGATCCACTCTCAAAGTTTTCGTGCAGTCGATGTACTGTTAGCTTCACTTTATATCGTTATTTTGGAGCTGACACAGGCAGACTCTGTGCTTGGACATTGACTCGATGGGTGTCCGCAATGCTAGTGCCAGAGGGCGGAGCTACCTTGGTGATTCGATTAAATAGGTCGCAGGCAATCGAATGAGGCGAAGCACAATTGAGGCTTGATCAACGCTCCAAGACCAGAGATAGTAGAGATGAATAGCGATGGACAGTGTTCGACAGACGAGCTCCGCCCCGACACATCAACAGCTTTATGGGTATCTCGAAGAGGCATGTCTCCAAACTACCCGCAGAGCCTCAATCTCAATTGAGGCCGGTGGGCGTTGAGCGATCCCGAGACCCGAGGCCGCCCTTGATATCGCCCGGCCCCTGCATGATCACCGGTGAGGCCGTCTGGACGAATGACTGAATGACAGTTTGGTACATGCCATTGACCCAATCAAGTCTCAATATAATGATAGCTGCAAGCCACTTATCAGCTGTAGCAAAGCTGTTCGAATCGGTGTGCGATATAATTGACCTCGCGTAGGCGATGGCGTTGCGCCTTCTGGCGGTGCTAGCTTGCTCATGTACTCATGAAGTCTTGAGAGTCGAGATGGCTTTTGGGGCGTACGCTATAAATGCCTTTGCACAACAGCAGCTTGACTACTGCGGGACATGCACGGCAGCACGAGCGCGGCGTGCATCTAGCCGTGACGCCCTGCCCCGTACCGGGCGCCAGGCAGGTGGGGTCCAAGATATGTTTCTAGAGGCGTCTTTGCTTGTTCGCAAGCGGCATTTTCATGAACTTTCATACGGTGCGATCAGAGTACGTGACACCACTTCAACACACAACTCGTTACACAAGCGTTCGCGACGAGTTGCGTGGGCGGAGTGCTGGAGAAAATGCGGTCCAGAGCTTCGCCTCTCATCACTTCGGCGCTAGGCGCAGGATTGCATCTCCAAGCCACCAACGTTTTTGCCTTGTTTGCCTAATTCTGGCGATCATACGCTGGTCTGCTCAAGAAAGTATGTGAGAGTAGATCTCAGCTTGACTTTGGGCGCGTTGGCAATGACGCGCGACGGTGAAGCTGCAACTCGATTAGATGTGTATAAAGGTGGTGGACATAGTGAAGTTGAAGTTCGTAGCGTCCTCAGCCCTCGAAGTTTGCATAGATTTAGTTCAAGCCATCACGATTAGCGCCAGATCACGACGTGTCAGCCACGAGGCTGCACTTCCCAGACATGTAGCTCCGCACACGAGTGTACATACATATGCCCGCATCGAGGCTTGGTCCTACATCTTCAGGCAAGTATAAGCTCGTTTTGTGTCTGTTCACGCCAAATGACGTCTTGGCTGAAGGTTGGCCTCCTCCTTTTAACTAGGATCTCAGAGCTTGGGCTCAATTCTGAACTTGTGCCCATCCGGGAGGAACCAGTTGGCTGTTTTCTGTGCATGATGCATGTCCACTGTTGTCGCTGCATCTCGGACCACTGCGTCACGGTTGAGAAACGTCGCGATATCCTCTTCCGCATGAGCCTCAGCATCATACCCATAACACTCTTGTACCGTCGCTGGGTCGCCATACAAGTTTGGACTCCTCATTGGCACCTGGCCATTCAGCTCGACCTCCATGGCCTTGTCGCGCGCCTCCTGACCTGGTCCATCTGGTAGATGCCATATCCATCCGTTCAGATATGAAAGCTGCTGTTTGTAACTTGCTTTGGGCATTCGGCTTTTCTCGTATATGGAAACAGCGTCGGCAATCGACATGCGCCCACTGACGACCTCTTTCAAGCATCGAGCAAAGAACGCGCCATCTTCCATCGAGGTTGCCGCACCTTGAGCCATGTGATTCGTCATGCTATGCGCTGCGTCTCCCATGAGGATTATTCGCTTCTCTGGATTCGACCACGATTCCAGAGGACCGGATACCAGGAGTGGCCATCGCGAGATCGGAGGCTTGATCATTTCGATGATGCGTTGGATCTTTCGATCGTAGCCTTTGTATTCATTATGGACCTCATCGATGCTGACTTCTTGCACCTGGCTGACGGGAGGGTCTCGAAAATGACTAAGTACCATATTGAAGTCCTTGGCGTTAGATATCGGATAGGAGATAATATAACCAGTAGGGCCCATCCATACCTCCATTCTCCTCACCAGGTTGCCGCTGCTATCTTCGACGAGTGGTCTAGTGACTGGATCCGCTCGAATCTCGTCGTAGGGCACTATGGCCCGGTAAGCGCAATTGCCTGTCGGTGGTCGAGGCTTGACTTCCGGAAACAGAGTTCTCCTCACAATGCTCTGGACGCCGTCCGCGCCAATGACTAAATCGAAAGTATAGGTTCTGCCCATTTCTGTAGCCACGGCTACTTTACCGGTGGACTCTTGACTCAAGTTCTTGACACGGCTGTTGATGATAATACTGACGCCATTGTGTCGAGCGACTTCGACGAGACCGGTATGCAGATGATGGCGATGTACTAGCCACCAAGGTTGACTGGTAGCCTCCTCGACTCGCGAGATCTCGGTATATCCTATAGGTGTGCCATCCTTGCCTCGTAGATACAAATCAGTGAAGCGGGTCAGGTTCGGTCCAATGACACCATCGACCTCGTATCGCTTGAGCAGGCGAGCGACATTAGGTGTCTACAGGGTCAGCTGCGGTATCAAGGATCCTACAGAGAGACCTAACCATCTGGATCCCAGCGCCGATTTCACCAAGCTGTGACGCTGCTTCGAGGACTGTCACTTTTGCGCCAGCTTTGGCGATCGCAATAGCTGCCATCAGGCCACCAATGCCAGCCCCGACTATGCCGACTTCTAGTTCGTAAGCCATGATGTGGGAGACTGCGAGTCTTCTCAAGGGTAAACCTGTTCAAATGATTTTAGAATGTATGTATGCAGTCAATGAGTTGGATGTGTTTCAGACTGCAGGCACTCGCCTGGATATATCTCCTAAGGATCAACATAGCCAGCATATCGCTGCTGCACCCCTATGATACATAGGGAAGGTCGAGATTCGTACGAGGCATCAACGAGCAATAACCCTCTGGTTGACACCTGCTGTGCGTGGGAGAGGGGCTACTCAAACTTAGACTTCGCGTGCTGCGAGCCGTGTGGGTGTGGGCCGCTTTCCTGTCTATTGTTGATTGCTGCAGTCCATCGTCAGACCCGTGGTGGTCCATATTTTGCGGGAATAGCCACTCGCGTGTGGACCGAAGCCAGATTGAGAACAATGTTGCGTTGTGTGCCTTCTAGTTGCGCAGAGCCCGAGCGGGTACAACGAAGTGTCATGTCGACGTGACACCGTAGCTCCACGCAAGCAGCTGTCACTCGCACGCGCCATGTCGGCAGCAGCACTCGGCAAAACCTCCAATGCCGGCCAGAAGGGACCCCATGAACATGATTGAGCACGATCAGCAATGCAGGTCTATTGTGGTTGTTGGAGATATCTATCATGATATCCTCAAAACGCAGCCGCTTACCCGAAACTCGGAGATCCAGTGGCGCAGGCTTCCTCAAGCTAGTGGCAGTACGCGTCCACAACATGATGCGATCTAACAGCAAGGGATGCCGGTTCGCAGCTTACAGGATTGAAACATCGAGCTCGAAATGCTCGCCGCATTGCACACGATTGAAGAGACATAGAGCGGTCAGCGCAACGTCGTAATGAAGATCAGAACGTACAGGGCGTTAAGTATGGTCTAACCGCGAGATAGGCAGGAGTTATGTTACTCTCGGCCCGTCCTCTTAACGGAGTACCCTGTGGCGTTCGTGGATTATCAAGCAGCGACATCAGGCCTACCATCCCCATACCGTTACCTATTATGTAGTTCGTGGTCCTAAGTCTTGATATGATATTTTTGACTTCATAGAGATACAGTCAGGACTATTGCAGTCGGTGCAAGGTGGAAGCTGGCTAGAGCAGTAGCGCGGCGCATCAAAGATAGGCCATCCTCTGGGTAGTCAACTTCACGTCACCAAGGCAAACCCCTTCCTGGATATCGCCATTGGCGCGTCCTGTCACTGTAGAAAGAAGAGGAGCGCGCCTCTGATGGCAGGGAGCCAGCATGACGGAAACGTCAATAAACACAAGACCTCAATAGACGAATCGACTCCATTGATACCAGCTGGGCCGACGACAGTAGATGCTTCCCTAGAGGCGGAGATCGATGTTCACTCTTCAGACTCAAATCTACGAAAGACTTCCGGAAGTACCACACCAGAGCCCCAAGCGCCCGACCACGACGGCCACACAGTCGCCAATCAAACCTTGACCACGGCACGAGCAACTCTCTGCACGATAGCACTAGGCTGCCTGATCTTCCTCCAAGCCACCAACATCTCCTTGCTCACAACAACTCAAAGCGCGATAGCAGATGATCTTAATGCTCATGAGAAGACGACATGGTTCACGTCCTCCTACCTGATCGCGATGTCCGCCTTGGGACCACTGAACGGCAAATTGGCTTCAATTTTTTCACCACGGATATGCATGTTCGCTAGCGCGATCTTCCTTGCACTGGGCGCAATCATCGCGAGCGCGGCAAACAGCTTCGGAGCATTCGTCGCGGGCAGAGCCGTGATTGGTATCGGCGCCAGCGGCGTCTTTACGATCTCAATCATCCTCGTCCTAGAGCTTACGGGAAGCAAACGCCGCGGTGTAGCAATTGGCCTGTTGAACTCAGGATACACGGTTGGCGTAGCCGTAGGAGCGACCGCTGCGGGCGCTTTGCTGCCATTGATTGGTTGGAGAGCACTATTCTGGGCACAAGCGCCTGTCTCATTCCTCGCTGGCTTGGTGCTGTATCTTGCAATCCCTCACGACTTCACAGCCGGCCGTAAGGATGAGTCGGGTCACAGCACTCTCAAGCGTCTCGGCCAACTGGATTACCTTGGCGCTATCACGCTCACGTTAGCTATAGTACTGTTGCTTTTCGCAATGAGCAATCCGAAGAGGATTCCAGTGACGCCCATAATCCTATCAGGCGTGGTGCTCATAACGTTCCTGCTGAACGAGATCTACTTCGCGCACGACCCGATCATACCGGTCAGCCTGCTGAAGTCCAGAGGCTTGCTTCTTACCTGTCTCGGCACTGTAGGCTACATGATGGCTCGCTGGAGTGTCCTGTTCTATGCCCCAACCTATGCCATAGCTGTACGGCAATGGTCGCCGGCGACAGCTGGCTCGATCCTCATACCCACCAATGGAGGTTTCGCGATCGGAGGTTTACTGGTCGGATGGCTGCACATTAAGCGTCAGGGCAGCTTCTACATCCCGAGTGTGGTCTGCTATGCGCTCTTCCCTTGCACACTTATTGCGCTAGCGCTCTTGTCGACGCAACAGTCCAGTCCGGCGCTATACGTGCTTGTCGTATTCCTGTGCGGAGCCGTCACGGGAGCTGCACTGAACTACAATCTGGCACACCTCTTACACCTGACTCCTAAAAGCACGCATTATGTGGCTACGTCGCTGCTCGCCACGTTCCGTGGTTTCGCTGGCTCATTCGGCACTGCAATCGGCGGCGGGCTGTTCACGAGGAGACTGAACACTTCATTGACAGATCACTTTGGCCAAGCAGGTTTGGAGCATAAGAAAGCTCTGATCAGACAGCTCTTGGGCTCACCCGCGCTCGTTGGCAAGCTGCAAGGTGTAGAGAAGGAGATTGCCATTCGTGGATATGAGGATGCGCTCAGGGCTCTATGGCTCAGTGCCGCGGCTCTGGCCCTGGTCACTGTCTTGGTGCAGGCTGGCACGGGTTGGACGAGTCCTCAAAAGGCATCTATCCTGGAAGAGGAGAGGGCCAGGCTAGTGAACGACCATAACATTTCCGAAGAGCGGGAAGCGCAAGCATAAGCTCTCATATATCGCAATGGCTTAGAAATATAGACATACAATACAGAATTATCACCATGCGTACCATTCTGACTCTCAGCTGCGAGTTTGCCCAAAGCGCATATCGCACCCATATATATCCGCTAAGTGGAAGTGCTTGCCGGCTTCAGGTCACCGAAGAAATACTTGGAAGCCAGTTGCGGCATTGATGTCAAGGTGCTGCCCGCTCGTGACTTGTCCGTAAAAGCTGGCACTGTGCTTGCTGGCGATTTGAAGCTTGTCTCCATGCAATGAAGCGCGCCTCACGAGTGTCGCATCCAATCCTGGCCCTCCTTTCCTGCAATCAGCTTGAGCTATGCGCCGACATCAGGCTGCTGCCATATAAAGTCCGTTCCCTGATCACAAGCGATAGCGTAGCAGACCCATTGCGCGACAAAGTAGCCCCGTGCGGTTTGGCCGTTGGTAATTCGTGTCCTGAAGATGCTGGAGCAGCAGACCCATCCTCGCGCGACTTGGCTTGGCCCGTGGTGCCATCAAGGAAGGCGCTACACTCGCACAGCAATCCCAGCATCAACGAGTCCTCGCTCAGCATCAACAAAAACGCAACGACGCGGACAAAAAATCCAACAAAAAAGACCCTCCCCGCGAACGAGGAGGTAGAAAACCACTTTCGAACACCTTCCGGGCTGGGTCGAGCCACCAGACACCATCCAGGCCGGTTTTACTAAGGCAAATTCTCCCCACCGCAGGAGTCGCGCTGCAGTCCCCTAGCTACGAGCATCTAAGAGGACCAGAATGGTTAAGGAGGTATTAAGCCTTACGGAAGATTGTCGATTCGATTCGAACGGGGGCACCCCACCAGCGAAACTTCCTTCCCTTCCCTTTGGTGAGTCATCGCTTTGTGCAATGCGATGACCACTTTGCCATGTTCGCTGGTGGGGTGACGTTGAGTATGGCGGCGGAATTGCTTATATTTGTGCTGGTGCTGGGCCGAGATGGGGCCGAGGACTGGATTGGGAAGGAGCAGGGTGGCTCGCAAGACTTTCGGTGGTGGGCGCGCATGTGCTTCCAGTCATTATACTTCGTTGCGGGCGATCCTGTGGTAAGCGCGTGCTTCGTTGTCTGCTCCTCAATGGTACATTTGTGGTGAAGGGAGGCTGGCGTTCTCCTATGTGTTGCGCTTCCTCATCCGTCAGCCAACGAGCCATGGCCAGAACAGTCGATCAGCGCTCGCCAGGCATACCGATCAGGGCAAAGTGGCAAAGAACGGACGGCAAAGTTGACGAGTGCAGGCTCCAAAGCCATCAAATGCATGAGATCGAGACTGGTACGTACGCTCTGAACCATAGCGAATGCACACGCCGTCATCAATCTTCCTTATTCACAGGCGTGCCCAGCCGACTACCCTCACCACCTCTGTGCGAGTGGTCAGGTATCGGCGTTGGATTAACCTCCTTCAACGGCTCATCCTCCACCTGCTTCTTTCCCTGCACATCCGCACTCACTTCCGTAACGCTCTCATCATCGTCCTCATGATCCCATCCCTCGTTACCATCCTCCTCATCCCCTTGCACAGCCTCATACCCCTTACCATCGCCCTCCTTCTGCTTGTCCATGATGAAATTGTCGATAATCCAGTACTGCAACGCATTCATCGCAAGCGGGAAAATGAACATGGCAAAGGTGACTTCTAGCGCTTCGTTGCCTTTTGTCCAGCGGAGTGCCCAGTCGCCGATCCAGGGAAGCCAGGGCATGGCGGCGAAGAGGAAAAAGACGAAGAGTTTCATGCCGACTAGACCGATGAAGTAGATAAGACTTTGTTTGAGCCACCACTGGTATCTGGGTGGTTGGCCGTAGTGTCCAGACTTAATTGACTCCGTGGGTCGGGCTAGTGGCGTGCGGAGGAAGGCGGCGTGCAGGATTTTGAGAAGGATGTAGAGTACTGGTATTCCGATAGTGGTCTAGGTGTGTGTCAGTCGTGAAGGAGAACAAGAATGTCTCTGAAATATGCTCACATCAATACCCAGATTGAGCAGATAGTACGAGCACGGATTGGGCAGCCTTCTTTCTGGGTCCTCCTTCGCACTCTCCACACCTGCTTGTTTCGCCGCGTTCACCACTTCTACACCGCCAAGCATACTCATTGCCAAGTTCAGCACATGTGTCAGCATGGAGCCAACGACCTGCTTGGAGACGTCGAAGAACCAGATCTTCCATGGTCTCTTTGGCGTTTCGCGATAGCGCTTCCACACTAGAGACAGGATGGCGAAAGCGCCGAGAGCGCCCTGAACGAGAAGCGCAAATGGTCCAAGAAGGTGGCATTCCGCTTGCTTTTCCGGCGGCTCCATTGGAGACTGATGATCCTGGTCTGGCCTGTTTTGCGCATCCTCGTGACTTTTGCTGAAGTCTGCAGGCGGCTCTGGAGGCGACGTAGCTATGCTAAATGCGCCATCGACAGTGTCTGACGCGCTCGCGGTTGCAGGTGTGACCTCCTCCTGCTTCACGCCGACGATATCCACCAGATACGTCTCGAACACTAACGTCGCACCACCGGGTATCGACCCCGTCCCGGCGTCACCATAACCCAGCTCAGGCGGAATTATCAGCTTCCGCTTATCACCGGGACACATATCAAGCAACCCTTGATCCCATCCTTTAATCACCATGTGTTGCCCCAGCTTAAACTCGAACGGCCTGCCACGATTGTATGAAGCATCAAATTCTTCGCCGTCACTCTGCAGCGTCCCTCTGTAGTGCACTGATATTTTGTCGCCATTCTGTGTTCTGCGCGGACATTCTACTGTTTCTGTGTACTCGATCTGGAGGCCTGAGTCTGTCGTGATCGTCTCGAGGGGAAAGGCGGAGGCGACGAGCGCCAACAGCGGCGCAGGCAAGAGCGCGAATGAGCGCATGGCTACAAATAATACAATGGACGTTCTATAGTAACATAATAGTGGAAAATATTGAAAGAGGGTCTGAGGATGCTGAAGCCTGAGGTCAGCGTGATGACGGTGGCTATGGTGGACCCTATCAACTGCCTGCTGGGATCTGGCTGGCTCGCGCTTTCTGGGGCAGTAGTGCGGAGGATGACCCGAGCGAGATAAAGGAAGGGCTTGCCCGAGACATAATCACCACTGCCACTCTTCTTCAAACATTACATGTATAAGGTAGACAGCCTTACTGGCGTTCAGGGGCTTGATCGCATAGGCATGGGATACCAGGCGTAGGTGCTCGTGTCGGCGCTCACAGATTCCCGCATTCACGTGGCCAGCAAGGTTAAACGTGACACTTCTACTCAGACCCTGCGGTAGAAGTGTGGGCTCCACTCCTATATCATTTGAGCACATATGCGCCGTATGGGTGTGTGCAACTTCCTTGTGTCTTCGAGATTATGGGGTTGGGATGGCAGACACAATGGACAAGATCACGCACCTGCTCGATCTGCAAACAGCAGAGCGCCAAGATCCTTCCAATCAACAAAGCGGGAGGAAGCACGCCCGCTGCCATAGACCCACATATGCTTCAGACGCCTGCCTTAGCTGCTCCAAGCCACGACCCAACAACGTCACTCGATGCAGGTACACGTAGAGCTATAGCCAGGCAGTCGCAGCTCATGTGGGCATTAGCACAAAGAAGCAGGTTCGAGGCTTGTATCTGAAGGAGGTAGGAACAGCTATAAGTATACTAGCATGCTCCATCGCACTTTCCATCTATCTTCTCGCATCACCCGACTACAAACCCACACTATCAGAAGAGTAACAGCAAAGATGACCATTTCCAACTACGGGTGCTGGAAGGGCACACCAATTTCCTACACAGCCCAAACCCTCCAGCAAGACAAGAGCCCTCACATCAGTTTGAAGTTCACTTCCGACCCAACATCTAACACCAATCCATCAGGCGCTACCGAGCGCGTGCACACCGAGGAGAAGTCTCACCACCATCACGGCCACCACAGCCATGGTCACAGCAGCGGGAACAACGAGTCCACCAGCTCTAGCTCTGGCACTCACACCGCAGCCATCAACGTCGCCTCGACGGACAAGGACCACGACCTCGTCTACTGGATCCACAGGACTTGGAGCCACCCAGTCACTAAGACATTGACTGCTTTGCCCGAGGGTTTCCATAAGGCGACCACGACTGACGGCACTGGAATTAGCCTTGATTACCAGAGGACGACGCCGGCATTGCTCGACTTCACACAAGGGCTGGTGTTGCCGAACCGCGAGGCAGGGCCTAATAATGATATCTTGGATAAGCTTGAGCCGGTGTTGACAGATGCTATCAATGCTAAGGCTAAGATATATCTCTTTGGCTCGGAATACTCTGATGGTGGAGGAGGAATTCACGATATGTAGGTTGACGCCCTTGATGTCCAGTGGAGAGCATGTACTGACCCAAACGGACAGCCACATGAACCAGGGCGACACCAAGAGCTACGACAACGGCGTTGGCGTTGACGGCGCGATCATCATCCACTACAGTGGTACGGATCAGCATTTCGAGGCGGTGTTCCTGGCGTTTGCTACGCAGAGTGTGCCGACGGATAGCTCGGGCAACCCGACGAGCAGCTCGAAGGAGTTGGCTCAGATTGCGAAGACGGAGTCGTCGACATCATCGACATCGTCGTAAGGTCGTGACCATTTGTGTGTTGTGATGAGGATTAAAGAGAAGGCCATGGTGCCGCAAAAGAAGAGAAGACAGGAAGCGCAGATGAAAATAGACATGAAAATCATGGGCATCGCACTCGCGTTGCCATGTCTCATCGATACATCAAATACTCGGCCTCTCATCATTGCTATCACCCTCCAGTGCAGCACGTCACCCTTCTCGTCGCAATGGTCGATCCAGACCTCAGAGGTCCCTTGCATACGGAACGCTCATCAACAAGTCCTGCGTCACGAACCTTGATACATTGTCAAGCGTCATATCGATGTTGATTAGGATGCCATAGGCGTTAGGCTTGAGTGACAGCTGATCGTTGCGTCAATTGCATCAAGGAATTGGCTTGCTTGAGGCCATGGTGCAGGACTTTCTTGAGAGCCCTCTGTATTCTGCTACTCACCAACCTGGAACCCTCGCGTATATTCCCACCATTATTAGTGAGAGAGCTTGTCAATGCAGTGGTCGAGGTGAGAAGCCTCCCAGTCGATTTTCGTGATTTGCAGTAGTTGTCTTCCGCCATGTCTTCTGATATTCTTGATCGCCCCACTTTCGTTGCCGCGAGCAACCACGCTAAATCACGTCCTGCGCGACTTCGCCGATCCATCTTCCATCTTGACTCTGCACAAATCTTAGGCATCCAGGATAACGACCATATGTTGGCTGTCGCGCTGTCGCATCAGTAGCAATTGCGTCGCCGCCGCGCTTTACTGGAGATTCAGCATACTTACCTGGACTTCATGGCGACAGCGACAGCTCGCGACTCTACCACAACAGCGACACCAATCACTTCTCTGGACTTGGCACTGGACATTCACTGATACCGGACGGGACTCTTGGACACATCGAGAAGGAGGGAAAACATATACGAAGGAAGCTCAGCTGCGTGGGACAGCAGGTCAAGCGGATGATGGCAGCGGTTGCGCATCCTCATCGGCCTCAAATTCGGCGCAATTCACCATTGTCGGTGCATCACCACGATGGGCTCAGGAGCAATGTGGGAGGCCTCAGGCGCTTCGACATCGACGACAGCGACTCAGACGACGAGCCACCGCCGGCGATCAAATTCTCGAAGGTGACTCAGGCGCTGCTAGCAGATGCGCCGGTGCCGTCGTCACCACCCAGGCGCGACCAAACGAAGGAGGCGCCGCGACTAAACAGATCTGTCAGCAGCGGTAAAGCAGGCTTGGATACACCTAGTAGAGTACCTGGCTTGAAGATCGTGCGAAACAGCTCGCCGTCAGTACTTGGGCAGAACAGAAACAGCACGCCGCCGCGGATTGTGCAAGTGGGGACCAAAGGATCTGGATCTGGATTGCGCAGTGCTAGCAATCCAGGCACGTACGCGAGACTGCCGGCCAAACGAGAGCCTACTCCGGAAATCAATAGCAGGTCTGGCATTGTTACTCCTGCTCCTGCCCCTCGCGCAATCAAAGTGACGACTAGAAGTCGTGCTAGCAGCAATGCTTCACAGGATGGCCACCCGGCACCATCATCGTCTCGAAGCCGACCTGGATCACGCACCGATATGCGAGCGCGGACAGCTTCGGCGGAGCGACCGAGTGGTGATCATGGTCGGAGTACATCTTACAACCCGCCTGAGACCATATCAAGATATGCACCATCGACCATCGGCCGCTCACGCCATCCATCAGCGGAAGCTGCACCGCCGCCAGGATCTCAACGTATCAAAAGAGCTCCGATTCTGACTGGCTCGTTTCTGAAAAGTGGACCTGTGCGACGTGGCTTCAGACGAAGAGATAGCGAGGATAATATATCACCGGCTGATGAAGGTCCCGGCAGCTCTGCTCCGAGCGCCTCCAACTATACGCCTCAAGAACGGAGTCTCTCGGGCGCGGAAGGCCGACGCAGCCGAAGTGGTAGTGTCAACACACGAGCAACTTCAGTGGAGCCAGTATCCACACATGACTTTGCGGGCAGAACGCAGGCGTCTAATGATTCACGTAATGTTAATTCTCACCTCTCGCGAAGCCAGATGAGCGACCACTCAAGGCCGAAATCGCGCCAAGCTAGCAATGACTTATCCCGAAGCCGACAACCCAGTGTTGAGCGATATCAGACAAGGAGGCGGCCAAGTGGACAGGCGGCAGACGCGCCACTTGCGGCTGCCATTGGAACACAGGCAAGACGACCGAGCATCGGCCAGGACGCGCCTCATTCAGGGCTTGATGGCAAGCCACCACAGAGAGTACCAAGTTTGAGCCGAGCGCAATATCGATATGTCGCGCCCAAGATGCATACAGATGCATCAGAGGATCAGGAGAACATGCCGCCTCCAACGTTCAAGCGCAACAGAGACCAGGACTTCCAGTATTTCAAGTCTGCAATATCAGTAATGTCGGACGACGAGAAGCCAAAGCCACGGACTGTTGAAGAGACGCCGGTGCCAGTGCATCACCAACAGCCAGAACGCAAAGCGCTGGGAGCCATCAGCGGAAATACGCCACACCGACCAGCTCCTGCACCACCGCCAAAGATGTCGGTATTGGAGACCGCCACTGCGACTGCTGGTGCTAGTGTCACCAAAAAGAAGAAGCGGGGTCACATTACCGTCGGAGGGAAACCTTTCACACAGATGGGCAAGATCGGAAAAGGCGGATCCAGTGATGTGTACTGTGTCATGGCGGAGAACTACAAGACGTTCGCTCTAAAACGTGTCAAGCTGGAAGACTGCGACGAGTCTGCTGTGCGAGGCTACAAAGGAGAGATCGACTTGCTAAACAGTCTCAAGGACGTCGATCGCGTGGTGCGCTTGATCGAATGGGAGCTTAACGAGCAGAAGCAGGAACTCCTCGTGCTGATGGAGAAAGGCGACACCGACTTCAATCGCATACTCACTTTGAAGCTCAATGGCATGGACGCAAAGTTCGACCCGACGTTCGTGCGCTACCACTGGAAGGAAATGCTCGAGTGTGTTCAAGCAGTTCACGACCACGACATTGTGCATTCGGACCTGAAACCTGCCAACTTCCTGCTGATCCAAGGCCGCCTCAAACTCATCGACTTTGGCATCGCAAACGCAATTGACACGGATAACACAATGAACGTCCACAGAGACTCACATGTCGGTACACCAAATTACATGTCGCCGGAAAGTATTAACGATACCAATGCAACCAACGGCATGACAAAGGACGAGGCCGGACGACCGCTGAAGAAGGACATGAGGATTGGCAAAGCTTCGGACGTCTGGAGCTTGGGTTGTATTCTGTACCAAATGACCTATGGACGGCCGCCTTTCGCGCATATCGCCAACCAGATCACCCGAATCATGGCCATCACGAATCCAAAGCACGAAATCGAGTTTCCAGAACGAGGCGTTGGCGGCGTGATCATCCCTCCTGCTCTCAAGTCAACCCTGCGACGGTGCCTCAATCGTGATCCGGAGAAGCGGCCGAAGATTAAGGAAATGCTTGGACCTTCTGATCCGTTCTTGTGTCCGGAAGGCAATGGCGCAATACAGATAACGGAGGAGCTGCTGGGTCAGATCATCAACAAGGTCGTCGCTCGTTGTAAGGACCCGACGAGGGGTTTACCGAGCCCGGAGGAGGTTAGTCAGTATCCTCATAGTTTCATGGTTAAGATCCGGGAGATGCAGGAGCAGGGGTAGAATCCTTGCGGACTTCGATGACGGCGTTTGGTTGGAGAGCTGCTGGTGGCATGTGGCGACCGGGATGGATTGGACGTCATTTTGCGTGTTTGGTTGTTTCTTTTTGAAGAGTGTCTTAGAACCTGGCCGAGATTGGAATCTCTTTTGCATGCCGCTTAGACGGCTCTTCTTGCGTTCTCAGCGAGCGGTTTGGTTTGGAGAGTTTGGGCCTCAGCCTTGACAGCGATGGAGCTCGGTGTTTTCTTAGAGTATGATTGCAATGGGTCTTGGATACCTCGAAAGCCCAGAAACGCCCAAGAGCGGCTTTGTTTGGTTTTGGATAGAAGAGTGGTAACAGACACAACAGATCTCTTTCAGCCGCCATCAGGCACAGCTTCGCGTACCCAATGCTTTTCTCCACTCGAAGCGTTGACGATAAGAGTGGACAAGCTCCTCCCGCCGCAGAACGACCCAGGTAACGCCATGCGCTCGACATTCTTGAACGTCCCTTGCAGCCCACGTGGCAAGTTCATAGTATTTTCGGCTTGTATCGCCGCGCGGGTGGCCTCGTCCCAGACCCAGACCTTGTCCGTCACTTTCTGCCCGGGCTGTTCAAGTCGTCGAGGGTTGTAACGCGGCATACCCGCTATCCAGTTGACTAGGCTCTGGAACGGCGGATATAGACGTTCGAAGCGCCGCGTGATGGGCAGCCAGTCGAGGACGCGCTTTGAGTAGGCGACGCGGATGTATGGGTTCATGTAGATTTCGGGCTCGCGGCTCATGGCGGCTGTAAGCGCAGCCAGATCTGCGTGGATGAGGCAGCACTCGGAGGCGTCCCAGTAGCTGTCGTTTTCCGCTCGGAAACGGAGTGGCAGTTGCACATTGGTGGTGTCTGCGCCGGGGACACGTTGGTCTTGAAACCAGCGTGCCTCGAAGGCTACCATGCCGCCCCAGCAGCTCCTGACTCGCACCGCATCTTTCTGTGCCAGGACGTCGTTCCTGCTCGTTGCCTGTCCGGCGCTTGCAAACCATGGGTAGAAAATCACGCCAGCTTCGAAACCTTCAGTGTCTCGTGTTGCGAACGTGTCGTAGAATTTGAATGGGTTGCCGAAGTCTATCGCGCAGGCTGCGTGGTATTGGGCTTGTCCAGACTCGTCCACGTTTGTTGAGAAGAGGAGGTTCGCGGCATCGATGGGATCGAAGATGACATCGTTGACATATAGGATTTTGTCGAATTGCACCTCGGAATGGATGAGAGGCTGCAAAGCCTTGTTTCTGACCTCAGCTAAGAAAGTCATCCTCTTCAGTCGTCGTGATCCGTCTGGCATCATGACATGAGGAAGCTGAGTATAGTCGAGCTCTTCTTCAACAATGCTAGCGTTGCAGGGTAATTCTTTCCCGAACTTATACAACGCAGCTTGACTTTGCATATCTGCGTCATTCTCGAAGATGCTCAAGTGAATATTCTCGGGCCCCAGTATATGGATCAGTCCCTTGATCGACTCAGCCCAATCACCGCGCACTAGATCTCCCCCAGGATCATAGAGTGCTGCAGCTATGAAGACCTTTTCATTGTTGGAATTGGCCGCACCGGGGGTCTGAGCGGATGTAATACGCTTCCTCAAGCTATCATAATGCTGTGGTGGTCGGGTGTAAGACGGAAAGAAAAGACCGCACAACAGGATCGGCACCATGTTGGATGCCACTGCAATGCACATCAGCCTGATTATCCAGTGAGTCCAGCATCTTCGTGTTCGCAGGCTGGATCGAATTGGCTGAGGTCGTCTTTTGCGATAAGAGACGAAGTTAAACGCAACATTCAATAAAAATGTAAATGTGCAAGCAAGCGCTGCTGGCAGTTGTCTGATCTGAGAACTACGCGGTCGATCGTATGGTTCCTGGGTCTTGTGCGCCGAGAATGCAGGAGACGGAGACTTCTCTTCGTCAAGCTCATCAAGATCCAAGTCGCCGTCGGCGTCTTCGCCGCTGTCGTAGTCCAGCAGACCTTGATGCTCCATATGCGGTAACGCTGACATCTGTGGTGTTCTTTACTGTACCAGACGAAGAAGAAGGAGAGGACCACAAAGACCACAAAGACATACCAGATGTCTCAAAGAGAAGGACCGGAAGCGCTACCTTCTGGCTGTGCACTGCCCCGTCTCTGGGTCCAAAGGATCAAAGGATCAGGAGCCTTGTAGGGACGCCGCTTACAATAGCTTTCCAAGTATCAGTATCCAAGATCTAGCTTCCGCCTGCTCATGTCTCCAGGAGGCACAGCATTCGCACAACAAGCCTTGAACTGGATGCTGAAATGTTGAGTAATTTAGGTGCCTGGACCATGTTTCAAATTACACATCACGACATTGCAAGGTCTGTCGATGTGCTACCGGCAGTCCGGATTTTTTCCTAGGAGGTGACCTATTATAAGTCGACAATTTTGTGTACTTGGCTACATCTTGTACCATTTCTTACTGATGTAAAGCAAACGCGCGTTTGCGCGTGCGGACTAGAGCATGGGGCTGGACGTCGCAATTAGCTGACCGGGGTGGGCCGATCTGGCCAACGCCAGGTAGGATATATACTTCGCAGTAGCTCGAAACTTTAGGATAACTTCAGCCTTGTTTCTCCCTGGTCAGAGGAAGCGAAGGCGCTTCCAGCACGGGCAAATCGACAAGGTAACGAGATAATAATCTGGGACGAAGCAGATCATCCGCTGCTCGCACCACGACGATCCTATGGGCCAGAATACGACGATTGTGACACTGACCGCTAATGTGCCTCGCACGCAGCAGGCTGATCAGCGTCCGAAAAGGCTAGAGGCCATCCTGGCGAGAATAGGCAGAATCAACTGACACGACGCCATGTCATGAAGCGCCATAGCTGATCCACAGAAGCAATAATGGCCGCTATTTCATGCATGCCGCATGACGCTATGTTTGCGGACGATTAGCCATCCTCACAGTGGAGCGAAAAGCCATAGTCAGATTCGGCAAAGAATGCTCACAAGTGCTCTCGAGCGAGTTGACAGATTGTCGTCTGCATCACTGACAGAATGATCGAGATGTCACGCAATTGACTACCAGCATCCGTTGTCGCATGTGCCACGTATGAGCGTACCATAACTCCCAGCGTGCGGTAGCTGGCTCTTTGCACGCTGAACCCCTGCGCGTAGAACCTCGTGGGGCTGCAGATCCTGCCGTAGCAATTTTACGCTCGTACTGATCTGTCTCTCGTGGGGACCAATGGCTCGTAGCACTCAAAGGACGTGAGCAAAGATAAGCAGCAATAGGAGAGCTTGTCGGAGTGGTAGGATCGCATCGTCGACAAGGGTTGAATTAATGTTGCGAGGCATGGTCAGCAGTACAGGCAACACTTGAGTGCTGGCACAATTGGCTGTGGTCGCGTCCGTGGAGTTTCCAGGTCGTTCAATTCAATCAAACCCCAATGTTCATGGTAGGGGAGACTTTGGTGTTATTGTCATGAGCGCCGAGCTGTGCCGAAGGGCCGTCGAGATGACCGTAGCACTCACGTTGAGCATGTCAATTGTCCCTTCTTGACGGGTCTGTGACGGCGAACCTCGAACTGTTTCATTTTCTTGGGCGGTAGCATTGACCTTGTCGGGCATTCTCCATCTCGGCTGTCTCTTCGCATTTCAGTGACTCGTCTCATGTAGGTAGGCATCACGAGCTGATGATGGTTGACGCGCCTGTTGTGTGTTGAAGTTGCACGCGCTATCTCGTCGCCCCCCGAATGCCAAGTAGTGCGGCTCTGCGTTGCTCGGAGGGGCAAGGTGGGGTGAACATGGCTTGACGAACACCACGCCCAAACATCCTCGAACCATACCATCACGGTACCTCGATTAGAACACAATGGCAGAAGTCGCTGCACCTCCAGGCGACCTCCGCCCCGCCAAGCAAGTCGTCTACTGCGGCGTCTGCTCCCTCCCACCGGAAGTAGGTACGCTACCCATCCCACCCCTACCCGCCGCCCACAATGCTCATCAATCCATAATTATAGTACTGTGAATACGGCGGCACGACCAAGAAATGCGAAGAATGGCTGTCCAGCAATCAGCCGGACCTACACGCGAAGCTTTACAGCGCCGATGCCGCTGCAGAGGGCTTGAGCACGCTGAGTGTTGACGCGCAGAAGCGGGCAGAAAAGGACGCGGCGAAAAAAGCAGCGAAGGCTGAGGCGGCGGAAGCGAAGGAGAAGGAGGCGAGGGCGAGCAGTAAGGTGATCATCAAGAGGGTGGAGCGGAATAAAAGGAAGTATGTGACGGAGGTTAGTGGGTTGGAGCATTTTGGGCTGGATCTGAAGAAGGTGAGTCTTGGTCTACTTGGTGTCAATGCAAGGTTCGGGAACTGACAATCTGCATAGATCGCGAAGGAATTCGGCAAGAAGTTTGCTACGGGCAGTTCTGTGACGAAGAATGCTGGTGGGACTGGGGATGAGATTACGGTACAGGGAGATGTGTCGGATGATATCTTTGATTGGTTACAGGAGCACTATGAGCAGATTCCCGAGGACAACATTGAGTTGGTGGAGGATAAGAAGAAGAAGAGTGCGGCTTGAGGCTGGGAGGTCATGCTCAATTCAAGGGTGGCTGATTGATGCGGAAGTAGATATGACTCCTCAATCAAATCCGTCATCAGCCGTCAACGCCATCATGCGCTGTCAACCGAGTCAACAGCTGTCACTGCTATCACCAGCCGTCAACGCCCTCAGCAAATATCAACGCCATCAGCGAGAGTCAACGCTGTCAACCAAGTCATCAACCATCACCCAAGTCAACAGCCGTCACTGCCTTCACCAGCCATCAACGCCCTCATCACCTCATCACTCCCATCAACGCCGCACAACGCCATGAACGCCCTCAACTGCTGATCCTCTGACAAATGATCTAACACCGAATCCTTCCTCTCCTGTTTGACCACATGACCCATACAACTGGTGTCTGGCCCTCGTACAATTTCGATGGGCTTGGTCGATTGAACCCAGCCAAAATCTGGGAAGCCTGGACCGCTGCATGGTATTCCACAGCGGCACCAGTCGTATGCCGGCATGGGAGTGTTGTGATAGTCGCTCTCATCTAGTGACGATGTTAGTGAATGTCACAAGAAAGAGCTGGTGCTGGGGCGCTTGACCATTCATTCGACCAGCCGACTGCTGTGGCGGCAATGCTGGCTGATGCTGTGATTTCGCCGCAGGAGCTCGGCTTTGGACTTTTTGAGTGCTGCTGGCCGCATCCACCGGCTTCATCGTGGAGTAATGCGTGAAGAGGTTCTTCTGCACGCCGGAAGGGAGCGTCTGCTGCGGCGGCAATGCTGGCATGAATCGTGGTACCGAAGCGAGAGCATCGCGGTGGAGTAGAGTGTCATCGAGTGTGCTGTTGAGCATCTGCTCGAAATATAGATCTTGCTGTGAGTCTGCGATCAGCGAATCAAAGCCATAGAAGTGGCTGTCCTCTCCCGGCAGCGGCAGTGGCATCTCAACTCCACGCAAGTAGAGCTCCGGGCTGTCGCGCAAGAATTGGGAGTAGTCGAATTGTTCGTTGGCCTTGTTGTAGCTCCTTGGATCCAGAAAAGCAGCTTGTCCAGGATGAGTCCACGAGAGAGTGATGTCTGAAGTGTGCAGGTTGAAGAGAAGCAGAACGGGTTGAAGTAGCTGGAGATTCTGCCATGGTTGCAACCGTTGCTGTGCAACCAAAGTGATGCTGGGTCGTCGAAAGAGGAAGGAGCGTGGACTCGAAGTCCAAGTGCGACAAGATCTCATCCATGTTGTTGCGCAGTAATACTCGCAAGCAGAGTAGGGTCAAGATGCGCTGAATGGCCACTCATCAGAGTGATCTGAGAATGCATCGTGGTCAATGAAGCATGCAAGTGAATGGTGGCAATGGAGGGAACCAGCGAGCAAAGCCATTGCCAGCTTACGCCAAAGTCGAGTGTCCGACCGTAGGTCGATCGCGCGAGGCGAGTGAACGACTCGCTTGCCATGCTTGCCATAGCTTAGTCCGTAGACGGCCGCGGAACCTCGATGGTCAGAGGGTCGCCATATGCTGCCGCTCGCTGGCTATCCGTCAATGGTACAGGCATGAAAGGTGTTCGAGTCTCGCCTATGTTGATGGCAACTTTGACAGAATGTCTCGTTTACATTTTATACTTCTGGATGTGCATGATTGCATGTGCCTGCAGATGATGCTGCACCGCGATCGCTGGATCATATAGCTTCACTGCTCCGAGGTGCTATTGTTGTATGCAGTATCACTGAGCTGAAAACACAGGTTTGCATCTTTTTGGGCGGCCAGACATAATCTGCCAATTAACGAGGCGAGGAAACAAAGCCAACATATATCACAGGTATACAAAAAAGTATTGCATGGGCAAGACAGGAAGGAGCGTACCTCCCAGCGTAGTCACTCTTGACGAGCGCGGGCCAGCTTGATGTGGGTCTTGGCGACTGGCTCGTGCAGCTTTGGGCGTCATCCAATGTGCCAGTCCAAACTTGGAAGCAGAGAACAGGCACGACATTCCTCGCCAAACCCTCGTGAACGGTGAACGGCCGTGTCAAGCTTCTTACTGTAGCACTGCTCGCGATTGCGTCGACCACAATCCAGCATTCGCTCCCAACACCCCTCACAAAGCGCAACACCGCCCCCTTACCCGCCTCCACCCGCGGAAAGACCGAGAGCCTCACGGGACCACATACGAGCACTTGACTGTGACTTGATACTGCATTGGCTCATCTAGCACTGTTCCCAATATGCCTTTCGTCGATGTCTGCCGCGCTGTCTACGACTACTCACCCAATGCCGACGAGGAGCTCGAGATCAAAGAAGGCGATGTCCTGCTAGTATTGGAGAAGAGCTCGGAAGATGACTGGTGGAAGGCCAAGCGGAAGGCTGCGAATGAGGACGATGATGAGCCGGAGGGTCTTGTGCCAGCCAACTATCTGGAGCAGGTGGAACCGCTGAAGCAGGCGCGGGCGCTTTACGATTACTCGGAGCAGCAGGACGAAGAGATCAGCTTCAGCGACGGCGCACGGCTCGACGTATTTGATGAGAGTGATCCAGATTGGACACTGGTTGGCGTGAGCGGGAAGTATGGTTTCGCGCCAGCTATATACCTTGAGGCTGCAGCAGGAGGTGCTGCTGCTGCTGCGTCCTCCACCGCGGCGCCCGCCGCTACACCCAGCCCGGCCTTGCCCTCGCGAGAGCTTGCACCGCCGCCGATGCCAGCGCGGCCACAGACATATGACGAGCCTATACCAGGCGAAGCAGACTACCCAGATCCTGGTCAGGGACCGACGCCAGAGCCCGAGCCGCAAGCCAACAATCCAGCAGCAGCGTTGGCAGGCATCATCGCGCAGAAGACTGGCGGCACGCAGGCCTCACCCTCGATGGACCGTGGCCTAGCGTCTCCGCCTCTACCTCAAAGACCGCAGTACACGCCAGAACAGAGCGAAGATGAAGCTCCCCCGCCAATGCCGACACGTCCAAAGTCACAGATTGCGTCTCCATCTCTGGTGTCGCAAGCCTCGCCACGGTCTCCTGAGCCGCCGGGCGTTATGCCAAGCCCGCCATACAATCGTGTCACTTCAGGTCAATATGGAGACGAGCCGAGCAGTGAGGCGCTGCGAAGTCCAGGCGGCTTTCACCTGTACAACATTCACGAAGTAATCAAACACATGGGCAAGAACAAGAAGATGCCGACTACGCTAGGCATCAACAACGCGAAAGGCTTGATCATGATCTCGCCAGAAAAGAGCAGGGATGGACCTTCCAACGAGTGGACAGCGGACAAGCTCACGCATTACAGTATTGAGGGCAAGCACGTATTCATGGACTTGGTGCGACCGAGCAAGAGCATAGACTTCCACGCGGGCGCGAAGGACACGGCGCAAGAGATCGTTGCACACTTGGGCGAATTGGCGGGAGCTGTGAGGGCCGAGGGTTTGAAAGAAGTTTGGGCGGCAGGTGCTGGAACTGGAGCAGGAGGCAAGAAGAAGGGCAAGATGCTGTATGAATTCATGGCACAGGGCGACGACGAAGTTACAGTAGCTGTGGATGACGAGGTTATCGTGCTGGACGACACTGCATCGGATGAATGGTGGAAGGTCAAGAGGCTGAGAAACGGAAAGGAAGGGGTTGTCCCGTCGAGTTACGTTGAGATTACAGGCACCATTCAGGGCGCGCCAGACACGATAACAGGTCTGAATGCGGCGAAAAGCACAGTCGAGCAGAACAGGCTGGAGGAGGAGCGGTTGGCCAAGGAAGCAGCAAGGAGTAAGAAAGATGACAGTATCCCTGAGCGACACTCAAGCTTGGCTGGCGACACCACGCGTACAAGCTCGCGACGTGCGGACAAGCGTGCGTCAAAGGATCAATCAAAGTCGAAGCCAAATCAAGCACGTGTGCGAACGTGGACAGACAGATCAGGCACATTCAAGGTTGAAGCTGAATTCATTGGTCTGCGAGAGGGCAAGATCCATCTGCACAAGCAAAACGGCGTCAAGATTGCAGTGCCGGTCAATAAGATGGCCGTCGAAGATCTTGAATATGTGGAACGGGCGACAGGCGCTTCTCTGGATGACGATAAGCCACTGGTAGACCTGAAGCGCAAGGCTACTGCGAGGAACAAGGAGACCAATGGTACCCGCGCCGGCGCATCTGTGCAGAAGACCCAGGACGAGTATGACTGGTTCGACTTCTTCTTGCAGTGCGGCGTCAACCCTCAAATTTGCGAACGATATGCAGCTGCATTTTCTAGGGACCAGATGAGCCCAGAGATCCTCCCAGAGGTTGATGACAAGCTTCTTCGAACTCTTGGCTTGAAGGAAGGCGATATTCTCAGGGTTACCAAATTCCTGGATAACAAGTATGACCGCAAGAAGGCCCCAGCTGCTGCTGAGGGTGAAAGTGGCGATGGCGCGAATGGAGGGCTGTTCAGCGGACCAGGTGGAGCCTTGCGCAACAACACTCGTAAAGGCCGCCCTGCACCGCCTGTGTCAACAAATGACGTCGTCAGTGAAAACGCTTTCAAGCCAGCTACGGACACAAGGGAGACTCCTCTTGCTTCAGCGCCTTCGCGACAGCCGAATAGTGGGTTCGATGATGATGCCTGGGATGTAAAGCCAGCAAGGACGCAGACACCCTCAGCTCCGGCCCCTGCTCCCGCACCTGCTGAACCGCCTAAGCCTGTCGAGCCACCCAAACCTCAGGTCAACGATGATCTGTCTCTTCTTGCCATGCCTCTTCAGCCAGAGAAGACTGGTGCTGCACCTGTCGCAGCTCAGCCCACTCCATCAACTGCCACTGCCACTGCCACTGCCGCGGCGCCAGCGGCACCACAGCAGCCCCAGCAACAACAAGGCGCCGATCAGGCTTTGTTCGACAAAATTGCCGCGCTTGCACCTCCTCGGCAAAGGCCACAGCCGCCTGCACAGCAACCCATGGCTACTGGACTAGCTCCGCCACCGCGAGCAGCGAGTGCGCCTGGCTTTAATCCTCAGCAACAGGGTAGCCAATTCGCGCCTCCACCATTGCAAGCGCAGCTCACAGGCGTGCCACAACAACAGCAAATGTATCCACAGCAGACTGGCTTCCCGCAACAAATGAATGGAGTGCAACAACCACAGGGCTACCAAGGATTTCAACCAAACCAACCGACTGGTGTGCAAGCCATGCAGCAAAACTACCCTGCTCTACAACCGCAGCCTACTGGCATGGCTTTCCAGCCTCAAAGTGCGTTCGGGCAGCAACAAGCAATGCAGCAGTACCCACAACCGACAGGCTTCCAACAACCGCAACAGACCGGATTTCCTGGACAGCCCAACTATCAGCAGGCCCTGGTCAATGGCGCACAAACCGGCTCGCCGTTCGCAGATCCGCCACGCCAGCCATTCCAGCCTACACCATCCGGCCTATCGAACAGCTTTGGACCTCAGCAAACGGGCTACCAGCAACAGCAGCCAAGTTTCAACATTTCGCAGCCTACAGGTATGAATGGCATGAATGGGTATCAGGCTCCGCCTGTACCGCAATTGCCTCCGCAACAGACTGGTGGTGTATTCGGACCTTCGCAACCAATTGCGCCACTTGTGCCGCAGAAGACTGGACCGCCTCCGCCTGTCAGGTTTGGTGTAACTCCTGCTGCAAACAGGTTGATGCCGCAGCCGACCGGCAGAGCCAATTTGGCTAAAGCTAGTGAGTGGCAACCTTCAAAGATTGCTGTACGTTCAATATACTGACGACAATACTCTAGCTCCGCAAAATCCTTTTGGTTTCTAAATGACACTCTCCAGAAGCAATGGTTGAGAAGCTGTATGGCGTACGACTCTAGCACTCGCCAACGCTTATGCGGACGATATGCATGTATATAGCCTAATGTAAGCTTGCATCCTATTGCCAAATTTGCAGTATTATAAATTGCACCATTGTAGACACGCTGATTCCGAGCGAAGGTACGGTCGAGGAGGTAACATGTTTCTGTTCTGATGTCAAATCACGACTCTTCGAAGCCTAAGACAGACGTTGATCCGCTTACATGCAAGACGTCTGACCGAGCACTGACGGACAGAAACGGGCGTAAACATTGTGCCAGCACCGCTATATAAGGATGTTCTCCTCGCCCTTTTCTGCCACGCATACCAGATCCTCATATTTCTTCTTCGCATACGCAACAACGCTCGTGAAGCACGATCATCACATGATGAAGAGACTCTACGTTTCTGAAATATCTGTCAGCTCCACCTTCGACTACCTCAGACGGCATAATCCAGCCCGCGATCTTATGCGCGATCCCTTCGCTGTCACGGCCATTGTTCTACTCACGATGACGGTTGCAGTCGCTTTCATCATCGTCTTTTTCGTTGCAAGAAAATCAGCCAACGAAGTGCACGCCCGTAACGATGTAGAATCAGGGTTTCACGCGATGTCCCGACAGCGGCGTGGGTATCGAAGGTCTCGGGTTACTGACACGGCATGCACCCAATCTTTAGTCACTACGTTGCCGCCGAAGGAGTCGAAGGGGAAGGGAAAGCATGTTTCGTGGGCTTCTGACGCTCAAGTGGCGCACGAGAGGCATGACTCGGTTGATGTTGGGGAGAGTGTGCCTATGCTCGGTGCTGTTTTGCCTGCTGTGTCGGGTTCTGGAGATCGGCCTGCTTTTTCTGCTGCGCTTACGGTGAGATGGCCGTTTACTTGAGCTGGGTCCGAGATGCCTCAAGCTGGTCAATAATGTCCGCAGTCATTATCTATATCCAGACGTGGGAGGCGGCGAATTACTGCTCGCGTAGCGACCGACTAATGGGGAGCATCGGCCAGCATGGACACACCTCAATTGCAGGACGTCCTTCGGTAGTCTAGGACGTTACTCCGCGGTACGGCCGCCGTTCGCCAGTGCAGGACATCCTCTCATCGATTGTTTTCCACGGCTGGGGCGGCGCTGCATAAGTCTACTGACAAGACTTTTGATCCGTTGCTCTTTCAAGAATCGGGCCCCAACACAAGTGCTGACAAGGATCCTCCTCACGACGAAGGGGTGCCAAAGCTCATTATGGCCATTACCATGGATTAGGCATGGCAACAGTCGCTCGCGCGAGGACGTCATGCTTCTCGAAACAAGCTGGACAAGCGAGCCGTCATCGCAAAGCTGCATGCCGGCAAATACGACCCTGAAGATGTTGTCGAAGCATACTTCGCGGTCAGACCTGTCGAAAGCGAGAAGTACGACAACGACGAATTCTGAAGCACGCCACCGAGAGTTTCCGTGGCATGTCACAAAAGGCGCATGAATACATGAAGCAAGCTTGAAAAACCGCTTTTCGCCTTGAACCTCATGCATTATTTTGATGCTCTTAATGGCGTAAGGTACCTTTGGGCGCAGGCAGACTTTGGTGACCTTTACGCGCCAACTATGATGAATCTCATGATGGACAATGCCATGAGCCCAGAGGTGACATGGAAGGAGCTTGCGCCGATCGAGGAGAGGAAGCAAGCTTGAGGAGAACACTCCATCTCTGACGGAAGCTATCTTTGAGCAATTGCTCATCAACTGGCCTGTCCTCGTCATCAGTCAAAAATGGCCATCAACGTTTCCTTGCAGCACCATGTTGTATTTGTGGTATGCAGATTCGAATCATAATGTGATGTTCCTCATCGTCGCCATTCGTTGGATTTTTCTTCTCATGCCGATCACGGCTGTGGCTGAATCGTTGTCGCTGACCTTTTGGGCCCCTGTCTCAAACTTGATGATAACGACATACTTCTAGTATAAGCCCAACACAGCAGTCACTCTTGCTTGGGGCATGGCCTGAGACTGATGCAGACCAACACGCAACCACGAATAGCCTCCATTAAGGGCCTAATGGCTCCAATCATCTTCTGGCAAGCTGATCGAGCGACGCCACAGCGGTCCTTCCAATAGTCGGTCAGATTGAAGCCGTCGACATTTGACTTCCTGCAACTTCCGATTCTGACCTGTCCGTCGACGCGCAAATCAAATAGATACTGCCTGACCGACGTGGCTGACGGCGGTGACCGCCGTTGTCATAGCGCTCGACGGGTCATCGTTAAGCTATTCAAAGACGGCTTCAGTGACTATTGGGGCAGCTGCGCAAAAGCCAACCTGCCTCCCGTCAAGATTGCATAGACCAAGCCGGATGCAACAAGGCGGCGATGCCACCGACGCATGCATTGCATTGCACGCGGAACCTGTTTACAGCATGTGTAGGGCCTAGGCAGAAGCCATCAGGACCTTGTAAGATCCCACTGCCATCGTCCTCAGCTGTCACGATAACCAGAATGCCCAGAGTTGTTTGGTTCGCCAATGCTCACCTGGATTTGATTGGCTGACAATCCTCAATACGAACCCCACAATCGGCGTGGTCCTGAAACGTCCAGACTTGTGTCCGCGGCAGCGGCGGATGTAGCACTACTACACTGAATAACATGCCTCTTGTGCTCTCCATACCACGGAATAGGCTTGCGTGTGCTGCCTCACGTTTTCTTCATGCCGCCATTGTACCTCGACTGAAACCTGAGCATAAGCAGCCCATCGTGATCGTGGACTCAGATCGAAGTACCATGGCAGCCACAGGTGAGGCAACAGCTAGCCCTGTCACTCGATTGCCCAAAGATACAGGCTTGCATATTGCTCGCACATTCGTTCGCAGCTTTCCATGCCGAGAGCAGGAAAATGCAGGAACGAAGTACTCATGTCGGCAAGATGCAAGACGACATGCTGTCTTGCGGACTGACGCCCAATTCGCTTATGTCGCGTCCCGGGAAGAGCGACAAGCAGTGTCACAGTACAATCAAAGACACGCGGGACGACGGGCGGAGAAGCTGTCTTTGGATCAGCTGCTGCAGTGGTCGGATACTTGCCTAGGCCTGCAGCGGCATCTTGGACCCGGGCTGCATGCTTAAAAGGCTGCCGGATAAAATCGTTCTCGATGTCGTCAGGCGGTGAAATACCGCTCTTCCAAGCAACAGGTTTGGACCCCTTGCGATGACTCGCAAGAATTCAGAAATATGACAAAAAGTGCTCGCATTGTCGAGTAGTTCCAGAGTCATAAAAGCGGTGAGCAGTCGCCTATCCGATTTGCTGCGCAAACAATGCGCAAGCAAAGCTTGCTCTGGGGCCAGTTTCGTAAGCCCAACATTTGGCAGGCTTGGTATGCGGCGAGGGTGTCGAGATAGCTAGGTAGCGGGTGACTCAGAGCTCCCACCTGTTTCGATCGTGATGCCGGCGGCATTGGAGGGGATTGGAGGCTTTTATAGAAGCACGATGATACCGGTGTTGGGCTGCAATGTGTGGATGAGAGGGCACTATTCTTGCGATTAGGCGGCGGACCGAGCCAGGCGGGCCTTGACAAGGCTCTTGCCATAGTCTACCAACCTCTGGGTTCTGTTTGTCGTTTGCACCGTGCGCGTCAACCTCACTACTTGCCACACGCGCGCTCTGCTGGCGCGAAACACAATGCGAATATTACAACGTCTTATTGTTGATATTGGGGCCGGTCGTGAATCGATCCTGATTACCCGTGAGCTCCAATAGCACGTGGGAAGCTGTCGCGTTTCAGCACCCTCCCTTAACAGGCTATCACCAGCCTCGTGATCACGAGTCCAGCGATCTGCTCGGCGGCATCGTCTCAGACGCAGGTCATCCTCATCTATCCGTCCCCTCGGTAAGTTGGGAGCACATCACGGGAAGAGAGGTGTGAGTGCGAGAACTCTCCTCTGCGATCCGCTATTGGAGGGCGCATGCGGCTTGCACCAGTTTTTCGCGCTTATGCAGACTACAGCCTATCATCCTACCCTTCCGCTGCACTTATACCCGACTCTTCAGGCTCCGATGGGCACCGAATGAGAGCTATCCTGGCGACTCTCTTCCTGTCACGCATTTCATGGTTTATGGCCGATGCCCGTTCCCACCCTACTTTTATTCTAAGGTTGAGCCCGAACGGAGCGTCAAGTTGTGCCAGTATCTAAAGCAAGCTTGTCCCTGCTACTTTCGCCACCATCGACCCTTCATTCAGCATTGATTGTCGTTCTCGAACGCGTTCGCCTGCTTGACTTTCTGAGACCCTTCTTGACGATCCTTGTCCATCTGCTTCTCAGCTCCTTCCTCCGTCGAGCTGCCCACGCGGGCGTCCAAGCCACCCACCTGAAAGATACAGAGTCATTCACCAGCAGCGCGTGCAGCCGGCCATTTCTCGCGTGATCGCGCAGCATTGGCGGGCCCAGCCGCCTACACCGCTCATCCACCGACTACACCGTTACCTGCATACAAACATGGCCGCCAATCCTCGGTTGGGCTACTATGCAACTGAGCCAGATCATCACGGTAAACACTCTCATTTCGAGGCGAACAGCGAAGCGGGCGTCTTAGATCCCGCAATACTGGACGCAGATATCATGCAAAGTCCTGCCAGTGCTCACTTTGGGCGCAAAGACTCCTTTGCCAGCAATGGTGTGCTGACGCCTACTGAACCTCATGGCTGGGACCATCAAATTCACGGTCTTTCAATAGATCCCGCCACCGGAGCTGCGATATCATATCACGACGACCATGGACCATTCATACGCCCGGGTCCGCCTCACGCGCATGCGGCTTACGCACCACAGCCTCATCCATCATGGCCGCTCGATCACTCCTCTGGAGCAATAACGCCGCCAAATGGTATAGACTATATGCCACAGGCCGCCCCTTCCTACGATGGGCATTTTGTGCAACAGCACGTGGACGGCCCACGTGGAAACTTCTCCCATGGACCTGTGCCAGTGCCTCCCCAGGCAGTAGCGTTCAATGGACCTCAGGTAGATCAAGGCTTCGCACCTCAAGTGCAAGCGCCAATGTCGCCACACTCCCATGCAGACTGGATGCGGCTAGCTGAAGACGAATCTCGAAGTCGCCCGCTGCCAAAGCGCATGCGTGCAAACAGCCCACCAATGACCATGGTCGACTATGCGAGGCGCGATGGCATTCGAAAGAAGAATGGTCGCATTGACATCCCACCCGAGCGGAACATCCATACCATTGATGAATTGATCGACAAGACCACCGATGAGGATCTGCTCAAGGAGCTGAAGCAACAGAAGCGACTGCTTCGCAATCGGGAAGCTGCGTATGTATTCCGTTACTTGACTGGTGTCGATCATCTCGCTGACTTCTTTAGCCTTGCCTCTCGACAGAGAAAAAAGAAACACACCGAAGACCTCGAGCATAAGGAGAAGGGCTACTCGCACGAGATTCAGCGGCTCGAAGCCAACGTCTCTGCTCTCCAGATCGAGAACCAACATCAGGAGGAGCAACGCCAGATGTTGCTGCAACGCTTCCAGGAATCACAGCGCGTGATTGAGTCGCTGCAGGAGGACATTAGGAACTTGAAGATACAGCACGACGAAGAAGCCTCAAGCCTCCGTGCGAAGCTTAACAAGTATCGTGACTTTGGAGAGCAGAATGGTTTTGAGCCGTGCCAAGCTCCACCAATGTCAGCTGCACCCAGCAGCACTGGCATGGGCGACTTCGCTGAGCAGATGGGCAGCCTCAACGTCGGCGCTCATGAGATGAACAACCAGGAGTGGAACCTTGTTGGCTATCCAGAGTTCGCTTCTGATTTCGATGATTTCTCCTGGGAGCCGCCTGCGACGATACCTGCCGTGGAGAAGCAACCTTCTACGAGCGTCGCAGTCGCCACTCCAAGCAAGAAGTCCAGCAATGTGGAGCAACCCATCGCTTCTGGCCTCTTGTTTATGCTACTGCTATGTGGTGCTTACGTCGCTTCCAGACCATCTCAGTCGCGACCCGCTGGTGTGCCAGAGATGCCTCTTGAGGTTCGCAATGCCGCACCTGCTGTGCTGCAGAACCTCCTCTATGAAAGCGGCAGTGCCCCGAGTGCTGCTTCGGCAACTTTTCAGTCAGGCTCAAACGAACCACAGCCCTCCGGCATGCCATATGGAGCGGTACGCGGCAACAATCGTCTCGAGCAGTTGCACAAGCACGTCACGTCACCAACAAAACAGCAGCAGCTTGATCAAGCAACCCAACTTACGACAGCGCAGTACGCGTCCATCAGTAACATGAATCTGGATTCTTACGATGGGACCGGTCAAGGCCAGAATCCTCCGGTGTCAGGCCAGCGTCGCAACATGGCTGAAAGGCTGGCCGCCATGCAAAGCGAACGCGACAGCCAGCAGACGAGCAAAGCAGAAGTCTACACCCGAAGTCTGCTGATGAGCCAGGTTCCGGACGACGTCGTGCAGCAATTCAAGCAAATGGTTCGCGACCACGAACAGATCGAAAAACAGCAACAAAACATGCAGCACGGCCTCAAGCACGAGCCATGACACTGAACGACGAGGAACGAGAGAAGCGTGACCAACGATGAATGACATTTTGACGATGAACGACGATGACGGACGGCATTTGCGAGAGACACCACATTCACTTGAACTCTTCCCATTACTTCCAACTTGTACAGACTGACGGGACACACGGTGGCACGATCACGATTTCAGCATGTAAAGAGAGGCGGCCTTAAATATCATATCTTTTTTACGACAGTCAGCCTGGCGGCTATCACAACATTTCGGCTACTGAAGTTACTATCTATCTACTTGACGGGATCAAATCTGACGGCAAACTTATGGGACCATGTTCTGATGACTTATATGAACGGATACGGGTGGCATTATTGGCATGACTTGCATATGGAATAATCAATGATCACGATTCACAATCACATTTTTGTTCAAGCGATACCCTGCTGAACTTGCTTGGATTTTTCTGATTTGTATTGGACTGAGGTTCTTGCGGCGGCTCGGGATCCTATCTGTACAGAAGAGGGCCTTGAGCGAGCATTGCAGGGAGGATTGGAGAACTCGGAAGGTGGAATGGGATCTGATCAGGTGCCTGGGAGTCGTGCGACGAGGACAAGGAAGGGGGTCAGACAGTCATTGTACATTTCATGTCTCAGGACAGGATTCCGACTTATCTCCTGCATCCATGTAGCCATATTCTGGTCATGGGAGTACATAGCTTTGTGCTCTGACTATCCAGATCTTGATCAACCCAACAAACAAGAGCAGATGATCCCAACGTCTACCCTCAGCATCGTCAACAGAATTCGTCCCCAAGTGATTAGCCAGCTTGGCGACCGCTCAAGAGCCATGAATGCCGTCGCCAGAACGCGACTGCGCCCAAGAGCCAAGCAAATCGTCAACGTCATCCAAATCGTTCATTCTCGTTGCCTGCGCCCAAAACCCGGCTTCCTCCCCAATTCGCCCACTCAGCCCACCAAAGAAGCTCGAGTATAGACATCAGGGTATCGTCGCATCCGAGTGCCGTCGTGTCGGTAAGTATGTACTTAGACATGCGCGCGCGCCAAAGACGCTACTTGGGATTATACTTTTCCTTCCAGATCCTACATTTCGCGGCAAGAAAGCCCATTAGCACACGCACGCACATCTTGCTCGTTCCCATGATATCAAGACGCGAGAGTGTAAAGTGTAAAAGCGAAGGTAGCAGGTATGTAGGCAGCTGTCAATGAGTGAGTGTGTGTGCATGACACAGCCACACTGTGAGATGCTGCTGCGAGATGCGAACGTGCAAGGTGTATGTGTGTGGGTGTGTGGCGTCTGGCCAGCGCATATGCGGAGCTCTCGCATAGCTGGCCAGTGAGAGCAGGGCTGAGGCAGTGCGGCCAACGGCTTACTGCCAACTCCCCACGCTTCTTTGCGCCGAGGGGAAGAGCCAGGTGCGAAGCAGGTACGGTGCGTGCGTGCTTTGCTTGCAGGTGATGTTTTTGCCGCGTGATGCGCTATCGAGCAGGCTTGCGCGCGAGTAGCTCACGACGGCTGTTTTGGGAAGGTGAAGGAGTGGCCACGTGCATGGGGTCGCTCTTGTTTTGGACTTACCAGGAATTCCCGACCGATTTGCTGCCCTTCTCTTCAGCGAGACGGAGGTATTGTGCCGCTTTGAACTGGTGAGATATTGCCGAGGTCAGCTATCACATCATCTTGACAGGTGCGTAAGCGAGGACGAGGTGCATGTGTGCTCGCTTGCGCACGTTCCGGTGCCCAATTTGCAAGGCGATGTTTTTGAGCCGCCTGCAAATGAGGAAGGTGCGTGTCTACGCGAGCTTTGGGCTGGAAGACATATAGACAGCCAGCCCTGTCATCGCGCAGACCTTGGTATCCGCATCGAGGACGGACGGCAGCTGCCAGTGATCGTATTGATTCGCATACTGCGTTTGCTGTGGTAACGCCCGCGGCGTCGTGATGCCGATGTGCGTAGCGACGCTGCTTTACGCGACAAGCGGCAGCACGGCTCTTGGGCATTCGGCATCCGTGACATCGAACCGTCCAAAATAGAGCTTCCCAACCCTAACAACGAGAAAGATACACTCACCTTATCCTTCCCGCCCCCAAACCCCTCCAAACAACACCACGCCGCCTCCTCCATCGCATCCGTGTCCCCCAAATTTGCCGCCGTCTCATAATACTGCCTCGCCGCCACCGCATCCTTCTTAACCCCCCACCCATGCCTAAAACAATTCGCCAGCTCAAAAATCGCCAGCACAAGCTCTCCCTTCGCCGCCCCGCCCTTCTTCATCCCAGACTCCAAAGCCTGCTGCTCGATGCTCGCGGAATTTGCCGCAGCTAGCGATAAGTAATGAATCGCTTTATCCGGCTCTGGTGGAATGCCCCAGCCGTGTCGGAGAGCGAGGCCATAAAGCACCTGTGCGAGGGCGTTGTTGGCGCCGTCGGGTTGGGCGAGGCGGCCGAACATGGCGGTGGAGGAAGTGAGGTCGCCGGACTCGTGAAGGCGGATGGCTTCTTGGATGTTCGAGTCGCCGCCTTTGTCGGCGATGCTGGGACTTCTGCTTCGCGGTCGTGACTGGTCTTGCTGTCGTTGTTGCTCTTCGAAGTTGCGGTTACCTTGAGCTAAGATGGTAGCGCGTTTCTCCCATTGCGCTTCTTGCTGCTCCCGTTGAGCTCTGTGCTGGTCTGCTGGCCCTTCCTGGCCTTTCAGCGGTGCTACAGCCGCAGGTGCTTCAGGCAGATTCTCTGGTAGGTTCTCGCTGGCTTCGGCAGAGGCTGATCGTGATCGTGATCGGTCTTTATGTAGGTGAAAGCGCTCTGACAGTCTGCGCTCTCCCTTCGGCCTCACGGGTAATTTGTTCTCGCCGGCCTCGGCAGGTTGCTCCTTCTTGTCAGACTCACGAGAGGACTTCCGAAAGCTCAGCGTATGCCGCCTCTTCCTCTTCTCTTGCTCGGCGTTCTTTGCACTTGCAACCTGCTCTGTGGCATCCCCCGGGAACGAAGGTGGCTGTATGATTTCTTCTGTCTCTGTCGTCGTTCTCTTGAATGTGAATTCTGGTGGAGCCATCTCCTCGCTTTCCCGCTGCTGTCCTCCTTCAGGCCCATCACTTGTGCCCTCCTGCCCAATCTTCTCCTTCTTCTTCAGCAAATCCTTCAGCCCAGTCATGACTGCTTCAGCAATAGTTGGCACTTCGTCAATGTCAAGTCGACAATCCTAGGCGGCTTAAAGTGAGACAAGTTTGACGGCAAGGAAAACTGTATTCATTCACAAAGGGTTATGAAACGCCCTACCGTGGCATTGATTTCAATGTATCTGCGAAGCAAGAGGCATCGCCATCAAAAAGGTACGCAGTGGCTTTGATATCCATGGCGCATGCAAAGCTAATAATAATTGTAGTGCTGATCCGGGTGGAGGCTGTGCTTGGAAGCCAAGGCGAAAAACAGATGTGGAGATTCGAGTGCATGTGTGCAATATCTCGTCGAGGCTCGGATAATTCAATACACACGCATTATGTATGGCAACGATCTGTACATTGTTCTTTTCATTGCTTGTGCTATGTGCTTATCAAGTTCAAGTGCACTCGCTCATTGATGGATAATGCTAATGCTAATGAGTCGCCCATGTGCCTCTCAATGCACCGCTGCAGTCAACACGTTCCTGATCATTGCAGAAAATTGATGACCTCCTTCTTTTTGGGCCGATGTTGTACGCGCCCACTAGAAGGGCACAAAGTCTTGTTGCTGTGTAAGCTCATGGTTGTAGTCACCAGAGCCATTCATGATGATCTCCTCGACGTCGGAGTCGACGTCCTCCACACTCCCATCGTGTTCTGACCCGTCCTCCTCGTCACTAGACAAGTCTGGCTCAACACCAGCCTCGATCTGAGCTTGGCGCTCGGCTGCTTTCCTCAACACGCTTGCGCGGTCTGGGTGTGGCAGGACGCAACGTCCAGACTCACGATCGGCACAGAAGCCGTGGTTAGCATAGTCGGGACACTCATTGACATGACGTTTGCCGCACAATGCGCCCTTAGCACAAAAGCCAAGAGTGGCGAACGCGCGACAGACAGAGGCTGCAGGAAAAATCTTGACGTGAGGATAGCGGCATGCACGATTCGTGCAGTTGCCGTTCAGAAAGAAATTGCAGGCGGAAACGCGGTGGTAGGTCATCTCGTGGGACATGTCGCAATGGTCGCCGCGTGGACACGATCCAGATTTGAGGAAGGTCTTGCAGATAGCAACCTTGTTCGGGTCGTGGGTGAAGCGGCATCGGGGTCCGAAAGGGCAGTTGCCTGGGTACGATGTTAGTGGGCGGGCCTGATACTTACCATCGAGCCTTGCGACACAGTCATTTTGGGACGCGCCTGCCGCATGGCGGCCGATGGTCGAGGAGAGTGAAGGAAGTATACCGTGTTTCGTGAAATTCTCGCACTGTGGCGCTTGCTTTTGGGTGGACCTGTGATTAGAAGGCATGCGTAAGTCGGGCTCCACGGAATCATGTTTGGTGGCCTTCGAATACCTTGCTGCAGCAGTTAGTGCGCTACCACGCACGAGATTGCCTGCCTTGGTCCGATAGAACATGACACCAGCAATCTCGTGTCTCTTCGGTGTCTCCAGATCGGAAATAGCGTCTACAGTGTTCAGCTCTGGTGTGCTCAGCTCGGGCACGGTCTGGGTGGTATGCTTACCCGATGCGCGTACGAGCTTGCTGCCACCAGCGGTCAACATGAAGCAGACGCCATTGATGATGACTTGGCGGGACTCTGAGCGAGGTTGACTGTCGAAATGCTGCTGTATCATATACTGCTCTTCGGCATTCTTCCTCCTCCTCTTGGCATCGCGATTCTGCTCTTGGTTCTGGATCTTCTTTCTCTGCTCGCGCTCGTAGGTATCTTTGGTCATAAGCTGGTTATTCGTGCCTCGTGCAACCACCAACGTTGAGCCGCTTTGCAGTTCAGGTGATGTGGCAGGTGGCGTGCTTGTGCCGTTCAGCACAAGTGTAAGATTCTTGTGCGGCTGCGCATATCCACCACGTCCACCTGGACCACCATACGGGCTCCATCGTGCACTTCCGCGATACTGTTGCGGTAAGTAATGGCTGTCGCGACGATACTGCGGTGATTGGGGTTGCTGTTTGTGCTGGTTGATTTTGCCAGCGAGCGCGGCGATGCGCGCCTGAAGGTCTGCTTGCTCGTCCATGCTGTATGTCAGTAGTAAACACCCTACACGATGTCACCAGTAAATATGGGATTCAAAGTGTGTGTCGTGTTGTCTTTGGACGGACCAAGGCGGATGTTGTTATTGGAAGAGAAGTTGCAGGTAGCACCGCGCTAGCTAAACCCTGACAGCACTTTCACATGCAAGCACGAGCTCCTTCCTCCTTCCTAGCTCATCGCACCGTTGTTGCGAACATGCTTGTATCAGACTTGCCCTTGTAATCAAACGCGGTTGCGTTCGGCAACCTTGCGGATCACAATGGCAGGAAAATCACGAAGCATCGCTCTGCATTAAGTATTTGATCAGCCACCGAAAGCAGAATGCGCCAGGAGATGTTTTGTGGCTTGTCTACAGAACGGCCGCGTCCTCTACCAGCAGACAAGCAGCGATCTTGAAACACTCCGACCGTTGCTATGTCCATCAAATAACCCCACCACGCAATCTATCATTCTCTTCAGAAGTGTGATGACTTAATCTTGATAGCATCATCCATGCCTACGAAGCCCATGGTCGATCTCATTGAAACTCATGGATTACAGGTCATCAGCGAGGTCTGATCTGTGGCGAGCATGTTAGTACAGATCTGGTAGTCGGCCTCTACACGCAGCGGCTGGGCAAGGCGCACATTCTCCCATTCATGGAAATGCACACTGCTTAATTGTGATAATTAGCTCAGAGCAGCACGCGGTATCCATAAGAGGCATGCGATACCTACGAAGCTAATTCTGAGCCGTACGATATGTATTTGGTAGGCGCGATCGGCTCAAGCGTGATTTCGAGCGCTACAGCAGAGTCAATCGTCTGCTACTCGAGTAGCGCGAATGTATGATGCTACCACCTCATCGGCTTACAATCACTCGCGAACGTACCGGCATCGTCAGCGTTGCCCGGAGACTTCAAGGGTCTTCAGAAGTAGGCGAGGCGAGCTGAGTAGGCGATTCTGCAGGAGGCCCGAGACCATACTGTCGAGGATCATGCGCGCATAAATGTCTACGCTTTCAGCAGACCACCAGACTCGGATTGTCGATCTGAGGTTATGCCAATCAGTATTGTATGAAACGTCTAGCCTTGAAACACCCCGACCGCCTGGAACGGAGACTCTTGTTGCTTGTGTATCATTTTCTGTGGCTGCTGAAGAGAGTTCCCTGGTAGGTCATACCACAGCATGACCGCTTCTTATGCCATTGAGTCTTGTGCGCGAGAATAGTGTTTTCCGCGGAGCTTCAGCCTGAGTTCCCAATGCATCTCACTCCTTGTACATCGACCACCGTGCCCTCGTCATGCCATGTATATCATACACCCTCTCCCTCCCCCTTCCCCTCCAGCTCCACCTACTTCTTCACATAATTCTGCTGATCCCACATATATCCCTTAACCTTCGCATGCTTCAGTTGCTCCAAATACCGCTCTGCAACACAGAAGATACCATCAGTCCCCTGTCCTCTACTAACCTCCACATCCACCCGCTCCGGTGCTTTTCAGACTCACCTCTCAAATGCCCACACTTCTCCAAATGGTTCACACCCTCCCGGTAATAGCACTTCCCCATCTCCTCCCGAATCAATCTCGCCATCATACTCTGCACCCACTGCTCGCGGATGATGCTGTCGCGCGCAGCCTTCAGCGCGACATTGTCGTCGTAGTCGACGCCGTCGAAGGTGGGCGGGACCGTGGGTTTCTGCGCTTTGAAGCTTTCACTCTCGGGGGTGGGCATTGTGGTGGTACGACTTGTGATCTGGTGGGCAGTGACAGGATCCGGCAATGTCGTGGTGGTGCAGTCGAGGTCGAAGCAGCTCATCAGCCAATGGCCGTGACGCTAATACTCTCGGCCTTGCTAGCCGAAACCCTAATCATTCGGCGACTTGGACGACTTTCCACTCTTCCGACTCAACCTCTTCCAGTTCACCGACATCCGACTCTTCGTCCTCCTCTTCTCCTGCCTCAGACTCTCCTTCTCCGCCTTCTCCTGCTCCAGCTTCAGGTTCTCCATCTTGGTCGTCCAGTAGTCTTTGCCATGGATCGGCAGCGCATAGCTCACTTTCCACTTCCAGTCATCGTACTCTACCGTCTGGTTTCTTTCTATTCGACTCAGCATGCTATGTCGCCGTACCTGGCAGGGCGGGCACAGAGAATCTAAGCGCCAGGATTGGTATGGGTGAGCGATGATTTCGCAGCTTGTGGAGTGAGTGCCGTCTGGTGGGATGGCGGCGTGGCGGCAGAGGATTAAGGGTTCTGGACTGAAGGCGCTGTGCCCGCATGTGTCATAGATGTAGAGACGGTGGCAGCACATGGTTGTGCTCGTGCGTATGGCGTAGCGGCGCATGAAGTGGTGAGTATCAAAATCTCGCGAAGCTCAGCATGTTCCGCTTCGGGTAGGTCGCTTTGTTCAAAAGACAATATAGCTTTGAGACGGCACACCTCGATACAACCCTTTATCATCCTACATTCCTCGCGAAGCTATCGAGAGCAGGACATACAACCCTCGACGACCAGATCCCAATCAACTAAAAAACCAAGATCTGCTAGCCTTCCAAAAACGCCCCCCTCGAAATCTCCTCTCTACCAACCGCACACCTCCACTGACCCCCCTCAACATCCCTAACATACCTCCTCCCAACCATTTTTCCCACTAACCTCACCTCATTCACCTGCGGGGACGCCCTCTCCAACCTCGCCTGATCCCCATCACAGCTTAGCACGCTAACAAACGGCTCCACCAAACGCCCACTCCCAAAAGCATCAAACCTCTTATCAACAACCGTAATGACCTCAACATTCTTCAGCAGAGCCTTGACCTCCTGCGTCCTAGCAATGACTTGCAGAGCATTGTACATCTGCGCCGGTCCCGCAAAGCTTCGGATCTCGTCGATGGAGGGGATGTCCCTTTCCCCAGGAACCTGGATGACCGCAACAAGGCTGTCGGCATGGTGAAGAGTAAGGTGTTTCACGCACGTCAGGAGCGATCCAGAACTCGAAAGCGTACGCTGCATTTGCGCATTGATGTACAATTCGGCTCCATAGTCTTCGCCGCAACATGTCATGTCTGCTGTCACGACGCCGTGGACATAGCCGAAGGCCTCTTTGCGGACCTGGCGGCAGGTCTGCACCAGAGCTAGAGCGGATGTGGTCGTGCCGGTGAGGCTGCGGAAGTGACGGCGCAGCTGCTTCCACGAGCTGCTCTTTGGTGCGCCGGTGATTGGTAAGATGACTTCGTGCGCGATGTTGGCGAAGAGGTGGGTGTGGATGAGGTTTCTGATCTCTGGAGGTAGGTCGAGGAGGGAGGGAGCGATGCCGGTGGGTCGAGGACGGGGCTGGGGCGAAGCAGCGTCCGGAGGGATGAGGTGAGCGTGGTGATCATGGCTAATGAATTCGCTATTTGTGTTGGGGAGATGGCGTCCATGGTGGCTACTTGGTAACTGGTGATGTCAACGGGAAATCTAACTGAATGTAAGTCGGTCTCGAAGGTGAGCAAGGCTATATTGTGCAGAAGCGAATGAATGAATGCCAAGACATGTGTTTGACACTTGCGCAGGATCGAGTAATTTGTGAAACTGCTCGAAGACTTCACGTGCAGCATCTGAGTGGTAAGCACAATGACAATGAGGACGAAGAAAAGCCTTCTAGAGAAATATAACAGCAATACATATCTTACCTTTTCAAAAATACATCCGACTTAGAGAACTATGCTCGAAATGCAACGGATAGTCCTCTTCGTCCTCATCGCCTCCGTACGCCATATCTATCTCCTGCAGCCTCCGCGTCGTTTCCTCCAAATCTGCATCCAAATCACTTGCAATCAGCTCTCCTTCTCTCGCAACGCCTGCGTTGCTAACGTCAGTAACCATTGAGTCTCTTGGACTACTACTACTCGCGCGAAACGTCGAAGGAATGTCAAAGTCGCTCAGCAGCGCTTTGGCGTGGAAGACGAGCTCAGCGAAGCTGGGCTCTCTTGGTGCAGGGCCGCTCTCCGGGTTGAAGTGACTGAGGACGGCAGGGGAGACTTCGGAGGGAGAGTAGACTACCTCTGGCTGTTCTGGTCGTTGAGGAGTTGCCCTGAGAAGCGCTGCTTCTGACTTTGGTGGCTCTCTAGACGACGAGGATAATCGTCTCTTGATACCATTAGCCAATCTCGAAGCTGTTTCGCCTACCGGTGACTTCCGCTTTTCTTTCTTGTCAGCTTGCTTAGGTGATGGCGAGTAGACCGTTTCGGGAAGAGTCTCGAGCGGCGCAGGTCTTGCAGCAGTCTTCTTAGTCTGGTTCTCGCACAGCACGTGCGGTCCATACTTCGTCTGCATTCTACAAGACGGGCATTTGCACTCAGCCGGCGCTACGAATTCTCCATAGAGATTAAGCATCGCCAGCGGTGGCGGAGCTCTCTGCTGTTGGCGGAGCGCTCGCTTATGTTCAAAATGTGCTTGGGTGAGTAGAGATGGTCTCCTGTCCCTGCTGCTGGCGCTACTTGGGCTCACTGAAGCGCTTCTTCTGAAGCTGTTGGGAGATGACATTGCGTCGTCTGATGATATTGAAGGCAAATGATTTGGTAGTGCCCCGACAATTTGGGTGATAACGTCTCTGAGTAATCTGTAGCGGCACACAGTACTGTGACGTTCTTCAGAGCGTGGCAAAAGGTTCTGCAGGTCGGTTTGCGAAGGGCGGGAAGGCCTTCTATACCTGTCCCAAACTCAGCAGGAGCGCAGAACAATGCGTTGTCACACATACCTGAAAGAAACATTGTTCGTATATAAACAAAGGATGCGTGGCATTGTTGGATATGATCGACGAGCAGCTTGTAAGGGCTGCGATTATTCTGTTCAAAACAGATGATGGTGGAAAGATGCTTTCCGGTGGGGTGCAATAAGGCAGTGTAGAAGATTTTGAATGTCATCTTGAGAATAAGTCATTTGTGATGGTACAATGCATGTCTCAATCGGTGGAGAGACACGTCTTAGACGCCATGTCCGGATCAAAGTCCCTGATCAGCTCACAATAACACTAAACTCAATGGTCACCTCCAATTCGCCTTCAATCATAGTGTTGCATACTCAATCCCACTCGCCTCTCTGACATCATCCGTTCCGTAGCACCATTCGCACCCCTTGCACCGAATCCAGGCCTCTCTGCTCTTCCATTCCTTACTTAAAAGTTCTTCGCCAAATCCTCCAGCCTCGGGTTGTAACATACTCCAAATCTCATCTCCACGCCCGTTGGCGTCGCGTACGGGCCGAACGTAGCATTCTCGCGATGATATGCGCGCGTGGACTCGTAGTCAGTGCTGTAACCGCTGCTGACAGAGCTGTATGGTGGGTAGTGGGTGCTCGAGCCGCTGCTGACAGAGCCGTAGTCTGGGTAGCGCGTGCCCGTTCCGCTGCTCATGGAGCTGATCGAGCTGTACGGAGGATAGCGAGTGCCGGAGCCGCTGCTCAAAGGTCCTCGGCGAGTGTATCCGCTGCTAGGGCCGCTACTTGTCGAGGGGTACGGAGAGTAGTGAGTGCTGGAGCCGTTGCTGAGCGAGCTGATCGAGCTGTATGGAGGGTAGTGAGTGCCGGAGTTGCTGCTTACAGAGCCCAGGCGAGAGTAGTCGGTGCTGGAAGTACTGCGACGTCTATTATAACGCTTCGCATCACGCAATTCAGAGGAGTCATTTGAGATAAGAGAAGAATCCCAGCTCCAGCTCCCATACGTCTTTCCATGCTTATAGCTCTGCCCGTTCTTGAGAAGCTGGTCTGAAGTCGGCATCCTCGGCCTAGTGTACTCAGAGCTTCCAGCATCACTCAGACGCCTCGGGCGGCGAGCAAGACTCGAAGGACTCAATGTCGATGGACCAAGAGTCGAGGGGCCAAGAGTCGAGGGACCGAACGTCGAGGAGCCGAGAGTCGAAGGACTCCATGTCGAGGGAGCCAATGTTGAACAATCCAGAGTCGAGGGACTCAACGTCGAGGGACCCAACGTTGAGGGTCCAAGAGTCGAGGCAGCCAATGTCAAGGGGCCGAACGTCGACGAATCATGACGACTGCCATAGGCGCCTACACGCAACATCTGCATGCCCCTCGCCGCAGCAGAACGCAGTCTAGATATGCTGTTCCTACGGCCATAGCGAGACGATGAGTCCATTGAAGTCCCCGAGTGGCCGCCATCAGCAGCCACACGCATCAACTCCATTTCCCTCGCAAGAGAATCCACACCACGAGAGCTAGAGACACTGTTGCGGCGAGTCTGACGTCCAGAGCCATGCGTGTCCCGCGCAAGCTGAGCCGGAGGAGGCATGTAAGCACCAGCTCCATACTCCTCGCCGCCATACCGCTGCTGGCGAGAAGCCGGGTTGGCGCGGCTGACGTTGTTGCTGCGACGGCGGTTCACGCCTGCATTCGAGATCGAGTCCTCTGGCCTCAACGTGCTAGCCACGGACTGCGCAAGACCAGTCTGCTCAATGCCATATTGCTGACGCGTAGTCTCACGGGCGCGGCTAACGGAGCTGCTGCGACGGCGATGCTGGGATGAATCCGTAATGCCGCTAGAGCTCGTGTCCGTACTCGAGCAGTATAGTGGCAGTGCAGCTGTTGTGCCGCTGAGTGATGAACGACGGCCGGAAGTCGAAGTCGACAGGCCAGATGAGCTCGAGTGATAGGGTGGCAGAGTAGCTGTTGTGCCGCTGAGCGATGCGCGGCGGCCGAGTCTCGAAGTCGGCTGGCTCGAAGGGTACGCTGATGATTGGGATTGGTGGTAGCGCTTGGCCCAGGGCGTAATGTCCGCGGTGCGGTAAGACATCTTGGGGATGTGAGCCGCTTGTTGTCGAAGGTAAGTTGTATCGATCTTAGATGAATGTTTGGGATGAATGAAGTGCTTCAATTGATCTCTGTGTGTGTACGTGACCTGTCTCCCCAGGTTCTTGTCGTGTGGAAAGAGTTGTTGGTGCTATCGCAGGAGTTGAAATGTTTGGGTAGGCTAGATAAGGTACAAGCGTGAAATGAATCCGAGGAGACGTCTTCTTTTTGCGTCGTTTCACGATCCGTGCTCTGTACTCGAAGAATTCATACATTCACATGTCGTGAACTAGTCTTTCCCAAGCAGATGAGTCGCACGAGTGGGGTACGGAGGCTCATTTAGAATGCTTACATATCCTTTCGTGAATGCAAGCGGCAAGCACAAATGCATTCAGCATCAAAACGCCGCATCTATGATGTATCATACGCATACGCTGCGTTGCTGAGGCCAATACCATCCCATCTATCCAAACGCCGTCGTATCCTCGTTCTGCTTACTGCTGAACATCCAGGTCGCTGTGCATGACAACCTCATGCATGCCCATTGCCATTTGTCACACCATTAGAGATCTTGGGGCCGACAACCACCTTCTCTAACGCCTGTCGCACGTCGGCGACGAGGTCAACACTGTCTTCGACACCACAAGAGAGACGCACAAGGTCATCGAAGACACCCGCCGCTTCGCGCTGCTCCTTTGGTATGCCCATATGCGTCATCGAAGCTGGAACTTCGCACAGAGACTCAATACCACCAAGCGATTCCGCTAGAGTGAAAATCGTCGTGGCCTGGCAGAAGCGCTCAGCGGCCTCCTTGCCACCCTTGAGTCGAAACGACAGCATGCCGCCGCCCAGGCCGTCTCGATGCTGCTTCAACGCGATCTTGCGCTGCTTGTGGGATTCAGAACCAGGATAGTTCACAGCAATAACATGCGGGCTCTCTTCGAGAGCCTTGGCCACGGACAGCGCATTCTTGCTCGCTTCTTTCGCACGCAGGTGCAGCGTCTTGACACCTCTGTGCGCTAGCCAGCAGTCGAAAGGCGAAGGCACAGCTCCAATGGCGTTTTGCAAGAACTTTAGCCTTTCGTAGAGCGGGTCCGAGTTGAAAGCTGCCACGCCCATAAGCACGTCTGAGTGGCCGTTGATATACTTCGTCACAGAGTGCACGACAATATCTGCACCATGGTCCAGCGGGTTCTGGATGTACGGTGACAGGAATGTGTTGTCAACCACGACCATGATGCCGCTCCGATGCGCGATGTCTGCAACAGCTCTAATGTCGACCAGGGAAAGCGTTGGGTTGGAGGGCGTCTCAATCCAGATCAGCTTGGTTTCGTTTGTGATGAGACCTTCGATGTCGAGCTCGATGGACGGAGTGAACGTCACTCGTACACCGTGAGCTGAGGCGACCTTGGTGAAGTACCTGTGAGTGCCACCGTACACATCCGATACAGAGACGACATGGCTGCCAGCCGCTAGGCTCTGTAGGATGTTCGCAGTCGTCGCCGAGCCCGAAGAATAGGCCAAGGCATACTTTGCACGCTCAAGTGAAGCTATGCATGTCTCGAAGTTGGCTCTGTTCGGGTTGGAGGATCTGGTGTATTCATGCTCGCCGATTGGCACCCCAACGGCTGTCTGGCCGAAAGTCGTACTGAGAGAGATAGGCGCAATGACTGCGCCGCTGACTTTGTCCAAATCGGCGCCTGCGTGCACTGCAAGAGTGCCGAAGCGGTGGGCAGGCGACGGAGCCCGCGGTGGCGTCTCTATCGGCGCAGCATGGTCTGTTATGGCCATCTTGCTCGTAATATAAGGTTTTGAATGCTGGCTCAGGGTCTTCGTGAGCCGACTGTGAAAAACGTCTTAGCAGAAGATGATGGCCGGAAGGAACGTGAATGTAGCTCAGGGTCGCAGCGTCTATTTATGCTGATATAAGAAAGCAGACTAGATATGCTTGGGTATCAAGGTGGGTTGAGGTGGCGACGAAGTACAGAGGGTCGCAACGATGTTGACTTAGCAGCTCACGAAAATAAAGTTTCAGGTACGACGAGCACGTCAATTCGCTTACTCTCGGCTTACTTCGGTATCCGCTCTCATATTGTGCTTTGTCAGCAGCGCTTGGAAGGAACTTTACCTGCCTGTTGCCCATCTTGGTCATCGACGCTCCAAGCACTACTAAGCTTATGAGTAGGTAACATCTGGATGAACATGGTCTAATCATTTTCCGACAGCAGCTTGCCTTCCACAATACAATAAGCGCACAATAAGCATCGGGACCAGCAACACCCTTGAACCTTCACTAACGACTATAGAAAGACGCCGTGGCTCTCCTTCATCTCCTGCTCAAGCATTTCGACGCGACTGCGTTCGGCCTCCTCCTCGTCTGGTCCCACCACTTCTTGGGGGAGGAAGTACTCCTCAGACACTAGCTCAATCACCATTCCGCCGCATCTTCCAATGGTCACCGTTTGGTTTGCTGGGTTGATGACCAGCTCATGTTGTACCACGACATCTTGGCCGATCAGCATACCGTCGCCGTCGTCAACATCGAACTGATGCGTAATACTCGCCACGGCCTCCTTGCCAGTCAAGGGGTCGTGGCCTGGCAAATAGATGGTCAGCACCACGTATTCTCGCGTTACAGCGCCCCCGAAGACACCAAGTACTGAAAAAGGTCGTGGGAACTGGCGACTTCGTACGTTTGGAAGATGTTGCTGTAGCAGTTTCCGCGAGATGCTAGAAGCTTGACAGCCGGTATCGAGAGTCTGCAGCTGAGGCTCTCCCCTTCGTTCAAAGGCGACCTCAATCTGGGAGTCAATCCCAACACACTGATCTGTCAGAGTGGTAAGTCTCAGTGGCGCTGTTGATGGGATGACTGTCGGTCCCTGGTCATTGTCGTAGTCCTCGACCTTCACGATGCGCGCTTGACTATCAGCATCCGCATCAACCATCTCGCTATCACCAGCAACTTGCCGGCTGCTAGCACTTAGCTCGTTCAAGAGACTCCGAGCATCATCCGCGCACCCCACGGCGACGCCCAATATGGCCTTCAACGATCGCTGAATGTCTTCAGCGTCACCGAGGTGGGGCGTCAATGCATCTATGAAGTACTGGGTCGCCCTGCCATGATCTGGCAACAAGCTCTCCCAGAACTTTAAGAGACACACGTACGTCTTCAGCCAGGACAATGGGTCGGCTTCCGGTCCAGGAGCCGGGACTCCACAATGCGCCGCGAGCCACTGCATCTGAGCTTTTACTGGCTTGCATGCATTTCCTTCCCAATTGCTTGCGCGACAGAGGTAGAAAATATTCATCCTGTGGCGGGCAGCGCTCAATTTTGAATCCTCAGCATGTAGATGCAGTGAGAATAGTCCCATGATGCACTCGCTGAGGATTCCTGCGCAATCTGCCGCACGGCTAAGTTGAGCCTCGCTTGGCTCGTGGTCTTCAGCTCGAGTCCGGCACTCGAATGGTGCTTCCATCGAGGGCGCAAAGCTAAGGACTGCTTTCTTGAACTCGTCCAGCTTGCCATAAAGAAGCGCCTTGGCCACTCTGAACCGAGAGCTACGCTGCGCGTCCGCCTGCTGCTGGTCTGCTGTCCTTGGTGTCTCGCTCGGCCTTGAGGGTGCTTTCGGCGTGAGTGTGTTGTCCACCGGAACAGTCTGTAGAGCCTTTCCGCCATGTGCGGCACTGTCCTTTGGATCGAGGCGATCTTCCTGACCGTCCACGTCGACATCTGCCATCTCGATATCCTGAGACTCTGGCGCTGATAATGGCTCAGCGAGAAGGACCTGCGCCTCGTCATTGTCCCTGCTGCATGCTTTGAGAAGATTCCTGACTCTCTCCGCCATGATGTGCGTCCCAATCACGCCCTGATCCATTGCAGCCGCGAAAATCTCGATGTCGGCACCCGTCTCCAACAGCACAGACCAGAAACTCGAGGCGGCCATCGCATGTTCCAACTCCTGCAGCTTCCGCTGCGAGTGCGTGCGATGCTTCATTTCCGCAATGCCGCCCAGAATGGTCCTTGCTAGCCACTGCATCATTTCGCCCAAAAGCTTGGACCGTCCTGAAGAGGATTTGCTGAGACATGCGTAGTAGTCATCCACGCGACGAGCTGCGGCACTATGCGACCTAGCCTCTGATTTGGTATGAGAAGTCAGGTAGACGAGTCGTAGGTTGTGCTGGAATAGTCGTCTCCTGAGGTCTGACGCCCTCTCTAGTTGGCTACCGGACCGTTCTCCTCCAGTCAAACAAAGCATGTTGTGTGTGGTGATTATAGTGTCATCGAGAGTAGCCAATACCGCGTCTTTGAAGTCCTCGAAGCTGCGGCGCGATAGAGCCTCTGCGACTCTTTGTGCGTGGTTGGGAGACATCTTGATAGGTTACTCGCGTTGCTGACGATCGAAAGGCAACCCAATGTTGAATAACAAGGCAAGTCGATCCGGGCAACAGGACAACTTCTGCTGTCGCTGAAGGTATGTGCTGAGTGTTTGCAGGAGTCGGTCAGAAAGTCGCAAACGTGACTTGTATGATGTTGGAAATGGATGAAGTGTTCTTGGAACGAGCAGGCACCCATCACTCATACCGGCGGAACCAACTTCACAATCCCCATTTGGCAATATCTTTCACTGCTGGAACCTTCGGAAGTGCCTGGATTGGCTGTACACGATGTGTCGTGCCTGGTGCGGTTGGCCGTCGATTCACACGTCCAGCATTGTCGTTGTTTGAGCCAGCTTCAACGACACCTGCCAGCTATGCCATCGTCTATCGAACGACATGCTGCATACTATCCCCGTCAGCAACGACATGTTGCAGTCCAGGTTGTTGACGCTTGGCTGAAAGAACAGTTATATATCGATGCTATTGCTTGCAGCTATACGACCCAGCAAGATGGCAGAATAATTGTGACATAATGACGTGCTAATGAGAGCGAGTCCATATTCGCAGACGACTTTATAAGCTGAGATGAGTGCCATCAAATGGACACTGGACATGTTTTGGGCATTGCAAAGCCATCCTATGCCTTTTGAAACAAACAAAATGTCCAGCAAACCGGGCTGCAGCATCTCCTGAGCTATGCATTAGCACATGCAAGTCCTCAACTCGAAAGCAGTAGCTGTGGAAGCTAGGAGAGCCAGTGCGTGACGATTACGGGTGCCAACATGACGGCTCATAAACCCTCCAGACTCCTCCTTTGGGCAGCCCGTCTTTCAGTGTTCCACTTCCCGACAGACTTCCCGACAGAGACATCGCCATTCGTACGAGACTGTTTAAAAGGGTTTGAAGATCGAGTAAGGATGAGGTTGTTTTGGATTAGATGCAATTCTGAGACTCCACGATTAGACATTTGCCATTGCTTTCCAAGCCACCTGTTACGATTCGCCACCTCACCTTCCCGACATAATATCAGCCGCCACCACTCGTGCACCATTGGTCAGGGGCACATTGTCGACATACACCGGATACTCAGTCCTGAAACCGGTCCCTGCCACGACAGTATAGAGCACATCACGATATCTCTCTGTCCGGCCAAATGCAGCAGAAGTGAGTCCTCCAATTGCCGTGCTGTTCAATCCACCTGCCACAATCGAAGCATTGCCGCCGGCTGCAGAGATCTCTTGCAGTGTATGACCAGCCTGAGTCGCGAGGTACGCATTTCCATCCCGATCAAGAGCAAAATCGTCAACAGAGGTGTACAATGATTGCTCTTTGGCGACGTACCCGATTGGTACTGCTTGACCAATAGGCATTGCATGCTCGTCCAGAGCCAGGGAAGCATACAAGCTCTTGTCAGAGTTGGTGAAGTACAGCTTGCCATGCTGATAATGGAGGCCATTGATACCGATGATCTGACCAGGAGCCATGAGCGCATTCTGAGCAATGATCCATGCCCGCGGTGCTTCCGTATCGATTGCCCATACGGCGCCTTTTTCGCTGTCGGCAGCGAAGAGGAGTGTATCGTTGAACTTAGTAAGACCATTTAGCTTTTATTGCATGGAATATGTCAGTGTCAGAAGATGTGAGCCACGTCGGATGAGCGACTCACCAGCTGGGCCTCTGGCATTTCGAGGAGAAGATCCACGGAAGGCTTGCTTCCGACGTCGCCACTCGGGAACACAAGCCTGTGTATCCAATTGCCGCCAATCGCAGCAGTATCTAGGTCGTAGTCGACAACAACAACGTGAAAGGTGTCTGGCGTCGTCTCGACAATGCCAAGTGCAGCAGAATGATTGTTCAGCTGGGCTGGCGAGGCGACGGCCACAGGTTGAGAGCCATCTATTAGAGGATTGAGGCTGCTTACGCCCCCAGGCATCTGCACTGAGGTGAGGAGCAGCTCTCCGTTTCGCCTGACGGCTATGTTCTCAAGCCAAGTTCTGTTGCTAGGGTACTCATATATCTTTCTGGTAGAGTAGAGTGCTGTCGTCAGCCTCACAAGGAGATTGACAAGGGCAAAGTACATGATCCAGGAAGTCATTATAAAGGGCATCGCCAACGCTGACGGCAGATCTGTTTGATGTGAGCTCGTAACAGGTCTGCCGGGTGCTCAGGCTTCATGTAGATGTGCTCGGGATGGGCCCTGGAATGTGCAGCCATTGTAGTATCCAAGGTTGCTCGATCTGCAAGCCTCCTTCAAAATGGCTGGAAGAATCTGCGCCAATTCCGACCTCATGCTCCGAGGCAATGGATAGCACGGTGCTGCTCATGTTTGGATCGTCAAGTCGTGCTCAGTGTGATCACACGAATGAAAGAATACAATCTGAAGCTTCCCGAACACTGTGCCTAGGAAGCTTAGGTGTGTTGGATCTCACCAATCTGCAGACTTTCAGGAAGCTGCACCAGCGCGAACCTGAATGTGAGAACATGCGGATGTGCATTTGCCAGGTATGCGCACTGTAAAGTTCTCCCGTTGTGCGCCTTGCAGCGTTTGCCATGAAGTACACGAAATGGAAGCATTCCAGGTTGCTGTCCAGTAGACCCTGCCTTTCTTCTTCCTCTATATCTTAGCTCAAGTCGTGGCATAAGGTAGTTGGTAGAGCACAACATGTTAGCCGCACGTGGGGAGCCAAGCCGCGGGCGGATGAAAAAGATAGAACGCCCCGCAGCTCGGAAGCGGCTTGTAGGCTTGACTGGACGGCAAAAAATCAAAAGAAGGAATGAGCAGATATGCTCGCATGATCTGACCTTGGCAGGGCTCGAACCTGCAACCACTTGATTCGTAGTCAAGCACTCTACCATTGAGCCACAAGGCCTGATTCATGGTAAATGTGGATGATGTTGCAACTATATAGTGCAAAACTATTATCCGAAAAGACTCCGCCCCTTAGTCGGCGCCCTAGTTACAAATCACGTCTCCGACCCACTCGGTACAAGTTGCGGCCCTTCTCCCTCCATCTGAGCGCGTCTCGCGGTTCATCGCCTTCATGGGCCAGTCGCTGCTACGACTATGCAGGCCGGGCACAAACTGCTCGATTGGCTGCGGAGAGATCTGGTGACAGCTGAACTTTGCGATATATGCGAGCGTGATGATGGGATGTTGCAGAAAGAGGCGCACGCGCCAGATGTTGTATCTACACAATCCCGGCCGCTCGGGATGTTATGCTGGCGTCGTCTCTGTGCCGAGATTCATATCTCATCAAACAACCGCTGCAAGTATGTATCTTCCTTCGGACTGGGCGAAGGCAGCAATCGCGATACGTGCTCGTTTGCCGCATCGCCCACAGCCGCCAACGACTGCCCTACACCACCCAGACTTCGCACCACATCGCGACGATTCCTGAATATCAGCAGCGCAATCAAAAGTACTACGACGCCCACCGCAGAACCCCACGTCGCGTGCCATTGTTTCATGCGCTTCGACTGCCTAGCGTTCTCTCTCTTCTCAAACGCCTCCACTCGATCTCTCGCTGCCTCCAGCCTCTCGTTGAGCTTTTGCGTCTCAGATTTGCTGGCCTTCAACCTGTCCACCAGTTCATTGATTGATTTCTCTTGCTCATCGAATCCACCGAAAGCTTCAATATTACTCTTTGTGTCCTTCTCTAGATTCTGCGTATCTTCGTCGAACTGCTTGTGCATCCTCCGACTCTCTTCAGCCAGCTGCTGCAAACCCGCGATAGTAGACCGCAGTATACTCGCCTTTTCTAGGATCGCATAATAAGTGTCGTCAAGCTGCCTCGTACTACTCATGCCTAGCTCCTCCACATGCTTCAGACTCTGCCTCAGCTGCTCCTCCCGCTGCATGTTCGCAGCCTTAGCCTTCTCGACATCCTCAGGCTTCACTCCTTGCCGAGCCTCTCGCTCTGCCTGTGCCTGCTGCTGCGCCTGCCATTCACGAATGTCCCGCTGCTGTTGTTGTGAGAGATGGTTACCGCTCCCGCTTCTGCTAGAGTCGGGGCTCTTCTTGTCACGACGCAGGAGGTCGAAGCTGATTGGAGGCCTGAGCTCTGTCGCAGAGTGGACAGTCTCCCTCACGCGGTCACGATGTCTGTGATGGTGGTGCGAGGGTGGCGCATTGACCCTCCCAGTCACAGTGTTCGAGTGCAATCGCCTTGAGAGGACATTTCTTTCCTTCTCTGGGCGCACATTTGTTGGGGGATCGGTACGAGAACGTGTAGGCTTTGCGGCAGGAAGGCCTGTACTCGTGCGAGCAAAGGATGGGAGAGGTTTTGGTTCGTCCATGATCGACAGCGACCTTCACCAGGCAGCTCCTGTTGGCTCACCGGATGTTGATGCACAAGTCACTCGAGTCGGATTTGCATGTGAAAGTTGCCTTACCTAATGCCTGAGTGGAGCTAAGTAAGCGAAAGCACAGGCCAATGACGCATCCAGACGTTGTTGCCGGACTCCGCCTTGGGAGAGCCTTACTGCCTCTCTGACGCCTGCTCCTTCTGCACTACAGAGAAGTTCCGGTCAACGATTTGTTCGCCGGTCGAACATCTTCTGCGGAATATATTTGCTTCGCTCCAACAATAATCTCGACTCAAACAGCTCCCGAACTTCAATCACATCATAACCTGCATTGCAACAAGGCATACCGCACAACATGGACCACGATATGGTGATTAGCGGCTGGAAGGCCGAATGGGTCGAGCGTACCCTACCGGGCTTCGTTTACTACGCACTCAGCATGACTATGGGGTTGACCTCCCTAGTTGGCCTGATCGCGATCCTGAACATCCGCACCATGAGACCCCTCAGGACCGAGCTAGCTGGAATGACTTCTGCTTCAGACCGTGCTAGCCTCTTCTCGCGATTCGATCTATGCGTCCAGACGGCATGCCGTCGCCATTATGCGGTCGCTTGGGCTTACCTGGGCAACTTCATGGCGATCGCCGCGGTAGATGTATACATCAGTACCACAGCTCTGACCGCAGATGCCGCCGAGCATTCAGACTCCTGGAACTCGGATTTCATCGTGCAGTTTGTCATCATTGTGGCTGTCAGCATGGCTGGTTTCATTGCATCCTTCGTACTGGTGCCGCTTGCCCAGATGCTCCTCGCTACATGGGCCCTCAACCGGTTTGCGCAGAAGAACGGCTCGGAGACTCTGTCGAAGTACATCCCAGTCGCCAGGATTTACGCCACCCATGCTGCCCAGCTTTGGGCAATGGCATGCTTCCTCATCATGGCCTTCTGGCCAAGTTTCGAGAACACGCCTGTTCGCTGGCTGATCCTTGAAGGCTGTGTTGGGTCCGCAATTGCCTGGATTGACGCCAGCACAGCCTTCAACTTCGCCTCCGACAGACTGGGAGAGATTGAGATCGGCAACACGCGCTTGCGAAACATTCTTAAGATGTTTGCTCAGACAGCTGCCGCTGCGCATACGTCTGAGAAGTCTGGCAGCCTGCTGCCACGCTATGAAGATGCATCCGAGAAATCGAGCCTTTTGGTAAGTCTTTCTTGCACATTGACTTTCCCCATCATGGTCTCGTATCCATACTGCTGCAAATTGATTAAAGCATGACTCTGACTGTCGTTCTCCAGATTCAGACAAACGAGACTGGCTATTAGGATGAGCTGGAGATGCTTGCGACCACATTCGGTCTGAACGTGATGGCGCTCATGTGTATTATTTCCGCAGCCGCTGTTCGAAGCGCTCGATGATGGTAGCCACGATCGACGACAGCTTAGCAACTTGCAGATTGACCACAGAATATTTGCAGGTTACAGCGGCTACTTTCTTGGTCAGATATGAACTCTCGTATAGCTCATTCAGTATGTCTTTAGTGCTTGGATCTCGACTTCGTTATGACGTGTCATGTTATGATGAGTAGGAAAAGAGTGATGCCTCCCTCTGTTGACAAACTGGCAATGCAATTATTTTCATTCCCTTATCGATATGCGCTATTTGTTTGTTCACGGCTCTCCTCCGACTTTCCTCCACGATTACTTCTCTGCTGCACACCATACTACGTGCCTCAAGCACGTGTGCTCATCAACATTGCTTGCAGATTGCAAGCAGTACCCAGCTCAGTCGCCGGCGGGAGCGGGCTTGCATGCTGCCACATTGCTGCGCCGCCTTAGGCGCTTCAGCTTTCGACTCCGCCCCCAACCCCAACGCTGCAAATTGGATGTTGCTGCAAGCCGCAATCCTGCACGCCTCTCTCTACTCCTAGCGCTCACGCTATCTGAGCTGCAGCTCCTTCGCCGTTGTCAGCGGCACGTGGCCGATAGGCTCATATGAGCCAGTATCTTATTATAGTCCTTGAAACACCTGAGGCGCCCGCGCCGCAAAGATGCACTCCACCGGGCGACAAGGTTTGGGCAATGCATTCGATTTAGGCTGCTCAGGTTGTCCTGTGGGGCTTTGCTAGAGGATAAGTATGCTACTCAGATCTTCATGTTCATGTCCCTGAGTCTACAGCAATAATCGCATCCATCCGACAGCACCATATTGAGAGGTCCAGCGTCAGAGACCACCAAGCAGAAGTCCCGCAGACACCTTTCAACAGTGCTCCCGATCACCAGTATGGCACCAATCTCAACACACCTGCTTCCGCGTGTGTACTACTACAACAGCAACTGCTCAAGCGACAGCAATGGTTGTTCCTTCAGCACCACCATTATAATCATCATCGTGGTCATTCTCATCCTCAAAATCATCTTCTGGGCCTGGCTCATCCACCGCTGCATGAAGCGAAGGAGCAACGCGCAACGTGGCACGGACGAGAAGTGGAACAACAATGGCAATGCACCAAGCTGGACTGCTGCCGTGCCGCCGCCCCATCAGCAGCAGGATGACGTTGCAAATCTTCCGGCGTATGAGCCACCGCGGAAGAACCGGAGCATCTCACCGCCGTCATACAGTGGGCATGCCTTTGGTAGAGGTGTCTCGAGCCAGGATGCACCAATTGAGATGCAGCCGACACATGTGAGAAGTACCTCATATGGAGGGGCAGGTGCTCTGGCGGACCAGGAGAGGTTAATGGGACATGACCATGCGCGAGGATAGAGCACAGAGAATGCTTGTAGCATCTGGTGAGGCCAGGGCAAATGAGTTCATTCCAAGCGTTCGAGCGATGGCGATAGTGTTCTGCTTGGTCCTTTGTGAGCTGTTCAGAATATGTCTGTAGCAGTATACAGGCTTTTGCGAAACACGAATTAGTGGAAGCTTGTCCCCACCCAAGGCCGAGTACCTTTTTCGAGAGGTAACGGCTTCTTGCTTAATCAGGGTCTGATCGCCGACATCTACTGTAGGACTAGGAGCAGAGACCAACCACAGAATTGACGATGATGCCTCGGCCATGCTGATCTTGAACAGTAAGACATCAGCATACTTTCCGATTACGAAATACTGTTTAAGGGAGAAGCATCAGAATGACCATGGCCGCTCTTGCCACTCCTCGTGTGATTCTTTGGCCCTCGCTTTCTAATACCAGCAGAGATTTTGCGCGTTATTCAAAATGCGTGGCTACAATTTTTTAACGACGTGCAGCCTGCTTCCCGCCATAGCGCAGGCCTATCCTTGGGCTCTCGACATTGCAAATGGCCGTGCGGGCCAGGGGATTAGCGAAGCCATATCGTCACAACTGACGAAGCGTGCGAGTGCTGGAACATGCCCAGTTCACGCTACACGCCAAGGCGCTGCACCATACAGCGATCTCTACCCTAGTCAATACACTGGCGCAAAGAATGGCCTGGCGGGTACTGGGAAAGGAGGAGTTCTGGTTCCAGCGAAGGGCGACACTGCTCACGCGTACGAAGCGGCAAGCTCGACCGACATTCGTGGGCCTTGGTAAGACATGACACTTACTTGCTCTGTCAGCCGGATGTTGTATTGAGGCTGACAGATATGCCAGCCCGGGCTTGAACACGCTCGCAAACCATCACTTCATCTCCCACGATGGGCTCACCACCTTCACTGAGATGGTCGATGCCGCACAAAACGTCTACAACTGGGAGTACGACCTAGCAACCTTCGTCGCAACTGTCGGTGTTGTGCAGGATGGCGACCCACTCACCGGCGACCTTTCCATTGGCTGCACGGGTGGGCTCTCAATGTCTGACACTGGACTTCAGACGCACAACAAGTTCGAGGTAGACGCTTCGCTGGCACGAACCGACTACGCTTTGAGCCCTACTGGAGATGCATACACTGTCAACGGAAGTCTGTTCGGCGAGATGGTCAACACATGCGCCAACCAGGGCTTCTCTTTGGAGTGCATGGCCAAGTATGATCAGCAACGATACAACGAGTCGCTGAACACGAACGGGTAAGTGTTGAACCAGTGCACGGCATCGAAGAAGACAACACTAACATTCACAGCCAATTCTTCAACGGCCCATTTGCCTTCTTCGTCCTCGGCACCTCCCTCCTCCCACTGGACTCGTTCGCCAACTTCAAGTCCGGCACCGCCGATCCTACCGTCGCTGACATGGCCTCATTCTGGGGCGTCTCCCAAAGCGGCAACAGCTGGACCTACAACCGCAACGAAACGCTTCCACCGGACTGGTACAACCGCCCGGAAGCCCTCTCGCTGCCTTTCATCGCCGACCAGGTCTTCACACAGTATGGCCTGTACCCTACCCCGCTCGGTGGCAACACTGGTGCGCCAAACACCTTTGTTGGCCTCAACTACCCAGGCTTCGTGGAGAATGGCACCCTGGAGAATGCGAGCGCGGTCGGCGGGTTGTGCTTGCTCTACCAGACGATCGCTGTGGGTGTTCCGACATCCTTGTTGCAGTCTCTTGCGCAGAGTGTGTCTGCTGCGAACTTTGTAGAGAGCAAGCTGGCTTCTGCGTTCGCGGCATACGGGTGCAAGACCTAGGCCGGATGTGGATAGATTGTATGAACGGCTTCAAGTACACATGTGCCTCCCCTCCACCTGTCTATTCCGAAGAGCGTTTATTCTCGCAGGCCTATGCAATGGCCTTGAATCGCTTTGTCTTACGTCTCTTGCCACCGAAATATGCGGCAAATCAAAAGCAACATTAGGGTTAAGGGTTAGGGTTTGGGTTAAGCCTCACCTTGTCAAATGATATTCGACAACGTCAATTCAACACCACAATCTTATTGCATTTGGAGATGTTGCTCAAGATGTTCGCGATCGTTGCATTGATATGAGGACAACTTTGGAGTGCTTCTCGCAAGGCGGGGCCTTGCCAGGTCGGTGTACATCAAAGTAGGGAACGAGTCGTGACTGCAACGACGTGTCTCCCCTACTGCATTGGCGACCATGCTCTTATAGCACCACAGTCCTCATGATCACCTGGATATGAAGTGGCTGACTCGATGCCGTTTATTGCCCCTCCCACCGGGCGTCACTTCTCCGTTCATGCCGCCACCATGTTATCCCTCCACTCCGCAAGAGCAGAAATCCGCTGCAATGTGTTGCGTGCTACGAAGACGTCAGTAATTGCACGCAAATGCCAAGGAGCATCCGCTTATCTCGCCTTTTGGCGACCGAGTATTTCTGCAACTCGTAGAGGTTCGTAAGTCTGAGACTCGGAACCGCCTATGAAGTCACGTTCTCAAGGATGTTCTTAAATAACTCAGGCAGCTGAAAGACTTCCAGTACGCGGCTCGGGATGCACGATGTCGAGTGCCTCTCGTTGAAGCAGATAGGATGCACGATCTGGCCGATCACTTCGCGGCTGCTGAGTGCCAGTTGCTGTGGATCGCTAATGCCCGCATCGTGGTCGCCTGTGGCCTGCAGGCTTGTGATGATGCTCTCGATCTTCTCTTGGTAGGAGATGGCGGTATCAATGATAGCTTTGATGTCTTTCGATGTCTCAAAGAGCCAGCTTTCAAGATATAGGCTGTGATCGTCACCACCCTTGGCGTCACTGCTCGCAGGTTCCGCGGGCATGATGATAATGCCGATTTGAGTGCTGGTTGAAGATGTCCGAAGTCGAGGCGATGCTGGCTGAACCAAAGTTGTGACCGACAAAGTACGCACGCGCACACAGTCTGTGCATCAGTCGTGAAACGAGTCGAAGGAAGCCGTGACAACGAAGTGCGGGTTATGTCACGCATACAATACTTGCATTCACGGTCAAAGATGATTACCTAGGCAAAATGCAGACATCTGCCGCCCGATCGAGTCCGTGCCTCGTAACACCATAGAGCAAGTACCATGCCATCAATATACTTGATGTCATAAGCTGGCACTCGAAAGCCCGAGACCACCTAAGTGACCCGTCCGCTACATCCTGCTCGCGTCATCGTCTCACCCGGCTCATCATATGACTTGGGACTCCGATCACGGGCACAGCCAGAGGGTGAGGGTTAGGTTGTCCTTCGGGTCCTGGGCGACGTGAACCGAGCCAGGCTCGTACGTCGTGGCATTCTGGCCCAAAGTGGCTGGATCAGCACCAGTCATGTTGCAGCTGAAGGTCTCGTTCGCGAACGGATCGCCATTGACACTGGTGATGGTCCAGTACAACAGGGCATCAGCAAGAGAGGAGCCGACGATGAGCTTGTAGCCGGTAGTCGAGCTGTTTAAACTCGACGGTTAGTATCTCAAGCAGCCGCTGAGAAGTTGCGTAGGACAGCAACACTCACTCGTAGTCACCTTTGTTCTTCGTAACACCGAGACTGTTGCCGGTGCCGTTGAGGTTCGTGACGTAGGCCTCGCCGGAAGGAAGCTCCTCTGAATCATTTGTGTGTGTCGTGTTGGCATAGGTAAGCCAGACGGACTGTTCGACGATCAGTCTCTATGCACATACCAGCCGGGCTCACGTAAGGCATACCTCGTGGCATTGGTTCTGGACAGCCTGCAGGGTTGCAGAGGTCGTGGCGGCGAGAGCCAGGAAGGCGGCTGTGAAGTGCATTGTGATGGTTTACTCGTTTGTCTCTAGTGGTATCTGAAAGGTGATTTGAGGTGAGTCGTAACGTTGATTTATTGTGGTGGCAGGGGAGAGAATGCAGACGAGGAGAAGTTGAAGTTCTTATCCCGTTGTCGCGTCCTTGCACCTTCCATCGTCGGACACGGGTGCGCACAGCAGTTGCACAAGTGCTCTTGCCAGTGTCCTTCGGCTGCGTGAAACTGAAACGTCTTGGCGGAATGTCATCTCCACTTGCCATACTTTTACTCAAGCTCCGGTATACTTGGCACTCTGTTAAAGCAATAGCGATGTCTTTGTGTCTGTGCTTGGCGGGTGCCCTTGCGTCAAAACAGCTCGGTCCTTGCGGGAACGTGCCACTTCCTCATTTGCGTGACCCATTCGACCAAGGTCAGAGCCATTGTGCATGCTGAACGTGATATGCGAGCTGAGACATGACAGCCCGCATGTTCATGGACTCTCGTTGACCTTCGTGCTTTCGTGGTCAGCTGAGCCTGCACGAGCGTATGCAGACTTCGCCGTGTTCAAAAGGGAACCAGAACTTGATGACTCGCTATATGCACTTGCTCTTGAGGCCATTGCTCTCATATCGCTACGCTTCGTTGAGCGTGAACCGCCACTTCGACTTCGACGCGCCTTGCGTCTTCTCGCGTGGTTATGCCGATGCTACTCTGATAGCATGCTCGTGCGGGCCTTGTAAGGCCGATATGCCATCTGACAGGCGAATTGCGCTCGTGTCACAGGCTATTGATCTTCCCTCTTGGTGCATGGCTCATATTAGGGCCAGAACAGCCTTATGGCTTACCTAGCCTGACTTGGCCTTCGCTGCAGTCTGAGACGCCTCTGTAAATCGTAGAATGTCAGTCTCGATATGCAAAGATCAGTAGTCCGTAGTGGGCAGTACCTCTTCTTGTGGCATCCTCAAGCAATGGCGTGTCCACCGCGTTTGCTGGAAGGTGGACGTAGCGAACCACACTGCCTCTAATGAAAACGTTCTTCACGGAGCTCTATGAGACAGCATTATTAGCACGATGTCCTCGCCATGTGCACCATATGTCGTTCAAAGTTGCGAGATCCAGTGGATCAGCAGCTCTGAAGCGAATCCTGGCTCATTCGTCCGCGTGGTTGTCTACTTCACAGGCGACATTGCCATCCTCTTGCACACAGCACATACCAGGTGCGGATATTTCAGCTCTTCCACCACGCTGATGTCTTCCAGCTTAATATTCAGATATTGATCCACGCTCTTCAATGTGCCTCTGATGGAAATGTCGTTCTTGAGCTCGACGGTGACTTCGTGGTTGACCAGCGTCTTGAAGAAGCTAAAGAAAAGCATACTGAGATGCAAGCGACTCTGCGAGCAGAGCAGTCGGAGGGAGTTATCGAAGAGGTGGTAGCATGCCGCGAACCAGACCAGTCTCACTTTCACATGTCACTGCGAGATTCGCGAGTCATGGCCTTGGTCCGTGCGCTCGCTTGGCATTGAAAATATGAGGCTAAGTAGGCAGCGCAGCACTGTGACAAGAAACTGCTATGACGAGGTGAAGAGAGCGACAAAAGTTGGATTATTAGAATAAAGTATCTGATATATACGAGATAAGTCCACACCTAGCACTCCTTCTTGGCCCAGCCAACGAGAGACTTCCATCCAGCACTGCCCTTCCCGCTCTCCTCGAGCGCCTTAGCCACACCCTCAAGGCACCTCTCCTCGCTCCTCGACATCTCGCTGTTGAGCTTCAGCATCCACTGCTCCCACATCCTGGCACCCACGAGTCCAGTCATGGCGCGTACGTCATTGGTGCTGCCGGTCACTGGCGGCTCATAGTACTTCACCTCGCCGTCCGGACCAATGCACTTCTCGCCAAAGTAGTCTCCGGTGATCGTGGCGTTGCTTCCAGTGCTACCAGGCGTCTTGCCAGTGTCAGTCCACCGAGGGACGACGTCAGCCACTGGGAGAACCATCCACGCGCGCTTGATGTCACCGAAGCCTGCACGCTTCAGACGGGGCAAGAAGGACTTGCCCGCGCATGGATCGTAGCCTCGAGTCTTGAGGTTGAAGGCGAACTCCACTCCAAGAGCTTGGGCCTTGGCCTCTGGATGTACGAGCTCAGCGTCCAGGAGGTCGAACTCAAGAAAGCCGCCCTTCTTGAGTACGCGCAAACACTCACGGAGGGTTAAGTCCCACTCGTCGGCCGCTTGTCCCTTGGGCCAAGTGGTCTTGAGGTAAGCGTAGAGATTACGAGCAGAGATGACATCGAACGTGTTGTCCTCAAATGGCAGTTCCCATGGCTTCGGGGCCACAGCAACGTAGTGGTTGACCGGACCATCGAGTGACGACTCAGCGACGTGGGCCTCAGCGTCAGACGAGACCGTGGTGTAGACTTTGGCATCTGGGTGCTCAGCAGCAACATTCCAAGCCCAGCTGCAGTGCACTTGACCGGATAGATCCAACACCTTGACATCTTTGCGGCCCCTAAACGAAGCCACGATTGGGCTGGTCAGGAGCTGACCACCCTGAACCTCCTTCTGTGCCGATAAAGCCCAAGACGAGCTCTGCATCTGCTCCAATGCCTGTCTCTCCCTTTCTGCTTGCGCAATGATCTCCTTCCTCTCATCTTCAGGTGCGACTGGCAACATAGAAGAGATAGGCCTGGCCTGCGTCGGGCGCTCGGTGGTAGTGATCTCGAATTTACCCAAAAGCTGCTCCACGTGCGTCTTTCCACAGCTGGTGCGTCGGACGTGTTCGGCTTCGGCGCGAGCCTGGCGGTGCTGGAAGACATCGCGAGCACGCTGAGAGCGCTTGGTATGGCGCCAGCCTTCCCAGAATGTGCCATCGTGAATTGGTGAGATGCGCTTAGCCTTTGTATCCTCGGGCAGCGACAGGGAGGAGGAGACTTCGGCGAATCGGACCGACTTCTTGCCTGGTGAGTCCTCAGAGACAACCGGTGAGGCCCGCTCTGGGGTTCTCGGAACAGCGTCCTCCACGTCCTTGAAGCTGTTCATGACCTCATCGTCCTCGCAGACTGCCTTCATATAGTCGGTCTGGGCGCTGAGCCACAGCTGTGTACGATCAAGGTTGACAGTGGCGGTTTGCTGTAGTGTCTCGTCGTAAGTCTCGTCGATCTCGTCTACTTCTGAGATTACGTCTGTTGGTGAGAACATGATTTTGCGAGCAGTAATTGGAGCTTCATCACTTGTGGGCGAGCGAATGGAGACCATTTGCTCAACCTGGTCCTGTGGTCGAGATGCCCATGGCAAGTTGTAGAATGACGTGGCGGTGCTTGTCGGAAGCTCAGACTGAGGTCGGAAAGGTACACCATAGAACTCCGCTGCGACGCTAGTGTTGGGTGCTGGGGACGCACCTGCCCAGGTCTTGCGAACGGAGTCGTCTAGAGAAGCAAAGAATCCGCCAGGCGAAGGAACAGAAAGGGCAGAAAGCTCATCCTCGACGTCTTGTGAAGTGGCAGGCTTGAGGTTCTTGGTATCAAGACCGAGGAAAGGGCCGGTAAGAGGTGGTGACTCTACCATCTCACGCATCTCCTGCTCCGGAACTTCAATCACAACATCCAGCTGTCCAGTCTCTTCATGACCGCTGATACGATGGAGTACGGAGAAAGCAGATGGATCAAGTTGGGCAGGTGGCTCCCATGGATTCTCGTCATCCTCGCCCTTCTGCGAGAGATCTGGAGTCGACGGGCAACTATCAGAAGTGAGGTCTTCCGAAGTGAGGCTTCCGTCCAGAGATGGAGCAGCCGAGCGTGGCTCGGGGGGCAGCGAGCGTTGCTGGATTTGCTCAAGGGTACGTGGCGAGAGCATCATTGTAATGCCTGGCGATGGACCAGTCGTGGCGGACTTGAGCTTTTCGATCGTCGGCCATTCGCTTGGTGATGGAATTGCAATGGATGGATACCTTGGCCTAGCACTGCCAACACGTCGCTTAACCGAGTTGGAGAGCTTGATGGGAAGGTCTTCCGCCTCGCTTTCGCTGATGTCGTACAGCTCGTCGAAGTCGGAGTGTGAGCTACGTTTGCTCCACAGGGAGTCACGGTCAGATTGTGTGTCGGAACTTGCTGGGCTGTTGGGGACAGCTTGAACAGGGGCATTCAGCATGTTCGCCCTCGGAGTCGGAAAGTCGTCGCTCATCGGCGACGAAATTTGTGGTCGCTGCTGCAGCTTTTGCGGTGGTGCTCGGCGGCTGGACACTTGCGGTGCATCTTCTATTATGGTATTACGGGAGTCCTGCACTTTTGAAGCTGCAGGCTTGAAGGTCGTGCTTGGAAGTGTGGCGAGAGACATCTTGGTTGTGTCTGTTGGGCTGTGTGCTCAGTGTTCTCTCCCTCAAATGATTGTATGTCCCGACCAGCGGATGATGAAATGTACAAGCTCCGGTCAACGAAGCAGAGCACGAAGGCAAGAGAAGCGAGAACGAACAAAAGAGAGTGGAATCGTTGTAAACAGACAGAACGCGCAGAATGAGGCCCAGCAAAAGGTCGAAACTGCAACGCAGTTCCTTATACAAACCTACAGGCTGCCAGTTCACGATGAGCGTAGCGCCCGCCGGTGGTAACGCAATACATACTGCAGCGGTTAAAAGGATTGCATATTGCTCGCATGGCCCACGCTGGCGCTTCCACAGAGCCTCATGCTTCTTCGACCAGATCCGACAATGTGGTTGGCCTCGTGAGCGGTTTGGTACTGGTGCCGCGGGCTCGATCTGGTTGTACACAGGGCCGTGCGGGCCTGACGACGCTACATCGGGCGAGGTCGAAGGTGGTTGTACAGTGGATGGATGAGAGGAAGCGCTGAGAAAATATGCAATGTTTTGGGCGGGCGCGTAAGAAGCCAATAGCGTGCCCGCGTTTCGTACGGTGACACGGCAGCGTGGCTTCAAATTGGCACTGCAGCCTGCCGCAGTGGGTCTGAGATCTGGCCTGAGAGGTCAATACGTCGTTGTCTCGATGAGACGTGGAGAGAGCGAAGATGATGGAGAATGTTGTGGAATCGTTGAAGGAAGCGCCAAGGTATTTGTTCGGGCATTTGAGGCTCAAAGTGGACTGCGGAAGCGACCGGCGACGGCGACTTCACCTCACCAAATGACGTTGTCCCCTTCATTTTTCGGCCCTCGTACATTCTGGATAGTACCATTGTCCGGATACCATAGGTCTTGAGCAAAGAATATCGCACAATTCCGCCGTCGATTGAACTTGTTAGCAGCACCTGCCAAGCACTTAAGAGCAATAGACATGGCGCCCCCGGCTATCATCGCACCTTCCATTCTGAGCGCAGACTTTGGTGCTCTTGGCAAAGCATGCTCCGATACCATTGAACAAGGCGCCGATTGGCTACATGTCGACATTATGGACGGTCACTTCGTCCCAAACATGACCTTCGGCGCCCCAGTCGTCACCAAGATTCGGTCACATGTCGATAAGCCTGGTCAGGCCTTTGGCAAAGGCACTTTCGACTGCCATATGATGATCGCTGAGGTGCGTAACATTGCGCTCAATCGATGCGGTAGTATTCTGACTGGCGCAGTAGCCGAAGAAGTGGGTTAAGGAATTCCAAAAGGCTGGATGCGACCTTTACTGCTTCCACTATGAAGCCGCCATCAATTCCACAGCAGCAGAGTCTCCCGAGACTCAAAGCGACAAGAAGACCAATCCAAAAGAACTGATCAAGTATATTCATGGACTCGGCATGAGAGCAGGTATCGCCATCAAGCCCAAGACAGACGTCAGCGTGCTCTACGACATCTTGGACAATTCCAACAAGGACGAGGTTCCTGATGTGAGTACTGTGTCAGTATTACTAGAGATTGCATAGCTAATTACCCCTCAGATGGCTCTCGTCATGACCGTAGAACCCGGGTTTGGAGGCCAGAAATTCATGCCAGACATGATGCCGAAAGTAGAAGCCCTTCGCAAGCGGTACCCAGAGCTCAACATTGAAGTCGATGGAGGGCTCTCCGAGAAGACGATCGACACTGCTGCAGATGCCGGAGCGAATGTTATCGTTGCAGGAAGCGCCGTCTTTGGTGCCAACGACCCGCGAGAGGTTATCTCAAAGCTCAGAGAGGCTGTCGAGAAGCGGCGGTGACTCAAGGAAAGCAAGCTGTGATTCTACTGTCATTCCATAGCTCGACCGCCTTTCGGACATAAGGTGGGTTTGCACCATTGCTCAGTGATAGCAACTGAGCTATCGTACGCGGATTCACCAGCCAAGTGCACCAGCATAGCTCTGTAAGGCAGACCAAGTCAGAACAGTAAGCGAGCGCAATACAATACTTGACAAATTTGTAGCCGCAATTCCAGTTTGGAGCATCTCGAATGCCATTTCATTGATGTCTTGCCTACTTCCGGACAGAGCCCTTTGTTTGCCACGCAGCCGGCGATCTATAGCTACGACGCCCGGCACGAGCGTCGAGGGAACTCTTCTTTGTTTCCGAGCTCCGGCTCGCCATCATACATCTTGCCCTCGATCACCAATGAAAGCTGGTGATACCAGGCCGTCAACAGCAGACACACTTGTGGAGACTAGTCGTGATCGGCAGCAATGGATCAGATGAACGATGGCGCGAGCAATTTGACTTTGGCCGAGAGCAGCGAGCCTGTGGCAGACAAGATCGGTTACAAGACTGATTCGAGCTTCGAATGCACATGCTGCTGCGATGCAAGACCAGCAGGCACTCCCTACATTTCCATCCACAACAGTTCCATCTGCAAGGATTGCTATTTCTCAACACTGCGTCCCAGATTCGACGCCGCCTTCGCCGACGAATGCAGCTACCCAGTGAAATGGCAAGGCCACGAGGTCGATCCTCTCCTCGATGATCTCCCAGACTTTGACACTGACTTCCTCATGCGCTGGCACGAGCGCAGTCGCGAGTACCTTACGCCCAAGTCTCAACGCATCTACTGTCGCCATTTCTACATGATCCACGTCCACGGCGCCAAGCTCGCAGCTTCCAGAGACGTATGCGAGAAGGCGAGGAAGTTGGGCATGGAGACTGGGCAGTGTCTGACGTTTCTTGGGCGCTGCGAGAAGGAGTGTCCGGAGATCACTGCCTGCTTGACGCTGGAGTGCCATGAGTGTCAGGGTTTGACATGCAGCCAGTGTGGCGCGGCTGTGTTCAGAGGGCATTTGGAGCATACTTGTGATCCTGCGAATTTGGATCTGAAGGTGGCGAATATTGATGACTCGCTTACGAGAGGGGTGGACTACCAGATTTGTGAGTTTGAAGGCGTGGTGTGGAACGCGGAACGTACGCTAACAACGATGACTGCCAGGTCCCAACGAGCGCTGCATGCGGCCGAAAGCCTTAGCCGACGATTCGAACCTCGTGGTCTGCGATTGTCATACCCAGTATTGCTTCAAGTGCGGCACCAAAGTGCCTGACAGCGAGTGTCCGAAGTGGTGAGTGCCTCATTGCGTCTCGCAGCGGTGCACAGGGCCATGCTGACCCCTAGCCTTTCCAGCTCATCTCATACACCCGATGTCCCGAACAATGCACCATCCAAGCGATTCTCTCAATTGCGGGATGAAGAGCCGGTCAAGGATCCATGGCTGGAGTGGTCAGCTGAAGAGCTCAGAGAGCTGATGCTAGCGTCTCCTCCGCCTCACTGTCGACCGGATGAAGGGCTGATTGAGTTGTTCATCTAAGAAGATCACTGAGAAGTGGTAGAGCGGGCTATGCATAATACACCTCTGAACATTTTTTGCGTAGTAGCCATGATATGATTGCGATGGTCTGAAAGTACTGCATGCCGAGAGTACCCATGTGGTCTCCTAAGTGACCGTTCAGCAGCATCGATGCTCTTTGCGCATACACATCAAGACAACACAGGTGCTTGGACTTCAGGATCGCCGGGACTGAATCATGCATGTCAAATAGTCGGTCGGGATACGTAGCTATCTCGTTGCAGCTTGAGGCAGTGTCTCATTCACAGTCCCATGTCCTTGTACCGTACCATCCACATTGCCCACCCAACTGCTCTGTATGTCAAGCACCACCGCATACCACATCTACTTCAACGGAATGAAACGCGAAGAGTGGGTAGCACCGATACCGGGCCTACCGTGCTTGACGGGCCTGTAGGAGATGGAGAATTCACCCAAGTAGTGGCCGACCATCTCAGGCTTGATCTCGACGGTGTTGAACTCCTTGCCGGAGTAGACACCAATGACGGAGCCAATCATCTCGGGGACGATGATCATGTTGCGGAGGTGGGTCTTGACGGTGTCGGGCTTCTCGTTGGGCTTGGCCTCCTGCTTGGCCTTGCGGAGCTTCTTGATAAGGCCCATGGGCTTGCGCTTCAAGCCACGGTTGAACCGTCTGCGGGCGCGGGCGTGAACGACATCGCGGAGCTGCTCGCTAGAGAGGTCGAGGAGCCTGAGAAGATTTTGTCAGCACATTTGGCGGACTGGATTGTGATTGTAGATTTTCCTGTCAGTCACTCACTCGTCCAAGTCAATGCCGCGGTAAGAGAACTTGCGGAATGCTCTCTTCTTCTTCAGCTCTGTATCACGACCATTGTATTAGCCCGTATCCTTCTTCCAAGCGCCCCTTTGTGGCCCGTCCACAGGGTTTCATCCATGAGCGGCGCACAAGAGGCGCTGCATTGTTGGTGTGTTACGAACCAGCTGCCGCCTCGGGGTCGTAGTCCTGGTCCGCCATTGCTGCGATTGTTGTTGGTTGTCGCGGGTGTTGTCGGTGGGCGATGAAGGCGAAGTTCAAGTCTGCAAGCCGAACAAGTGCGGACCCAAATCTCAGGTCTTGGCGACTGACTAAGATTGTGCAGCGGATCTGCCCGAGAAGCGCCAGCTATTGAAGGATCTTCCGTCAAGAAATTCAATAATCATGCCGCAAGCTCGATGCTTTTTCATTGAGAATCGATTGGTGAGATTCAAGCTGAGCTCGACAATTCGCAGACAATTTGGTATGTGCGCAAAAACATTCACCAAGCACACGTCAAGACAATCGGCATGTTGAAACCGAGAATCAACTGCAGCACGGATTTTGCAGTGATCGCCAAGGTGCGAGAACATGTAATTGACGTGGAACCAAGTTTGGGATGCTCATCTCATGACATTGTACGACTGCATGGCTCGACCAGTATCCCAACAGCGCGTATTCCACACTGCCATAGCTGCCCATGATCTGCTATCGTCAACCGTTCCCGCAACAGTTGCGGCCAATCTCCATAGCGTTGTCGTCCAGTGCCCTTCATTTCGCATGCCCTTGGCTTCATCTTCCGCGATGCGCTTAGTCGAAGAGACCGAAGCCCATGTCCTCGTCGGACTCCTCCTTCTCCTCCTCCTTGGCAGCCTCTGGGGCGGCCTCCTCGGCAGCAGCACCACCAGCAGCGGCACCACCAGCAGCCGGAGCAGCACCACCTGCGCCGCCAGACGGGACGGAGGCGAGCTTGGTCTGACCCTCGGAGATGAGCTACGTAGAATGTCAGCTATGTGCAAATACATTTTTTGGCATTGGGGCTATCCGCGCATACCTCGTTGATGTCCTTGCCCTCAAGCTCCTTCAGGAGCTGGGTGAGGCGCTCCTCATCGGCCTCGATGCCAACGGAGCTGAGAACCTCCTTGATGTCCTCAGCCGATGGACTGGTGTTACCGGCCAGGCCGAGGAGAAGGTATGCCGCAAGGTGCTTCATTTTGTCTGGTTTCTACAAATTATGTTAGTCCCGAGAATGCGGTCGTCGCAGATGGTAGTGGTGTCGCGTACTGTTGTGGTTGGTGTGGAAAGGGTGGAACAGGAGAATCAATCACTTTAAGCCGTAAGGCAGACTGATCTTCAAGTTCTTAAAGGTTGTCGTGGTAAGTCGACTACTCGCGGTGGACCAACGAAGCGACATTTCGAAGCGTGCCAAGATATCTGGCGCTAACGGACGGGCCAAGCCGCTCTGTGGCTGCCTTAAGGCCGCAACGGTCTTGTTCACCGGCATTGTTCGTTCGCGGGCCACTTCTTCACTTTCGACACGTTTCGCCACGATCACGCTCAGCGGCACAGTATAAGTAGCTCGACATTCTCCTCATCTTCCTCGCTGCACCCTTTCCTTCTACTCGCAGCATGAGTATTGCTACTGCGGGGTTTCGGTGGAGATAACAAGGCAGCACAACCATGACGGTACGTTCTGTTCTGCTGCGCCGGTGTTGGTGGCCAAAAGCTGACTTACATTTGCAGTCATTCTCATCACTGTTATCATCAGTCGGCAAGCCTACGCAGCCTGAGGCACCGGCAACGAGCTCACCAAAGCCAGCGACGTCCAAGCCTGCGGCCCCGGCAGACCGGTTCAAGCTGACTGCGAACAATGCGGCGGCGGGCGTGAAGAGGCGGCAAGACGAGCCAGTGTCAGGAACAGTAGCGAAAGCTGCAAAGACTGAGCAGAATGGTCTACCAAGCAGACCAGCCGCAGCGCCCTCAGGACGATTCCAATTAAGCAAGCCCGGCCAGCCCTCGTCGCGGCCGAACACTCCTGGTACCGATTCGGCGAATCCACAGAAGTCTGCAGTAAAAGCTGTACTAAAACCCACTACCTCCGCTCCGGGGACACCTACAGATGCAGCTCCAAAGAAAGGTTTTGCGGCTATTCTGGAACGTGCCAAGGCACAGCAGGCGGCAAAGAAGGATGCGATGGTGGGTGTCATCAAGCACAAGCCGGTCGAGAAGCTGTCGAGAAAGGAGCGGGAGAAGCTCTTGGCAGAACAGAAGGCACAGCAAAAAGGAGCGAGGAAAGCTGGGACGACGCCAAATGATCGAAGCCGAAGCGGAACACCAGTTGGAAAGACTGGTGGATTGCAGAAGAAGACGGCAGAACCCGTTACATACAAAGGGACGATGAAGAAGGCAGCTCCGGAGCCGATAAGCTACAGAGGCACAATGAAGCCAGCTGGGTCAGTACCGAAGCCAGCACCGAAGAAGGGTGCGGCACAAGACAAATACGGCGGATATGCTTCGTGGTCAGATCTGGATGACGCAGAGGATGAAGAGGAAGAGGACTATGATTCGGAGGACGATATGGAGGCTGGCTTCGACGACGTGGAGCATGAGGAGAGTGCGGCACTGAAGGCGGCGAGGAAGGAGGATCTGGAGGCGCTTGAGGAGGAGGAGCGGCACAGGAGGGAAAAGCTCGAGCGGAAGAAGAAGCTTGAGGCGCTGAGCAAGAATGCCGCGGCGAGGAAGCGGTATTGAGCTCGGAGAGGCGCTTGTACAGGAATGATGCGACAATGATAACGAGATCAAGAATTGCATAGCAGGGATGGGCCAACTCAGGATGGTGCTACTTAGTGAGTACGACGTCCGTTTCAATTGATACGGGTAGCTACCTACTACTGTTTACAAGAGTCACCATCAAGCTGTTGTATCCTGGGCCGAAAGGTGCCGCGTCGCCCGTTTCCGTTGAAGATCTCGCCAAGTCAACAATGTTTTGCACATCTGTCTGGGAGTAAGGATTCTATCCACTAATAGACGAATACCTGGGCCTGCTCATGATCTCTCGGCAGAGCACGCTCCTGCGCATCTGGTGTACGCATCGGACGCGTACTTCGCCTGGCCTGCCGGTATGTCGTTCGCGTGCACGCTCGACTTAGTGTCAAAGAGCAATTATAACATTCCGCCATATTGCAGACGGCAGCCGCTTCGCTTTCGAGCAGCACTTCGATAACCTACCCGATCGTCCGGGCCGGCGAGCCAGGCCTTCAATTCCCCTCAGTATCTGCTCAGGCGTATGGCAAGTGGCGGGTGCATATGAGCCACCATTTCCCGAATCCGCCACGCCCCCATTTTGCTTCCATTTGAGTCTTCAGGCCCTTGAGCTCCTCGTGCAGCTGACCCAACGTCACCCCGACAGTGTCGGACTTCGCCTTCAACTCGTAAGACGCCGTGGTGGTCATAAGCTTATTAGCCCTGTCGTAGTACTTGGTAGAGACAAATACATTCGGAAGAGGTGGGCAGGCCAGCTGCGCGCTCGAGAGCGGACCATCGCACGCTGAAGAGAGACCTGCGTAACCTTTGCCCAACAGGTAGATTTCGATGTAATCTTTGATGTCAGGAAAACTTCCTTCGATCAATTTTTGCAGGCGCGGCATTCGATACGGCAACAACACCGGTGACTGCGCAGTCGCGTTGACGTCGTACTCTTTGAACAATCGGCGCTGGATGGCTGGAGTTCTGTCGATAGCGATCTTGAATCCCTTGCAGACGTGGCGCACGTTGCAGAGGAGATCTTGTTGAGGGACTTGGAGGAGGACCATCTCGAGGAGTTCTGCCGTGTTGAAGAACTTGGAGACAGCCTCCAGTTGGGATGGACGACAATATGCTTTCAAGGTGATATTGTCGGTGATTGTGACCTCTGAGATGGTGGTTTCGGCAGTGACAAGGCGCTTCATTTTCAAATAGTCTGCTTCGCTGATGCGCTTGTCAGACAGCATCTCGTCGAGGAAGGTCTTGGCCGTCATGTTGTCACCGGCCATCGTGTCTGCCGCGTTTCTTGCTGCTGTTGTCGTTCAAACTTATCAGTGGAAGTGAAAGTGTCATTTCGAAGTAGAAGGAGTGTTGGAGCAAGCAACGGCGCTAGTGCGGTACTTCTCGGCTAGCGCGACTTTCACATGCTTCGCTGTCATATGCGATCTCAGAAAGAGAATGGGCATTTCCGACCTGTTCAACGCATAGGAAGACTTCTGAATATATCTTACAGTACCCTTTGACTGTAACGTCCGAGTTCAGCTCCCAATAATGCATCTATCCGCAGGGTTTCGCCAAGGCGCGCCTACAGTATCACTTACGCAACACCGTAGCGACACTGATGAGCAATTGTCAGGCAAGGCCATGGAGTGGTCGAAGTGACTATCCGTCAGACTGCCGACTGGCAGGATCTTGAAGCTCAGAACCGTATAGAGGCTGTGCTGCTTGGCGCGACACAGAGCCTAGGAGCATTACCAGAACTCCGTCCTAAAGCATTCGGATAGAGCATTTGGGACGACGCGTCGTCGGCGAAGCTTCTGTCATCTTTCGCTCCCTCTCTTGTGGTCATCGTGCGTGTAGTCGCACGCTGCAAAGAATCGTCAATAATGAAATAGCGGAATGCAGAAACAAAGGTGTCGCGTGTTTCGGTCGATCCAAGCGTTCGACCCCTGTCGCCGATCCCTAGGAAACAGCTCCGTAGCCGCCGTTAGAACCAACATACAATCAACACAAGCCTCCTGAAGAGAGGCAAGCTGTACATACATCCGTGCCGGTGTGGAGGAAGAGCGGGATACATATGGTTTGAGTTGAAATTGTACAGAGGCTACCGTGGTGGCGTTTAAACAATCGAAGGGGCCTTCAGGCTTCGAGACTGCCATGGGCCTCCACCGACGAACGCCCTCTGTCAATCGAGCGATGGCCAACGAGTTTCACAGCGCTGAGTCGCAGCCGCTCACTCGCAATGTGGATGTTCGAGAAGAGGCAGAAGGCCGGCCGTCGGCATCCTCGGCATCAACCACGTCACTAGTACTGGAGCACATGTCAGACAAAGACGCTCACAGAGCAAAAGAAGCATTGTATGATGTACCTCAGGATGACATGGAGGCGATGGCATGGCAGCGGCAGCAGAAGCCTAGTGATAAGAAGGCAAGGCGGATATTCTACGTGCTGATTGCAGTGGGTTTCGTGGGCTGGGTGGCTGCTTTCTTCCTGTTCTTGAGCCAGGACAGGCATGTGGCGCATAGTGCGAGACCACACGATCCGCATGCGACCGTGACGCAGGGCAATGGGAAGAAGGTCACGTTGGAGCAGGTGTTGACTGGCGAGTGGGGGTCACACAGGCACGAAATCAAATGGTTAGCAGGTCCCAACGGTGAGGATGGCCTGCTGCTCGAGCGAGGTGGAGATGGAGGGAGAGACTATCTGGTCGTCGAGGACGTACGCTATCGAGGCGAAGATATTGAGGTTCAAAAGTCGCACTCCAAGACGTTAATGAAGCACAGTGATTTCGAGGTTGGCAAAGAGAAAGTATATGTCGACGAGGCATGGCCGAGTCCAGACCACAAGAAAGTTCTGGTGCGCAGCGACTACAGCTCCAATTGGAGGCACAGTGGGACTGGCCGATACTGGATCTTTGACGTTGAGAAGCAGACTGGCGAAGCTCTGGACCCGAACAGCCTCAATGGGCGAGTGCAAATTGCTCAATGGAGTCCGCAGAGCAACGCGGTCGTGTTCACGCGTGATAACAACCTCTTCATCAGGCATCTTGACGCCTCGGAGGCTCTGCGCATCACCACCGATGGTGGTAGCGAGCTGTTCTACGGTGTGCCCGACTGGGTCTACGAGGAAGAGGTGCTCTCGGGAGATTCTGCCACTTGGTGGGATGACGACGGCAAGTTCGTTGCATTCTTCCGGACTGACGAAAGCAAAGTCCCGAACTACCCGGTGCAGTACTTCTTCAGCAGTCCAACTGGAGCTAGGAAGCAAAAAGGTCAGGAGAACTATCCAGAGACTCGAGAGATCAAGTATCCGAAGGCTGGCGCTCCCAACCCCTTCGTTAGTCTGCAGTTCTACGACGTAGAGAAAGGAGAGGTCTTCACCGTGCCAATTGAAGGTGACTTTACGGAAGAGAATCGCATCATCACAGAGGTCGTATGGGCAGGCAAGACGGGCAAAGTCATTGTGCGCTCCACGAACCGCGAGCAGGATATCTTGAAGACGATTCTGATCGACGCGAATGCGCGCTCTGGCAAGACTGTGCGCGAGCGCGATGTGCAAAAACTTGATGGCGGCTGGTTCGAGATCACAGAGAATACGATGTTTATTCCTGCTGATGCCAGTGCGGGAAGACCCCACGATGGATATGTGGACACCATCATACATGAGGGGTATGATCATCTGGCATACTTCAGCCCGCTGGATAACGCAAACCCGCAAATGCTCACCGAAGGAGAGTGGGAGGTCGTTCAGGCCCCATCTGCCATGGACATGAAGAACAACCTGGTTTACTTTGTTTCCACGCAGCATGGAAGCATACAGAGGCATATCTACACTGTCGATCTGTTGAAGGGCCCGTCTAGTATTGCAGCTGTTACCGACACTTCGTCCATCGGCTACTACGAAGCCACGTTCTCAGCCGGCTCCCAGTTCATGCTTCTCTCCTATGCCGGCCCAGACATCCCATACCAGAAGGTGCTCTCAACACCTTCTGACAAAAGCTCGTCGAAACTGGAAATTGAGATTGAGACGAACCCTGGCTTGAAAGAGCTGGCTCAAAGGAGCGAGTTGCCGATTAAGGTCTTCTCGACTGTCAATGTTGATGGCTTTGACCTGAACATCGTAGAAAGGCGGCCGCCCCACTTCGATCCAAAGAAGAGGTATCCTGTTCTCTTCTACTTGTACAATGGGCCTGGCTTTCAGACGGTGGACCATAGATTCACAGTCGACTTCCAGTCCTACGTCGCCTCGTCTCTAGGCTACATTGTTGTCACCCTCGACGGCCTGGGAACTGGATACTTGGGACGCAAACAACGGACCCTCGTCCGTGGAAACATTGGTTACTGGGAAGCTTACTCGCAGATTGCTGCTGCGAAAGAACTCACCAAGAAGGGTTATGTGGATCCAGATCGCATGGCCATCTGGGGCTGGAGCTACGGCGGCTTCATGAGCCTCAAGACCATTGAGCAGGACGCCGGTCGGACCTTCAAGTACGGCATGGCTGTCGCCCCAGTCACGGACTGGAGATACTATGACTCCATCTACACCGAGCGCTACATGCACACACCTCAGCACAACCCAGGCGGCTACGAGAACGCTTCCGTCTCCAACGCTACAGCATTGTCACAGAATGTGCGATTCCTGGTGATGCACGGGTTCTCAGATGACAATGTGCATTTCCAGAACACGCTGAGTCTGCTTGATAAGCTGGATCTTGCGAACGTGAGGAACTATGATGTGCATGTCTTCCCGGACAGTGATCATAGTATCTATTTCCACAATGGGAATCGGGTGGTGTATGAGAAGTTGAGGGATTGGTTGGTCAATGCGTTCAATGGCGAGTGGTTGAGGACGGAGGATCCGAAGCCGGCGGGCGTGCTGGGCTCAGTGGAGTGACGACAACATGGATAAACAAGGTGATATGAGATTTGAAGGGCGGCTGGTCTGCCTGATGAATGATACGTAACGATATGAAGGTCTGGAGCATGTGCGACTTCGCATTCCAACTATCATAGTCATCATGGCGCTCAACAGCGGCTCAGACAGGTGGCGATTGTGTGCAAGAAGGCTCCGTAGCATCACATGCTCCGGTTACCATCCAATCATGTCACTGATCTCTGTCAAGAGCAGTCTTGCAACCTCGTGAAAGCGCTGCTGCTTTCATGTGAGGCATGTGACAGGTTCGCTCGGATCATGACTGAGGCGAGGACAGCCATCGAGTGCGATCACATGCTCTCAAAGTCGCTAAGCACCACTCTGGCGCAAGTACAAATACTTCGAGATTCCGCTGCCAAACTTTCTCTTTCGACGCTCCTCCACGGCCTCCTGCTCTTCCATTTGCGCAGCCGACTCTTGCAGAACATCGACCACGGCCTGTCGTGGGTGACCTTGTCAGTGCACGCCTACGACATCAGCACCTTTGACACAAGCAGTACACTCGACGCACTTGGCGACTCGGACGTCGGTCAGCGCATCTGTTGCATATCACACACATTTGGCGCCTGTTAGCACATTTGACCCAGTCATTTCTATGGCGGTCCGCGGATTTCCCCAGTTCAGTGACGGCGACGTCGAGATCCTTCTCGGCGGAGACCAGAAGTTGTTACTGCATAGCAAGATGCTCTCCGTGCATTCCGAGTGGTTCAAGTCGTCGTTTAGTGATAGATGGGCGACTTCAGGATCAGATGCCTCTTCCATGCTTGGCGGAAACTTGGCAAATGGGGAAAAGAGGTGGATCTACGAGCTGAGGTTTGGTAAAGACGATAGCGAGGGCATTCTCATGCGACAGGGTCAGGAGAATGCGGAGCCAAGCAAGCCTGGCGAGGTCAAGAAGCCCACAGAGATGATTTCAGCGGACCATGCCGCCGATGAGCTTGCAGACGCACGGCTGGAGTGCGTCAAAGCTCATAGGAACTTGCTGAATACTCTCTACCATTGCGTACCGAGCCTCAGCCATCAGTCCTTCCAAAAGGCGAAGGCTTCCATCGAGATGTTTGTGGATGTGGCGGAGCTGTATCGTTGCGAGCATGTGGTAAGAGCATCTGTCGAGAATCATCTCGGTCACTTCCGGGCCGACGTGCTCGATGCCTGCGCAAAAGAGCCAGTCAATATGCTTGGTTTCTCGCTGCGGCTCAAATGCGACTGGATATTCATGGAGGCGGCCACCAATCTTCTGGCAAGTCCCAAGCCGCATTGGGATGTCTCCCAAGCAAAACTTGCTGAATTGGGCATCTCTGAACTCCTCAATGCCAAAAGGGCTGTCTTCACCCAGACGCTGAAGGACGCCGAGCACGCCATCTACAGTCTTCGGCCAGTTTTATCAACTGCGAATGGTGCCTGGAGCCGCACGGCTTTTCACTTCCTCACAGACGAGCTACAAAGCGCACTCGAGAGCTCCCGTGGGTCTGCTTTAGGCCTGGGCTACGCGAGCATCTATCACTCAATCTTCGACAATTCTCTTACTGGCCGCGCTGCACGTCAAGATAGAGCGGCTGCGTACTACCAGAGTATCTTCTCTGACGCCGCGCGCTTCATCCAGGGTATAATGCGAGAGGTCAATTGTGCATACTCTATAGCGCAGCGCATTTTGCAACCGCTGCTGCTGGATGTCACGAGACGTCAGCCCAAGAATCACGGTGATATGTCCCGTCCCCTCACCTTCATGGTCATTGAGGACGACGAGCTACCGTGGGCCAAGACATGACCTGGCTTTAGTGCAAGTCAGTAAACACATCTGCCTCTGAGTCGATTGACAGCTTCATGTGTTTGGCTTCATGTTGATATGCTGATCGAGAGCATGATGCGTTTGACGTTTGATGCGGCGACTTGTCGAAACTTAGATATCCGACGTTCTTGATCAATTTTATCAACCAGAAGGTCGGCCGTCGGGGTCGCATGCAGCGCGGCATGACTTGAGACCCAAGGAAGGCGCAGCGACGATACTACGGGCGTGGGTACGCATAGGGTATTCGTCTCTACAGCCGAAGAGGATCGAGAGTGCCAACTTTGGGGATATCAATGCGCTGAGAAGAGATTCAATTTTCCAAGGCGTGGTCCGATGAGACAGGGTTTAGCATCGCCAGTAAAGTAGCATGAAGTGACATGAGTCGACAGACTTGCTGAGACTACATGAAGCTGTAGTAGCAAGGGTTACAAGCAATGTGTAGCCATCACATTCTGCTGCCAAAGTACTGCATGTCGACATGTGCCTGTGCTGTTTAGAGCACCTGTTTCTGAGATGCAGCCCTCCTGCCTCTGGTCCTTGTCTCTCTGACCCTGAGAAACGCTTTACCAGACCCACTAAATGGGCTTGGCGTCTCAGTGGTGGTATCTCCGTGCCCCTACAGCGGCTCATACTTCGTTCTGTCCTCTTTCGCCTCAGTCCACCTTTCCTGAGCAGTCGTGAATAGCCAATCTGCGAAAGCTGCGATGCTTGCATCGTCAGATCGGACGTCAGTCAGCTGATGATCACGGAGCCAGTCGCTCATGCGGTTGTCTGGATCGTCGGATTCGAGTTTCCCCTCATCAACAAGTCCGAACAGTTCGTCAGCAACCGTGTTGCAGCATTGCGCAGTAGTCCAGCCTTCTCTCCAAAGCTCGACCTTGATGTCCTCTATCAGATTGTGCTTCCATCCTATGTCGATTTTCTTCTCGAAATACTCGAGGGTTGGAACCCTGCAGCCCATTGAGAAAGCTAGACAGCAGGTCAGCACGTAGAACAGTGAGATCGTGAGAGTAGACGCACCATGTCTCTTCGCTTCAATATAACGCTGAGTACGCCATGCCCGATTGCCATTATATTCAGGATTCCAGTCGCCGCCGAAGTCTAACACTCGACTAGGAGTACGCCAAAGGAGATCACCCGCTCTACCATGCAAGTAGTCTTTGTGTCCTCCGCCTACGAGCGACGGCAGATTTGCCCGGAATGCGACGCTGGTTCGCACTTCGCCGGTATTGGCGTCATGGAAAAAACTCTCCGCAAATGAGCATAGCCTGTGCTCTGCCAGGACCTTTCGTGCCATGTCGTATAAGTGTCCAACGGTCACTCCAGTATCGCAACGTATCTGAGGCAAAAGTGGCCGAACACCATAGTCCCTATAGCGGAAGAGCCCACAACAATTCATCGTTACACTTATCTCCTTCACAGGAGGTTGGCAGATAAGCATGGAACGGACTCGTAGACCCGGTGGATGCAGGTGCTGCTTCACGTTGTTCGGCCAGCGTAGTCTTGCAGTCAAGCCCATGCCCACAATCTCATCCTTGTGAAAATCTTCCGTCACGACCGAGTCTAGGAAGCAAGTCAAGCCTGCGAATGGCGATCCAGCCACACGGTTGCGGTATTCAGATGGCCAAGGGTGTTCATCGCGGTTGTCGAAGACGGACCACCAGCCGCAGCTCGAGTCAGCCTGAAGGCTCAACTCGACTCCAAGCTTTGGAGAGGTCAGAATCGTGCCGTGCATGGCCTTTTTGACCCTCATGCACGTCAAGATGTCTCGAGGTTGGAGGTGCAGGAGTATCATCTCAACCAGCTCAGGTATGCAGAGCAGTTCTTCGAATTTCTTGCTCGACTTGGCGGTCGGAACAGAGCTCTTCGGGTCCCAGCCAAGCAGCTTGATGATGGCTCCATCGAAGACTTCCACAACGCTTGCAGCATTGCTTAGGGCTCGGCGGAAGGTGCTTGTCTGGTCGACGTCTTGTTGCTCTGACACTGACTGCAGCGTCTGTAAGCTTGCCGCGAGTCGGTGCTGGTGCTTGACAAGATCTAGGATATCGGAGCGCCTGATTACTGCGACATCCCGATTCTGAGTTTTGGCAGCATCTAGGAAGTCGTCCACGACAGGGTCCGAGTCCACAGGCTTGGGAATGCGTAGGCTGTGCATCGCGTAAGTCGGCCGCGTAATGGACTACGCTGAAAATCTAGACGTGGGCTGGGAGATGACGGTCGAAGATGGCTCTCGCTTGGGGCTGTCGGGGACGCCAGCCTCTGATGCACTGTGTTTGATGTCGAGAAGACGTGGATGGCTGTAAACGTTGCGGCTGGATGGACCGTGAATATCGGAAAGCGTGAACAGGGAAAGTGGAGCTCACCGCCACGGTACTTGCCGCCGGTCATGCTGAGACCTCTCCGTTTCAATTCGGGCCTAGCGCAGGACAATAAGAAGATTTTGAGCGTGCCTTCCTCTTACGTCACAAGCGCTCTTTGACCGCACGTTGTCTCTGCGACTTCTTCTAGCGTCATCCGAGCTATGACGAGCCATGCCAGTGTCACCGTCGCTATTACTACTTTCCGTTCTGCTGGGAAGGCCACCCACCCATCCCAATACTCAACATCCCCTCCTTCCCCAACTCCCCTTCCCTCTTCATCAACTCCTCAACATCCCAGTTACACCACAAGAACTTGCCTCTAAACGCTCTCGCCTCCTCCGATACTGCCCATACCACAAATTGGCCAGGCAAATTGACTGCATCATCCGTCAGTGTCTCTCTCGCTGGTGGCGGTCTGGCACCAGAATCACCATCGTCTTTGCTTTCGATGCCGGCTTTGAGGTTGAGCTCAGACTTGACCACGCCCGGGTGGATGTGGATAACAGAGATGGAGGTATTTTCGCGCCTGAGTGATTCGTAGACCTTGGTGGCGGCGAGTTTGGAGGAGACGTAGCTGGAGGCGTTGGCGAGTGCTGGCCTGTGTTTGATGTGTTAGCGTACGTGTTCGCGGATTCTTTGGCGTATGCTGGGTTGCGTGTAGGGCCATAAGTCGAACGTACATGTGCACTAGGCCAGCTGAGATGTCGACCAGGACGGCATCCCTAGCGGCTACGGATGGAAAAGCACGAGCGGTGTGGAAAGCGCCTTTGACGTTGGTCTCATAGCCCTTCCACCACTCTTCTTCGTCGGTTTCGGCCAGGGACTTGAGCTCTGGTAAGTATCTAAAGTCTCGTTAATGACTGCGTCACAAGCGGACTTGCGCGCGCAAAGGTAGGTCACTCACCCAGCATTAGCAACGAAGCACCAGACCTCTCCCAACTCTTTCTTGACATTGCCCAACGCTCCCCTCAAGCTGTCTGCCTGAGATATGTCGGCGTGCACGCACAACCTTTTCCACCTTGTCCTTGGTCTCATGCAGAAGGTTAATCCTTCTGCCAAGAACAGCTACTTTGGCACCGGCTTTGGCGAAGGCGAGGGCTGTTGAAAGTCATGAGAACTTGGACGAGACTCCACCAACGGGACAAGAGAACATACCAATAGCTCCGCCTATGGCGCCGCCGCCGCCAGTGATGGCCACGACTTTGCCCTTTGCGTTCAGCTCCGGACGAGCTGGATCGATTGCAGGATAGGGTTCATCATGCCAGATCTTAGTCAGAGAAGGGAAGGGAGGTGTGTTATCATTCATGATTGAATGCTTTGCAGGTTGTTCGGGTCTGATCAGACTGAACGGCAGCTGCTCAGTGTTGTAGATCGGCAGGGAATCCATGCATCGGGACCGGATGCAAAGGAGAGACGCATAACGGGAACCTCAACTTATACTTGCACAGCCACAGATGCTGCTCGTAATGATCCTCGCTTGTCTGCCTTGATCGCATTTACCTACTTCAGTAATATGACGTCGCGCGCGCACACCACGAGGCTGATGCGCTGGTAAGGTTTCCGCTACTTGCCAGTTTGGACGCGTGGTATGCGCGTAAGCACTGACTCGCGCGTGATTGCCTTCGCGCTTTGCTGACGTACGCTGCAAAATCAGTCGCGATCAACCTGATCACAGAGATTGAGGGCTTGATGCACAGGTCACAAGTGCTCATATACCTTCCATATCGTCCCTTGCCCAAAGCTTTACTGTCCTGTCCCTGCCACAACTCGCTATCCACTTCGAGTCCGCAGTGACGTCTGCTGCAAGAACGGTGCCGTCGTGTCCAGTCAAAGACTTACATAGTGCCCAATCATCTGCCGACCACACATTGACGGCCTTGTCGAACCCAGACGACACGATAAACGTGCCTGCCTTTTTCGGGTCCAGGATCGGCTGCATAGCTCCCTCCTCGTCAGCATCACCATTGGTCATAGTGACATCCTTACTGGCAACAGCCTCTTGCGCGGATGCAGAGAGCGGATTGTCGAGTCCCTTATACCACCGAATATCTGTGACGCCACCTTTGTGAGCACCGATACTAGCGGTCTCCTTGACAGCCCTCAGATCCCAGCACTTTGCAAAACCGTCTGCGCTTCCCGTCATGACTCTCGTACCATCAACACCCCAATCTAAAGCATGGATTGGAGCTACGTGGCCTTCCAGCAACATCACTGTTCTTCCTGTTCGCAGATCCCAAACACGACCTATTGAGTCTAGACCTGCGGATGCGACGAGTGAACCATCGAGGTTGAAGGCGACAGTATAGACTTCTTTGCTGTGACCTTCTTGGAGGAGCAGCTCCGTGGTCGTCGCTACATCCCATAGGCGCCATGTCGTGTCGTATGAGGCGGAAGCGACGTACTTGCCAGAGGGATGAAACTCTGTACGGCAGACTCGAGCGCTGTGGCCTGATAACGTGGAAATTGGCGTATCCTGAGTCAAGCTCCAGAGGTGGATGTCACCGTCACCGCCTGATGAGGCCAGGTTGACGCTCTCAGGATCGACGTTGGAAGTTGGTAAGGTAGCGTCGGGGTACCAGGTGAGGCCGCCGATCATTTGTTTGTGGCCTCGGAGAATAGACTTGGTCTCGAGGTTCGGGACATCCAGAAGCTTGATACTACCACCCCAATCTCCGCATGCTATGATTTCACCATTGGGTGCAAAACGAACAATGCTCATGGGCCTCTCGCTTGCTATCTGAGACCCAAACAGCTCGAAGCCTCGTAATCGCTCCTTGATCGATTTTCTGTGCTTGACGTGCGTCTGCACGGGTATAACGCTTTCTTGTCTTTGGTGTTTCAGCCGTTGTTTCGCTCGTGGTAGACTGTAATTTGCGATCTCTTTTCTCGCTTCCAGCAACGCGGTGCTGCCTTCAGTATAGAATTCGCCTTCTTCCTCGTCATCTTCGGCCTCCTCCGTCGCATCGCGCATCGACTCATCGTCGTCCGCGCCTTCCTGCTCCTGATACAGAATGCCTCGTAATCGATCTCGTCGGTCTTCCGGTCGCTCGCCGAAAAGTGTGATGGGTTCGCCTCGTGCTCGCAATTCTGTTCGTACGCGCTTGTCGTCCGTCGGTACAGCTATGGCCGCTGCTTTTCGTTTCCGCGCAAATTCATCGTAGACTGCTGAGGCTTGTTGCGACTGCCCGCCGACATTGATCTGGTAGTTGCGATCCAGCGGGATATTGTTGATGTCGATCCCACCATCATCATCAATGCTCTCTTCCACATATGCCTGCCTCGACGGGTGCATCGCCATATTGAATGATCATCAAACAGATATCCTTGAAATTTAGAAAATGGTAAGCTAGCTCGTAGAGATAGATCTGGAACCGCGATATTCACGAGTCATGCAGAGACCACCCTGTTAGACGCGTAGCAGTGTCATAAGTCTACCCTGCTTACTAAGCGATTTTGCAATTTTGTAGCTATTACTTCCATTCAGAGAGGACCAGCACAAAAGTTCTGCCGGTTACGAACGTATAGAGTGTTGGGTTGACCATCAGAGCGGCCATCATGGTACCGGTTTAGCTGTATGTATAGCTCTTTCGGATACATATTATGTACAGCCATAACAGGTATCATCTCAGTGAGAGGAGGGAGGTTTGCGTCAACGCCAGCAATCCGCAGTCTGGTGCTTCCAAATCTATCTGACTGTGACTCTTTTGGTCTTTGCTGAATTCAGAGTGCACTATACTCCAAGTCTGCAGAGCCATGATGATCATCGGAACTTCGCGCCAACTTTAATGCTTTCAACCATATCCGGAGGTATAAGCCTCGAAGTCTCCCCGGTCAATGATTAACGCTCACTTGATGATATTCCAGTGATCGTCAAAACTTGACTTGATCGTCTGCAATCATGGGCAGGTCGAGAAAGAAGGGAGAAATACCAACGACTGCGGCCGGTGTCGCAGCACTCGCTGCCATTCAGCAAAACCAATTGACACAACTTGGGAAGGTCCTTCTAGACTTTCCTGATCCCAGGCCGGACGTGAGACTACCAGCGAACAGGACCGAGACAAACAAAATCCTAGTCAGCGACATGGACAAAATCATATGCGCAGCCGCTCTCAATTCTCGGCCTGAATTGTTTGACTGGCTCATAAACGACCGCTTCCCGGACTGGATACCATACTACCACTCTGGTTCTAATTTTGTATGGGAGATTCTCCGAGGAGGACCGGCGGTAATCGATTTGTTCTATGAAAAATGGCCGGACCTCATCGATGAGGACATTGGGATAGGGAATGCGCTGGCGCATTCTATGATGCAGGATAATAAGACGGTGGTAGAGTCTCTTCTCAAGCACGGTGCGAAGCCTAACGACGCGCAATTCGGTTGGCGCTACTTGGTACGTACAGGATTGTTAGCTTCTATCTTGCACTGTGCTGACAGCGTGAGCTGGCAGATCGATCCAATTGACGGCAAGTTCAGTTTCTGGACAGAAAGGGTGCCAGATGATATAATACAGTTGTGCCTCGATTACGGTCTTGAGGTGCCAGACGGTGCGACAAGGAAGCACGTCGGCAGGAACTCGTGCGTCGTTCTGTAGAATGCAGTACTAGTCATTTAGAGTATTGTGGGTATCTTTGCGACCAGTCTATCATCGAATACTAGCAACTCATCAGATGATCCGGGGATCCTCTGGTTGCCGTGTCAATAACCCTCTTACGCTGACCTCATCTCAGGCAAATACCACTCTTTGATCTCCAGCTTCTAGGACGCCCGTCTCTCGATAATCGAGGTCTTTCCAAGAACTAGCACCGTCCATTCACCACCTGGATATAAGACAGTAGAGTGCCTGCGATTGAGGGACTTGTGTTGTGTTCTCGATACGTGTAGGGTCAAAACTTCCAAGACTCACAAAGACTGTAATCGGCTTCCACGAGAAGCTTGACTGTCGATTCCCACGACGTGTGAGTACATATATTTTGCGCACCAGGCGAGTCAGGGCCTCTACAGCATCGAAATTTTCCAAAAAGGAGTTCAAAAGTAGCCACGAGCAGCCGCATCCGTCACAGCATTGCATTAGCGCGCGATTCGTGAATCGCGCTGCACTTTCACATGCAACGTGACGGTACCAGCCGAGCACGGACGCCTAATGAGCGCACTTGAAATCGCTTTCACCGACAGATGCACTTTCTTCAATCTTGGCTACGCATACTTTCGTACAAAAGACATCCCGTAAGCCTTTACGTACGCACTCTGGAACATTGCTGCCCAATATTGATTTAGAGTGCATCGCAGGCTATCAACCGCAGCCATCAACATATCCCGAAACATGCGCGTCAAAATTGATCAACCTCTGCTACCTGACAAGCCTCTGGAAGACTATCTTGATGCCGCCAAGTCCGCCGTCGTTCCGAGGCCATATGGCAGGGCCATCTGGCCACTGGGAAGCGACAGCGTTGCGCTGAGCTGCGCACTTTTTCTGGATCTTGTGAAGCATCAACAGCAGGCGAAACGGAGTATTGGCATACTCAGATCGCAAGTCAATACGGACGAAGGGCGGCAAGCGATACGCGCCCTGTCCCAGACAACAAACATCTTAGGCGGGGTCTTGAGTATGGCACTGGGAGCTGACTACGCTTCCACGGCACCCACCGCTTCGTCAGCGCTCGTTGCTCAGCAGGTCTTCGATATCCCGGAACTGGCAGAGATGATCTTGATGGAGTTGTTGGCCAAGGAGCTATTGGCTGCTTCGCAAGTCAACCACGCATTCCACGATTGTATTCAGTCATCGACAAAGATCAAGCTACGCCTTGGCCTATTGCCTGATGTCACCAGCTTCTGGCGCTCGCATTTGACGCAGAATATATGGAACGATTGTAATAAGCATACCTCCTTGCCCGGCGTCTTTTGCTCGTTGAAAGATCTGGCGGGGCCACAGCCATCTACAACGATGGAAGTCCAAGCATATCGCGGCAACTATGGATCTAGAGGGAAGGTCGGAAAAACGGGCCGTGAGATGCTTATCTGTCAGCCACCGATCAAGAAGATGACCGCTTTCCTCAGTTGCTGCAATCCGCGATCAGGCGCTGGGCGCCACACGGGAGGCTTCCCTCCGCCTCCAGCGAGACCGTCCATAGAGCGCTCTGAAGGGATCACCGTCGGCGACATTTTGGATGCAACAGAGAGGCTTAAACACGAACACAGGAATTGTCCATGGGCGCCATACAGTCAGCACGACGAAACGTCAATGCAAGTCAAGGTCCAGGTCGAGTTTCAAGGCTTCCAGAAGCTGCGAGCGGACGATCCTGCGCTCCCGGTGCAACGCGACGGATCCGATGACATGTATGGCCCCACCAGCCCCGTCTACTCTCCCATGTCACCAATGTATACGGGTATGGAGGAAGATATTTCGCTGCTCAGGAGCTTCGTCAACGCAAAACATGATGCGCTTCGGCAGGGTGCGGAACAGCCCGTGCCCGAGGAGTTCACAGAAGAGTGGTATGAGGAGGCGGTCGTCGACGAGACTGAGATGCTCGGGACGGAGATCTATTGGACGGCAAGGAATGAGCTCAAGTCGATGGAAGTCGATGCAGATGTGAGTGAGCAGTTGGCGATGGCGTTGACGGAGATGTTTCTGGAGGGCCAGAGCTATGAGGACGTGGTATCGGAGGTTGACGCAGTTCTGGGGCAGGGTTTCACCACGATTGAGCGTGATGAATTTGCTGATTGGTTTCTTGGGATGGCTAGTTCTGTGGCTTATTAGCGAGGCAAAGGTCTGGACGATGGGTAGTCACGCCCATGTTCGGCATGGCGGTATGGAGGTCCACTTGGGCTACACAGCGATGATGATTTTGACGTGTATGGTGAAGCAAGCCCACGATCGAGTATGGCGGTATGGCGGTCTACTTGGGGTACACAGCGATGATAGTACTGAAGCGTATGATGAAGACATCGTCCCAGTGATTTCATCAGTCAACCAACCAGTCAACCATTTGACCGTCCGGTCTCTCAATCAGGAGGAGTCAACAGTATCAATAAGCTTGTGACCGTATCCATAAAGCGTTAAAGTGTCAACAAGCCGTCAACTACGTTAATAAGCCGTCAGCTATATCAACAAGCCGTCAACTATGTCAACCAGTCAACCGCTTGATTGACTGATGAAACCCCTGTATAATCCGGCAATGTCAGAGTTCAAGTTGCCGTGGCAGTCAAAACGCATGCCCAAGCTTTGGTGAGCTACATCCCGTCGGCTAGCTAGCCTCGACTTGAGGCTACCCCTAGTTTGCGTGGTAATGCTGCTGTCTATACGAGAGTATAATGCAAGATTAGAAGCCAATTGAGCCATTGCTTTCCTTGCATGTCTTTACGTTGACGCTCGAGCTTTATGACCTTGACGCTCGAGCTTCACCTTCAACCAGCGGTCGGTAGCGGTATTCTGAGCTCTGGTCGCTAGAAAGTGACGATCACTGAGGCACTTGACATACACTCGATCGACTTCTAACATCTATCATACACCTTCATTGCGCCACTAAAACCCCACTTTCTACCAACTACGCCCCCTCCTCCTCAGCAGCAGGCGGTGGCGCAGGCGAAGCCGCCTTCGATGGCCCTCCTGCCTTCGGCGGCGGCGGCAACCCCCCCGTCGTCTTCGGCGTAGACGGCTTATCAATCTCTCTCGACTTCTGCTCTCCCTCCGCAAAATAATCATCCAGCCCGGCCGCAGGAGCATGATGCGCCCTCGCCTTCTTCGGCTTCCCCTGCGGCGGTGGCGGCCCTGCAGCCCCAGTCGGCGGCGGCGGCGGCGAAACCATCGGCAAATTCGCCGGCACCATAAACTCCATCGGCGCCCCTGCAGCAGGCTGCCCGGCCGCTTCAGCAGGCTGATACAAAGAACCCCCTTGCTCCGCACCAGTACTCTCAAACAACGTCTCCCCCGGCCCCTGCGCGGGCTCCGTAAGCGGCGCCGGAATCCGATGCAAAGCTCCATACCCCAACACACACCCCAACGCGCCATCACCGCCCCACGACTTCGCGGGAGTAATCGTAACCATGCGCGTAACATCATACTCATGATTATAGACCCACAACCTCAAAGCCCTCTCCATGAACCCCTCCACTAGCGCTCCCAAGCCCGCATCCCCCTTCAAACTCCCGTCCGGACTCCCGATAACGTAATCGCTATGCGGTAGCAACCCCGCCACATCGGCCGGCGAATTCGGCATAACATCCAGAATATGCCAGACATCGTCCACGACACTCAACGGGACCCACTGCAGCGAGATTCCTAACCCTTCATCCTTGGGAACGGAGACGTAAATCTCCCGTATAGACTGGCCTTTCGCGCCATAGACACCAAGGGAAATGGTGCTGCCGGCGCAGTTGCGGAGTTCGGTGGCGAAGAGAGAAGGGTCCGGGTTGTCGATTGTGCGGCCGTTGATGCCGATGATGAAGTCGAACCAGGGGTCTAGGGGCAGGGCGGCGTTGGTGTTGCGCAGGATTTGGAAGCCGTAGCCTTGGGTGCTGCTTTTGGGGTGGGAGTGGGTGCCTGGGTCTGAGTCGAGGCGGGAGATGAAGCGGTTGAGGGAGCCGAAGAGGTTGGCCATTTTTGGTGGGGGTTTTTGCTGTGATATAATTTGGGGAAGGAGGGAGAGATGTATGAAGGTAAACGTGTGGAGTTGGGCTTCATTAGATGGGTTTGACTCCTGCTGCGGGAACATCCGAGCTGCCTCTTTCGGTTAGCGCCACTGTACATAGATCTCGCCCTGATTACTGCATCGGTGAGAGACGATCGAAGTAGCTGTCATTTGAGGAGATACTGTGTCGACTGCGGCGGTGCTTTTCAATCAAGCACCTTCTCTCCTGTCTATACACGATAACGCAAGGTCATGCCTCCCTTCCCTTCCATAGTCCTGACTGTTCCCAGGACAAATACGAGACATTAACCCGAACCCAAGCACGCCGAACCCAATCCCGATGCCAGACCAACCCACCAGCCTATTTCCCAGGCTCATACCTCCACCCACCCTCCCTAGCAACCCGTTCTCTCATCTCCATATCCCTCCTCTTCTCCGCTGAGGTCACAGCATCGCCAGTCTCCACCCACATAGCGCTGGACCCGCGGTCTCTGAACCTCTTCAGCCTCTCCTGATTCTTTCCATTCCTGAACACCTCATCCATCTTCAGCTCACCAATAGGACCGAACACCGTCTCAGGGTCCACAAGTTGTTGCTGAGTGAGCAAGTCGCGAAGGGCAGGCGATGCGACCCAAGAGGGTGCGCGGAAACCACCGCCAGTTTCTTCGTCTGAGTCCTCTTCGTCTTCGGAGTCGGTGGCGATTTCTGGGAGCTCGATGTTGTCGCCTTTCGGATAGGCTGGCGACGACTTTGCAGACTTGGGCGCTTGTGCTGGGCGAGCTGGTGTTTTGTACTGATGTGCTGGACCTGGCGGGTTGTTGTTCTCAGCAAATGGTATCCGCGCATTCGACATCTGCACTGTCTGGCTTGGGTGATTGGGCTTGCCGCCATGCTGGAGTTGATGCTGTGCAGTGACAGTCGACTTGAACATGCTGGGAGCGTGATGCGCTGCAGGTGGAGGAGCATGCGTGTATCCGTGCGGGAATTGGCGAAGTGTGCTCTCCTATAGATATGTTAGTGACAGTCCAACCAAATATACCGCGACCCCTTCTTACCTTGCGCATATTGGAAGGCCGCTTCGGCGGCGCCATGACTGAATGCCTCTGGGGCTCATCCTGGTCCTCATTCGTCCTTCTCCGCTTCGCGTCATTCTGCTGGAAAGATGGCGGCCCACGTGGCATACCAGGTCTCTGCGGTTGCTGTTGATATACCGGTTCTTCATCTTCAGTCTGGAACAATCGCTTCGCAGGCTTTGCGGGATTCGGCTGCAGAATAGGCCGTCCCGTCTGCTCAGACACCGTATTCTTGGCCAACTGGCGCAAAGTGCCGCCTACATCGCCACGAGGAGCAGGTGGAGCCTGTGCAGCGCGCTCGCGCTTGATCGCCTCAGCCAACTCGTAAGCCGCCTTTGCCTTCTGCGCTTCCTCCTGTTGCCTTTGCTGATCCAGTCGTTGCAGCTCACGCCTGCGAGCCTCCGCCGCCTGCTGTTCAGCTTTACGCTGGGCAGCCAACCTGGCTTCTTGCACACGAGCTTGTTCGGCGGCCTTGCGTTCCTCCTCTGCACGGCGCTCCTCTTCAGCTTTCGCGGCCCGCTTGCGCTCGAGTTCGCGCTTCTGCTCAAGCTTTCGCTGCGCAGCTCTCTCGTCGGCCTCTTTCTTCCTAGCCGCAGCCTCTAATGCTTTGACCCGCGCATTGTTCGGCGCGGCTGAGGTCCTAGCATTGCCCATCGCCGAAGTAGTGCGCAGGCCAGTCTTTGGTGGTGGAGGTGGCGCTGTGCTCTCGTGGAGAGACTTGGACAACGATTGTCCAGGCTGGCCCATTCTCTGCGATTGCGACGCAACGCGGATAGAAACCGGCGCTGGTTTGGCAGCTGGCTCATTCCGTGCAGGCTTCACCAGTCTTCCAGGTGCGCGTAGCTTGCCCGGCGGGTGAAGACCCTTTGGCGGTGGTGGAGGTGCCCTGTCGACATCTCTCGCCTCGTCGTTGCCAGAAATTGCAGGCCTCTGAGCAGCTTGTTCCGCTTCCTTCGCTTCCTTCTCAGCTTTCGCCACCGCTTCAGCTTCTGCGGCTTCTCTCCTTGCTTCCTGCTCCTTGGCAGCCTTTTGCCTTTCCTTCTCACGAACCTTCTCCAGCGCATCTGCTGCCTTGGCCTGGGCCTTCGACTCTTTCTCCCGCTTCTTATCGCTCTCAGTGGAGCTCCGCGTCTTCCTCGAAGGGCTAGCAGACACGAGAGAGACTGCGCTTTGAGCCGGAAGCTGAGCTTGCGAATATAGAGCACCAGGCATACTAAAAACACCAGTGCTCTTGAGATCATCAGCTCCATCACGCGTTGCTGGTCGCTGCGGTGCTGGGGAGTTGTATGCCTCGAGCTTAGCAGCTGCGCTAGCGCTCGCAGACGATGCGAAAATGCTCTTGGCAGATCTCAGAGCTGACCACAGCTTACTCTTCGAGGCACTGAGAGGACCTTCCTGTCTTCTGACCATTGGCGAGCCTGCGGGAGTTGTCGAGTCTATAGCGCCGGGGGCATTGGATACTGACTTTGCCTTTTGATGACTAAACGGCACGGCCGGGCGAGATGGCGACGGGATATTCGTGGTTGATATCGCTTTCTGATGCATCGTCGGTCTTGCAGGGGAATCTATCGGGGTCGTGGGCCGCTCCATAGGTTGCTGCTGTTGCAATGGCGCAGTCTTTGAGGGTGCAATCCAATCATCGTCGTCATCATTCTCCAGAATCGCGTCGTTGTCCTTTGCTGGCACTTCTGATGCTGCCTCGGCGGGCTGAGCCATGCCATCGTCCTCTGTCGTAGGAAGCTGTGGGTACAGTGCTGCAGCTGGAATGCTCTTTGAAGGCCGAGGCTCTTTGGTCTTACCAAGCATCATGATGCGCTCGTGTAGAGACTGCGTGGAAGTCTTGCTATGGACCTTTGCCTCCTCAGATTTGTGCTCTTCCTCGTCGTCTTTCGCATGTCCAATACTCTTTGCGCCAAATGAACGTGCCAGGACACTGTTCCGAGCCGCATCAGCGCCCATACTGCGCTTGCCGGTGAGCGGTTCTCTCGCGGGTAATGACGAGAAGGTGAAACTGCTCTTGCGCTGTAGTGGCTTCTCAGGGCTCGACGCATCTGATGGTGTGCCAGGTGCTTCGACGTCCACTTCCGCATCCTCTTCTATCGGCTCTGGCTCCACGTTGTCGTCATCCAGCTCCAATTCTTCTGTATGATGCTCCTGCACTTCCCCATCTTCGCCGTCATCAACCACCTCTGCAATCTCATTTTGTTGCAACACATCCCGCAACGGCTCTTTTGACGCATTGCGACTCATCAAGTCTTCCTTGGCTGACTGAAACGAATCATCGCTAATGCCTTCCCCGTCTGCTGTGTATTGTCTCATTGGCTGTGGACGCTCCTGGTCCTCGCGTACAGGCACCCTTTGTACTTCACTTTGCTGACTTGACAGTGTGGCAGTTTCTGTGCGCGCGTCCAGCTCCATTTCATCCTCCGTCATACCATGATACCCCGAATCAGTATTGCCCGGCTTGCCGATTCGTTGCGGACTCTTGCTCCGACTGATCGGGCGGCGCTGCTGGTCATTATCCTTGTCTTCCGCGATCTGGAATTGCGCGGCCTTGTCGTAAAAGGCGCCTTTCTGAGCAGGTGGTGGCATAATTTGCGCATTCGGCGCGAAGATGTCGGTGAGCGGTTGCCTGGGGGTGGGTGCTGCATTGACTTTGCGCGCTGTCCGTGGAGTCTTGCCGCGTAATTTCCCAGGCGTCTTGAAGATGTCTGCAAGGTTTCTACAGATTGTCAGTATATGGTATCGAGTCATGACACTGGCGAGTGCTTACAAGTTGCCATTGGAGAAGATCTCGGCCATGTGTTCGTTCAGCCACTCCATCTCATTGCGGACGCTGAACGTGAACTCCTCGACATCTTGCTGTATGAAGACGCCCGCCTGCTCCCGCTCTGCCTGTATCCATTGCGCGCTGCCCACCGCAGCTTTCCCCTGTGCCGTTGTCATGTCGGAGAAATGCTGTGTCTATCGCGTATTGTTTTGATGGCGAGTTGGCGCGTCCAGAATTTCTGTATCCAGTATTTGTTAGCTGTACATTGTCGTCTAACCGCTCAATGCGTGTTCCGGCCAATTTGCGCCGCGAAAGTGTTGTCGATGATGTCGGATGCGCGTGTTTGTTTGGAGTCCGAGCTTGAGATCGACAGGAAAGCGCGAACGATCCACCATTTGCAAAACTGTCACGTGCCTCGACTCCACTTCGATGCTACACCATTAGCCGGCACTCTAATCCCGGTTGTATATATCATGTCACGATTCTGCGGCATCGGGCTCACCCATTGCTAAGTATTCGAGTATCTCTTTCCTTCCCTGTTCTCCTCTCGCAGTCATGGCAAAGAACGTACTCACTTCGCTGCGAGCAGCTTCTCGGCTCACCTCAACCTCTAGGCCAAGAGTTGCACGAATACCGAGATGTAGCACCCGTCCATTCTCCTTCACTCCTGGGAGAAGGATCATGGAGACATCTGGCTTCTCAGAAGAACAACTCGACGTCCGAGATGCCATCTTCAAAATATGCGCCAACTTCCCCGAAGAATACTGGATGGAACGAGACCAAACCGAGACCTACCCGCACGAACTACACGCCGCCCTCTCCAAAGACGGCTGGATAGGTATAGCCCTACCAGAAGACCTCGGCGGCTCAGGTCTCGGCATATCAGAAGCAACAATGATGCTGCAAACCATCGCAGAATCCGGCGCCGGTCTCGCAGGAGCCCAATCCATCCACGCCAACGTCTACGCCACACAACCCGTAGCCAAATTCGCCACCCCCGACCAACGCGACCGATTCCTTCGCAAAATCATCTCCGGCGAATGGCGCACCTGCTTCGGCGTCACAGAACCCAACACCGGTCTCGAAACCCTCAAACTAAAAACCACCGCCACCCCGGACGGCAACGGCTACCGCATCTTCGGCCAGAAAATCTGGATCTCCTCCGCCCAAGTCGCAACGAAAATGGTGCTCCTCGCCCGCACAACCCCCCTCGAAGAAGTAAAGAAACCCTCCGAAGGCCTAAGTATGTTCTACATTGACTTCGACCTCTCCCAACCCGGGCTCGAAGCCAAGAAAATCAAGAAAATGGGCGGTCGAGCCGTCGACGCGAATCAAGTCTTCTTCGATAACTACTACATCCCTAAAGACGCTCTGATCGGCCAAGAAGGCCAAGGCTTTAAAATCATCCTCCACGGCATGAACGCCGAACGCGCTCTACTCGCCGGCGAAGCACTAGGACTAGGCTACGCCGCTCTAAAGAAATCTTCCGAATACGCTAAAGAGCGCATCGTCTTCGGCCGGCCCATAGGCATGAATCAAGCCATCCAACACCCCCTCGCATCCGCATATATGCATCTCGAAGCCGCGAAACTCGCTACCTACCACGCCGCGCGATTATACGATCGTTCAAACCCGAAGCATAAGGATTACGATCCGTCGATAACTCAGCACGCGGTGGGCGTGGCGTGTAATAGTGCGAAGTATTTGGCGGCGGAGGCGGCGTTTACGGCGTGTGAAAGGAGCGTGATGAGTATGGGCGGGATGGGGTATGCCGCGGAGTATCAGGTGGAGAGGTATTTGAGGGAGTGTTTTGTGCCGCGGATTGCGCCGGTGAGTCGGGAGATGATTATGAATTTTGTGGGGGAGAGGGTGTTGGGGTTTCCGAGGAGTTATTAGTGGATGTTGCTTGTGTTTGAGTGCGTATGCCAGCAGTAATGTTCAGGTTCTTGAAGGTGTGGTGATGTCAATCAGTCATCCAAGTCAACAGTAAGTCAAGTCAATTTGTGTTTGGCTGACTGACAGGCTGACTGATGATCGGGTGACCTCAGAATCACTCTCATATCAAAGCCTGACGTTGATGTCAACCATGTCAATTAGGCACTTCTCATCATCTAGCGAGACAAGTCACGCTTGATTCTTGACGCCCGATAGACCAATATGACTGGGCTTGACGCATCTGTCAAACAGTCAGTCAATCAATCAGTCAAGTGACTGTTGCCTGACTTCTGAAAGGACTGATACGCCCACAGTAAAAATTGCTCAGCTTTGATCGACCACTGGACAAAAGGATTGACTGGTTTGCTGAGAATGTCGATCGCAGACTGTGCGAGAAGAAGGATGCCTTGAATTGACGGGGAAATGACACCCTAGTGACGCAGGACGAACACATGGAATTTCAAGGCTTAAACAGCTGCTCGTGCAATGCTCAGTCATCTCAACAGTCCGTCAATATCAGCAGCTTGACTGACTGACTCCCCAATCGAACCCTGACTGTCGCATCAGGTCAAGTCGGTTTGTCCTAACGCTCGTAAACAATCAGTCTCAGCCTATTATTTCACCACGCCAGTCAAATCAAAACAGTATCTTAGTTGACGTGACTGATTGAGACGTGCCAGGCCTCAACGTGAGACTGATTCCCGAGTCACCCGATCATCAGTTAGTCAGTCAGTCAGTCATTCAACAGTCAATGTCAGCTTGACTGACGATTCAGATGAATGGCACTCGCTAGCTGCTCGCAGTGCACACACACAGTCTGCGGGTCCAGGCCGAGTAAATATAGATCTTTTTTGTCCTATCTCAGCTCAGCCATCTTGAGGCTATGTAGAGCGCGCCGGATCTAGAAGTACAGCACCTAGGCCTTGAGCTTCGGCCTCCACGTTGACAGAGATGCAGGTACAGGGTGACAGCTGCCTGTGTGTCTAGCCGAAGCCTTTTCCACTTCGGTCTACTGGGGAGCCCGAGCGGCCATTTCCGCAATCTGCTCCCTCTGTAGGGCCCAACTTCAAATCTTCAAGGGGCGGGCGATCGGTGGGTCAATACGATAGAAGTGACTGATTGATGCGCTTGACGCGATGGTAGCACGTCGAAGGTCCAAATCAAGCAGTCAGGTTGCCGTTTCGGCTGCTAGAAATCCCAGCGGCAGCAAAGCGTCAGCTTCCTGCCTGCTTGGCCCCCCCCTTTCTCGCCGCCAATAGTCATCTCCGAGTGAGGTCTAAGTCATTGCAACTTGGACGAATGGAGATGTAACGGGAAATCTAATTGCTAAACAGAAAATGCCTCCGCTCAATACAAAACGCTTCCACAGCAATCACGAAGTGTTGCAATCCGGAAAGAGACACGACTGCCCGTTCCGCTGTGCCGAGCTGTATCCCGTTACAGCACTAAGAGCTCCAGCTTCTGAAGCCAAGCCCCAGGCATAGCACTTCGAGACCCCATCGAACGTGACGTAACTCAGTGAATCGTACGCATCGGCCTGGTTGATGCACTCGGCAAGGCTGCTGACGGTGAATTTCTGAGCAGTGCCATAGTTCGTGTAGCTGTATCCACACTCATAGCTGTAGTGGCAGCCACAGTTTCCAGTGCCTTGCACGGCCGTTGGAGCAGCGGCTTGGACGGTGGTGGTGGAGGAGGTGGTCGTGGTGGTCGGGGTCATTGCGGTCTGATCAGTCAGCAATCGCGTTCGAGCACGGAGAGGTGGGAGGAATCGCGGCTTACCACTACGGATGTAGAAGTGGCCGTTACAGAGCTCATGGGCGTGGATGTACTGGTTACAGTCGTCTGAGAATGCAGCAGGTTAGCAGGACGTCTATTTATTTGTATTTGTATTGCGAGAGACATACCGTCACAGTAGATAGATGCGTCGAAGCGGCAGAACTCGTAAGGGTGATCGTGGTCGTCGACGTCGCCAAAGAAAGGCATTTACAGGCCGAGGTAATGGCAGCGCCATTAGAGATCGAAGACATGGCTGATGGTTTGGGAGGAGATTGAGCGGAGCGAGGAATTTGATCGCGCTCCCCGAACAGCACATCCCTCTTACTGCCTGCGCTGGTCGGGCATAGGGAGGCTGAACCTGCTACCGTGGTTGTAGCGACGGCTGTGGATATCGATGTAGAGGTGGAGGTCGTTGTGGACGTGGTCGTTGTGCTGCACTGTGTTAGCATGTCACGCCAGCTGCAAACCAGACAAGGAAACTCGAGACTTACGTAGTGGCAGTGTCGATCGCAGTAGGAAGCACGGTGGTGACCAGGGATGTGACTGTAGACGTGCTACAGGCCAGTCTGCAAATCATCATCAGCAAAGGGCGCCCATTTCGTCAGGATCCCTTACGCACGAGATATGGGTCGTAGTCGCCGCCTTCGTCACCGTGGAGAGGGACAGCACCGAAGAGCAATAGGTAGATGCCGCAGCCTGCTCGTGCGCAAGCGTTACGAGGTTGTTGACTATGCTGCAGAACGCAGCACTGTTCGTAGTCGCAGCAGGGCTGGCATAGCTTGGCGCAGCCAGAGCTGCAAGAGCAAAAATCGCTTTATTGAGGGAATTACTCATCTTGACGTGCGGTGGATTGTTTGCTCGTAAGATGGAGAGCTGACAGATGGGTGACAGTCATGGTTTGATACTGGGCTCCAGAGGTCTGCGGCGAGGCATATATATGCACTTCGCGCGGTCAAGGACCACCATAAAAGCGAGAGAATCCATGCCCATGCCGAGAGTACAAATCAGCCGTCGGCACTCCACGGCGGTCTGCAAAGAGCGTTCTCTGCGTGGACACCGAGCGCATGGATCAGCCATCCACAGCAGCAGCCACAATGCTCAGTAAGTCGACTCAATAAGTCCTCTAGGCCATTCCGAAGTTCCAGCGAGTCAAGTCAAGAGGTCCATTATTGAGATCCCATCGTCGTCCATCTCAGCTCAGCCACGGATGGCTATGGATGAAGCGTGCCGATCTAGAATCATTTAGCCTCTCTTCTGGACAAGTAAACTCAGAGCAACACAAGCTGTGCTGTACCTGCAGCGTTACCAAACACATTTTCCCACACTCACTATGCCAGCCGCAACCAAGCCGAGCAGACTTCATGGCTGTTCGGGGACTCCGCGCCATTGTTGATGGGGATCTCAGACTGCCAAGATTCATGCTGTCGAGGAGCCGACGTTAACGTGGACGCCACCGAGAGGGTAGGGACATCTCCAGGCACATATAAACTCATCTTCTCCAACGAGCCCGCCTGGACACAGACGGTATGGATCTAGGCTCTGCTATCAGCAATAGAAACAAAGACGAAAGGGAACACTCAGAGGCTTTTGCAAAGTAGGTAGCTTGCTCGCAATCATCCCAACGTGGAAAGCAAAAGTCCGCTATACCGCTATAGCGTGCGCCATCCACCCCCGAAAACAGCCTGGCATGAAGCCCAAGATCTAGTCAGAAACCTTCAGCGCGCCTCATCGCATTCCTCCGCGTACACCACATCAGGACAAGAAATTCCGCGCAATGCTTCTGCTATCCTAGCCCGCTGCACTACTAACACACACACACGCAAGAGGTGTCTCTCTAGTCTTTCCGCCTCAGGCAAACAACCAACCTGTATACTTACTTACATGTGCATTCTCACCAAAACAAAAAAAAATAAAAAAAAGGTCATCAAAAACAAAATGCGCGTAAAAACCAACTCCTGTACATCATCGTCTCAAAAGCGTGACCAAGAGCGCGAGCCCGAGCTCCTCGACTCCGACAAAACTGAAGTTCAGAGATCCGCGATTCCACGCGCGAAAGCGCTCGTGACTTGAGGTATTGTACCTAACTCACCTGCGGCATCCCATTGCCAGGACCGACTGCAATCGACATGCAACGCAGAGGGACATGCATGCCACTGGAGACGAAAGCTGGGTCGCCCGAGCTCTGAGAGACGCGGGCATATCAGGGTGTCGTGCGAAATAGCACTAGTCGACAACCATTATTTTAGAGCCCTTATGCTTGCGCCTGCGATAGGGCTTTAGCAAGGCGTCGCCGCAACCCTTCATGTTGGCTCCAAAGGATGATACCTCTCAAGCACGCGCAAAGACCACGGATTTGCTTGGATAAGAAAACACAAGAAAGCTGAGGCGGTGTGCTTAGGGGCTTTCGGCACCTCCAGACTTGCACGTTTGACAGCGGAAATTTTTGAGGCGTTTCAAGGGGTTTGTGATTGCGCATATCGAATTTCTTCTTGTCAGCACGAGAGTAAGCGATATGTGCCCTGGTCGCGGGAGGGGTTGGGGAATTGGGGAAGATGTTGCTTTGCCGGGTTGAGATTGCTGGACGAAAGAGAACTGTTGTGCGGAGCCTTCGTTACTCATTCAATTTCATCCAAATGCAAGATACTAGTAAGAGAAAAGGAAGAAGGGAAGGCAGTATCCAACCACCCCCCTCCCAAAATCCGCAATCAAGACGCCCAAGATCACCGCACCCATACGATCCAGACACCTCCCTCGACCAACGCCCCAACCACACCAGCCCACCACACCACACCACCTCACCACCCCCCAGCACCCCCTTCCCCTTCCCCCTCCCGCTCCCTCCTCCTCCCCTCCGTAATCAAATTACTCAAAACCACATCCCCCAAACACCTAACCACCCACTCCCACCCCACCTTCCCCTCCCTCGGCTGCACAACCGGTTCCCTCCAAACCAAATCCCCTCCCCACCTCCCATCCCCCAACTCCCCTCGATAACTTCTCGCAGTCTCATCCCCCAACATCTCAATCTCGCCCCTCTCCATCGCCTCTACAACATCCTCGGGTACGAGAACTTGCATGAGGCAATTCACCACATGCGCATGCTGCTCGCTGAATTCGTATTCGAAGCCCGTGATGCTGGTTTGGGTTTTACCGATCTGGGAGGAGAGGGAGGTGGGTAAGGGTACTGTGGTGGTTCCTCCGGGTTTTGGGATGATGGAGTCGGCTTTGTTGGAGGTGCAGGAGTTGAGCATGCGGTGGAGAGTGCGGATGTGGGACATTGTCCAGGGGTGGGTGTTGGGAAGGACGCCGTAGCGGGAGCGGAGGTGGGTGCGGAGGGAGGGGGGGAAGATCGGGTCGGGAGTGAGAGGGACGGGCGTGGGGAGGATTTCGGAGGGGCCGGTGGGGCGGATGACGGCGGTCCAGAAGGTGCTGGTTAGGAGGGAGAAAATGGATTGGCTTTGTTGTTGTTGGGGTTCCTTCTTGGCGACGAGGGTGATGGTTGGAGGGGATTGTGGGGTTGGGGGTTTGGTGTTGGTGAAGAGGGGGCGGATGGGGCGGTGGGGTTGCAGGAGGGAGGAGCTTGGGGCGTGTTGGGAGGAGTCGTTGAAGTTGACTTTGACTTTGGTGGGGGAGTCAAGGTTGAGGCGTTCTTCGTAGCTGCGGGAGGGGTGGTCTGAGTAGAGGTAGGAGTGCGAGGTTCCGTCGCTGTATTGAGGGTGGTCTTGTGAGGGAGACTCTTCGTCGTGTTCGTAGGCCTCCTCCTCGTCATACTCTTGCATGTCTTCATCGTGGCCAGTGTCCTCCTCTTCCTCCTCCTCGACCTCGGATAAGTGCTCAGATGATTGCTCATATTCCTGTCGCAAACCCGAGTCCCGCTTCTGCGTCGACATTCGATCCTCAGCCATTTCGCTAAGCAACTGCCGCTGATCACTATTCTTGCTCGCAAAGCTCTCCATACCAGTAGTGCTCTGCTCGCCGCTCTGGAAGCTCGAGTCATGCTGCGATGCGTCACCATGCTTCCTGCTGCTAGTGACGGGACTACCGCCATGCAATTTGCTGCTCTTCAACAAGCTCTTACGGAGTGGACTGTCGATCAGCTTGGCATTGTGAGTACTATTCGCACTGATATTGGCACTGCGCTCAGCAGGTCTTGATCGCGGCACTTGTTTGCCATTAGGACTACCAGAAGGCTGAGCTCTGGCACCCGTCAATGCCTCGCCTCTCGTCGATGGCTTCGCAGGAGAACTGTCCTTGCCCAATCCAAGCAGCTCCGACAAATCCATAGCCCGCTGTCTATGCGGTCTCGGTCTCCGCTGCGGTCGACGATAGATTTGAGGCATGTTGCTCTGCCAAAACAGCCCAGTATCTTCACCATCGGGAGAGGTATCTTCGTCTCGAGGTGATACATTCCCACCGTTCTCCGGTTCCTGCTCAATCTGCGTCGCCGCGGCGTCAGGACGATTGAAGGAGGCATTACTAGTATCCTTTTCATCTGCCTGACCATCTTCCGCTCCTCGCACAGCCTCGTCACCGCTGCTTGGCGGAGTAAGCACACCACTGCTTGCCCTGCTCTCGCCACCAGTAGACCGATCGCGTTTCTCCGGCACATCGATGTGCTCGACGTGGGCGGGAGAGTCAGAGTATTGGAAGTCCATGCCAGAAGTTCGTCGCCAAGTGCGTGGAATCTTGGCTCGCGGAGGCTTGATCGGTCCACTGCCGAAAATGTCGCCAAGATTTTCTGACTGGTCCTCGCGCTCAGGCGGTGGTGCTGATCGAACTTCTTCCCCGCGACGAAGTTGACGCCTCGAGCGTGTCTGATGCTGCTCGACCTCCTCCTCTAATGATCGTGATGCTTCCTCTTGCCAGATATCATCATCGTCAGCTTGATCTGCCTCTGCCCCTGCCTCCATCTCCTGCTCTCCTTCCTCTGCCTCTGCCTCCACCTCTCTCTCCCCGTCCTCCTCAGCACCAAGCACCGCATCACCTTCTCCATCCTCAACCCCAGACAAAGAATGGTCATCATCAATCTGCACCACCTTCTCCGGACTCGCACGCCTGATCTGGCGACTGACCTCCTCCCTCTCCCTCTGCCACGCCCTCGTCTGCGTCTGCCGCATCATCTGCGCCATACGTTGCTCACTCCTCAGGCTCGCCTCGTTACGGGCAGGACCGGTAGGCTTCCAGCTCATGACGTCGTACGCTTCTTTTGGCGAGTCTCTAGCGTCAATGACTGGAGGTGTAATGCTCTTTGTGATGCTCGTAGGCTGCGGTGAGTGAGCCTCGATCGGCGTGTCTCTTGCGTGGGGGATGTTCGCAGGCGATTTGCTCGCCCTTTTTGCCTTCTTTGAGATGTCTGGGAACAGGACAGCCTTTTGTGGACTCGGTTGCTTGGGTGGTGAGGAGGGCAAGTACGATACACTCAAGGCCGACCGGTCGCCCTCGTTTCGATGGCTGAGTAAAGACGTGTCGCCCTTCATGCTCTGCAACGTCTCCACCGAAACCATCGTAAAGTCCTCATTCATCATCGTCATGTCACCCGCCTCCTCCACATCCTCATCATCCTCCCCACCACCATAACCCAAGGCATCATTCAGCGCGTGGTCCAGCTCCTCCCGTGCTTGATTCAATCTATTTCCCCTCTGCTTCGGCAGCGTCTGCAGACTTTTCCTCCGTCTGGCCCGCTCCCGCTCTGCACTCGACTTCCTGCTCGACGAAGAAGGCACAGCAGGAGGAGGCATCAACTGTGTCGCATCATGCTCTGCCAGACCCACACTCATCCTAGACGGCTCCGGTGGCGATCGCACCTCCCTCTTCCGTCTGATCGGTGTCCCCTTCCTCTTCCTCTGCGGTCGCCGGATCTCTGCCTCACTCTCTTCCGGCTTCTTCACCGGACTGCTGCTCTCCAGCCCCTTCAATGGCACCTTCATGCTGTTCTCCCTCACTCTCCGGCTCGGCGACTCATCCTTCGGCTCAGCTTCGACGGTGACTTTGATGCGCCACGGACTCGCGCCTTCCGCCTTTCCCGTCTCCAGCACGAATGACTTGCTGGGCGACGAGAATTTGTTTGGCGAGCGGGCGGAAAGTGGTTTGACGGAGGTGCGACCGGCAGAATGTGGTACGAGTGGAGAGGATGGAAGGGTGATGGGATCTGGTGAGGTGGATCGCGAGTCGGACATCTTTCACGATGCGATTGGAATGACGCGCCGTGTGCGACGTGTTTGCGATCCCGTTGTTTTCTGTTTACCGGCGGGCTTTGGCTGTCCCGCGACAACGCGGTATCGTGGCTCCCCAAGAGGCCTCGACGGCTCCAACACTGGACGAGTGACCAAGATTGCGCTGTCTTGATAGAATACCATGAATATCATCGTTTCGTATACATTCGAGGTCACTCTACGTGCTGCCGTTTCATTATCGCGATACCATCACCATGGCAACCAGCCGCCGACGAATCATCTTGCCCCTCTCACTCTAGGCCTCACTACACATCACTACATCTCCAACACGCTTGAATAATGCTCTAGGCGTACAGGTCCAGAAATGGGCATCCATGGCCTCCTCAAAGAACTCGGTCCCGCCCCACGCCTCTCCCTCGCCAAACTCTCCTCCGATCACTACATCCAGCACTCTCGTCCCTTCCGCTTAGCCATCGACATCTCCATCTGGCTCTTTCAAATTCAATCAGGAAAAGGTGGAAGCAATCCTGCTCTGCGAACATTCTACTACCGACTACTGCGATTGTTGACGCTGAACATCCATCCATTATTCGTCTTCGATGGACCGAACAAGCCACTGTTTAAGCGGAACAAGAAGGTGGGAGGACCCGGTGTGAGGGTTGCGAGTGTGCCTGAGTTCTTGGCGAAGCAGCTGTTGAAGCAATTCGGGTTTCCCTGGCATGTGGCGCCCGGAGAGGCAGAGGCAGAATGCGCATTACTGCAGCGGGGAGGCGTGGTGGATGCAGTGTTGAGTGAAGATGTCGATACTCTGATGTTTGGATCGAGAGTCACTCTGCGGAATTGGAGTGCGGAGAATACGAGCAAGACACCGACGCATGTCTCGATCTACAGAGATGCTGAGACGAAGGAAAGAAGTAGAGGAATCGAGAGGGAAGGCATGATTTTGGTTGCATTGATGAGCGGAGGTGACTACTTGCCGGAGGGCATACCAGGATGTGGGCCGAAAGTTGCGTGCGATGCTGCCAGGGCGGGGTTTGGCAAAGATCTTTGCGCTTTGGACAGGAAAGACAAGGACGGTTTAAAATTGTGGAAGGAGCGCTTGACTCATCAGATCCGGACGAATGAGGCCAAATACTTTTCGAGGCGGAATACAGGATTCAAGATGCCGGAGGATTTCCCGAATCTAGAGGTCTTGGGGTACTACACGCATCCGTGTGTGAGCACCCCAGAGAAGGTGCAAAGGCTGAAGGAGACTGTCAAATGGGATCAGGACATTGATTTTCCTGCTCTGAGGAGTTTCGCGGGAGATGCTTTCGACTGGAGATGTGTGACTGGAGCGAAGAAGTTCATCAAGAACCTGGCGCCGGCTATGCTGGTACGAGAATTGAGGTTGATGGCTGAAAGAGAGCCAGAGAAGAGTCAGCCTGAGGCGCAGGAAGCGGCTGAGAAGGCTTTTGTGAAGGCAATACATGGGAAGCGGAACCATGCAACTGTCGATCAGGAGCTGGAGTTGAGGATCTCGTTCACGCCGGCAGACCTTGTACCTATCGATCTCAGCATTGAGGACGAGGATGATGAGTTCCTACCTGCTGGTGGTGTCGGAGAGGCAGAGGAAACCGAGACAGACGACGGTTTCGCAGTGCTGCCTTCGTCTACTGCTGATGAAGATGCGGCGTCGGATGCTCCAATGTCGCCAACCAAGAAAAGACAGTTCAAGCCGTTTGACCCTTCGCAGCCAGAAAAGATCTGGATTCTGAAGACGTTCTTGCAAATCGGCTGCCCATTGTTGGTGGAGGAGTACGAAGCGAGCTTTCGGGATCCGAAGGAGTTTCTGAAGGCTAGGAGGAAGGCGAAGGCGGTCATGAATGGCGAGAAGAATATTCATGCCAAAAGAGCAACGAGGAAGAGAATGGACAAGACAGGCGGGATGGCAGCGAACGCATTGATGGCCTATGCTCAGGTGTCGAAAGTCGTCGCTGAGTCTGACAGCGATACGGGAAATGCAAAGGAGAAGGAGAAGAGATCGACGGCTCGACAGCCACTGTCTGAGAACAGCTCGCAAGGTAACACTCAGCCCAGTGCTGCCGCAGAGGTCTTGGATGACGACGCTCTGAGCACTATCTCGGGCTTCAAGAAGCCTGCGACGCGAATCGCTCCATCACTCCTTGATGAGATCTTTGGTCCACCTAGCCATCCGTCTCCAGACCTTCCTTCGTCTTCCGCGCCTCCAGCCATCGAGACGATCGATCTCATGGACAACACGCCAAGACCCTTCGCACGATTCGCGCGAAAGGATCTACACAAGCCAACGGCCACCACCTCAAAAGCGATAGCAGCGACCAAGACAAAGCAGAAACCAAACCCGTCAAAAGAGCAAGCAGGAGACAAGACCCCAACCGGCCGTAAGAGACGGTCTGGCGATCTCGCCTCCTCGCCTGCCCTCAGCCAACGCACTATAACGTCGTACTACTCTCCCAGCCCCGCGAAGCCAGTCAAGCACCTCAAGCGCAGCGACTCAGGAAGCGACACTGGCGTCGACGTCGTCAATTTGGTTTCTAGTCCAGCGAGACCCCTGACCCCCAGCCCCCCGAACCTACGATCGAAATTCGTGCGATCGCCTTCGCCCGCACAGCACGCGGATGTGACCTCCTTGGCAGAAGCGCTGGATGTCACGCCGTTGCCTGATACGGTCACGAAGAGGAGGAGGAGGGGGAAGAGGAGTCCGATGAAACGGTACCAGACTGCGCCGGTCTTGGGGGGTGATGAGCTGGATGAGGGGGTTGGGTGCGTTGCTGGTGGGTTGGGGAGGCCGTCGTTGAGGAATTGTAGGGATGGAAGTGGTGTTGGGGGTTTGATTGGGGGTGAGGGTGGAGGAGATGATGAGGAGGAGGAGGAGGAGGATCTACCGCCTTTGGACCTTTTGCATGCTGGGAGGAGGAGGGGGACGGCTGTTAGAGTGCCATCGGCCTTAGTCCATGCCGGTGATCGACGGGAGGTATCAGCGAACGAGCACTACCCCGTCCCCTCCACTGCAGCCCTGCCTCCTCCGCACCCCTCGAAATCCAACGATAACAACAAAAACACTTCAGCACCCGCACCAGCAGCAGCAGCAGCAGCAGCAGCAATACCCTCCCGCGTCATCGCGACCAAGACCCGCTCCCCCAAAGTCGCAGCCACCAGCAGCAAACGCCCCTCCTCCTCCGCCGCAAGTAGCACGAGTAGCCTGCGGCGATCCCCTCGCCAGAAAGAGATTACGGGGAAGAAAAAAGCGATTTTACTGCGCCAAAGCCTCGAAGGCGCATGGAAGGAAGTAGATGTTGATATGAATATGAATATGGATATGGATATGGATATGGATTTGGATGTCGAGAGCGTGGATTTGAGCGGTGATGGGAGTGGGAGTGGGTGGAAAAAGAAGAGTGGGAGGAGGGCGGAGGGGGTTGGTTCTTCTGGTGGTAAGGTGTGGAGGAAGAGTGGGGTTGAGGTGGTGGATTTGACGGGGGTTTGATTGATTGCTGGGAGGGAAAGGAAGGGGAGTAGTAGGTAGGAGTGGGGTCGTGTTGCGTGTATGTGAGTATACCGTATGGTTGACGACTGGGATATCATGTCTCTGCTGGCTGCTGCGTCATGATTCCATTCATTCATCGATCGCGCTACTCGTACATCGTCTCTCCACCATGACGCCCCACCTTCCCAACCAACTCATTTTTTCACCCACGAACCCCACCACTCCCTCATATTCCACCCAGAACCCCCATCCCCTTTTCCCTCACCTCCCCTAACCTCCACCCCCGCCCACCCCATCCCACACCCCTCCACCCACCCCCTCACCACTTTACACTCCACATCCACCGCAAACCCCTGCAAAATTGGCACCCTCTCCTTCCCACCCAAAACCCACCTCCTACCACCCACTCCTACATCCTCCCGTCCCGTTACCATAACCACTGGGATCGCGACCGTGAGATATGGCGGTCTTTCTTCGGTTATCTCTGGTGCTTCCAGGAAGTCGTCGAATTCGTTTTCGGATGAGGAGGAGGGGGAGAAGGTGGGGTTGGAGGGAGAGGTGTCGCCGAAATCGAAGATATTGTCGTCCGTGCCGCAGGAAATGATGGTTAGGATTAGCCATTCTAGCGGTTTTGTCGCGGAAGGCGGAGCCATGGGTGGCGGTGGACAAGTCGAAGGTGTATCGTTAGGCAGAACGATGTGCGTGAGCTTGAGACTCTGGTATTGTGATGCGGTGAAGGTGAACAGCGTTCGAAACCCGCTACGCTGCTGAGGCTGAGGCTGAGGCTGAGGGTTGGATCCTGCGGTCGAAGAATGGGGTTTGGTAGCCGGACGGGACAGGAGGGTCAGTTCCTCGAGGTCGAGTTGGGTGGAGCGGGTGGTTGGGTGGGAGAGCCAGGAGTTGATGTCGGTGGACAGGGAGTCGGAGTAGAAGATTGGTTGGCGTTTGAGGGCGCGGAGGGAGAAGGGCGGGTCGGTGTGGGTGGGGAGGGGTGATGGGTGGGAGTTTGTTGTGGCCTCTTGAGGGTGGATTGGTGCTTGGGAGGGGTCATGGGAAGGGTGCTGGTCTTGGCATGGACGTCTGGGGTCGGCTGTTAGGACCAATGTGTGCGTCAGGTAGGATTGGAAGGGGTCAATTTACGGACTTTGTTTGTGGTCGCATTGCTAATGGTGGGCTGATGGTCAGGTCGATGACTTTTGGCGCTTTTTCGAGCTGCCTGAGGCCGTCGGGGGGTTGATGCTGTCCTTTGATCGGATCTGAAGGCTCACGCTTGCGCTTGACGGGTGGAGTCGCGTTGCTGCTGCCAGATTGCATCGTTAGTACAGCGGCGGCATGAGACGTCTCATAGACGTACCTTAGCGGCAGGAGCAGCAGATGCTCCGAACGCTTGCTATCGGCGCTAGCGAATGGTTGAGGCGTCTCTTGCTTCTGCGACGACGGCACGTAATCCGGATTCGCGCGATCCAAGTCGATCAGATCGTCCGTCGAGTCATCCATTGACGACGGCTCTGGAGGCTTTGGCATCTCCCACAGCCTGACTGGAATCCCCTTCTTCCCCAGCAGCTTGACACCAGGAGCAATGCCAATCAAAGCTTGCAAGCGACGACTCGCTTCTCGCACCTGTGGAGGAGGGTCGGTCAGTTTCAGTCTGTGCATTTTGCGTTCCATCCTTCCGGCAGCGTTGCGTGGCGTATTGCGAGGCGTTGTGGTATTGGCGGTGATTGTTGTAGAGCGGAATAGTTGAGCATGAGAAGTAGTTGGTGCCGATGCAGCAGAACATGACGTTCGGCTGGTGTGTGGTGTGTCAGAGCTTCTGTAAAAGGAAAGAGCGGCCCAACACTCGACGGTATCAATGCACCCGACAACGAGGTTTTGAACAAAATGCGAACACATATTTGATGGAATGAATACTCGGTGTACTTGAGATACTGGCATGCAGCACATCACCATCGTCATCCAACAGCGGTCCAGTGACCGACAGCGAGTGACGAGGATTCGGGGAGAAGCTATAAGTCGCCCCTCAACAAGTATGCTCTATCTTCAGCCCATGAAACCTGTCTACAATTTCTGCCCGATTCGGTGTTGTACGACTGCATCCAGCATTTTGAAGGGCTTTCGCACCTGTCACTTATTGACGCTGTTGACTGTGAAGTCATCCGGTGTTGACAGCTTGACAACCTGATGCTAGTGATCGCCAGTCAACCAACTGGGTTGACCGATAGAATCACTGCTGTACAGGACTCGGGTGAAGAAGTGGCGGCGGCATCGAGTATGCTGAGCCATCAGCGCAGGAATTGGTTAAGATGTCGCCACGCACATTCCCTTACATTTGACCTGTGGACCCGAATCTTTGAAGCCGTAACCCGCACCTTCCCTTCGCGGGTGTGGGTCATTACGGACAAGCTCCCGTTTGCGAGCCGACTTTGATACTTTCTTTGCATTTACCTCCAGAGCAGTCTTCCGCCTCTGGTGCGATATTGGCAACCGGATCGTCGTTATTGGTCACCGTTCCACCGGCTTCGCGTTGCAGCTTGCTGGAGCGAATCATTTGCCAGTCAAAGCAGACAAAAATTACCTTTTCGACACTGTAGCCCACACAAACACTTTCACGGCCAACTTACTGAGCACCCAAAAGATATATAAGACCATATGGCAACTGATCAAGCACTGCACAACGTTCTTGTTATCAGCTCAACCCCGGCGCAACTCGCAGCTTCGCAAACTTGCACACCGTTCTTGGAGACAGCACAGTTCAGATATCTTGACGTGGATCTGCTGCTCAATTCAGTCACATCTCATCCCGGCGGTTGACAGTCATCTCTGCATCTGAGCAGTCATCTACTGGCAACTCGACATCATCTACAATTTGGTCGGATTGACCTCACCGATCAATCATGACGATGAAATTAGAGCAGGCGTGCAGAGAGATAGAGCAACTACTTGGCAGCGATGGCCCAACGGATCAGCAGTGGCGTGAAGGCTTCAGGCGGGAAGTGATAATGGTGAATCGGGGCGAGGGCAAGGAAGAGGACGACATCGACGATGAAACGATGTACAAGGGCTTGGAGAGGGCGCCAGGTCAGGGACAGATGAACAGAGCTGAAGCTGACAAGGTACGACTCTGGTTGGCATTTAGAGAAGTGACTGACGGTCCATGGATGCAACACATTCGCGAAGAATGCGAACCTCAGGCTCGTTGGAGGATCGAGCGTCACACGATCGAGCACAGCATTGCATAGACAGATCGACACTGATGATGGAATAAACATGCGTATGTCGTTACTTGCGCTTGACAAGCTGGTCGTCCGTCAACCCGTGCAATTGCCAGTCGATCTTATGTTTGTACGTGATTGTGCATGACTGAGTGACTACCTTGGGTGACTGATGCTGACTGAGGCCAGTTGACATCGTCGAGACTGTTCGATGCGATTGACGTGGCTGACACTGATTCGTGTAGGTGCTGGTCAATCTCGTTCAAATTGGTCGATGCCATTGAGATTGGACGACGTGGTTGAAAAGCACTGTTTAGCTACTTTACCTACGACTGCAATCGCACACCCCGTTCATCACCCACTAGCAGTCCGATTGAAGGTCGCCGCAAGCGACTGATTCAACGAGAAATTGTACGTCGCCTCTAGGACGTACGGTCCATCTCCCGGTCCAAAGATCTGCTTCGAATTCCTGCCCCATTCCGGGTTATTGATCCCATCGATCCAGTCCTCGACCTCCATGACAACGCAGCCATACTTCTTCGTCACACGAGGTCGCGACGAGTCGTTGAAGAAGCCTTGAGTCTCTTTCAGCGCCAAGGTACCTTTTCATCATTAGTGCAAGCAAACACACGTACGAGATAATTCAACTCACCGTTCATGGTGTTGCATGTGTACACTTGGAAGGCATCCTGATCGGTATACACATCAACCTGGATGCCAGAGAATGGACTGGCGAGCGTAGCGACTGGAGCTTGCCTCCAATTGTAAGGACCGTAAGCGTCGCGATTGAAGATGTAGCAGTTGTCGTACCCAGTGCAGTTATAACCACAGTTGCCCAGCAGGTCCGGCGAGCTGAAATTTGCGCCGAGCTGCTTCGGTGCTGACCAGAAGTCGTTGATGCCGTATTGCTTGTTTGCCAAGATATCGCCTGTCGGAATCTCGATGTTGTCAATGGCAGTCCGGGTGCCGGCGTATGGTAGGTACAAGCTGTAGTTGAGCGCAAGCTCCGTCTCTGGATTCTGAAACCCATCAAGATTCCAGTAGGTGTGCGAGCTCAGCATGATCGGAGTCTTTTTAGTCACTGACAGGGCAGTCATACGCAAGTGCCATTGGTAAGGAGTCAAAGTGTAGGTGACATATGCCACGACTTCGCCTGGGAATCCCTCTTTGCCGTCAGGGTCGATCAAGCTGAATGTGATTGAATCTGAGGTATGCGCAAACACCGTCCAGTTGCGATAGTCCCAGCCATCGGAGCCTCCATGCAAGGTGTCGAGTCCATTGTTGTCATTGAGATTTGTGTGATAAGTCGTGCCGTCGATCTCAAAGGTCCCGTTCTTGATCCTGTTTGCGTAGCGGCCGGGTACGCCGTTCAGGTGAGGGTGCAGCTTGCTCTCTGAGTAGTAAGTGGCGTTGTCGAAACCAAGAACGATATCGCGCTCAACACCATGGACGTCCGTGATGAACAGGTTCGACATACTCGCTCCATACGGAATGAAGTAGGCTCTGATGCCTTCGCTCGAGAGCTCATATTTGCCATTAGCGTCTGGACCAGAGGCATTGGCTGCAATCGCTTGGAGGGATCCGTATGTGTTCTGAGCATATGTCAGAATTGGAAGGAGCGCGACGCAGGTCCATGATGGTAGCATCTTTGGCAATCTGGCATGTGCTGACAAGCAATCACAAGACGACGCTTGCGCGAGGTGCGAGAAGTTGAGACAATGTAAGACGCAGGGTGTTGCCTTGCTGTCGACCGTTCCTTGCAGTCTCCCCGCAATGTCAGCCAATAATTGGGGCAGGGGACAGGGGCCATTGCACCATAAGCAACCACTGAACGGACCAAGTTGTGTAACTTACGGCTGTCTGGAGTGGAGTGTTTCAAGCCGGATAGTGGTACCTTCGCAATTGCGAGAGGCAGTATCCTGACTTCGAGCCGACGGATGCGCGCACTCGGAGATGGCGTACTGAGGTAATGTGCAATCATGCAGCCACTTCTTTTCACATGCTCGAGTTCCTACACCTCGAGAAGGTGCGTTACCACCTTCTGCGTGCGCGAACGGCACACTCAGATGGGACTAGATCTACCATGGCCCACCAGTGCTTGTAGGTCTTGGAAAAAAGCTCTTCCTCGAGCCTCTTTGGATGCTGTCGCTTTGCTAAGACGATCGCATGAGTCCTCGAAAAGGTGCAAATGCTTTGGAGAATCGGTGTACTTGCCGCTCTTTCGAGCAGACTAGTTGCCTTCCATGACCGTCTGGTCTGAGGTATCTTGGCTTGCCTAGGTTCTTGTTATCATCACGATGGTGTCGCTGACAATCGTGTCAACCACGAAGACCTCTAGGTGCCGCTCTCTCGTGCACTCCAAATATCGCTGATGGCTGAATTATCGGCGATCATTGATAATGACATGACATGTACAATCTTGATGAGCGCATCAGAATCGAAAGTCGAGCACGTGGGTAGAACTACGGCGCAGGAAGAATGATGTTGCGCTCAACAAGGATATAAACATCAACAATCCGCTCGTCCCTCTTGAAGCCTATTATCTTTCCCTTTCTCATCGACACAATGCTGTGGCCCGGCGAGGTGTGCGCACAGCTTTTGCTGAGTAGTGCTTCTTGGCTTTCCAGCCAGACACCCCTTGGCAGCAGTGTTGACAAGCACAAAGACAGCTCCTCGTGGTGCCACATCCCCGCGGTTGCCGAGAGCCCCAGAGATGGTTTCAAAGGCTCAAAAGATGTATTTACAGGCAAGAAGATTTTAGATCTTCAAGTGGAGCGTCTCTCCGCAGCCGTTAACGTATCCACTGTCTCCTATGACGATAACGGAGATGTTGACGAGGATGAGCGATGGCTTCCATTCGGTAAGCTCCATGAAACGTTGGAGAGGCTGTTCCCACTTGTGTAAGATATGTATGAAGTATTTGAGGCATGCTCACCCTGACGTGTGGCAGCCACCAGCACCTTTACTTGGAGAAGGTCAACAAGTATGGACTGCTGTACCATCTTCCAGGAAGGGACACGAGCCTCAAGCCAATTCTATTCATGGCCCACCAAGACGTAGTCCCAGCCGGTCGCCCTTCCACATGGACCCATCCGCCATTTGAAGCATTCTTCGATGGAGAGTGGCTTTGGGGCCGTGGATCCGCCGACTGCAAGTCGAACCTCATTGGCATCTTGTCTGCCATGGAGTCCCTTCTGCAGCAAGGTTTTGACCCGGAGCGGACTGTCATTTTCTCGTTCGGCTTTGATGAGGAGACTAGCGGCTATCGAGGTGCGAAGTATCTTGCCCGCCATCTGGAGGAGAAGCTAGGACCAAATAGCATTGCTATGATCCTCGACGAAGGTGGTATGGGAGTTGCCACTACTGGTAATGTTGCATATGCACTACCTGCCACAGCCGAGAAGGGATTCGTGGATATTGTTTTGACACTAGAGACTCCTGGTGGACACTCATCAAGACCGCCTGTTCACACGGGTATCGGCGTCATGTCGAAGCTGATCTCTGCGTTGGAAGATCATCCATTCCATCCGTATCTCAGCGAAACGAATCCGGTGCGCGGTGTCTTGGAGTGCGAGGCCACATATTCTGGTAGCCATGTCGAGCCGTGGTTGAAGCAGGCGCTGCAGACCGGCAGAGACATCGGCAGAGAGATCGTAGAATCCCGTGGTGACAGCATTCGCTGGCAAATCCAGACCTCGCAGGCCGTGGATGAAATTCATGGTGGCGATAAGGACAACCAACTTCCAGAACAAGTCGAGGCTATTGTTAATTACAGGATCTCTCCCCAAAATAACGTCGAGGACCTGTTTGAAAGGAGAGCTGAGATCCTTGCTGAAGTCGCTCATTCATTCGACATCGCAGTCTCTGGGCTGGGTTTCGAGGAGAACCGCACAGCCAACGGCATCTTGAAGCTCAAGACTAACCAACTCCTGGTGCCTTCGCCAATCACGCCAACAGAAAGCACGAATGATGTCTGGAACTTGGTCGGAAGTACGCTTCGACAGGTGTATGAGTCGGTGGATACCCTGCCTGGAGTTAAGACAGTCGTGCCGGCTGGCAGTATTGCTACAGGCAACTCGGACACGTCACATTACTGGAATTTGACCAAGCAGATCTACCGCTTTACACCTATTCGTGAAGACGCTAGGCAAGGTGTGCACACTGTGGACGAGAGAATTGAGATGCAAGCTCATCTGGAGGCTACGAGGGTGTACTACGATCTGATGAGGAATTTCCAGGAGTTTGGTGGTGAGGCTTGCGAAGGTGGCTGTCAGACATTTTAGCCAAAAACAAAAGCGATTTGAAGCGTCCTTACACTGTCCCATTGAGTAGCCGGTCTGCCCTTTCTGTATCTGGCATATGTATCTCCAAGACTATTACGGGGCCACAAAGACCGTTCGCTTCGCTAAGAACTTTCCAGTGCCTCTGCGAATGCCCTGCTCGCTTCAAGAGTGCCATTTCAACGTAAGTGATAAAAGCTGTTTCGCTGCAAGGCCCACCCGACCATCGGACATTGCACACTCTCAGCTCCAGACCCAGTTCCGATGGCAGTGCAGATGCATTTTGCAGACTTACATCTTATGGACTCTGAGAACATACTAGACCTGCGCGACCAGGTGACCCGACCCCGGAGTCATTGCCTGAATTTGGCTTTGGCGTACGTCAATACAGCCATTGACAGCGAGATCTACAGCAAGGCGACCAGAGAGCAATTCGTGTTTCTCGAGATCTGCGCCTCTTATGTGCGATACTTCGACGGCAAGCTGGCCATGGTGAAGCTCTCAGCGATCCCGAAAATCACTGAGAGCATGCCAGACGTCGATGAACGAACGGCCTTGTCGTCGATACGCGGCAAGTCGCTCAGGAAACTTCTCAATGACATTCGCAGAGATTGGCTCACCCTGTTCGACAAAGAATGCGCAGGCAAGGACCGTCGGGATGAGGACTGGGTGGCACTAGTGTGGGACCTCTTTTGCACGGCTGGCATCAAGGATCGAACCAATTCCAGCGGTGGCAGTATGCCAGCACTCGAGGATGAGATTGTGAAGATGATTGAGAAGATTGACAACGCTACAGCTGTGCAGCGGATGTTGTACAACTTCTGGCTGGAGATACGCGATATTGAGGTGGCAGAGAATGACCATATGACTTATGCACACCATTTGGGCGACATCAAAGCGGGATTGTTGGACCGATTCAAGGAGTTGGGCCAGGACTTGAGAGCGAAGTTTGATGCTGAGCCATATGCCGACTTTCTGCCTGGATGTGAGGAATTGAGGACAGTCGCAGTGGCGTTGCAGGACATGCAGGCCATTTATGAAAATTATTATGGGAAAATAGGTGCAGTTGAGGATGAGACAGAGCATCATGACATGTGAATGCATGCAGATGAGATGTGGTTTGCAGTGTTGTTTTCAACCGCGATTGAGAGAATAATGCAATCCGTCGATGACATTTTACTAAGGTAGATACTGCTACCAATCCACTCTAGTGGTGTCTGTCGTATATCTTCAGCTCACGTGCCAACGCCATCGCTATGCCTATGCTCATCATACTAGAGCTCTATTCCCAAGTCCGTGCGAGCTTGCTGCGAGCCCTGAGAACATGTCCATACTTGAACATGACGAACGGAATCATACTGAGAAACGTGCCGAAAAGCGCCAAGATCAAGCCGGCATATTGGCTTCCAACGTTCTCGAAGAACTGCGTCGCGAACAGTGGTGTAACAGCTCCGAGCGTATTTCTCATCAGACCCTGACCGGCGATAGCACTCGACGCGTTTGTCCCGTAACAGTCCGCAGTGTAAGAGTAGGTGGCGTCGAAGATGAAGAAGATACCAAAAGCGATGCAAACAAGGCCGACGCAAGGGCCGACCCAGTCAAGGTACCCGTACTGAGTGAAAGAATAGATGAAGAGTCCGATGGGCATGAAAACACCGCCAGCCATCGAGCCGTACAGTCGCGACTCCGGAAGTGGCGTCCTCTCCGGATCACGGATAAGTTTCTGATATTTCGACCGTTGGACGTGGTGAGCAATGTAGCCGAGAGTCGTGCCAAGCGCCAGAGCAATGTACGGCAAACCGGCCACTCCCTCTGACCAGCCGCGCTTGTCTTCGAAAGTGATCGGAATCACCGACAAGAACAGGAAGACAACGGCCCAGCAGAATGCAATCCAGCAGCCGAATGCGAAGACTACTGGCTCCGTGACCAGCATGTGGATAGCCTTGACCGAGGAAGCCTTGAGGAGAGTCTTGACATCAGGTGTGTTGATATCGTCTCCGGCGACGTATCGTTCATCGCCGGTGGCCTTGCGGAGCTTCTGCGCCCGCTTGTGGAGTGCGACGCCGCCTCTAGTCTCCGGGAAAAAGAGGAAGACGATGACCAGAAGGGGGATGTTGGACAGGCCTTGGATACCCTCAATCCACCGCCAGCCAATCGTCTCGTCGATAAAGCCTGCGTAGATTGGTGCCGCGACGGTACCGAAGATAGCGACGAAGGTGAAGAGCGCCATGGGTCGGCCACGCTCTTGCGGTCGGTACATGTCGTCGAAGGTTCCACCCACGAGGATCGTGCCGACACACCCAAAGAGACCAAGGAAGGTTCGCATAACCAGGATGGTTGCAATGTTCTTGCCCAGTGAGAGACCGATGAAGCAGAGCGAGAAGCAGAGGTAGGCACCAGAGTAGACAACCTTGCGTCCGACCAGCTCACAGAACGGAGCGAGAATCATGGGTGCGACAGCACAGGTCATGTTAAAAGTGAAGAGACCAAGCTCGCCGATTTCGGTGGACGTATTGAGATCTGATACCATGCGACTAATGCCCGAGCTGTATGCTGTTGTTGCCAGACCGATGAAAAGCGTCATCAAGTTCAGGATGGTTGTAATAGACCGTTTGTACCATTTATTCCAATTGTATGGGTTCTGTGGATCTCCTTCGGCAAATTCGAGCACGATATATTCCTTGTCGTTCTTCGTGACAAGCGTGCCAAGCGTCAATGGCATATCGATGTCGACCTCGAGCAATGGGCCGTATTCGCTATGCTTGCCCTTTTCGTCGATCGACTCCCTGTACTTTCCACCCACCACACGACCGAGCTGGTTCTCCTGGCCTTGTGGGAAGACTTCTGATCCATTATCGGGTGATGTGAGGCCAGACGGTCCTGCTTCTCCATCTTTGTCGTCGTTGATATCATCTTTGTAGTCGGTACCAGCCTTCGACCAAACGCTTGGAGTCCGCGAGGCACCACCAGCCGTGCCTGGCCGAGCATATGGGTTAAGGCGAGGTCTGTCCGGGTTTCTTCGCGTTTGATCCCGCTCGTAAGAAGAGATGTCGTTTTCCAGGGGCGCGACAGGTGTGAGGTGAGACATGATGGGCTAGATGAATGACAGGAAGTCGGATGTGGTGCTGACAGCAGTGCCGCTGAGTACAAGCAACACGAACATGGAAATGCCCTACCTTTTGTTTGGTCCTCCACGAGGCTTGCCTAAACATCGGACAACAATCTTCAGCTTACCGAGCGCTACACGGGCCAAATGGCAAAGTGAAGTCATATGCCATTGCAATATCCACCTTGGCATACGCCACCTGGTAGAGTCGCCGTGAAGGCACCGACTGCTCAGTGGGTAGGACCCTTCCGATGCATAACGTTTTGGTAGGGCGGCGCCGTCGGCCATAGACAGTGAAGCCGAAGTTCTGTAGAGCAAGAAAGTTCAGAGCTCTCTATATCTCGTCACATAATGCATTTTATACACCTGCATAGCGTTCGCGACGCCTACATGTGTGAAGGTGTTGTTGCGAGAATCCCTGAGCCATTCAACAATTGTGACGCAAGCGAGGTCGAGATCTGCCGCCATCAGCAAGAGGGCCGTGCCTAGCGTTCCCGCAGCCTTGAGTTCGGAACGGCGTTGTCAACGCGTCCCCTGTAAGTTGCCATCAACGACAGTCTTTTTTCATATTTTCTTGCGACTGGCTCCGTCACTCCCCGTCAATCGCCCACAACCCGACTTTGTCATGCCACCGCCCACGGGCCTCCGTCAAGTCGGCAGTGTATCCGCGCGTCTGGACGCTGGAATCTCGGCGTGATGCTACAGCCGAAACGGAAATCTCATCCGATGTGGGCTACCTCATCGCGGAGTGTGTTTGAGTGGGATCCCCACGCAAACGTGCAACACGATGCCGAATTTTCGTCATCTGCAAAACCACGACACTGGTGCTTTCGTAGATCAAGGGGCATCTGGATCCTCCATTGTGCTGTGCATCTGATATGGCATAATGGGCCGGCGCTACTCTTCGAGTTCTCACGTTCGGCGTGGGTCGCATTTGGACCAGTGTTCTCACCAAGATGGTGAAAGGAACAAGGCGATTTTGTTTGATGCGACCTAGCGGCTTCTCTCCAGCATCATGGCGTCCTCGATCGCCCTGTGATACCAGGGATACCGGGTCTGGTCAGGCTCGACATGAAGTAATCATCTTGCTGGCCAGACTGATAGCGAAGCTCTGAGCAACTTCAATCCGATCAGCCTAGAACACGCCAAGATGCAGCGCAGAACACCCGACGTGGCCTAGACAGGAAGTGAGGCTAGTGAGCGTGCAGCACTTGCAGTAGTATTGCGATGTCCTGGAGTCCGTAGGCCATCTTGTCTCTTGTCACAGTGTCCATGCGTTGAGGCGATTATGCCACCAAGAGACAGTGACTTGCTTCATGTCGAACCTCGTGTTGAGCAGTTGAGATGTTACAGACCTGTGCAGTGGCCATGCCCATCGCGAGGCTATTCGAGCCGAAGCCTGTCAGGTTGCCAGAGGACACCATCCTGTACCGGGTTCCCAATCCAGTAGACCTTGTCTTTGCTTCAGTCGGGTGATGAGCTAGTGTGTTGGAATCTTCCCAGCTTTACGCTTGTTGCACCCAACACCTTCGCTTGTCGAGCACATGCTTGTGTCTTCGCATAGTCGAGAAGCATCGAGTGTTGCAGAACCGTGAGAGCGAACCACGCGATGATTTGCACGCGCGTTGTTAACGTGCCAACGCGCCAGTGCAGTGATATGCCACGCTGTTGGCAGTCCGATAAGCAGATTGCTGGTATTAAGTCTGTCAGTATCTAGCCGGTCCATCCAATGCTGCCCTCCTGCATGTGCCCGGTTCAGCTGTTGCATGGAAGTCAGTACCATGTCCAAACGTTAAGAGCTCAAGCATCGAGCAGCTCTGCATCAGCTCTGGATCTTCACCAACCACCGACAGCTCACATTCTGCGCTTCGTATGCAGGAAGAAAAGAACATGGGAACCATGAAAGGTACTGCAATCTACAAACACTTCGGTATAGCAATGTACCGAGCTTGCGGGTGCGAGTGGAGGTCCGCGTGGAGGAGATCGACGCACAACAGTTCTAGCCGAAGGCTTGGTTTCCATTGTCAACCGTCTACGTCGACGACCCTAAAACAATAATTTATTCATGTGAAGCTTGACCTCTTAGCTTCTCTCACCATCGACTCTACTGCGAACTCTTTGAATGGGAAAGGAGACCACGTAGTCGCATTGGAATCAGCACCCCTTCGGGCAGGATGCTGCTTCGGCCGAAGGTTAAGGCGCGAGCCAACGCGCATAGTTTGCGGCTGCACCAGATCAGCAATCTCTGCAACCACCGAGATGCCATAGTATTGAAGGTCAAGTGTTCAATGCCAATAGTGGGAGGGCTGCGAGCACACTCATTACGGTGTGGCCGGAAACTTTCATCTCACCATGGGCCTATCTTGCCCGCTCCAGGCCGAACGGCGAAGTATGTCCCAGGTACCTCGATGTCAAAGATATGGCTTTAATGGGGCAAGAGTATGCTTTCAATATGCTGCGCATCAGTCACTGCTTGCTCTAGCACCAGAACTTGTCCTTATCTCACCCCAGATAGTACCTATTCACAACCTATTGTTTCACGATGGCGCGCAAGATCAAGGTTGCTGCTGCGCAGGTCGGCGCCATCAATCGTGACACACCAAAGAAAGAGGTCGTGGCTCGACTGATCAGCTTGTTGCACTCTGCTGCTCAGCAAAATGTTCAACTTGTGGTATTCCCAGAGTGTACATTGTCGACATTCTTTCCACGGCATCTGTTTACCTCACAAGAGGAGCTTGATACTTTCTTCGAACACGGTGATGTGACGAAGTCACCAGACGTTGAGCCTCTTTTTGACGAAGCCAAGTCTCACGGCATCGATATAGTGCTTGGCTACGCTGAGCGCACGCCCGAAGGCACCGGCTACAACACCAGCGTCTACTACTCGGCGAAGGAAGGACGAGTCATCAATAAATATCGAAAAGTTCACCTTCCAGGTACTAAAGAGCCATTTGAGGATCCCAAGGCCGTGAATCAGCTCGAGAAGAGATACTTCACACCTGGTGATCTTGGATTCCAGGCTTTTCGTGTCCCTGGGCTCGTGCCAGATGCTGTCAAGAAAGCCACAGCAAAGGATGGCGAAAAGACTGTTGGAAGAGGCGATCCCATCATGGGTCTGATGATCTGCAATGATCGACGGTGGCCGGAGGCGTGGCGGCAGTACAGCCTGCAGGGGGCAGAGCTGCTCATGTTTGGCTACAACACTGGTGGCAACATGGCGCATCTGTGGGGCTCGAAGCCCATGAGTCCAGAGGAAGCTCAGAAGGAAGCATTGTTCCATTCTCGGCTTGTCCAGCAGGCGAACAGGTGAGTCGAGTCTGACCTATCATGTTGCGCGCTATTCTCAATTCTGATGTTAAAAGCTACATGAACGCCTGCTTTAGCATCTCCAGTGCACGATGCGGCCTTGACGACGGCAAGTATGACCTCATTGGTGGCAGCTCCATCGTGAGTCCCGAAGGACATGTCGTGGCTGAGGCCAAGACGACAGAGGACGAGCTTGTTGTTGCCGAGATTGATCTGGCAGAATGCAGGCAAGGGAAGGTAAGAAGAACCACTCATAGTAGATACCAGCGACCAAACGCTAACGAGGCCGATCGCAGGAGAGAACATTCGATTTTGATAGGCATAGGAGGATTGAGACATATGGCTTGATCGACAAGCAGACTGGAGTCGTCGAACCCCCATTGTTGTAAGCAGAGCAAGATTGCTGCCGGAGAACTCACATGAGCTTGCTGGGTTCTGTGTATAATCTACCCTCGTGGTGTACTCTGTGTGAAGAAGCCTGGATCCTCAAAATTGTACATTCCTAACATACACAGTGTATCTCTCTCATCAACCTTTGACAGGGCGAGGAAAGCCAGGCCGCTGCACGACTCCTTTGACAGGCAGAATGCTGGTAACACCACCTCTCTCGTCCTTCGCTCGTCCAGAAAGCACTGGCAGTGTACTGTCGGCCTGGTGACAATACTCCAGATCCATCCAGAGCATACGATGCTCCTTCATAAACTCGTGGCCAAGGAGCACATTGGGCACTCCGTCCGTATCGGCAGTCGCTTCGTTGTCAACGTTGACCAAGAACGGGATATTCTCGAACAGTCGCTGGGAGATGCCCGCGTTGAACGTAAGTCCGACCGAGTGAGTGAACTCCTGATGGTGGCCACCAACCAGATCAAAGTCCCCAGGGAATGTCAGGCGGTGGATCAGACGATTGAAGTCGTCGCCGAGCAAAGCCTTCAAGGTACTTTGGTTGATGTAATTGACCTCCGAACCAGTATCAAGCTGGGCCCATATGGTGGCCCTCATGCCGTCATGACGGGTTGCGGTCAAAGGGATGTCGGTCTCGTTCACATTGCGGTCTTCTGCAGTGCCTCGTGTCGCCCGAAAAACGGCCTCTGCGAGATCGCGAGGAAGACGAATCCACTGGAAGCCTTGATCGTTGCTGTCTTCCCACCATTCCATTCCTCCATCTGCGACGCTTGGATGTGGCGATGTGCTCCGTGATGTGGGCACAGAAGGCGAGAGTGTGGTGCGGGAACCAGCCATTCTGCTGGCGCCGTCGCTGGTTTGGCTTGCTGAGTCGGCCGTCATCTTTCGAAAAGGCTATAGGAGAAGGTGAGCTGAGAGTGCGTGGTATTGTAGGAGGCAATGTGCCAGCGGCAATTGCAGCCTTTTGAATATTGGAGCGGACAGGCGATCAGCCTCGTCTTCATATCGGGGGCCGCCCTCCCTGCTGAGAGGCGGCCTCTTGCCCATGCGTCTTGGACAGATGCGACCGTGAACATGAGGGCAGCTTGGCTAAGATTGCACAGCCCAATGGCGGTGCTGCCATGCCAAATTTGATCTGTTGCAAGCAAGCGGAAGGCTATCTACTCTACCGTTCTGTTGGGAAGCCACAGTGCGCGAAGTGACACGGCTTGCCTAGCGAGACTGTACTGCGATTGGTGTTTCCTGCAGATGGGTGGAGACTTGCATGCAGCCAGGACATGCAGCCAACCAATATACCGATTCTTATGCATTCAGAAATTCCATTAATTCTGTCTACTTCAAAAGTATGGCACCTTGTCATATATCGGGCAAATAGTGCTGGCAGTACTCGACTGCTCAGTTTCCCTCCTACAAACACACAACGCACTCATACTCTGATCCTGAGCAGCCGTGTAGAATGATGTAAGCCCAAGGCTGAGTTGTGTCCAATGTAGTCGTCCATGCACAAACGACATGCAGGGTAGAGCCGGCGCTGCGAGCTGTACTGCGCGACCGGTGAGTGTGCGCGCATGCACATAATCTATCGATCGTTGATTTTGAGCAGCATGATTCCATGCTGTCGCCGAATGATGTTGCGTACTTCCACAGCGACAGGCAGATTGGGTGGACAACATGTCTTCTCCAGCAAGCTCCTCAACAGTTGAGAAGCCGGCACCCACAGCGCGGCGGAATACGACACCATTCTTGAATTCTCGGGCACTGGAAGATATTGAGGCTCAGCGTACCAATCGAAGGTGGGCGCCGCGCTTTCGTCGAGGCACGACCTCGAGCACCCAAGGTTCATCTGAGCCGGGTATTGGTGCCACGGAAAGGAGAGGTACAACGCTATCCGGCGAGTCGACTCTTGCCTCGCCAGCGGGATTGTCAAAAGCGCCAACCTATCGTGTCGAGGACGCAGCTCTCGACGGATATCCAAGACTAGCATCTTTTCAAGCAGGCACAGAAGGTTATGCAATCTACCGGCGTTTCGCGGCTCTAAATGCTCGCAATTTGCTCTACCACCAGACCAAATTAGTCCATCTGGAGCATGAATTGCACGAGCTTGAGCAAGAGCTATCCCATGAACGACTCCACTTCAGCGTTGACCATATTTTCGATGCCCACCTAGGTGAGGCAGGGACCAAGCTTCAAAAGAAGTATGAAGAAGTAAAGTTGCTGCTGAAAGAATATAATGCTCTGCTGCTAGAACAGAAAGCATTGCATGATCTTCCTACTCCAGACAGCAGCTATGTCGACACCATCCACAATTTCATCACAAGCAACCAGAATGGTCGAAATCCGGACTGGTTGGGCCACCCTGCTGACAAGATCTACGGCGTCTGGCACGAAGATCGGGAGCCTATCCAGCAAGATCTCGTGACGCTCAATATGGAGTTCAAGTCCCAAGATCTGTTCACCAGATTCTTCACCAGCACATTTCTGGACAAGTGGTATCGCTTGCACAAGTACTTCGCCAAGCCAGACCCAGATCTGCTAGGAATTGTCTACAGGGAAAAGACAGTAAACCGATATATGGGAGCGATCGTCATGGTCGTTGGATCTGGGCTCCCCACCTGCTCAATCGTAGCCTTATATTTCATCCCCTCTCCCATCTGGCGTTTGATATTTATCATCATCTTCAGTGGCATATTCGCATCGGCTTTGGCCATCTTCACAGAAGCAAAGAGAGTGGAGATTTTCACTTCGTCGCTTGCCTTGGCGAGCGTTCAGGTCGTGTTCGTTGGGACCGCGTTCGGTAATGGCAATAATGGCAATAATGGCTGAAGGATCCAAGCTTGTCCACTCGAAGTCGAGATCATGAGCCTTCGTGTAAAGGGCGCCTTACCATGCCAGTCACGGCATAAGATGTTAGCGTAATGTGTCACCTCCACAGTCCTAGCCGATGTAAATGAATGCGGACTTATCATGGCCATTTGTGAGAAGTTCCGAGACTTGGTCGCGAGCCGTGGCAGCCAAGACATCGACGTCAGTGGCATCTAAAACATCTGTCTTTGGCACATTACACCCTTATAACCGTCATCAAGTCAACCAGCACTACATGTAACATCCACCAACAACAAGCAGACGTCAAAATGCTTTCCATCACTCGTCCGACCCCGACAACAGTGTCGTACACTGTATCCACACGGAACCAAACAAAGTCCTTAGCCTCCCGCGCGCGCACCTTCGGACTCATCCTCGCCCGCCTCCTCGCTGGCGTCTTCGTTGTCACTCTCCTCCTGAATGAATACCGCCTAGCTTTCTCAGCACCTACATCCAGCGACAGCTTTTCTGATATCGAAAGTGCCATTCTTTCATCACCAATCGGGCAATTAGTAGCCTGGGTCGCCACCCACTCCACGAGACTATGGCGCCTCATCATTGCATCTGGCATCCTTTGGCTGATCTTCCGGAAAGGCTATACAGAGGAATCATTACTAGTGATTCGAGGATTGGGCGTGCAGACGAGCACGACTTCGCCAAGTTACCTGTGGACAAGTAGTACGCGTTTCATCCCTACGAGGAATATACAGGACATTTTTATCCATGAGGCGTTCAAGGGATTTGAGGTGAGATTCTATCTTGCGATCGTTGTGGAAGGGGAGGAGGATGTTGTTGTAGTGTTCCCGGTATGTTGCCTCGATGCTTGTTGCTACGCGACTGCTATTGACGCGCCAACAGAATATACTGCCTAGAAGGGAGATACTGGAAGAGGTTTGGAGAGGTGCAAGAGCATGCTTGTATGAGCCTGCTACTTCAAAAGCATGAAGCTGAGCTATCATGACTATCTAATCATCCATGTCCGTATCTTCGGCTCCACGATTCGCCTGCTTGGGTTCCAGACCTTTACGAGCGGCGTATCTCGCGTTTACAACATCAGGCGTCTCCATCTTCTCGCGCTGCATGATCGGGATATATGTTCCAACAGCTCGAGGCCGCTCGCTGCCATCAAAAACACGGTCGCTTGACTCCGCGAGAGCTCCGTTTGGTGCTTCCTGCTCTGCCCTCAGCTGGCCTCCTTGCGCCTCCACAACATTTATCAGTTCATGAGCGAGTACTTCGTCGACCTTCCTCTTTCGCCACAGCGCCCAGAGCTCGTCCATGATGCCGTTGCGACCATATTTGCCATCGTCCACACCCAGAACCACACGCTTTGTCGGGTCGCGGCCACCGATTTCGTCGCCAACATAGATCCAATTCATGGCATCTTCATGGCCATGCGTTGGAGCGTCATCTACATGAGCACGCTCTCCACCCTGCAATTCAGGAAATATGCAGTCCCAAAGCACTAGCGGAGCATCCGAGGCCATGTCATAGATAGGTTTGCCCGGACAGCCTTTGACATCTAAGAGCTTGTCGACGATGTCAGGCTTCTCGTAGCCTTGGCCGATCAAGAAAAGCACAGCAACCAGATGTCTCACTTGATGCCATAAGAACGCCGAGCCTCTCACCTCGAAGAAATATAATGCTATTCCGGCATCCTTTGATACCTCATATATCCCGGCATGAAAGATCCTACGTTCCCAATTCGTGATCTGCTTGCTCGGGTCTATTTTACACAGATTTCGGAAATCATGCAAACCCTCGTACTTCTTCGCTGCCTCTTGCATGGCTCGAATATCCAGCCAGCCCTCTTCGGACGTGGGTGAAGGAGCGAATGCAGGGTTAGTGAAGAAGTATCGGTACCTGCGCTCCTGGCAATTGAAGCGGGCCGAGAAAGGCGAAGGACCAGATGAACCTGGCAGAGGATCCAGCGGACTGGGTGGAGGATTAGGACACCAAGCTAGGATACGAATGTCGGGCGGGAGGACACGATTGAGGAGCTGGATGTAGGGTAGTTCGTCCTTGATAGGATCCCATGGTGGCTGCCTGGCCTTGGCGTCTTCCTCATCTATATCCTCCTCACTAGCCTCTATTGCGGGCTTGGACTTAGCCTTAGGCTCCGCACTCCTGACTCTGAGGCCAACGACCTGCCCGAAAGCACTTACACCGCGATCTGTCCTTCCGCACTTGCTGTAATCCACACCGTCCCAGCAGACTTCGTCCTCGCTTTTGCCCCGAAAGTCTGGGAATATCAGTCTCGTCTTCATCAGCGCCTTCCATAGCGTCTCCTCGATCGTCGGCAGTGGCGTTGTATTATTCAGATGGTGCTCGTAGCCATTATAGTTGCCCCCCAGATATGCGAACTTTAGGGCAATATGTCTAGTATTGTATCGAGATGGGTCAAAGGCTTTTGGAGCTTTCTTCGGCTTCTTCTTGGGCGGAGCCGGCGAACAGTTATTTGATGCGGAATGTTTAGCGTTTAGTGCTCGCAGTTGTGCCTCGAGGTCTGTGACCCGGCGCAATAGGTCGTCATGAGAACAGCCCGAGTAGTCCATGCCGTGGCGGGCTTGTCGCCGCAGTGTAGGAAGTGACTTGTGAAAGCTCCTACAGTTTGCTCTTGATGCCCTTCGCAACAGACCTGCCAGACGAGATGGCAAGCCACTCATCACTCACGGCCATGTTCTAGAGTCAGCATTGAAACATTTTACTTTGAGAGTCAGCCACGGAATTAAGCCCGCTCTCTAGCGCCTGCCCGGGCTAGTGCACAATCGAGGATTCTCGTCGTTGTTCATCAGATGTCGATCGTCTTCCTGACCTGCCTGACCTACACTGCCTCCACATCATCAAACGATGGTGAGGACATCATGCAACGTGTTGCACATGATGCGTAAGAGCTCATCAAGCAATAAGGGCATTCTCACCAAGTGCTGCACACCTTGAACCTCCCGAGATCCTGATTACCAGCCTGGGCGAAGTATCAGGGGATGGGTCCTGTCACCCGTTTGGCTATCTCATAGCACTGAGGACAACGGAATGTTTTTAACATACAGTTCCTACGCATGACTACCTCTCCATAGCCTTCAAATACGAGGGACGTGCTTGATTGCCGGAAACATGCTGCGGAGGCGGGAAGGCAATATGACAATGAAGACGATCACGCTTACTATTGGAAGCATGAGGCTTTGCTGGTGCGCTAGACCTCATCTGGCGGTGTCTTCCCTGATGGAACCTATCAGCCCAAGTCCACTCTTTCAAGCGGTCGTTCATGGCAGGCTCTTGTACATAGCTCCGCCCGGTCCTTGCGGACAGAGTCGGGACGCATCTTCTTGCAGCCCCGAACCTGGCGGCTCCACATAGGCACGAATCCTTGTGCACATCACGTTTCGGTCCGACTTACCTGATTCCTATCACAACTACACTGGCCCTTTCTGGCATAGTCCAGTCTCGACCTCTTCCTCCGCGAGCATCGTCCCTCAGTCGCGCCCTCGCCCCCGCAATCAACATGCACTTTTAGGGTCGCAAGATCTCCTCATGTCTCAACGGGCAAGATGATCATGGTGGCTATATCGGACATCGGCCTCGAGAGATCGCGTGCTATTATACAGCATTTGAGAGCTGGACTGTTCCAAATACTGACTTCTCCACAGAAGGATTGCATGAGAGATCCTTGACAGCCACAGCACAGAGAGCTCAAAGAAGTCTACATGGCCCAATCCGACATGGCTACGCTGCAATTCGTGATGGTTGGTGCGCAGGATGCTGCCGCAAAGAAGAGGTCTGCGGCTCCAGCTACCCGTTCTCTGGTGAGGGCCCAAGCCATGCGCGTGGCGCAACAATGGCGGAAGCAGAATGCAGATCAAGATTCAGGTGCGGCTGAGTGTTGAGATCGTTCGTGTAATAACTCGGCACGCTGACAAGCTTGTTTCAGTCGCAAGGAGACCATCAAGAAGTCGCACTGGTGCGGAGACCCAAGCCGGCCCCGATGTAACTCGAGCGAATCGAAAGCGGCTTGCACCAGACAGCTTATCGCCCATGGCTGCTGATAGTATGAATTCTGCTAGAATTGCGTCCCAGTCGTTGCCGCTTGTCGCAGAAGGGTCCCGCCTTGTCGAGGCTAAGCCGGATGTTAGCACTATTTCCGAACACAGCAGACCCCTGTACGCGATTACAATGATTAAAAGTCCTTCTACCCACAGGGCCGGTTTGAAGACGCCGTTTATTCGGACTCTGTTTCCGCATGACCACCGTTACCAGTCGACTGCCGCTAGCGTGGCAGATATGTGGCTCGAGAATGACTCAAGCCCTGTGCGAGCCGGTACGGATACGCACATGCTGCTGACTTCTCTTTACGTTCGGTTTGATGCGAGTCTCGCCATGGCTGCGCGGACCAGACACCTGGAGACCGTGCAATCGCTGCGGCGCCAGCTGGATAGGCCGCAGAACGCAGATCTCGATAGCATCGCCGGTGGTGCGCTAGCGCTGTTACTGTCAGAAGTGTATGTGATGACATCTTCCGGCCCTGGTGCGTGGAAGAACCACATACATGGCATTGGCGCTATATTGCGTCTGACGCAGCCCATCGAGAAGCCGACGCCGCTTCTGCTCTTTCTCTACAAGGCATTCAGCATGATTGGGCTTATGTTTAGCTTGGCATTACGCCAAAGCCTAGATAAAGGCGTGATCGCAATGGCACAGCATCCGTCATCAGATCCGACAGAACAGCTGATCGCTTTGGCGCATCGTCTACCTCCGCTGTTGGAACGCACAGACCATGCCAGATATCATCGAAGGTGAGCCAGCTCATGATGTATGCTTTGTAAATCAGCAATGGGTTTTATTGACATCACCTAGCACTTCTGATATTGACGATATTCGCGAGAAGCTGGATGTGCTTGAGCACGAGCTCGAGGACTGGATGCTGAGATTTCGCAGCAAGGTGTCCGACATCGAGCAACAGGACCGGCCTCTCATTCCAACTCGCGCCGTCATTATCAACCAACTGCCATCGCCACCTCCAGAGCCAGTGCTGTTCACATCATTTTTGGAAGCTCTCTATTTGACCCTCAACTGGACGTGCTTACTACTCATTCGCGAGTGTCTGCTCGACCTCAAAGCTGGGCAACGGGGCAATCGTCCATCGTCTGATCGTTGCTTGACAGCAGATATTGACTTCTGCGCGGACCTGCTACGTCAAAGCATCATGTATCTGGCGGAAACAGCTGATGGAGTCCTTGCGCGGTGCTTTGCCATAAGTGGACCGCTGCACTTTGCATCAAGATGGTTTCGGCGAAGTCATGATGCTGCTAGACTAGCGTGGTGCGAAGACTTCGAAGCACGAATACGGCAAGAAGTGCCGTACCTGCAATGGGATGCCCTACTGCCTTGGAGTCTCTGTGGCATTCTCTGGCTTGCACATTGAGACACCTTGTGAGCAGAAAGGCTTTTGAATCGACCAGGAGGACTATTCCTTGCAGACATCTTTCGACAAGTGCACAAAAAGCCGAATTGATGCTTGTTTCGAGATCGAGCGTTTGGTATTACATACTTAACGACAGGATGAGTCATAATGTCGCGAGCGAAGCCTATCATCATGATGTCGATTAGCTTTAAGCTTCCAATCAGCGAGCGAGGAATTGCTAGCAGAGGGCGGACACATCCCCTACTCAAGCTCCCATCCCGAGAGCACCTGCACTCAGTCACATGCATTGGGCCGACATTGCTTGGCTTCGGCCTGCCTGGGAGCTCAGAATACAATGCTGTGACCTAAGGTTTTGCCAAGACAGAGCTCTCCACTCGAGGTCGGGCAACCGTGATGTATGCTCTCGCAAGCATATATGCAACGACGAACGCTCCGCTGGAGCAATAACTCATGCAGACCAACATGTTACAAGATGCTACCAAAATTTCTTACGCCAATCGAAGCAACGGTCATAGATCATGGTGATCAGACGCATGAGGCTGCAGAGGATACGAACATTGAACTCGAGACAAGTCTCAGGCCGTGGAGCAGACAACGGTACACAGGCAGCCTGCTCTTTAACCTCGCGGCCTTCATTCTGCCAGCGCTTTACGCCACTCTCAGCAAGCTCTGGGTCGCCAATATCGACTCCTCGATGGTTGTCACCACAGATGCGTACACATACATCGGCGTCGTGGTAGAGGTGCTCAATGAGGGCTTGCCACGCGCCACATGGCTTATTATTGGGGACAAGTCAAATCGCAACTTATCTGCTCGACATGGGCTATCGTACACTCTGATCCTGGTGCAAAGCATTCTGGGCTTCATCATGTCTATCTGCTTCGTCGCCGCTGCTCAGCGGTTCGCCGACGCCTTTGTACCGTCGGCGGTGCGAGAGGCGTCACTGGATTACGTCCGCATATCTGCTTTCTCGGCCTTGTATTCGGCAGTAGAGACCGCTGTGTCGAATGCTACCCGGGCTCTAGATCAACCAGATGTGCCGCTACTGATTAGCTCTGTCAAGTTCGCCGTCAACATTGTTCTGGACATGATTGTCATCTCAAAGTTCCATGTGTCAGGTGTACAGCCAACAGTCAACACTCAGGCTGCCACGCAGCTAGCGTGCAACATGGTTGCAACTGTGGCAGGCCTGATATACTTTCTCACAATGACCAGGAAGCAGCGGCGCCGGCAGCCGATAGAAGAGGTCGCTAGCAACAAGCCTAGCTTCGAGCATCTCATCACTCTTATCCGTCCTGGAGTTTACACCTTCGCCGAGTCTGCTGTCAGGAACGCCCTCTATCTATGGCTGGTCAGTGGTGTAGTAGCCATGGGAACAGACTATGCCACTGCTTGGGGCGTCTTCAACACCATTCGATGGGGTCTAGTCATGGTTCCTGTTCAAGCACTCGAGGCCACTTCTCTGGCCTTTGTGGGCCACGAATGGGGTGCTTGGAGACGAGCTGTGGGACCGCAGGTCCGCCACGCAGCTGCGAGAACTATAGAGCTCAGGCGTACGTGCTTCTGACATGAAAAAGGCTGCTCGACGCTGACTTTCACAGGGATCGCTCGACCAGCACTAGTCTCCTGTCTAATTGCTTTGGCAGTAGAGGTGCCGCTCTGTCTCTTCTTGTCCTTGTATGGAGCCCGGCGATTCGCGTTTTACTTGTCGGAATCGGAGGCCGTCTCACGTATCGTGGAGAAAATGTGGAAGACCATCGACTGGTGCTATATCTTCTACGCAATCTCCACACAGTTGGCGACCATACTACTAGCGACCAAGCCGAGGTGGTATCTGTACCAATCTCTCATCAGCAACATTTGCTGGGTTCTGCCTTGGGCTGCTGTCGTGTCGACGGTGGGCATCACGCCTGACGATGCGTGGAAGTACCATTCGATTGTGTTTGGAGGCAGTCTAGTCTTCAGCTTCTTTGATATTTTGGCCGTAGATGTGATCTGGGCTTGGAGACTGATGAAAGGCAAGATGGCGTTAGATGCGGTACTAGCAAACTGATAGACCTCGTAGCTTGGCGACAAGCCCTCTCTGCTCGGAACCTCTTTGCTCCACGCCTGTTCACGTGAAAGCATCCTCGTCGTCCATGTGTCTATACTTGAACCAAAACGCCACAGTCTGCATCAAGCCAGCAATGCCTGGGGCGGCCCATATCCAGATAAGATACGGATCGCGCATCACTGGCCCCACAACCTGTCCGGCAGCAGCACCGAGCGCCATAGACGCAAAGTACAGTGCCGTAACCAAGGCTTTCATATCCGGAGAGGCATCGTACGCAATCTCGTATGCAGTCGTGGAGCCAAAAGTCTCAGCCAGACCTGCAAAGACGTGACTTGGCAGTTGCCACCACAAGCTGATCGGTGAGACGAGGCCTCTGGTTTGCGAGCAGGTCGTTGCAGCGTAGCCACAGGGAGATGTGGCGTAAATGCGCCATTGGAGTAGAGCGCCGTTGAGAGCGGAGAGCAAGGAGAGCGTAAAGGCGAGAGTTAGGCGTTTGATTCTGCCGAAGCGGATCTTATGCCGTTGTAGGAGAGGGTACACAACGTAAAGCATGATCGGCGTTACGATGAGTACTATGACCGGATTCGCCTTGTGGAGCAGGTCATTGGGCACGCCTTTTGTTGTCATGGATCCAGCTTGAGCAGTCGAGATTGTGCCAATACCACTCAGATTGATCTGGTAGATGACGAAGTATAAGAAGATCTTGCAGGCGCGCAGGGTCTTGCGGACCTGATCTACGTCTTGATCGCTGAAGTCAACCGGCTTGCTGGGCGAACCCGTAACGGAGGGCTTGGCTATCTCGAGGGAAGCCTTCTGCCAAAATCTTCCTTTGCTGTTTTTCAGCGCGCTTACCAGGACTCTGACAACGGGCCCTAGCTTGCTGCCTCTGGCTGGTGTCCACCGAATGCGATGGCGTGTGTACCAGATGACGAGAGGGAGTGTGCCATAGAGAATGGTTGGGATGGCGAAGGCAAGCCAGAACCCAACATAGCGCTCCGCGAAGGTGCTCGTGAGCGCGATGATTGCGCCAACGTTGATGAAGGCGAAGAGGCACAGCGTAGCCCTTTGCTTGGCCATCGCAGGATCCACAATCACCAGCTCAGACCTGTTCCCAGATCCGACAGTCTTCAGATATGGTAGCGACGCATCAATCTGGTCCAGCAGCGTGGGTGCGATGAGCGGCTTGAACATGCCGGCTCCAAGAGCCAGCACGAGCAATGATACAATGAACGGAGCCACTGCACTCGCACCAGCGATAATACCTGGTATCGCGGCCATAATCATGATAACATGGGCCACGCCACCAATGTTAGCGCCCCAAAAGACCATTTTCCAGTGCCCAGTCTTCGCGTCTGCAGCCCAGCCAGCAAACAGAGGCACAACCCAAACCAGAAACATGAACAACAAGCTTAAAGCATTCGAGAATTGGAGGCCTCTGCCAAGTGCGCCCGCAGTCTGTTCTGAGCCACGAGCAGGAGCTCCCCAGCCGTTGCCGCCTTCAGGCAAAGGGTACTGCATGAAATTCGAGAAAACAGTCTTGGCGCCATAATACGATGCGCGCTCAGCTAGCTCGACGACGCAGAGTAGGTATGCTGTTTTGGGGATCTTGCCGGGGACCCTTCGCAGTGTTGCGAGCTGTTCTGCAGTAGGTGTTGGATGCTCTTTGTCTATGATCGCGGATGTCGAGTCATCGCTGACGGCCTCAATATCGGCGTTAGACTTGTGCGCTTCCATTTTTGGTGCCGTCAACTTTGCGAACAAGCATGGAACGCGAAAATTATCCTCTGGACCTGGGCGTCGTGTAGGCGTCGTGGAATTGCTACGATGTACAAGTTGAGAAAAGAGATGGGTATTGGATACGCTTGCTATCAGGATCCAAATTCTGTTTCGCTGCTGTCCAGTAGCAAGTGCTGGTAAGAAGAATAAAAACCCCATCAGCCAAGATCGAGCATTATCGGAACACCTTACCAGCCTCCACTTAGCCTGTCTTCTGTGATTATGCGCAGTATACAAACCACCTCGCCGTCATCGCATGCTCACTTCATAGCAAGCCTCGAAGGTCAGCAGGTCGAAAAGTCAAAACAATGTCGTCCTGGGTCCACTCCAGCATCTCGACTGGTAGTCTATTCTGTCTGATCTGCACCGTGAGCCATGGTTCATTGCAATTCAGTGCCGCGCCTGCAAGGAAGACAGTGGATATCTCGAAAACATCCGTGGGGCGATATCTGCCGTATCTTGGCGGTGAAGTGTCATTGCTGTTATCATTGTGGTGATACACAGGCCTGAGGTAGCTTCCGAGGGCTTAAGTCATCTTCTTTTCAGAGCTATGACGAGCGATAAGGCTGTTCCTGCCAACATGCGTGCGACGCAAGTCCTCATACGCTGAGGATGGCATCTTCGCGTAGGACGCGTCGTGCTGTGCACTTACGTGCTATGCGTGAATTTGAAGAACTTCATTATGTTGTGCCAGCTCAGCGACACGGCCTCGCGCCGTTACGAGAGCGTCGACGTGGCTCGCCATGAGACCAATGTAAGACATGTCGATGGATAGGTTATTTCAACCAACATATCGAGAGACATGGTGGAGATATCGGATATACGCACGGGCCAGGCACTAGTGCTGGTACATCTCGAAAGTCGTCCAGAAAATGTTCGAAAGGAGGCAAGACGACCAGATTATTGACACTTTGTCTGCGCCTCTTCATTTATTCTGCCGTTGCATCGACCAATTCGCTCGTTACTGGGTCTTCGTGGTTGATGGTTTGAACGAGGATCTCCATCAAAAATTCATCCAGCGCGACGATGCGCAGAGCCATCCAAAGATGCTCGACTTTGGTGCCACGAGCTTTGTCGGCGCCTTCGACATGGTCGCAGAGTAATGCGCTCAGGTGTGATGCAGTCGCGCATATCTCGCGATCAAGCCGACAAGCGTACAGGAGTCTACACCAAACGTCTATAAGATGTCAACAAGCTGCCGCAGCACAGGACGCGGCCCCAGCATATCAAGAGAGCGATGGGAGGGTCACCAGATTCGAGGACTTGGAGAAGAATGGCATAATACATCGTACGGTCGTGAGGACATTGACACAGGATATGGGGCTGGAAACGATGACGGAGGTGCAAGCGGCTACTATCAATGAGGCGTTGAACGGGACGGATATCATCGCGCAGGCGAAGACGGGTACTGGCAAGACTATTGGGTTCCTGCTGCCAGTCCTGCAGAACATCATTACACTTGATCCAGAGCTGGCAAGGCCGAACGTCTCAAGAAGAGGACCAAGGACCACCGCAGACGACATCCGATCACTCATCATCTCACCTACTCGAGAATTAGCAGAGCAGATTGCTACAGAGGCAAGGAAGCTAGTTCAAGGCACCAGCATTGTTGTGCAGACTGCTGTCGGTGGCACGCAAAAGTCAGCTGGCTTGCGCGCGATTCAGCGTGAAGGATGCCATATTCTCGTTGGCACTCCTGGTCGTCTGAAGGATATTTTGTCTGACGAGCGTACAAGAGTTGAGGCACCCGATCTCAGCGCTCTTGTGTTCGATGAGGCCGACAGACTATTGGATCAAGGCTTCTGGCCAGAGATTCAGGAGATTATGCGTCTGCTTCCAACGCCTGCAGAGAAGGATCGTCAGACGCTCATGTTCTCCGCCACAGTGCCTAAAGAAGTTGTGAGCCTCGTGCGGTCAACGCTCAAGCCCGGCTTCAAGTTTGTCAAGACCGTGCGCGACGACGAAGAACCAACCCACCAGCGAGTACCACAGAAGATCGTCATGGTTCGCGCCTTCGAGAACAAGCTTCCCACCCTCATCGAGTTGATTCAGCAAGGCGTCGAAGCCTCCAAGCAACCTGGTGGCCGTCCATTCAAGGCCATCATCTACTACAACAGCACGGCCGAAGTCGCTCTGGCTGCCTCTGCCCTTCAAGCATTACGCACACCCAACCAGGAAACTACCGACGACTCTGCACCACGTGGCCGCTCCGGCCCTCATCCCTGGGGTGCAACACGTATCTACTCCATCCACGCTCAACTTAGCCAAGACAGACGCACACGAGCTGCTGACTTGTTCCGACGCGCCGAGTCTGCCATCTTGATATCCTCAGACGTCACGGCTAGAGGCATGGATTTCCCCAATGTCACACACGTCATCCAGATGGCCGTCCCGCCGAACCAAGAACAGTACATTCATCGTATTGGCCGCACAGCGCGTGCCGGCAAGGAAGGTGAAGGTTGGCTATTGGTCACCCCAGAAGAAGCCCAAGAGACCCGCTCGCGTCTCCGCCGACTGCCTATCAAGCCAAGCCGGGAACTAAAGTCCGCGAACGTCGACCTCACGAATCCTGGCAAGGCGTCCGTAGAGACCGTGAACATTCTGAACATGCTCCGGGTAGCTATGCCTAACGTGCCATACGAGGAGAAGCAGAAAGTGTACCTAGCCATGCTGGGAGTGTACGGCTGGTACGGCGACAAATTCCATCTAGTGGAAAGCATGAATAATTTGGCGAAATACGGATGGGCGCTGTCCGAGCCGCCCGAGGTCCCGCCCGGCCTCGTCGGACGTCTGAGATTGAATGGCACGGACATCAGAGTAGGCAGCTCGATGTACAATGATGATGACAAGAGATCAGACCGAGGTGGATATGGAGGTAGGAGCGGTGGATTTGGGGGCAGCCGGGGTGGTTCTGGCGGTGGGCGAGGCGGATTCCAGGGAGGCGATAGGTACCAGGGGCATGACAGGTTTGGTGGACGAAGTGGCGGTGGCGGCTTCGGCAGCAGGGGAGATAGGTACGGTGATCGATCGGGCGGAAGAGGTGGTTTCGGTGGTAGAACTGGCGGGTATGAAGGTGGTCGGACGGGCGGGTATGAAGGTGGACGTGGCTCAGGTCGTTACAGTGGTGCGCGCGGTGTCGCGGACCCGTTTGCCTCTTAGTGAATATGACAGGAAGCGGGCGTTCTGGACTCATGGATTTCATTGCATAGCGAGGAGGTGTTCTGCATTGCTTGGCGCTCATATGCATAAGGATCAGGCTGTGGCCAGCGTTGGATTCTGATGCCAACTCATGTACAATGTGTAGTATAGCTCGACCCATGACGGGCGTGTAAATGTAGCAATAGAATCATGCTCTACTCTGTCACAAAATCTCCGGTGACTCGTGCTTCGGCTCCTGCTTATTTCGCATACTGCCGTGCTAATGTCTATTGATGTCTGCGGTGAAGAGAAGTTGCCAATCCTAGCGCCTAAAACGCTTTCTTTGAGGCTGATGTCACAAATGCCTGGCATGATCTCGAAGAGTCATTTGCGATTGCCATCAAAGACTGAGCAAACATCACTCAAGCGCTGAAGTAGTCCACCACGTCCGTCATCGCAGTCTGACTACTCCTCACCACCTCAGCGATCATGGCGTCACAACAACAACGATGTCGCCTGCTGGACCTGCCTCCGGAAATTCGCAACAAAATCTACGCCCACGTCTTCGATAACGGCCGCGCCTTCGTCAATCCTCGCTTCATGCGCGAACCATCCCTCTTACTCACCTGCAAGCGTATCAGAGCCGAAGCGCGACTGATGTGGTATGCTCAAAACAGCTTCCTCATCCTTACTCCACCAGGTCAAACTTTGGAACGGGAGCTCATGCTCGGTGTGCTCCCGTGGCTCGTACGCATCGGACCAGAAGCCTGTGCTGCGATTCCACGGCTTCGAATTGTGGATTTTGGATGGGTGTTACCTGCGAATCTCAATCAAGGAGATGGCACTCTCGTGCTGCAGATTTTGGGGCGGCATCCCTGTTTCGAGAGAATGGATTTGAGTCGGATTGAGGGAGCAGGGTCGCCTCTGCAGGTCACGCCTGCGGCGATCAGCAATTGGATGCAGCGGCATTTGTCGGAAGGTCGGAATTGTAGGTGGGGTTGGTGGTGGTGGAAGAATGCTGTTCAGCTGGCGAGATTTGCAAGGGCGAATTCGAGGTGGTCGGCGTGGATGATGGGAGAGGCGATCAGGGCACAGGTTCGCAAGTGGATCAGGATCCGCGTATAGCAGCGAGACAGCTCGATGTGCGCGGGTTAAGTAGCTCAGCAGTTGCGGGTAGCATTACTGAATGGTGCAGCTGGTTCCCTCGGTTTGACCGCCCTTTGTAGTGGTAGTCATGGCGGCAGTTCTGGCAATGTCCTCAAAGACTTCGCGGCATAACTGGGACGTGTCAGCATCAGCTATTCGGCGTCATCAAGAACATTTTCATACTTCACCAGTCAGCGCACTGCACTCGCAATACCTGTCACACCTCATCTCCTGCGCAATCCTGAGTGCTTCTTGTGGATAGACAATAGTCCTGCCATTCAGGACAGCGCCATCACTGCCATCCTCAGGGGCCGCCGCAGCTGTTCGGACCCGTCCATCGTAGTCCTCTTTGGTCCTGGCATCTCGTTGCAGACCCAAGACTATGATCGGAATTTCTGCGTTGTAGCTGAAATGGGTCTCGACAATCAGCTTCCACTTGGTCGTAAGAGCTACTAGGCTCGCCGGGTCAGCAATACTGTAGCATAGGACTAGAACCGAAGGTCGCAGCAGGGTGTAATTGGTTGGCGAAGCTGTGTCATAGAATTCAAATCGATATGGCCTGTTGTAGAGCTTGATGTCGAACGGGAAGGGCTGGTCGAGATCACGCAGTGTGGGAAGCGATTGACCAGATTTGGCTGTATGGCCCAGAGTAAGGCGGCTTGATTGCTATCAGCTATCTACTGTCTGTAGTCCACGCTGGACATGGTACGTACGACAAGAAAGTCGACTTTCCTACGCCCGACTCTCCAAGCAAGAGGATCGGTATCTCAGGGACATCGGCCATAGCTTCCTTGTGGTCTCGTTTAGCAAGCCGCTGCCACGTTTCTGCCGTGCTACAGTAGCTGCCACCTTAAGCCGAGCTGTGTCATATCAGGCAGGTACCAATGAAGCTTCACACGTTCCTTTCTCAGCTCGTCATGATGATGGCGGCGATGATTCCAATGCAGAGCATAAGTGAAGGCAAGAGCCATCACTTTGGGACTGCCTGCCTTATCGAGGTCCACTCACTCGGCACATGCTGACCATTTGACACGCTACCCCACGAATGTGGTCCGAGCTTTCAAGGCGGAACTGAAAAATTATGACGAGGCCGCTGTTTTGTCCTTATTTTAGTTGCGAGTGAACACCAACATGACCAAAACATCGGCTCGATTGGTGGACCAAATGCGCCTTTGGCTGCTGGACAGCAACTCACTCAGCTGAAAAGGTAAGAGTGCTTTGCTTCGGTCACGATAAAGGAGTCGTCTCGGCGGGAAGGAGCGTTCGGGGGGGCATTGAGCGAAGGGACATTTGGTACCTTCGCGACCACTCACTTCGACACGGTCGTACCTCCCCTTAGGTCCTCTCCTCTCTTCGAATAAGACACAGCAGCCACGATGGTCCGGAACATCGTGCTCTTCAGCGGCAGCTCGCACCCGCAGCTTAGCGAGCAGATATGCACACACCTCGGCATCCCGCCAGCCAAGATCCACCTTTCCAAGTTCGCGGTTGGCGAGACGCGCGTAGAAATCGGCGACAGTGTACGCGGTAAGGATGTCTTCATTGTCCAGTCTGGCGGCGGCAAGGTCAACGACCATGTCATGGAGCTCCTCATCACCATCTCGGCATGCAAGACCGCCTCAGCCAGGCGCGTGACTGCTGTACTTCCACTCTTCCCATACTCGAGACAGAGCGATTTGCCATACAACAAGGTCGGCGCGCCGCTCGCGAGGAACCAGACCAAGACGGGCGAGGAAGACAAGAAGTACAGCTTTGAGAGTAGGCCCGCTTCGCCATATCCTGGCGGACCCGAGAGCGCGGGCATTAATGGAGGGAAGGAGCTGCACAAGCGATTGCACAACCTGAATGTGGAGGGTCAGAAGATGCCAAATGGCGAGATTGGTTTGGGCGGCAAGACACCTGGACGAGGCAGGGGCGGCACGATGGAGAGCGTGGCATCGGAGAGCTCGGCGAATGGCTCGTACTTCAATGAGGCCGATCCGCAAGCCCCGTCGAGCGCGGCGAATGCACAGGTGACGAGCACGAGTATGCCACCGCAGGACTTCAAGCCGCAGAGAGGCTACAAGCAGTGGGTTGCGCAGGCCGGTACGCTGATCGCGGATCTATTGACTTGTGCGGGTGCGGACCACGTCATCACCATGGACCTGCACGACCCGCAGTATCAGGGCTTCTTCGACATCCCGGTTGACAACCTCTACGGAAAGCACTTGTTGCGGAAGTACATCCAGCAGCAGATCTTGCCAAAGCATGGAGGGCCGGATAACTGTGTCATTGTCAGTCCAGATGCAGGTGGTGCGAAGAGGGCGACGAACATTGCAGACTCGCTGGATATGGACTTTGCGCTGATCCACAAGGTAAGATTTGAGCTCTCTTTCTTCCCTCCTTTACTACCGTGCTTGATACTTATGAAAATGCAGGAACGCCGTCCGACCCATCTTCACGACCGCCAAAACGCCACTATGCTTCTCGTTGGCCAAGTAGCAGGCCGCACCGCCATCTTGGTAGACGACCTCGCAGACACGTCCAATACTATTACACGTGCCGCGAAACTCCTCAAGAAGGAAGGTGCAGCCACCGTCTATGCTCTCGTCACCCACGGTGTGTTCTCGGGCGACGCCTGCGATCGCATCAATGCTTCGGCGATCGATAAGGTGGTGACGACCAACTCGGTACCGCAAGAAGAGCACTTGGAGCGGTGCCCGGACAAGCTCGAGGTGCTTGAGGTTGGCAGCATTTTCGCCGAGGCAATCAGGCGCGTGCACCACGGCGAGAGTATCAGTGTGCTTTTCCAGCATGATTAGTAATCGTACTTGGCGAAGTGCTAAGATGACAAGCATATAAGTACGCGCAGCGTCGAGGTCTGGGTAGGGATCTTGGGACTTGGGCATACTAGAGGCTGCGCGCTGGCGTTTGCGGTGACTCATGGCGTAATTGGGGCGGTTCAGAAGCAAGCTATACAGCTTCTTGTGATTTTGATGCGCGATCGCGGACTGTCCTATGGATGTCCTGCTAGATGGCAGCTTACATACTCTCGTACACGGTGAGGACTGGGCGTGGTTCTGGTCCTCCGTGCTACCAATGCTAAGACCTGACAACATGAGCAGACTTGAACCATTTTCACGATGTGGTCGATAGCCTGAGCATGACGGGTGAATCTTGCGCCTGATTTCGTGTTTCCAGAGGCTCTTAACTGTTACGACTGGGAGAGCACAGCTCTCATTCCCTTGACGCTGCGTCAATATTCAAGCCAGTGCCATCTTCGCCACCTCCTTATGACCATCGCCCTCGCTCCCGCCAGTGGGGGCACCTTCTTTCGCAGGCACATCATTCTCCTCTGCTGCCAGCAGATCATCGACATCGTACAAGCTCGAGATCAATGCATCGTCTTCCAATACCGGCTTCATGAACTTGTCATCTTGCCACAACGCCTTGTCGCTCGTATCTGGCCGAGCAACCCCTGTGGCGACTTGGCTTCTGATATAGTTGATGAATTTTACTGCTCCGTAGAAATCGAGCTCTGTTTCGCACTTTGATTAGTGTTGCGCACTTCTTCAAACTTCGAAACAGGCATACTCACTATGCTCTCTACACACCGCCCCAAAGTCAAAGCGATGCTCGTCAATCTCCCTTTGATGCCAGGCTTCAAAACCAGACGAATAGACATCATCGAATAAGCTCTTAATCTTCACCTCTTCGTTCTCCTCGGGCTCAACATCCTCCCATCCCGGCGAATCAGGTCTCAAGTCTTCCGGCTCGAGTCCCTCATCAAGAGCAATGTCGTCGCCTTCCTCGTCACGAGCCGGAGCTGACCAGCTCCCTTCGCTATTAGTCACCCGCCATCCAGCAGGGAGGCCGTTTTGCATTGCCTTTTGAATTTTTCTGAGCAAATCAACTGTGTGGAGATTGCCGAGAAGGGAAGGTGCGCGATTTCATGTGTACTGAATACGAAAATTGTTTGGGGAGGAACGATAGGCGAGGAGTTAAGGCTTAGCGTGACGGAGATAGGGGAGTTTGCCGAAGTGGGTCGGTGATGATGACGAAGAGCCTTGAGATGTCGTGCTCGTCCTCGCTCTTTGTCGGTGTGCTCGTGCTTCTGTCTCACGGGGTGTTTGTGTTTCGGGCACAAACCACGCGTTGTGAGACGATACGATGGCGCCAGATCGAGGTGGAGAGTCGTACGCTGAGCGCGACGAGTCGTTCGACGCCGACGACAATGAACTCGGCCACGAGACCAGTCGCAGTGTTGTACAGGAGCCCATAGGACAGGAGCCGGATGCAGCGTTCCTGAGGAAGCGATCAGAGCAGCCGCAGTTCACTGTGCGCGCGTTGCTTGTGGGGCTGATCATTGGTGTTCTGATTGCGTTCAGCAATACCTATTTCGGTCTGCAGACGGGATGGATCTCTGGTATGGCCATGCCCAGCGCGTTGATCGGGTTCGCGTACTTCAAGGGCTTGCGTGCGATTATGGCCCAGATTGGTGGAAGTGTCGTGGAATGGGGCTGGGGCGAGGGTTTCAGTGAGGTCGAGAACGTGCTGGTGCAGACAGTCGCAGGCTCTGTGGGCACGATGCCGTTGGGCTGTGGCTTTGTCGGAGTCGTGCCGGCGCTCGAGTACCTGTTGAAGCCTTCGGAGACGCCCGGATTAGATCCTGCGCAAGAGCAAGGTGGACTGCGATTGCCGTTGGGTAAGTTGATATTGTGGGCGCTCGGGTTGTGCTTCTTTGGCGTTATGTTCGCAGTGCCCTTGCGCAAAGAGGTGATCGTGCGCGAAAAGCTGCGATTTCCATCTGGTACAGCAACGGCCTTGATGATCGGTGTACTCCATGGCGGCGAGAAGACGGGTGCTGAAGGCAACATTGAGGAGACAGAGGCAAGACAGAGGAAGAGCAGTCGGCACGAAAGTGGTGATGAGGAAGCTCAAGGCTTGCTGGGCAATTCTTCTGCCGCACATCAGGGTAGTGATGAGCTTGATGGCCATCGCGAGCGAGAAGTCGCAGCGAAGCGTGATTGGGCAAAGCAGATTCGTCTGCTCACCATTGCGTTTGCTGTCAGTGGTGGCTACGTGCGTACTGCCTCAGGCGCTTCACATAGATATCATGCTGATAGGTATGTAGACTTTGATATCGTACTTCGTCCCACAACTTCACAGCATACCCATCTTTGGCACCTACCTCTCCAGTGTCTGGCTGTGGGAGCTTAACCCAAGCCCAGCATATGTGGGACAGGGCATCATCATGGGACCCGCAACAACGATCCACATGTTCCTCGGTGCTCTGTTGGGATGGGCAGTATTGTCACCAATTGCGAAGTATCAGGGTTGGGCCTCCGGTGATGTGGGCGATTGGAATACCGGCTCGAAAGGCTGGATTGTGTGGGTATCACTTGCTATCATGCTGGCGGACGCCATCGTTAGTCTTGGATGGCTCGTCCTGCGTCCGGCTATCTGGTACAGTCGCACGTATGGACCAACGGTTGCTCGGAGCATACGAGAGAAGGGTCTTGGACGGCATTTGAGGGAGTTTGCCACGCCTATCATGCGCGGCTATAGTCCTGTCAACCTCGACAATGACCCTCATTCGGGCAATGCGCCACGGAAGACGGGCCTGCCGGAGGACGAAGAGGAGTACGATGCACCACCAGAGCACTTGATCGGCGTCCGCACGACTCTGATCGGTCTCTTGCTATCTCTGGGCTTCTGCCTCTTCGCAGTACAATACAGCTTCTCTGGCATCATCTCCATCGGATTGACCATCCTGGCTCTAGTTCTCGCCCTCCTCCTCAGCATCATGGGCGTGCGAGCCCTAGGAGAAACAGATCTTAACCCCGTCTCCGGCATTTCGAAACTGACACAACTCATCTTCGCCCTCGTTGCACCCACCGGAACCAAGAACGCAGTCACCATCAATCTCCTCGCAGGCGCCATCTCCGAATCTGGAGCCCTGCAAGCCGGCGACCTGCTCCAAGACCTAAAGACTGGCCATCTCCTTGGCGCCTCGCCGAAAGCTCAATTTTACGGCCAATTGATTGGCAGCGGCGTAGGCGCAGTCGTCAGCGCCAGCGTCTACAAACTCTACACCAACGTCTACCAGATCCCTGGCGGCCTGTTCCAAGTCCCTACAGGCTACGTCTGGATCTTCACGGCCCGTCTCGTGACTGGCCAGGGTCTACCACCCAAGACCGCCATCTTCTCCGCAGGCGCGGCAATTATCTGGGCACTACTCACTGCACTTCGTATATATGGGCAAAGTCGGACGAATGCGGATGGTAGTAAAGGTGCAGGCTGGGTGGCGTATGTGCCTGGTGGTATTGCGGTGGCGGTGGGCATGTATAATACGCCTAGTTTCACGTTGGCGAGGACGGCGGGTGGGGTGTTGGCTTGGTGGTGGACGAGGTGGAAAGGGAGCGAGGAGACGCCGATGATTGTGTTGGCTAGTGGGTTGATTTTGGGAGAGGGGTTGGTGAGTATTGTCAATTTGGGACTGGCTAGTGGTGGGGTGCCGCATTTGTAGTGGAATATCTTGGAGGTATATGATATGCGCGAGGACGCAAGCACATTGAGTGGATGCGCACTTCCTGGTGAGACCCTCATCTTCTATGTCAGGCCTTGACTTATTGATCCGTCAATTGCTTGGAATGTACGAGGTCTGCATCCATCTACGACGAATGTTTCAGTCAAGCAGCGCCATAAGAGCTTTGACATACATGTAGGGTGGTCCAAATGTCGATTATACGGAAATTATTTGAGCTACATGTAAAGTTCGCTTTTGTGACTTGGTAGCGAAGCTTGCTCATGCTGGACCCACATTGCCACGCTCGATCACATGCGGAAGGAGCGCTAGCTTGGTGGGGTCGAAGAAAGCCCCACTTCGCATGAGAGTCATCGCCAATACGTTTTTGTTCTGTATCTGTACATACTTTTGCTTTCCATATTTCCTGAAGCAGTACCCGAAATTCTTCTTGGCCTACGATTGACAGACGCTCATAAAACATGGCGGGCAAGAAGGCGGCAGGCGAGAACTCGAAGAAGGCGGCGGGAAACGCAAAGAAGGCCGAAGCAGCGGCAAACAAGAAAGCAGCATCAGACGCAAAGGCAGCGGAGGCTGAGGCGGCAGAATGGCAGAAAGGAGCCAAAGATAACAGCAAGGCGTATGCGCTACCGTCACCTTGGAGGACCATGGTCACATGCTAAGATATGCGACAGCGACAAAGCAGCCGAGAAGGCCGCAGAGGCCGCACGGAAGAAGGCTGAGAAGGATGCACTGCTGAAGGAAGAAGAAGCCTCCCTACCCACCAAGGGCGGCAAAGGCAAAGCAGCACCCGCAAAGAAGTCCCGCGGTCTCGACCTCTCAGGTCTCGACGCCCCCTCCTCGAAGAAGGAACTCGCTGCACTCAACGCCACTGGTATCGACAACGCACTGGACGCCCTGTCACTTACAAAGGAGAGCAATGAGAAGATCGACAGGCATCCGGAGAGGCGGTTCCCGGCGGCGTATAAGGCGTATGAGGAGAGACGGCTGGAGGAGATGAAGGACGAGAAGGGGTTGAGGCGGCAGCAGAAGATTGATCAGATACGGAAGGAGTTTGAGAAGCATCCGGATAACCCGTTCAACCAGGTCAATGCGACGTATAATATGAGTAAGGAAGAGATGAAAGAGTTGAGGGAGAGTGAGAGGGAGAAGAAGGAGGGTTTGCTTACGCGATGAGTCGGGATTGAGGAGTGAGACGTTCTTTATGAAGTCTATGGCTGGGAGACCTGGAAGAAGGTAAGTATGGGGCAGCTCTGAGCATCAGCACGGCGTTACCACGAGGCCTCCACGATGGGCCCAGGACATTGCCGCGCGAGTCGCGGGATCGAGGAGAATCGATATGGGTACGTCGTTAATACCATACCTACGGTCTGCGACCTACGTACAAACGGCTTAGTTACCCCTTGTAAGCTGGCAAGAAACAGACCTTGTAGGGCTGTTCAAAGCAGCTTACTCGGCATTCCTGTCACTTCAGCAGTACATTGTCTTCAAGGCTCCTGTGCACAACCACACACAAAACCACATCCACCCACCCACTAACATCGTCATGACCTTGGCCCTTGCTACCGTGACGTCGTCGTCCGATCGTCTGCTCTTCCGAGGGACGAAATGCAGGAACCACCTTGGCCCATGCTGCCTTGTCTGATGACCATATTTTGCCAGCACTCCCAGGAAGAGGACTTCCAGCACGGCAGTCACGATCGAAAGCCACTAGCTCATTCCAGTGAGCACGAGATACATGCATGGATTCATGAGAGCTGCAATCAGTGGCGCTGCGATCAACTCGCTCGAGGCTTCGTGCGGATCACCGTCCATGTCGATGAACAGCTTTCTAGTGCAATGCGGGCAGACTATATAAAAGCTTCTAATATATATAATCGCTAAGTAAGAACTTTATATATTAGGTACTATTCTATATTTTCGATAATCCTTTAATCTACTCTCTTTACTCTTATTAGCCTCTTACTATACTTACTAAATATACTAACGCTATATTATATGCCTCTTAAGTCTATATATTAATAAATCCTACTCTTAATACTATAAGAGCTAGTATTATAACATCTAATATTATAAGATATAAGATTATAAAATTTAGTATTATAGTAGTATACTAGTATAGTATATTAGTAGTTAATAGAAGAAATAGGTACTTATAAATATTAAGACTTAGAAGCATCTAATAAGAATTAAGAGAGATTAGGATACTATCTACTTTATTCTTAATAATATTCTAGCTACTACTAAGCTTATAATAGAAGATTAAAAGAGAATTATAAAAGCTACTAGATATAGTAATAAGGCTATTAACTATAACTTATTAAGTATAATAGAGCTTAAGTTTATAGTATAAGGTATAAGTCTATATTAAAATATAACTATAATCTACAAGCTAGATACTATTAATAGACTCTCTAAGGCTATTAATAGATAGCTAGAAAAAGTACTAGATATAAGAAAGAAGCTTAAAATAGCTAAAAAAGTTAATACTACTAAGTAAAACGTTAATTAAAAGTATTATATCTAAAGAGAAGATAAAGCTTATTTAGTAGATATAAAGAAAGACTTTTATATATATAATTAGATCTTACTATATACTAACTACTATCTTACTAGCTACTATTAGATAGACTATTAGATTTAATATAATCCTATCTATAAGTAAAATATATTAGTAATATAAGATATTATAGTATTTACTAGTATAGATAAGCTTTAAATTTTAAATTAAAGTAGATAATTAAATTAACATACTTCTTTTTAACTTAGTATAGCTACTTCTATATACTTATATCTATTAACTATAGCCTTCTTAGTAAATATCTACTTTAATAGGCTCTTTTAAATAGCTCTTTATACTAAGCTCTTTAAATTATTAGCGCTTTAAATAAAGTAAACATTTTAACTACTATCTCTATTAATAGCTTTTATTATAATAGAGAAGCTAGTCTTCTTAATAAAGATATAGATAGTATTAATATACTCTATTAGCTTAGTTAAGATAAGTAGAACTAGTACTTTATACTCTACTATAAGTAATCTAGCTTTAAGCTTATTACTTATTTATCTTAAGTTTTTAATACTAGGCCTAATAACTATAATATTAATATCTACTATTATAGTAGTAAATTTAGTAGACTCTAAGAGAAAGCTATAGCTAGAGTAGGCTATATTAATATAGTGTTATTTAATAATATTAATAAGTTCTAAAATATCTAGGTATAATGTTATGAAACGCTACGCGAGACCGTGCCAGCCAACCAGTCAGTGGCTGCAAGGGCACGGCCCGAGCGAAGTGCGTCTCGCTGCTTCAGCTGCGAGAAGGGCGCATTAGCGTCTCGCTCTCTCACGAGCGAGACAGTGAGAATTCTCACGCTCTCACGAGTGAGAAGGTGAGAAGGCATTGTATATAGGAACGCAGGATGGACTTGTTCAGACTGTGTTCAACTCATGTTAGCAATCGACTGATTGGAATCGACTGTTACCAAACTATTGTTGTTCATCATTGCACATCAGCACTTCTTCCTCTTTGAGAACTTGTCTTCAGAAGCTACCTACGCTTACCTGTTTGGGTTAGGACATACCTTGGTACGTATAACCCGCTGGTCAGTTGTTGACATATAATACTAGTAAGTAGAGCTAAATAGTATAAGTAGTATTATAGGTATGTCCTATGTCGGTTTTAGTATATATAGCAAAAGTCTCTAGCTTAAGTTCCTAAGCTAACGAAAGAATGCGAGCTATAATCTCTCCCCTTAGGATGGTTACTAACTTACGTGTAAGGATAGTAGTCTCTCATGACTGTAAGACTTACCTGTTAGCGACGAGAAGACGCTTCATCGGCCTAGGATTAACGAGCGACATATTGCGCGTCTCTTGCGATACAAAAAGTATGGTCTGCCGTGTACTTCATCAGCACGAAATCGATGATAGTTTGTGGATTGTCAAGGTGTGAGATCGTGGAAATCGTTGTTGGAGAAGTACGATACGCCTCGGCAGTCAATTGGGGGCCAAAAGTATAAGTATTGCATGGATGGACATTGGCTCAGTAGTGATCACACTGCACCTTCTCCTACTTATCAAGCATCAACACACTTGCTCGTCAGCTACGACCACGAAGTAAGAGTGGAACCCATGCTAATAAGTACTTCGAGGACAAAGGCGGGCGCAATTTGAGATCCACTCGCATCAGCCTCACCTATCGCGAGGTGAAGAAGGTCTCGAGTCTCGGTTCGAAACTAGTACAAACTACGACTTATTCAGAAAGCCAAAAGGCCGAGTCGTCAAGGTGCACAAGAACTTCCGCATACTGTACAGTCGAGTGTCACGATCGTATGAAAGGTGGGTCTTTTCGCAAGGTTCCTACTTCGACAGATTGAACCAGTTGGATCTTAACGATTGAGCTGCATTTACTTGGCTTAGGGGGCTCCAAGAGCTCAATCGTGACTTAGTCGGCAGTTGGAGAGCGCATTCATTGGCTAAGCGCCACATTTGCCAATTGCCGAGCCAAGTGAGCATGGTGTTCCTAGTTGCCAAGTCGATGTTAGAGCTAACATTCGGAGAAGATACAAACTGATTGTACAGTCTGTTGGCACATCCGCCGTCAGCCGTGCTTCGAGCTCCTGCACGAGCTGCTGTAGCTCCTGAAGTTATAAGCTGGCTTTGAGGCCTCAAGATCACATAGAGATTCGACTCCTACTCAACGAATCGAGCGATTTGACGTACAAGACACCATGGCGATCGGACAGAGCATACCCATCATTGACTTGAGCCCTTATCTTAACCACAAGGCTACACAAGCCGAGCAAGCGAACGTGGTCGAGCAGGTAGCACATGCGTGTTCTACATACGGCTTTCTGCAAGTCAAAGGTCACGGCATTCCTCTTAATTCTCAACAAGCAATCCTACAGGCTGCGAAAGCTTTGTGCGATCTTCCGCAAGACCGTAAAGATGCATTGTCAATAAAGAAAAATGCAAGTCGTCGTGGTTACGAAAGGATTAGCGACCGAGTTCTCGACAATGATGCCTTGGCTGATTATGGAGAGGTCAGAGCTTCTTCTAAGTATGTCACGTACGTCCTGATCACCTGACTCATTGCCATCATAGGCCTACTACGTTGGGCGTGAGGTACCCGCGTTGCGAGCCCCAAACAAGTGGCCGGACTTAGCAGGCGATGTATTTCGGACGCCAGTCGAGACATACCTCCAGCAGGCTGTGGATCTAGGCAAGACGCTGCTCGAAATCCTGAGCATTGGCCTTGGGCACGACGCCGCTGTCCTCGAGGACTTCACTAGGGACCCCGTCGTCAACCTCAGACTCATACACTACCCACCTCATACCTCCAAAGACCTCAAGCAAGGCTCTCACACAGACCATGGGACGTTGACCATCCTCTTACAAGAACCGGGTAAAGGCGGTCTGCAGGTGTTCTATGGAGGCGAATGGATCCCAGTTCCTGCGATGGAAGATGTTCTAGTAATCAACATTGGTGACTTGATCCATGCCTGGACGGATGGGAAATATAGGAGCACGCTTCATCGTGTCATCATGGATTCTGGCGAGGAACGATATAGCATTCCTTGTTTCTATCAAGGACAATTGAGCGCCACGAATCCGTTCAAGCCAGAGGACAGGAGCGGTGAGACGGTCGAGCAGAATATTAGGAAGAAATTCCTCCTGGAGAATAGCTATGCGCTAGCGCAGTGATGTGCAAAGATGCTTAGGTATATCCAAGCCGTTCTCGTCGCAGCTGTATGGCAAGTCTAGATGTTGCTGAATTTTTGTTCTGATAGATGAGCTGTCTCTGCAGCATGCCCTTCTCGTAGCATTCAATGGTCGGAAGCCTTCGCGCGCCACACCTTGATCATATCGTCATCCCTCACACAGTCGAGGACGCAAATGAGGCTGAGGTGCGCCAAGTTCAGACAGTATGGCTGTAATATTAGAGGACAAGAGTCAGCAAGCACCCATCACCCAAGCCATAACGTGTCCGGAGTACGCAATTTCTAGGTCCTCAAACGATGTCGCGTATGTCCATTTCAGCAAGCCGTCTCCCATGTTCACCTGGGCTTGAGTAGCCTTGATATCCTTCCAGCACAGATGCCTGCAGCTAAGCACCAAGTTAAGGTACCATAGCACCCCGGCTCAAGTGCAATGGTCCACGTCCAGTGCAAGGCGATGTAGGCCAGACGCTGATGGGGACGCCTCTGTAGAAGGCTTCTTCCAACTCGCCTTGCTGAACGACCTACTGCGCCCCAACAATGAGATGGCCACCGGCGCAAGCAAACTCCATGGAGCCCGTGCCTAGCCACTCTATCAGTCAACCAAACGGTTTGCTCTTTTGCCGTGTTTGACTGCCCAAGAGAGTTGACTGATTGAGCCATCAGGTACCAAAAGCGATTGAGGTGACTGATACGTCAGCCATTGCCGAAAGAGCTTGTGGCATTGCCATGAGTGCCGCAGACAATCGCATTATCTCTTCCAAGATATGGTCGCCTCGATCATGTCAATGTTGCATTGTGACTGGTGCAGACAATAGGGATTGCTTTTTCCAACTTTAGCACCGACTTTCTTTGTGCTTCCATCCATGCCGATATATCACACTGATCGCAGTCCTCTCACTCACGAAGCCAGCATACGCACGCTCTCGTATCACGCTGAAAGCATTTCTCTGGCCCACGAAGATCAGCACAGGTACATTCTACACAAAAGATCGCTGGACGATCGCAATCATTACCACCACACCGAAACTGACAAGCACCACAACGCTAACAATGTCAGCTCAACCATCTTCGCAGCAGGAGTCTCGCCTCCTCGCTCTCCCCGCCGAATTGAGGAACCAGATCTTCGCATTGGCTCTTGCTCAACCAGAACCCATAGACCCCCTCGCCTCAGACAAGGCAGATAAGACGAACAGATTGACCCAGGTCAATAGACAGATCCGCCAGGAAACCGACGCCGTCTATTTCCACAAGAACGTCTTCCGCTTCACTCCTTCCAAGGAAGACATCATCGCCGGCTACCCGCGAGCCAGAAGCTGGCTCTCTGAAATCGTTGGCATCGATCGCATCCCAATCGTGGGAGGCATCATCATCGATATCGAGGAGTGTTGGTTTCGGCTAGAGCTCGAACACTACGAGATCCGCAACACACAGACTTTCAGTCTTGTGCTCAAAAGTCTGGAGATTAAATCTCAACAGCACGAAGCGCAGTTGCGTGAAGCCTTGGCATCAACGGCCCCCAGGTTCGTCCTGCCAGCCCGTCCACGAGAAGCCGCGCGATTGAGACAAATCCGTGCAGTGGGGTATGCACCGGCAGCTGCCGCGGCAAGCACATCAATTTAGGCAGGTGCGTTGGTCGAGAGCATACTCGAGAGGTGCGACCCCTTTTCTTGGAGCAGCACTGCGCGAGTCGCCATGAGATAAATGTAGCACAAACGAGATGGCTGCTCAGCAATCGAGAAGTCGCGATGCGTACCTTATTCTTTTATGCTGCCACTTTTGTCAACAGTCGTTTACATGGACTGCGCACAGTACACATCCTGGCGTTGTTGTTGAAGTGCGATTCAGGTTCAAGGCCGAAAATGATACGTGAATTGCTCGCAGCACGTCCAGAGTCTCATCTGGTCAACAAAGAACTGTCTATACCGCTTGAGCCTTTCGTCATTTGATGTGGCCGCATCCAGTCGAGTCACTCCTTGACTCTTGCTTCATCGGGCAAAAGCAGTAAGATCTGCTTCATGATTATCCCAGTGCACCATCACTTGAAGGCAACAAAATTCGGCGGATTGACTCCCTGACTGCTTCATCAAATGACGACGGTGAGGTGCGGCCGAAGAATTTCCTGGCGGTCGACAGGTCTGCAAACCTCTGGATCTTTCGACCGGCCAGGCCAGTCTGGAAGGATATCGTTTGAGATGTCCTCGCCAAACACGCACAAGTGAACGGGTCGCCACTACCTGTCGAGATATTTTCGCTAAGCATGCATATGTGGTTGCTGCGTGTATCAGACGCGGCATGTATGAGGTTACCTGACTTGCTGCTTCATATCCACCTTTTGAAGGCACTACCTGCGGCTGGAACAGAGCGCTGCGTTCCCGCGGTCAGTCATCGAGCACAAATACTGTACCTGAGTCTTGGCTGCACCGCGTATTCTACGAGGGACTACTGCCGCACCATCGATCATCTTGGCCATCTAGAACGAGTTCTCCCGATTTCACGTGTCGAACAAAGTGCCATCATCCAAGAAACAGTAGTCTGGAACGTCTGCGGCGCGTGCGCGTCGATGATTCTGCGCCTGTGGCCTACAATGGCTTTGACCGAGGGAAAACAACCACGCGATCGATCGTCATGGGCCACTGCAGGTTAAGATCTTCAGCCTTCCAGTGCCAATGCATGACCATGCTAGTATACTAAACGACGTCGCTGGCATTCTTGAAACGTTTGTGGCGCATGTCCGCCGCCAATGGCAGTTGCGCCTGAAATACCTGTGGCGACCAAGCGGATGTCACGCCTTCCATTATCATAGCGATGTAGGAACAGGATCATCAGCCTTTTAACGGCAATGCGGGCCTTTGCCTTTGTGCCGGACGGCTGCAATGACTATCCTGAAACATCCGTGGCGCATGTCCGTCGTTGACAGCGGCACATGGCCGGTTTGCGATGGACCTGATCGATGTGCTTCGCGAAGCAGGCAGGACAGGGATAAAGCTGATTTAGGTTCGTAGAAACAGATGGCGAACAAGTTTGACAGACGCGGGAGGTCGTTGTGCCGTGTCTGATAATGCGAAGATCATGTGCCTTGTGGTTGAAGGGTCCAGTGCAACAAACTGGTTGCTGGCAACTGCCTGAGGTATGACGATTTCGGCGGAGGCTTGCACTCGGCTACAATTCCATGCAGCTTCTTTCCTAGGCTTCAGATTCCAGCGCACAATTTCCGCCTCATCACGCGCGCTTTGCTCGGATATCCATTATGATAGGCCTAGTGGTCCTGTCAGCCAGCCAGACGACTGTTGATTGGCTGGGCCAGGCAATCAGTCTCTCGATCAGTCACTCGGCGCTGGAAGGCCAGCGACGACATCAGGCACATCCATCCGTAGCATCGAACTTCTTTCCTGACACTAAGCAGTACATCTGAATCTGTGGAGCGTCGTTGACTGACAGAGTCACTGCAGAGGGCCGCGACCGCAATTTTCCATAAAGGCGTTAGTACAGTATTTGCCAACCATCACAGCTGGTGGGCGATCACCAACATGACGTGCTTTATCGTCCCAAGCCACCAATCTTCTTTGACCGATCATAGTGCACGCCAGAACGCCAGCTTATGTCCTGGAAGATGACCCGCCTGTGTACATGTGCCAGACGGACGTTGTGAATGACGGCCCACGAGGACGGGGCGTGACCGGCAAAGAAGCTTCCACTATACGTTGACGGTTCTTGGCGCAGGTACCGACCAGAATGGAAGTAGACCGTAGCTCGCCCAAGCGTGCAGGCTTGATTGTGAATTTGGAAATCCGGTACCAAGGGAAAAGTCCTTTGATTTTCGTTCACCTCGGTTCTGCTTGCCCTGAGTCATGCCTTCGACACAAAGACCTCGACCTTGCGTTCGCTAGCGTCACAGGTGCCCACGTCGTAGTGCATCGATGCTGCAATCTTGTTCTCAAGATCCGGATGCGCCTAGACTTGATCCGATCGAAGTAGGATCATGAAACTTGGAGGCCTGCTCGTGCGAAGCAAAAAGCCGTTACGAGCCTCGGGGTAATGCTACTTTCCCTAGCGCAATCTCTTTGGGCTTCACTATTCGCAGATCCGAAAATCCTCCAGATTTGGCAATTGGCAAATTGCCTTATCGAGGGCGAGCATGGATCGCTAGTCGAGCGCATCGAATGCATTCACAGCTTTTGCGCCGGTTGTGTCTCCGGCGCCTCGCATGGACAGCCAGCTCCAGCTTCAATATGCCTTGGCCGTAGCCAAAATGCGGCCAAGAAATTGCGACTGGTTGAATTGTAAAGGCCACCCGGTGGGGCTGAAACATATCCCTGAGCTAGCATGCGGTGGCCAGGCTATGGCCAGGCTATTCCCATCCGTCTTTTCGAGCGTGCCGGACCGTTCGACGACGTCGAGCGGGTTCTTACCCCTCGATGATCTCTCCAGCATCAGGTACCGTTCTTTTTCTAGGTTCGCAAGCATCGTTATATACCCACCCATGCTTCCCGGACTTATGTGAGACTCTGTGCGCCCGACTGTGCGCCGGATCCGCTGGTGCTTGCGTATGGCACTGACACAGTCGCTTTAAATCTGGAGGAGGTACGCGAAAGGCGCAAGAGTGCGCTTTGGCGCCTTACTCGAGACGTGAGAGAACCTGAGCCCGCCGACATGGTAGGCCAATCCAGGGATGAGAACGACTCTTCCGAGTCTGAAGGCGGCGATACTCCCGCCGAAGAGTGTGAAGATGATCGATGTTCTGGCCCACAGCCTCACATCTGGCACTGCGTCGACTGCGACAGTTCGTACTGTAGGTGTGTATATTGACGAACTGTGCCGATCCATTCTGGAGATATACTCACATGTACTAGCGACTGCTGGCCAAGACAAGGACCTCACAAACCAAAGAAGAAAGGCCGAGATGGCGTGCCACACGAGAAAACCAATCCATCGGTTGTGCGTCGCCTCAAAGAAATTCTGCATCCTACTCGAGTGGCCGACGAGATCCAGAAATTGCACGAGGACGATGAATCAACGAAATGGTTTGGGGTCACCAAGGACCTCAGTGGCCGTCCGACCTTCGAAGACTATGGCCGCTATGCTAGCTTGATGTCTTCGATCTCTCCGATTGAGAGTATGGGTAATCGCTACCCTCAGCTTGTATCCTTCATTGGAGTTACGAATGCTGGAAAGTCAACGCTCATCAAACTACTTGTCAACCACGATGCCGATAACACGAACGCACAAAGTTCGATGATGTTTCCCTCGCCTGTCGTTGGCAGTGTCGTTAACGACGCAGTGCCCACATCTGGCGACGTCCATCTTTACGCGGATCCTGCAACGCATGCAGAGCAGCTTCCGATCCTCTTTGCAGATTGTGAAGGCTTCGAAGGAGGCGAGCGCATTCCGCTTGGCGCACGGGCGAAGAAGCAATTGCTAACCAAGGATGATCCATCACGAACTGGCCATGTGCATTCGAGGACGATTGAATGGGCCAATACCGAGGAAACCCGACAACGAGAGTATGCCGTTACCGCTCTTTATCCAAGGCTTCTCTACACGTTCTCAGATTGCGTAGTCTTCGTGCTTCGCAATGCGAAGACATTCCAGTCGGCGGTCTTGACAAAACTCTTGGAGTGGGGCGTAGCAGCGTTGGAGAAGTCCATCAACCAGCCGGCCTTACCTCATTGTGTTGTAGCTCTCAATGGCACCGACCCATCGGTAGACGAGCAAGAGTGGGATGTGGACTTTGCTACTCAAAGCCTGTTGATGACCGTTAAGAAAGCTCTGGATCCAGTCGAAGGCGTCCCTCGATTTCGGCAGCTGGCCGAGCACTGGAGGTCACTCGGAAAACACATTTATACAATTGAAGATCTGATCCTGCGATACTACAGCTCTTTCAAAGTCATACGGATACCTGCCAAGCCGCGCTACATGACAATCAATGAGCAAGTCGGCAAGCTCCACAGCATGATTAGAAACAACTGCGAGGATTCATTCAGGGTCAAGCGGAGAGCGCGCATGCTGAGCAACGCAGACGAGCTCAACGTCTATCTCCAGAGTGGCTTTGATCATTTTACGCAGCATCTTGACATTCCTTTTAATTTCATGCAGATATCTCTTCTGCGGAATCCGATCCCAAACGACTTCGGCGGGCACATTCTTCAGCTCTGCAGTACAATCAGCTCGCGGCAACCAACCCTACAGCCTGCGAGGGTAGCCTGGATGTTCGAAAAGTTAAGCGTCATGCTAGCTTCGTGCGTTCTGCTAGACTGCGCCCGCTTCCGGAAAGGCCAGGTAGATGAGCTGTTCGGCAATTACGAGAAGTTCTTCGATTATGCCATGGGCGAATACCTTGAAATGCACTACCCATGCGCCTACGTCAGTCCAGACGGCACGAGGCGATGTGAGCTTGTCAAAGCTCGTCACCAAACCAAAGGACACCAGGACCAGAAGGGCATTATTGCCGCTGGCGATTATGAAGCGGCCTTCGACGCGACATTCGTCGAGTCATGGAAGGCGCAGCTACGTTTGGCTGTCGATACCATTCATCGCGACTTTACCTACGAGCTGGAAATGGCCCCACAGGCTGAAGACATGCAGGCAATCCCAGAGGAGCGAATAGCCTTGGACCTGCATATTGAACATCTCAACCAATTCTTCGAACAGGTTGGTCCTGCAACGTCCATCTGCAGTCACTCGACCTGTTTCTGCTGCTTGATGGATGTGCCGGAGCACCCTCTTCCTTGCGGCCATGTGTTGTGCACAGCGTGCATCAAGGCGTACGGCAAGCAATCAAAAACTTCGGTTTCCCTGCCATGCTGTCCGCTGCACCGAGAAGCCACAAAGTGGACGTTGCCGGCAGTCGTGAGATTCAAGCCGACCGGCGCCGGCGTCCGAATCCTGTCTTTAGATGGTGGCGGTGTGAGAGGAATTGTCCAACTGGAGGTGCTAAGAGCCATAGAGGTTGCCATGGGCGGGTATCTACCAGTACAAGCATTCTTCGACCTCATTGTCGGCACTGGAACTGGTGGCATGATTGCGCTCGCACTGTCGCTGAAAGATCGGACTGTGAGTTCTTGCATCGACATGTTCTCGGCAATTTGCGACCATGCTTTCACCCCAAGGATGAAGGGCGTGCCAGTTGTCAGTCAGATTGCCAAAATCTTCAGCAATGGACCAAGGTATAAGACCAAGCCATTGCACGAAGCACTTAAAACAGCGTTTACTGAAGATGCAGATCTATTCGGATCCACGGACAGATTGCGCTCAGGTGCCCGCATAGCAATGACCTCGACAAGTGTCACCGAACGTGAATCGATTTTGCTAGCTAGCTATCGGCGCCCAGATGATCTCAATCCCGCCTATTCATTCGAGCGGCCCCATGAGCCTGACATGGAGTTGAAGATGTGGGAGAGCGCAGCCGCTGCGCTAGCGACCCCGAACTTTTTCAAACCATACAATCAACATGCCAAGACATACCTAGATGGCGGGTTGCGCTGCCCAAACCCGTCATTCATTGCCGATCGCGAGCGAAGGCTTATATGGCCTGACGTTGACGAGCCAGATCTCTTTCTCTCTCTAGGCACTGGCCAGAACAGAATCACAATACTACAAAAGCTAACCGATAAGCCCCGGGATTCTGTCGTGTCGCCACTGATTCCTGAACCGGGTCAGACGGCAGAAGAAGCACGGAAAGCCTCTGGGCGACGTCGCAACAAGCGCTTAGATGATGTGCTTGACGCAGAGCTGGCATGGGTCGACTTCAGATCGTACGCCGTGAAGGAGAGAAGTGAAGCCAAGGGCAGGCGCTTCATCAGATTCAATCCAGACCTTGACAAAGATCCTTCCGCCCAGGATGACAAGAAGGATATGCCGAATTTGCAGATGACTGTCCGCAGACGACTGCAGACCCCTCATCGGATGGCAGCTCTGCGGAACGTCGCGCATCGACTCATAGCATCATCCTTCTACCTCGATCTGCAGGCCAAGGCAACTGCGGAGAAGAGCGAGCAAGTTTGCACAGGCGCGCTGTCTTGCCGCTTCGAAGATGGTAGTGAGGAAATTCGGTCACTTGGCAAAATTCTCGAGAGCTGCCGGACTGCTGAGTTTGAGCCGTATTTCTGTGTCAAGCCGGATGCCAAGGACGATCACCTGCACTACGAAGTCTCTGTCACGATGGCTGTCACACGCGGCATGACCGAGAGTGGCGTCTTCGGTATCCCCAGCATATACGTTCCGCTGAGGGATGAGTCGAAGCCCACGTTGATCACCTTGTTCCTCACCCCGCACGACGGCCTTGAGCCAGATGGGTTTCCAATATCTGGCTTTCCTAGGGTGCTACTGGGGAAGGCGAAACAGACGGTCGAGAAACCAAGGCGGCCGTTGCGAGCAAGTTCAGAGCAGGCGCGCAACTCATCGCGGCAGCTCAGGGTGCAGTCGGCGGATGCAGATGCTATTTCGCTGAATGGTTCTATAACCAGGCACAGCAGTGACGAGTCGTGGCAAGAGCTGCAGGCCAAGCTAGCTCATGCGTCTGCAAACGGTAAGTTTCTGGCGGTATCGTCGTGTATCCATGGGTTTTGCGCGGTTCTGCAACATCACAACCCAGCTTCGATGCTTTGCTGATTACTTTTATTGCAGGCGCACCGAGGATGTCACTTGCAGAGCTCATCGCTCAGCATCAAGGCGGTGGTGGCACAAGCATCAAGCAGCGGACCAATCGATTCTGGACCTACATTGGCAACAACCACATGGCCCAGCATCCTGAGATGTATAGCCCCGAGGACCTTGCTAAATATGCTGTCAACCAAGGCGCCCGTTCTCCAGACTTGCCCGGGGGTTCGACATATGCCACTCCGACCATGACGAGCACATCGACGATGTCCAGCGAAACAACGCAGCAAGATGGGCCTGACCTAGGTGCTCAAGAGCAAGAGTTGATGAGGCGGATGGAAAAGGATCTAGCCTACCAAGCCGAAATCGCAGCAGCTTCGCAAAGGTACCAGGAGCATAATCTTCAGAACCCAACATCCCGACACCCGATCAACAGCATACACGAGAACGACGATGAAGAGGACGATGCTGGTTCCACATACAGCGGCCACGACGCCGAGGTGCAGATAGCAAAAGCAAGCCCGGTTGTGCAGGTAAGCCCAGTCCTTGTCCAGCGAGCGACCTCGCCCTCGCCCTCGCCCTCGCCTTCGCCTTCTGGTCGAAGCAAAAGCACGAATGCACGTTTCCGAGAGTCAATCGATTCGCTCTTAGGATTGTATGATAGAGAAGGGAGCATATATTGACGGATCGCCTCTGTTGAGCCAGCTACCACAACCATATCCTATTCGCTCCTTGAGCAGAAACGAGTTGCCCAAGCAAAGCACTCCCACCGCCTTCCCATCCCTGTCAAGAGCCCGCGAAGGCTCTCCAGCGAACGGCAGCAACGGCCGTCATAGCTCTGCCAAGCGAAGTCCAGTCGACGATGCGGTGTTGACTGCTTTACCTGATCAGAGGTGCGTTCCTAATCCAGCTTATGCAGCGTTGCTCGAGCTCAAGCCTCATCTTGGCGCTCACTGCAGCGAGTCAGCTCCTTGGTGTACAGGGAGATGCCTATGCCGAGTTGTGCTTAGCGCGCTAGATTTTGATAATGTGGGCTAACGTCTTCGTCCCGAATTTAGCTCGGTTTCAGCGCTCGATCGTTGGTTAGCCGCGCAACGTGGCACAAAAACGTTACAGAAGAAGAGCAGCAAGAGCAGCGGCGGGTTGAATGTCGTCGACGAAGAACCCGAAGAGGCGGTATAATGGTACGATGAAGTGATGTAGGTTTATGTCGATTCTGTTATACCCATCTTGAGCAGCGCCTGTGAGACGACATTGGCGTTTGAGAGCATGTATCGAAGAGGCTGTCCATCCGTGTAGCACCCATCGAAAAGCATTGATGGTGGACCCTGAGGCTGCTTAGACTTACCGGCACTCCTCAAGTATCCCGAACTTCAACCAGTCATACTGTCGCGGGCAATCTGCCGCGCCCGAAGCTTTTGCTCCAGCCTTCCGGATGTGTTCGTTGGAAAGTTCCACTGTTTAGTGTGGTTTCTGATTCATGTGAATGGTGATCAGCTATTTCGTATGCCGGTCGTGGCCTGTGTCGTAGTCTGGACAGCTTGTCGAGTACACCTCATCTTTCATAGGCACTGGACATAGGTGCAGCAGGAGGTGTCCATCCCCGACTTCTCCTCTTGCTTCTTTTCCTGTGGCCTCGTCCCACGCTTTCCTCATCATCTTCCAGGACCATACTCTCCTTCCTCGCTCTGATCCCTCTCCGGGCCTCTTTGAGCGGTGCACCGAACCTCGGATCCAGAATGGCAGGATCGTCTTCGGTGGGCAATTCGAGCGAGACCATACTGAAATAGTAATCCAGCACTTCTGGGTACCGTAGACAGCTCCTTCGCCAGTCCTCGTCGACTCCCGCTTTGTAGTTCGCATTGGCCTGGTGGATTTGAGTCTGCAAAATGTGGAGCTGAGAAGGATGAATCGGTGGATTGCCTTGAAAGCGCTGGTAAAGCGTGAAGCAAGGGAGTGTTTGAATGTAAGCGACGTGCTGTTGGTAACGGGCTGCTCGGAGCTGGTGAAATGTAGCTATCACTTGGTTGCGAGCATGCCCCAGCACCCAGTCGCTGCTTCGTTAGCGAGCCTCTAAGGCTGTTGAGGGTCACAAGACTTACCGTATGGCTCGCATCCCATTCCATCTCTTCTCGGCCTGATCTACAGCCAGCTCGAGTCTCTGTCCTTCATGGGGGCACTCCGGGAAGGGTGGAGCGCCGCAAATCGCACAAGAAGCCTCTATTTCCGGTGAGATCGCCCCAAGATCCATAACGGCTTGAGTGGTGAAATGATGAGCAAAGTCTGAGGCTAGAGATCTTCTACGGTGTCACTGTATTTTGCTACACCAATCTGTGGAGTACCCAGGCAGTGACGAGTCCTATGAGTGTCGTATTGGGATAGAAGCAGATGTGTCATCACGTTGAGCTTGCCGTCATGATAATTCAGAACACATGTTCTGCTAGTACCTGCATGAGAGCTGTCCGCGTGTCTCCATTCCTCTGCTGCCTATGCAAGACTGTGTTCGGACTTGCAATGGAAGGTTTGTCCGATTGGGCTATCGTGCAGCGTATGCGTTGGCGGGCAAAGCGGCGTTGAAACGTGCAGTAGTAGGCCCATGGCGGTTCGCGAAGCGAAAGGGCGGAGGTCTTGTGATGATGGGTGGGCCTTTGATAAATGAGAGGTATTGTGAACATTCATCAGAAGATGGTATTAGGAACACCTCTGCAAGAGGTCAATACTTTAGCCGGCCTTGGCGGCAGGGATCGTGCAAAGTGCCGATTCTGATAGTGCCTTTACAGCTTGCTTCAACACCAATAGTGAAGTACATGAATCATGTTTCCCGCGATGTTAAGGCATCGTCTTCGATTCTTGACTGACATAAGCCGATCCCATATATTCACCTCACCGTAGATGAGGGAGTACTGAATGGCATGTGGACCGAGCCAACAGTCCCAACAGCAGCGAGACATGATACAAGAGCAGCGGCTATTTACCCATAAATTGCTTATGACGCAGCATTACAAGTCCTCAAATCCGCCGCCAGGCCAAGCTGATCAGCGACTGCGTGCTCGACAGAGATCTGAAAATTACCTGTTGCCACGGTTGGGAGCATGGGGCTGAGCACCTCCAGATCCACGTCCTGCAGGCATCTCTAGGTCGCCTTTCAAGCTGCCTGGGCCTTCAATAGCTTTCTGACTTCCGATTGAATGGCCTCGCTCATCTCCTTTGTCCCAGCCTTGCCTCCAAGATCTCCTGTCCTCACTTCCAGTCCACCGTCAGCCTTGTGGTCGAGTACCTTTTCCACAGCCTTCTCTACCACTTCGGCTTCGCGATGCATATTGAAGCTATATCGCAACATCAATGCTAAGCTCAGCACTTGTGCCACGGGATTCGCAAGACCTTTCCCAGAGATATCAGGAGCAGAACCATGCACGGGCTCGTAAAGACCAAGGACACCACCCACGGAATTGCGACCAAGTCTGTGGTCTTGTGTCGCTGGCGAGAGTGGAGCACCAGCTAGGGAGGCTGAGGGTAGTAGGCCCAAGGAACCCGTCAATCCACCAGCTTCGTCGGACAAGATGTCGCCAAAGGTATTGTCTGTCAGGATGATCCCGTTGAAAGCAGTCGGTTTCGTGATCAATAACATAGCTAGGCTGTCTGCCAATTGGTCGCGGATCTGGACCTTCGGGAACTCCTTGTCGAAAATTTCGTGAACAATCCGCCTCCACACTCTGCTGTTGGCCAGCACATTTGCCTTATCTGCGCTCCACACTGGGAGTGGTGGGTCGTGTTGCATAGCGAGAGCACCTGCAACTCGAGCCACCCGTTCAATCTCTGGACGGCGATATTCCCAAGGGTCGCAACCATAATCGGCTTCTTCGATCTTGTTGCCAAAGTAGGCTCCGCCGCAATTCTCGCGGATAAGGACGAAGTCCACGCCAGATATGAGCCCAGATTTGATCGGAGATCGCTCGATGAGAGCCTTGGACGCGAAGTTGCAAGGTCGAAGGTTGGCAAAGATCTGGCAATCACGATGATAATTAATGTTTCGCCATAATCATGATCAATCCACTCGACCTTACCTCCATCCTCTGCCGTATCCTCAGCAGCCCGCTTTCAGGATTCGGCTGTGCGGTCCCCTACAGGGGAACATTAGGACTCATATGTAGTACCCAACGGTTGTAAGTGTCAGTATACGCACCCATTCGGGCCCTCCTGCGCTGCCAAAGAACACAGCATCGACCTGCTCGCACTTTGACAAAACTGCCTCCGTCACCGAGTCCTTGTGTTTGTCCAGACTAGCACCGCCGCAGAGATCAAAGTCACGTTGAAATGACGCGCCAGTGGATTCCTCGATGATATCAAGAATCTTCAGTGCTTCCGTGACGACCTCAGGGCCAATATGGTCGCCGGGAAGCACCAAGATCTTGCCGCCTCTAGGCACAGTATTGCTAGTATTAGTTGTTGACATGCTCCTTATCAAGAATCTTCAGTCTGTCTATACTGTATCACTTGAATGCCAGCAAAAGAGTCTTTCCACTGAGACAGGCGTTCGAGTAGCTTGTTAAGGCAAGAAAGCTCAGCCTCTTGGAGCTTCTAGTATGTATTGAATTGGATCGTCCACGTCTTTGCCGTCAACGGACCCCTACACAATGCGCTGCGAGTACATGGGCAGGAGTCCGCAGACGATACTGAGCTTCCCCTCAAGCGACAGGCGCCGACATCGGCGCAACTCCCAGAAGCTGTTATTGGCATCGACAACCTTCTCAGGCTGCTCGCATGGCTTGATGGCTGCACATGAAGCTGCTCTTGATGACGATGGTCGCGATATCCATGAAGCATTCTGTGGGGAGCTTGCCACTTCGTTTCGATTCTAGACCGTATTGTCGTATTTCCATATGCGGCGGTCTCTTACGGTATATTCCGGTCGAATTATGCCTAAAATAACGCGACGAGCGATGATACATTTCTGTTTCGATGTACTTTGATTCATCGTAATCCCATAGTGTCACTGTCGACGATTGTCTACTTGACATCCTGTATGCGTAGGACGGTCGTCAAGATGGCAGGAGATATTGCTGCATCGCGCCACTACGACACGATTGTGCTGGGAGCGGGAATCGCAGGCCTGTCGTGTGCATCGAGACTGCACAGTCATGACCACTTCAAGGGTCCTGGGAGAGTGCTGGTCCTTGAGGGGCGAGACCGCATTGGCGGTCGTATCAATAGTGTCCACGTCAATGGTTGTCGGCTCGACAGTAAGCCTAAAATTAGTTGTGTTATGTTAGACAACAGTTTAGATGGAGGCTGACTCCCAGACGATTAGCTGGCGCAAACTGGATACACGGAGTAGGGACTGACGAGGAACCCAACCCGCTCGTAAACATCCTACCCCATAAGAGATTCAGACAGCTGCAAGGAAGTGTTGCATTTCGTGCGCCTCCTGACGATCTGAGCAAAGCTGAGACTCATGGTGACGATGATTGGGTCAAGCTATCTTCACCAGGTTCGTCGTCTGATCTCCCACCATCGAAATCTCTAAAACCAGATCGGATAGTGCCTGCAGAACATGGAGCAACGATCATGGGTGCCCTGTGGGGAATGCTGGAATCCCTGCACGAAGTCGCGAGTGACACACCTGCTGGACTGGCGAAAGATACTACCATGCTCGAATCTGTTGCGAAAAGCAAGCTTTTGAAGAGTGCTTTTCGAGAACTTCCCAAGGATCTGCATCGCACTCTCTCCGCCATGCCACAGTTCATTGAGAATATCGAGGCGGCACCATTGGCAGCCCAGTCTGCCGAGCATTCGGGTGAGCCTGCCATGGGCCTCCTCGAATATGCCCTAGATGACTTTGATGGCGATCAAGTGTTCCTCCAAGATGGATATCTCGCCGTGATTGAAGAAGTTGCCAAAGAGCTCATTGCTGCGGACCTCGTGCGGACGAATGCAAATGTCAAGTGTATACACTGGCATAGCAACCCGATCAAAGTCGAGACTAGCGACGGTGACTATCTGGCCGAACAGGTTGTGTGCACCTTACCTCTCGGTGTATTGAAATACTCTCCTGCTCCTCTGTTTGAACCGGCTCTACCGAGCGAAAAGCAAAATGCGATCACCAGCTTGGGTTATGGCACACTCGACAAGATCTTCCTGACATATAATGGACCTTGGTGGGCCGAGGAGCCGTACATCTCCATATATCGAAATGGTATCATAAGACCGCCATTTGCTGCAGATGGCGGGTCTAAACAAGGCGACGATGTGCTACCAGCGCCGGATTCATTCATGGGCTTCACCAATGAATTGCCTGGCATCGAAATCAACGAAGACGGTACCTGTACTTCTGGCTTGCGTGTGTTATCGTTCATTAATCTGCACAATCTGACAGGGTATCCCGTCTTGTCCGCTTTTGTATCCTGCTCAAATGCAACACACGTGGAGTCTTTATCTGACGAAGAAAACAAGCGAATTTTGCACAGAGCTCTGACCGCTTGGCTAGGCCGAGAGCCGCCAAAACCTACGGGAGTATATGTTACTCGCTGGGCACAAGATCCACATTCGCGTGGCAGCTACAGCCATATGATCACTGGACTTTCTGAGACTAAGCACCGCGAATCGTTCCAACAGCCAATCTTCAACAGCAAGGGCGCGGCACTTCGCTTCGCAGGCGAGCATACTAGCCGTAACCACTTCGCCACGGCACATGGGGCGCTAATGAGCGGTTGGCGAGAGGCCGATAGCATCTTGAAGGGTCTGGAGCAGGCTCCTAGAGGGAAAAGCATGGACCGTGCTATGCCCACAGCACATTAACATTGGCACGACTACCAAATTCGACTCCACCATTTCGCAAACCTTGCCATCGCGTTCGCCCACATCTCATCCCTTGGACGAGGTGCTCCTCGCCAGGCCTTGTCGATCTCCATAAGCAGGACCACCAAAGTCCAACCATGCGTTAGGCAAATCCATATATCCGACACAAAGAACCCTGCGCTCACCACCTGCCACCAGTCACTAGGGCCTCTGACACGAATCGCTAGCCTCACCATGGCCAAAATAAATAATGCCGGCCAAAGAAAGAACAAGTTAAGCCACCAAAACTTGCTCCCTCTGGATAGATCAAGGACTATAGCAATCGCGCTGGAAATGGCTGTCAATGTTGCGGTCGCGACATTGACTTTGCATGGGATGCTGCGAGGATTGGTCGGATTGATGAACAGAGTGCGGTGGCATTGAGGACACCAGTTCTTGTCGCTATCGAACCAGCTTGAGAGGCAGGCTTTGCAGTAAGTGTGTTTACATTCTGGTTGGACGGCGTTTTCGAGGCCACCTTGGCAGATCGGACATTCTTCGTCTTCTGTTGGGGCGACCGGAGGCCCTGGCAATGTTGCCATAAAGGCGCGTTTGGATGGCAGAGGCTTTCCGTCTTCGCGCCAACCACGTTCTGCTGGGAAGAGGCCAGAATATAATGTGGCGTTCATAATAGCCGCGGTGAGGAAGAATGGCACGGCTTCTGCGTACTCCTGCCGTATGGCGGACCATGACATGACCTCAAACATCTTGTGCTCGCCTGTGATGGTCAGTGACTGCAGGGGAGCTGCACTGAAAATGATGGATATATGTACAGCGCACTGTGGCTGAGCAACGAAGTTGAGAGGATGAAGAAGGTTCAGCGGTGCAACGATGATCCCGTCGATCTTTGCCTCCGTGGAACACTAGGCAACAACCAATAGTGTACTTTCATTATATCTTTCTATTCACGATCGCTGTTTATGTGACCGAATATGGTGCGGCAATTATGGCAATTGAGCAACAAATGATAGATCCATCGGTGTTCTGGAGACCATTGAATCCAATCCGTCAGTGCAATGATTGACGACGGATGTGTTTGACAGGCTGATAAGGGTGACTCCTTACGAGCATTCCAATACTTGAGTAGCGCGAGCTAGGCTGAACTGATGCTTCCTAGGTTGACCTTTGGACGGGCGCAAGTCGATCACCGACAACTCGACCAGTCTACGAATTGGCAGATTGAGAGAAACACTGCCCACCCACGAGAGCTTACGACGTAAGCATATCGACAAAATTTAGGGTCACATCTCCGGACGACCTTTCTGTCTACCAGCGAGCCAGTGTCGACCATGGTCCGCCTTGGTAGCCTCGCTTTCCTTCTCCTCTGTCAGACTCGCAACAGAACCCAGAACGTTTGTTTCGACAGTCCAGAGATCCGCCCCATACTTCACTCTCGGGCCTCACGAACCAGGAGCCGGGAAGACTGGCGACGGCATTGCCTCCGGCGGTGGGTTGCAGTAACAGTCACACCCTGCCGGATCAGCCCAATGGCTCTGGAAGACCATGCCGTTACACTGTATCGCGGTCATTAGCAGCTTGCTCCAGATTAAGACTCATCTTGAATCAAGGGCATAGACCAACATTTTCTTTGCATTTATCGTTGCAAGGTAGCACGAATTCCGTACCACAATTGCCTGCGCCGTCCCATGGTGCAGCGTAGCAAAACGTTTCACGCACGCCTGCTGCGACTCCTGTGATGGTTGAAGCCATCAAGACCAGGCTGAGGGAGAAGGCATGCATGGTAGGTCGTTGCTGCAGTGGCACGGTATCGCTCGTTGTCAGTCGCACTCGGCATGGTATTGATGATCCAAGCAATGGTTGAAATGCTTGGGAGGCTTGGTCTTTTCATCGATTCGAGCTGTGTCAGTCCACATCGTCGTGGCGAGGGCCAGCGATACACTAGTGTCACCATCACGAGGCCGAAGTGTCCACGATGAAGTGCCTCGAACGCCCTCTTTCATTTCAAGCGTTAGGTAACAACAAGAACGCCAGGACCACGAGCTGGCCTGAGGGCATGTCACTGTTGTCCTCGTTCTCTGCATCAGGCTGCCCACGAGTCTGACCTAGGATGAAGCATCGTGCGATCAACAGCGATATGCACTCCTATGAAGTCGTTTCTTCAAACGTGCACTGTCCACGTAGAAATTGCTTTCGACGAGTAGGTCCCAGCGCTCGCTGATGGCTAGCTGCATGACATCGTCTGAGACCTGGCTCCGCAAGTGCAACGGCGCTACGCGTAGCTACAGGAATGATCCAGCCAGATTCGCACGAAGGCGATTCAAAGTAGTCCGAGCATTCAGTGAAGGGATGGCAAACCTGGATCCGTAGAGTCTCGGGCCTTGCAGATTGATCTATCTGCCCGCGTGACTCGCGCACGGTGCTGAATGCAGAGCGGTGCTTGAATCTTATATTGGCCACACGCGGTATTGGCCACCCGCAGCATTGATTCAGCGCCTGATGGTCGAAGCCAGGCAAATTCGAGTTATGGCCCATCCACTGTGCTTCTTGACATTATCCATTGTTGAGACCCTTCGCAAAGACGTCCACCGATGACTTTTTGCGATGGATTCTTATTGTGATGCTTGGCTGACGCGCGCGATTGCCAGTGCGAGACCAAGGCAGCTGCTGACTGACACACCTTGCTCCTTCTCCAACGGCAAGCAAAGAGCTCAACCGACTGATGAAAGATGCCTCGTTGAGGTGGACCAGCAAAAATTGCGCCGCCTACGAGCCAGTCAGTAAAACACGCCTGGAGAATTAGACTCGTGTTGATCAGTACTTACCAAGGCCCCCGAAGGAGACTTGTGCCTTTCCCATACCGCGCTGTGCAATGCAGAAGGTCAAGACAGAAGCAAGGATTCATGAGCACCCGCTTCGCAACAACTGATGCAAGTCAGCAAGATGGTAGTCAGAGTGTGGGTAGGGTCAAAGACTTGCGGTAAGTATGGAAAGAAAAGATCGTTTGGTTCTGGAAGCTGGAGTTGGTTGTGCTCGCGAGGGACGCTAATGGACAGTCAGCAAATAAGTCGTGGCACGGATGCACAGTTTCTCCGCTAGCAAGAGCCTTCGGCGCGTGCCTCCAGCTGTCATTGAGAAACTCCAAGACCAAGTGGAGCGACGACTCAATGCATTGAGGTGTGCTCAGTGACTTGCCACTCGTTATCTTGTGGCAAGGCATGGTACACTTTAGCTTTGTCCAGGGCCAACGTCCGGCATCAAATCTCTAGTATTGGCCAGATCTGAGCCATCAGAGCACTTACTGAACCCAACTCCTATGCTGTATGACCTTCTGTCCCTGATTCAACCAACACAGACCGCCATTCTCCACCTCATGCCCTTACCCCTCAACTTCCCTCACCCCAGCATCGTCCGTCACCAACTTCGCCGCATTGAAATCCTCCGTCGTCGGCAACTCCACATGCACATTACTCGCCACTGCCATCTGCATCTCAACCTGCGCCGCCCTCACCTCCAAGACATGCCCGCCGGCCTTCCTATCCGCCTCAAGAAAATGCAAATGCTCGCCCGCGACACCAAAGCCCTGCCAATTCTTCGGCGTCCGGAAGCCAATGATCGTCCCTTTCACGCTTTCGTACTCTTCCACCGACTGCTTCTTTCCCAGCTCAGAAAGGGGTTGGCCTTTATACTCCTGGCCTCGGACCGTCCGACACTTGAGGTAGTCGAAATGGCCGTTGATGCGATAAGTCATGAAGAGGTTCTTGGCGTGGTCGTTGAATTCGTCGAGTGCATTGTCGATGTCATTTTTACCTGATAGCTTGACATTCTTCGTCTGCTGGGGTACGAAGTTTGTGCTGACGGCAAAGGGGATCTGATCAGTCTCGTCGGCCTCCCGGACATTGCCTTCAGCTTGGAGCTGGTAGACGTGGCCATCTAGGAAGAGCAATTCGCCGTTCATTCGTGCAAAGGTGCCCAGTCCTTGATTGCCTTTACTTGCCAATTTGGAGACCGGGATGCCTGTCTCGCAGACACCGTCCATCAAGGCATTGAGGAGAGAGTACTGGTAGATGTGATTTGCCTCCATTCTGATGCCCTGCTAGTATGAGAAAGTTGACAGTCCAGGTATCCTGAGCTGTGTCTTATTGTCGTCCTACCTTCAGATGATTGATTGCGACTTCTCACAATGCACTATGCATGATAATTGCATGATCTTTTACTTTCCATCCGGTCAAGCCCGAGTGTTGCAGGTGATATCGAGCAATGATGTCATGCTGAAGCACTTCATGTTCGTCAATGAATGTACAAATTGTCTGTCACGCTTGCTCGTCACCTTAGTCCATCGCATGCTTTCTTCGGTATCTTCTATCTCTGGACGACGGTACGCTCTTGTCATCAACTCATTGTAGTAGAAACCTGAGCCCGCGGTCGCCCAGTTCGGTGCTTTAGTTCTCGTCCATGCTGAGCCATGCCATCTGACTCTCAGCCCACTCACGCATATCGTCGTCCATGTCGGCCACGCCGTCGTCAAGCTCGAACACCTTACCAGTGCCACCTGAAGGCGCAACATTCTTCCTGACTCTACACACTGCTGGCCCCGGCTGTTCAATGACCGACGATGGCACTGAGCTTACTGGTGTCTCGCACCCGATCTGCGGTTGAGCTGGTGAAGTTGTTCTCGTGTCGGTGTGTCGGTCGGAGCCTGCAGCAGTGATCAGTCCTGAGTGCATTTATACTAGGATGTTCGACTTACTGTTCGACGACTCGCCAGCAGCGCTGCTTGGTGCCCGCTCGATCAGTTGTTGAGTCCGTACCAACCCGTTCTGCTCTGCTGTCTGCCCTCTGAGCCTTCTGACAACGGCCTGACGGAAGTCTTCCGGCAATGGCTGAGGCTTGGGGGCATGCATGGCTGGTGGAGCTTGCGAGTGCGAGCTTGCAGTCTCGAACACAGGCCGCTTGCCAAGGGCTTTGGCAGAAAGTGTGCGTGCCCCGGCTGATGCCATCGTAGATGCCACATTAGCATCGCCGTTGTGAAGATGCTCACGCACACGACTACCCGTCCAGTCGACATTCGGATTATCGCGCAACAGCTGCGCCAGGTCTGTCTGAGACAGGCTGATGTGGACTTGCTCTTTGAGCCCTTCTTCGGGCACGTGAACAGTCACCGCTGGCCTCGGACGGGCGAGCGCGACAGCGGCGGGTCGCCTGAAAGGCTGATTGGTCTCCTCATCAGTACTTGCTATATAAGTGTAAGGGTATCTCTTCTTCCACTCTTCATAGCTCACGCCCAACTCTTCCGGCCTTGGGATCTTCGACTTGACTGCCGGTGATGGAAGTTGTCGGTCCAAGGCAGACCCGTCTCCCCGTGCTGTTGATGGGCCTGCACATGGGTCAGTCGTTCCTTTTTGTGACTGTGCACTCGATCCAGGAGTGCTTCCAATTGGTGACCTGTCCTTGTCTCCAGCTTGACGAGGCACACACAACATGGCATCGCGATCGGCATGCCTTGGCTTATATTGCCGGCGATCTGGCACGCTGGCGTCCAAGGCCGTCATGGACCTCGAGGTCAAGACTTTTTGTGTCGAGATCTTCGTGTCCCTGAGGCGCGAGACCGCGCTTCTCAAGCTGTACTTGTAGCATTTTTTTCGTGGCGCTGGGCCTGCCAGTGCATCTGGATCTTGCTGGGCCGCTGCCTGCTCGAGGATCTCTGAGACAGGACTGTCGTTCATCTCGCTCGGGGTCCTAGACATTATGTGAATGGGCGAAGCAGTTGAAATAACGTTTGAATCCTGCCAGACGTGATCAGCGACGGGAGCAGCTGTGCTTCTGATGACGGACGTACCTGAAAATGAAAGAGAGCCTCAGTATAGCTGGATTGCCCCAAGACTACAGATGTTGCGCTTAGTATAGGTCGTCAGAATTGTCTATGCAAAGCTGTCTTGTCGAAATGTTGCTGTCGACTGCGCGCGAAATGCAAGTATCAGCGTGCGACCCAAAGGCCCAAGGACCTGAGAATCCACACACACTGCGAAGTCGGTGGGCTGACCACCCTATCTAGTCGGGCGTGAACTCCGCATCAGCTCCACATGTGTTGAATGGTCCGCTGCTCCATAGAGGGTGGTGGTAAGAAGTAATGCAGCCAACTAGGCGTCAGCAATTCGCAAGCTACCGAAGTGATTGGTATCGCCACTTTGCATGTACGACAAGGCCTTGGCATGTGAACAGGCACGATTTGTTCTTCAAATTTCGTTCTATCGCTCCAATGCGTTGGGGCTTTGCCTACCATGTACGTTAAATAAGCGGAACCTGAGGTTTGCACTTACTACGTCGAAGCCAGCTTTTCACACCATGACAGCAGCATATTTGTTCAGGCGCGTCGCTGGCATACCTCATTGTGCTAGTTATACATACTGTACCCAGCCGAGCCTTGGTCAGCTTCAGCGGCTGCTATCGTACCACCCGTGCCACCACTCTTTGAAGTCGTGGTTCAAGCAGTATCCATGCTATCATCGTCCCTCTTCTTATCCTCCGGCTTCTTGACCTCTGTACTCTGCCCACCAGTCTGACTCGCGCTGCCTGCCACGTCTCCGTTACCATCTACCTCTGGCTTCGAGCTCGATCCACTTGCCTCACCCTCCTTGCCTTCCTCGGGTACGCTTTCTAGCTGCGTCTTGCCCTCTGCCTCGTCCCTTTGCTTCTGCTCCCGTGCTTGCCTCTCTCGCTCCTCCTCCATACTCATACGAAGCACAAGCGCTAGTTCCGGGTCCAAGTTCGGATCCACGCCGAACTCGAAGCTGTCTCCTCCACCAGTACCTGCACCGCCTTCTGCGCCTGCGCCATTTGTCGCTGCCCCACCACCTTCACCTGCAAGTATCGGTGATGCCACGATAGAGTCTGAGAGCAGGTTCGGACCTGGTGGCACGATCTCCAGATGTGAGCCATCACCACCCTTGACATTCTCGTTGAAAGCCCGTAGCTTGTCCAAGTTGTCATCTGTCAGGTCGCCGAATGCAATTAGATCAATGCTCGTATTGTTCTTCTTCATCTTCCTCGCCAGCTTGACTAGCTTGTCCTTGCTCTCTTCGATGGGCGAGCAGACAAACACAATCACCCGTTGCCGCTGGCTCTTGTTCTGTCGGTGCTTGAGGGCGAGCGAGGCGATCATGATGCCGGTGTAGAGGTGTGACTGTCCCTTGACTTTGGTCCGGTGCAGGCCGTCAAGGATCTTGCCGGGATTGGTAGTGAGGGTGGTGAGGACTTCGGGGCCAGAGCCGCCCATGCTCATCAGGCCGACGGATGACTCGGGATTGGACTGCGTTTTCGAGTGGAAGATGAGGTTGGCTGTATCGGTCTGGGCTTCCCAGCGTGATGGGACGTAGTCTCCGTTGCGTGCGCTCTCGCTGTTGTCAACGACGATCATCGTTGCCTCCAGCACCATCGTGGCGGCGGGGAGCAGCTGGGCTCCAGGTAATGTGAGAAAGCGGTAGAGGTGAGAGATCGGTCTTGATCTGGTATGTCGGGTCGCAAGAGTCTTTGTGGATGGTATGGGTGATGATGTCTATGTCGTGTGAGGCTCGTCTGTTGAAGGTCGGATGCATGTGCTCCAGCTTGATGCACGGCGGGCCTGTCCGCTAAAGTTAGCTAGCTCCATCGCACGAGTAAACATTGTATCACATGCATATCAACAACATTGAACAGTTCGACATAAAATACACTTCCCATTTGAGACATCCGGAAACAGCGACACGCCTCTTCAGTACAGCAATACACGCGAGCGGAACCGACATGCCTCCTAAGAAACAACAGGCGCCGCTCGCCTCTCCCTTCGCCGAACAGCGGATACCATCGATGCGCGGCCTCGCATCTGTCCCCAGCAGAACGGACGAAGACGCGCACACACCAGAGCAGCGCAGCCCGGCAAAGAAGGTGGCGGGAATCACACAGGCGCAGAAGCAGGCACTTATAGACAATCTGCAACTAGAGAGTATGGCTACCATAACACCATTTTGTGGTTAGAGCTGACGCGCCGCATAGTCACAGAACGAGCACGCAAGCTTCGAGCACAGTATGCGTTGCAAGCGCAAGGTCTCAAAGCGCGTCTGGAGATGCGCGTCAACCGGATACCCAGTGCACTTAGGAAGAGGAATATCCAGGAGCTGTATGACGAGCACATCCAGAAATCCAGACCTGCACCTGCAGCTCCAGTGCCCGCGAAGGATGCTGCACCTGCCGTACCGCCCCGTTCACCTCTCAGGACTGGTTTCAAGAGGCATAGGTATGCGCAATGTCAGTGGCAGGGTTAAATCGAGCTAACATAGTATTAGCGACGCCATGGAGGTACATGAAGACAAGGAGAATGAACCAGCTGAGGACTTGGCCAATCCGAAGAAACGCGCGAAGACTACCACAGTTGCGAACACCAAGGCTGCACGCACGGCATCGAAGAAGCTCGCTCCTCCAGCAGCAGCACCGCCCAAAGTCCTATCACCCAAATCGCACAATTCACGAACCTACCCACAATCACCCTTCAAGACCACATCTTCAACGAAGCTTAGCATGGGTCGCCCAGCCAGCCCAGTCAAGCCATCCAATCTGGCGCCTCCGAAACCGACGACACGACCAGCGAGTCGGCAGACCAAGCGTGGGGCAGCAGCTGGAGCAGAGACCCAGGGTCGCAGCAGTGAGGCCAGTGATACTAGCAATGGGACAACCATCGTGCACAAGGTCGGAGCGAAGAAAGCGCCAGCAGCCGCGAAGAAGCCTGCTGCGACTACGAAGACGACAGCGGCAAGTAGAAAGGCGGCTACTGCAAAGAAGGAGAGTGCGCCTCCTCCAGCGGCTACAGCAGGCGGAAGGACGCTAAGGAAGCGAGGCTGATTCCGTGTAATGACTTTATGATTTCTTGTATGAGCGTCTGGCAGCGGCATATATGGGTTACCCGAAATGCTATGGCGGCTCATCATTCTGCGGCGTATCTGACAGCGCCTTCAGATCTGCTTCTGCCTTGTCGATTCGCTTCAGCAAGAATGACAGCGTCGCGTCCCTTGCCTTCTCCAGAGCTTTTAGCCTATCTAGAGGCATGGCCGTGTAATCTACGATAGGTGCTGATGCAGGCGTCTGAGATGATGACTGCCCTGCTTCTGTACTCTTTGACTGCCCACTAGCAGTGCCCTCAGCCTCACACTTCGTCTCATCTACTCCAGCAGTCAATCGTTTAACACCAGCCATGATGCCCTCCTTGACCTGCCTCTCCTTCTTCGCCGCCAAATCTCTCAACACCAGAATACTCTCGTCTCTCTTTCTCAGCACACCCTCCAACCTTCTCTTTTCCACACTCTCCAGCTCCACCTTCCTCTTCTTTGCCCTCTCTTCTCCCTCTCGATCCAACCACTTCCTGATCGCCTCTCTCGCACACCTCTCCATATGCTCGAACCTCACCGGTCCAAGCATAACGCCTCCATACCATCGCGCCACCACACACGCGCCTACGACCTGCAAGCTCTCGAGCACCTTCTCTACTTTCTTTCCGCCATATTTCTCGCCGTCATCGTCGTGGTCAAGTTCGTATTGCGGTTTGCCAGTGAGCGCGCGTTGCTTGCTTTCGACGCGCCATGCAAGGATCTTGTGGGAGGCGGCCTTGATTTCCGGGAGATTTTGAAGGGCTCGTGGAGCAGCTGTTGGTGAGAAGTAGCCTATGAAGGTTGATGAGCGGTCTTCGATTGGGCCGGATTTGAAGACGGTGGTAAGATCGATGGGGTCTTCGGAGGTGCCTTTGCGCTTCTGAGCCATAGCCTCAGGCGTATAGCCCTCATTGAGCTACATGTTTGGTGACAGACACGGTAATGATAGGTGGGAGGTAACGAGCAGCGCGGATAGGGCCGACTCTTTCACATGACAATGATGTAATTAGATGACTATGCGATGGCGTACCTGCAGCTACATGGTAGAAGCCGGAGCTGCACGGAACCATTTTGCATTCGATCAGACCACCGGGACGATATTGTAGACTTGTCGGGCTGCGCATAAAACATAAGGAAACATTGGTGGCTGATAGAAAAACTATTTTACTTTGCTCCATCGCGCCTTCCGCATTTGTTCTTCACCAGAAACCAGTATGGCGAGTCAAGAAGAAAAGCAGGTCGCCAAGATCATTGTTGCGAGCATAGACAATGCCGGTGTGCGCGTGGTCTTTGGTATTCCTGGAGCGAAGGTAGACGCCATCTTCGATACTCTATCAGACCATCCAGAAATTCGTCTTGTCATTTGCAGACATGAACAAGTGAGTCAATTGATTGTCAAGCTATAATTCGATCGTCACGCTGACTTGGAAAAATCTTAGAACGCAGCTTTTATGGCCGCCGCTGTGGGTAGGATCACTGGCATTCCTGGCGTGGCAATCGCAACATCTGGACCTGGAGCGGGAAACTTGACGACAGGACTGGTAACAGCAACGACAGAAGGCGATCCAGTAGTAGCGATAGTAGGCTCGGTGCCCAGGTTGCTCAGCACGAAACATACACATCAATCCATGAAGGCCTTGGACATACTTGGACCAACCAGCAAGACAGCAACTGGGATCGACGTCGAAGACCAAGCAGCAGAGGTAGTGCTCGCCGCCTTCCGCGCCGCTGCCACAAATCCCAAAGGTAGCTGTGTGGTTTCATTGCCCATGGACGTCGCCGCAGGCAAGTCGAAAATCATCGAGTTCCCGCCATCGGCATTCAAGGCACCGCTCTTTGGCCCAGCGCCTAAAGCAGAGATCACCGAGGTAGCAAGCATGATCAACAATGCAAAGCTTCCTGTGCTGTTCCTTGGGCAACGAGCAAGCAGCGCTATCGTTGTGGGCGCAGTCCGGAAGTTTCTGGAGAGGCATCCAATTGCCGTGGTCGAGACATTTCAGGCTGCAGGTGCTGTGTCGGAGTCCCAGGCGAAGCAGGTCTTCTACGGGAGAGTAGGTCTGTTTAGAAATCAAGTTGGTGACCGCCTGCTTGCGAAGTCAGATTTGATCATCACGCTGGGTTACGATCCAACGGAATACGATGCCAACGCCTGGAATCCGGATGGTAAGCTCAACATTGTCCACGTTGACTACACATCATGCGACTACGGTGCATATTACCACCCAGTGATGGAGCTCCTTGGATCAGTAAAGGAGAACATACTTGCCCTAAGTGAGGAAGTCCAGCATGTAGAGAACCCAGCAAACCATCCTTTCACCAACTCTCTCAGCAAGGAGCTCACTTTGTGGCAGGAGCAAGTGGACAGGCAGAAAGGACACAACGGCCTCGTGCACCCGCTCCAGTTTATCACGGCTCTACAGAAACGTGTGTCAAAGGATACTACCGTGACCTGTGATGTAGGAACCGTCTACATCTACATGATGCGCCATTTCTACGCCTACGAGCCACGAAAGCTTCTTTGCTCCAATGGTCAGCAAACACTCGGCGTTGGCTTGCCTTGGGCAATAGCTGCCTCGCTGACGCAGGAGCCACCTTGCAGTCAGAAAGTCGTATCTTTGTCTGGCGACGGCGGCTTCATGTTCTCTTCCCAGGAACTTTCGACTGCGGTCCTACAAGGATGTAACATTACGCACTTTATCTGGAATGACGAGGCGTACAACATGGTGGAGTTCCAAGAGGAGATGAAGTATGGTCGCAGCAGCGGCATTCGTCTCGGTGGTGTCGACTTTGCGAAATACGCGGAGGCATTTGGAGGTAAAGGGTTCAATATGAACACGAGTGACGATATCGAGAGGGTGATGAATGAGGCGCTGGCGCACAAGGGCGTCAGTCTGGTCAACGTCAGGATCGACTACAGCCATGCCAAGGATCTGGCTGGTGGTTTGATCAAGGACAGCGTTGGCTAGCATGTCCGGACATGTATCGACTTTACGCAGGCAATCTGATATGGTTCTGTTTTAGCGTTACTATGAAGCTTTGATTTTCATACAGCTACTTTACACCCAACCAAAAGCCCTGGGGTATCATAATTGAAACATGCAGTCTGGCCAATTTTCTCAAGAGCGACCGATGACGCCAAATCTGATCAGTTCTGTGCTTACAGAACGAAAGCAGCGAGAGCGCCAACGCCGAAAAGACCAGCAGCCGCGGCATGAAGCTTGTCTGCGCCAGAAGTGCCGGTCGACGTTGCGACAGAGGCGGAGGCGCTGGTAGAAGCGTGGGTGGCGGAGCTGCCGCTGGTCGTGGTTGTCATGGTAGACGAGCCAGAGTTTGAGGAAGACGCAGACGCAGACGCGCTGCTAGAGTGCGATCCGCTGCTCGTCGTGGCAGCAGCAGCAGCAGTAGTGGTCCCAGAGCCGGTGCTCGATGAGCCCGTAGTTGCGCTCGGGGTAGATGTAGCAAGGGTACTGGAAGGAGCGCCGAGAGTGACCGAAGACATGCTGATGGCAGTTGTGATGCTGGACTCGAGGACAAAGTAAGGAGTGTAGTTGGTGATGCTCGGGTTTGAGTCATCAACAATTTCGATTGTGTAGTCTGACCCCCTCTCGATCTGTGTGGGCACGTTCCATGTGTAGTTGCCGCTGTTGGCAATTGAGGACGCGATGGTCGTGCCTTCTGCAAGATCGCTGCTGGCACCGCTTCGAAGTATAAGCGAGATGGTGCCCGAGGTTGTGGGTGTCCAGCTCAACTGCAGAGGCTGTCCGGCGGTAGCTGAGAGACCGCTGGTGGGGACGATGAAAGCGTTGTCGGCTGCGAAGGCAACGGTGGCGCTGAGGAGCGCGAAGAGGGAGCGCGTGAAATGCATGTTGACTGCTGTTTTCGTCGTAAGAGATATTACTGTGAATGGTGTGTAGACTCGTAGATATTAAGTTTGTCGCGTACAATCGTGTGTCAAGGAGTGACTGAAGCTGATGAACGTAGGAATCGCTTGAGAGCGGGAGGGGCGACGCCTATATCTATTGCAATACTTACGCTTGTGGCTCGCGTGCTCCGCGGCTCTCAGCTTGGAGAAGGGCCGCCACGATGATTTAGGGCCTCCAACTGTATGGAACGAAGTCGACCGAGATGATGGCTGAGGCGCACGCTAACGTTGAATAGTGTCGCGATCTCGAAAGCCAAAGTATTCCTGGCAGATCCCTGCAGCGGCTCTGCCGTGGACTCCGGGGAAGAAGATCCACCAGTCTGTCGAGTCTCCAGAGTCCTGAAAAAATGTCCGATTCGATGTCAGCATCGAAGCACAATCTCATGCAGCTTTGCAGCATGATAGATCTCAGTGTCGACAATGAAGTAGACTGCTCGTATACGGCTCGGCACTGATGTAGCCGATGAGATGAGCGGCGCATGCTCAGCAGCATCGCTTGGCGCTCAAATCTTACTTTGGACCCGGCCAATTTCGCACAGAGGCGCTAACAACGGGATTGCCACCAGGCGCATCCCTTTTGCCGATGACAATATCTTTGTCGAGATGGTCACGCTCCCCAACTTTTGAAATAGATACGAGGACAAAGAGTCCAGAATCGCCACCTTGAACGACCGTCACTGCTTGGTAGCCATGCTTACCCAATGAGTTCACCGGTCGATCAAGCAGTTGACGGAAGCATCTGCGGCCGCAGTCACTCAAGCAGCGGTGCAGGTCCTTTTGTAGTCAACCCGTCAATCACAACTAATAGGCTATGATTTCAAGAGCGTCCTGCCCTGCTGCGCACAAGTCAACAATCACATCAAGCAATTGGTTGATGGACTGATGGCTTCATTGTCTAGCCTGACATCGAGAGTAGACACTCTGGCGGACTGGAGAACTTGTTGATCTTGTGAGACGATTACACATTCGATGCTATTGCAGGCGTTCAATCATACAACGCTGATCCTTCGGGATACTCAGCACCCAGTAAGTCGCGGCTTGAACTTTCGTAACTACAATCGCTTAAGAAAAGTAGACAGCAGCAGCACCAAAGAGGACTGAAAGCGCAGCCGAGCCAACCTTTGCCGATGCGCCACTGGTTGCTGTAGCCGAAGCAGAGGAAGAAGCCTCAGTTGCGGAACCGCCGGTCGTGGTGGCAGCAGTGGTGTATACAGCTCCAGTGGACGTGGCAGTCGACAACGTGGCAGTGGACATCGTGGTGTTGCGGGACATGGCTGTGCCGGTGCCGGCGGTGATGGTGCCAATAGTTCCTGCCGCAGTAGACACAGTTGTGGACGAGGTGATGTTGGCGGCGGCGGAGCTGTACGTGCTCGCGCTTGCGCTCGTGCTCGTAGTGCCACTGACGCTGGAGCTGGAGCTGGAGCCGTATGAAGATGAGCCGCTCGCGCTTGCACCGGTGATCGAGAATGGGCCGTAGTAGTTGGTCTGGCCTCCCTGAGTGATCTCGAGCGCATCTGCAAGACACAACGTCAGTAAGGACTCGACACGCAGGATGTCTCGACATTTCGCGACTTACAGTCAGAGCCATTCTCCAACGAAGTGTCAGGTGTCCAGGAGTATGAGCCACCAGTAGAATCGCTTGTAAGGGTAGAGATGGTCTGGAGGTTGTTCGACTCTCCCTTCCTGAGAGTGATAGTCACAGGGCTGGAGGTATCCTGGGTCGTCTAAATGGTTGCAGATTTGTTAGAAACGTTCCTCACTTTATGATAGTACGGGAATCAATGGTATGGAGGTTCCACTGAGGTACGCAGGCACTCTCTGACGCAGCCTGAAGCGTCTAGCACCGTCATGGGCCTCAATGCTCTCCAATTTATCAACTTACATAGCCGATGGTCTGAGCCTTGCCTGCCTCAATCGTGCCCGGGACACTGGTGAAGGAAATCACAGTGGATTGAGCAGCCGCGAAAGCCGCGAGGGCACCGAGAAGAAGGCTCTTAGTGAACATCTTGCGTGTCGCGATAAAATCAAGCAGGACGTCTGCGAATATAGTCGGTCGATATCTGGGCTTCGCGTCGACGTCGAATTGGCGGGTTAAAACGAGTGTGCGGATCGATCACGTCCAGAAAAGCGACCGTGGGCTGCTGGAGAGGGGCAGAAGGGGCGTTTTAGAAACACGACGAGCACGAGGCTGCGCGAGGTTTTGAATGCTTCGTCTGCAGCATCCCTGGGGAAATTGGGCTGATTGACCTAGTCCAGGTACCTGCATGAACCTTACCGAAGTGGGGAACAGTGCAGCAGGGATGACAGGCATGAGCCAGATGGCCCTCGTGACTCGCGTGTCAGATTCATATCGGATGCGACGTCCAGGCAAACGCACGATGCGTTTGTCGGAAGACTGTCCGGCAAGGGATTCGACCTTCTATAGTATTCCCTGGGAACTTTATAGGTCATCTGATTCGAGAGCACGATCCTTCCAAGGTTGTCTCCAGAATTGCCCGGATCTGCCTTAGATGCGCTGAAATGCCGACATATGCCTTATGGTTGACCGAGATCCAGGTCGCGTTGGGACTCGAAGCCAAGGCGGAACCAAGACCAGCATAGAGTACCACTGTCGGCTCGTCCGTGGGGCGCACATTCTGGGTGTCAGTACAGACCAGTCAACTACAAGGCTTGACGGACGGCCCCCATCTAGCTCAGCATACTTGCGACGAGTCCTTTGTCTGGCTCGTGGAGGAGACGGCACCCTTGTTGGCCACAAGCTTTGACGCTGTCAGTGAATTTCTGCATTTTCATTCTCCTCAAGACACGACATGTATGAATGAGGTCTGCAAAGATAATCTGAAGTCAAGTTAACCATGACATGTACGCGCGTCGGATCCGTCTTCACACACACATTCTCCGCATGCTGTACTCCAGTCTCCACAGCTCCAACCGCTGCACCGGTCGTCTGGGAATGCTCGACAGAACGAATATGACGTACCCTCGACAACATGGACCCAAACGACGCATTGTTATAATGATACGCAGCTTCAATCCGAGGAGTGGATACGAACGACGACAACTTGTCGCAGAAACCAGCTTCAACTCGAAGTGTAGTATCCATACATCGAAAGTATCATAGAAATGCCCAGCTGGCCGCCACAGGCAGCCCGCAACATGGCAGTAATGTGGTAAAAAAGTTCGAACTCGGTGGTATCACCTTTCCTCCCTCCTCCTTCCTATGCCCAAAAAACCTCAAAAGTCCACCCCAAAAGACCCCTCACGAAAGTAGCGTACCGCATATTCGCAACACGCGAACAGATATCAACGCCAAGCTTCGCCGCAGAAACATTCGTAGCCGCCTTCAGCAGCCTTCCTTACTATATCCGACATACGAGAAAATTTTGATTGCTGCAGACGCCGAATCTCTTCTTGAGAATCAGCCGTCGTGCAGTTACGATTCCTGAGCATCAGCACCCCCTGATAGTGATCATTGGCATAAGGCGGAAATGCTGCCCAAGATCGTGCCAATGTCGAGATAGCCAAGATCTTCCACAAGGAAATCCTTCATGATCCCAGCCTCACCTAGCAGCTCTTACGCCATTCCCATAACTCTCTGCTTATCATAAGCCTGTCCGCGCATACTACTTCGGTTCGGACTCTGGTTATCCTGACTGCTCCTTCCCTCGGACGCATAGGGAAGAGCCGGTGGCGTTTGTGGATCTCCAGATCTGGGTTGCCACTGCCCATCTGCTCTGTCGCTTCCCACATGCCGTACGGAGCTCTCATTCTGCCACGCAGTCTGCATGTGCGGGTCAGTGTCGACTCGTGTCGCCACAGGCGCAGGTGACGTAGTGCCGTTGTTAGCAGAAGGTGCGCCTGGGTGCTGAGTCGTGATCGTGGGAGCTTTCGCCCGGTCGCCGTAGCGTTTCAGGATTTCTTTGGTGGTGATGTCGGCGCTGTTGCTGAAGAGTGAGGAGTCATTGAGAATTAGTGCGAGATCTTCAGGAACCTAGTGGACGTCAGTATTGCGATTGGACATTGTAGTCAACATCGACTTACCTCGCACATGCTCTCGTTGCACTCGATAAGGCTTGCTACAGCCTCAATGCCCAAGAAGCTGTCATCCACCGGTACTGAATCCTTACCACGATGTAACACGTTCGGCGTAATGACAGTGGCCAAGTTGTGAATGTCCATCTTGCTTCCGCTCTCCTCGTCGACATGCGAGAAACTCGACACCCAATTCAAGAAGGTGAAGAGCACTTCCATGGTATCTCGGTGCGCTTTGGGAAGCAAGCAGCAGGTCAGATGCAGCACTCGTCGCCGGCGATCCGAGTCGTCGATTCGCTGTGACGTGATCCAAAGGTCGTGCAGCTTGTAGGTCAACAACGGGTCCGGCAGCTCTCTCAGGAACTTCTTCAGCAATGCTGCAACCTGAACGGCATTCTCCTTGGTCAGGTCCACGTCCACGAGACCTTTGTTGTCGATGACTTCTTTCACGTCGTTGAGGCGCTTGATGTTGCCATTCTTTCGGAACACACCCTCAACAGACATGTCCATGGTCTTCATGGCGCTGACAGCCTCTTGCACCAAGCTTGGAACCTTTAGAGAGCCGGGCCCGACGCCGTCTGTGCTCTCTTCGTAATCGCGCTCGATCAGGTCCTCCAGGGGTATGCCAAAAATCGCAGCTCTCTTACCCTTTGGCTGCTTCTTCTCCTTTGGAGCAAAAGCCTTTCCAAACTTTGACCAGAAAGTCGGCCGCTTCGTCTCAATGAGATCGAGCAGCTCTTCTTGGTTGAAGTGGCCCGCCAGTAATGGCTCAAGTGAAAGCACTGCAACGTGTCGCACTATGAAGTACTCCAGCGCGGTCAATTCAGAGAAGTATCTCTTCGTTCCAGGTGGCCTCATCTCGGCTTTGTCAAGCACGTTAGGGTCAGAGAAATCCCGCGTATGGCCATTGACCAGCTTGGGCTGAGGTCCTTCGGACATCAGGTTTCGTGCATACCTCGTAGCATTAGGTCGTTGTTCTCTGGTTTGCTGCGCTTGCACAATTCGTGGGATGTCGTCCAGTGTCATCGTGTCTTGACGGCCAAACGTCAGTTGTGAGATGGGCTCACCATTGGCGTCTCGGTCTTCCACAATTTGGAAGGTACCTGTTCGCCTCTTGTTCTGGGTAGCTCCGTCCGCAGAACCAGGTCGCATACCCTCTGGTCCACCAAGGATGCGACTTGTTCGCGCTTGTCTACCAGCATTGGATATCTGCTTTTCCATCCTCGTACTTCGCAGTCGCCTGATATCGCCCATTGCATCTTCATAGGTGGACTCTTGCTTCCGGCTGGAGCCTGACCGTCCAGCATACGATTTTGATCGGGTGTTTGATCGAGCGAGCAGACCAGGTGGGTCCACGCTCTCGTTGCTGGGAGTATGTCCCTCCCGGCTGTCATAACCAGCAAGGTTCGGGTCATCACTAGTATGTGGCAAGGCACCAGAGGTCCGTAGCGTCGCAAGTAGCCTGGCATGCGCCACCCGAAGAAGATGCACGTATTGCTGTAGGCGTGACACGGGCACGAAACCGCCCGACCTGGCATCCGACGGTGCGTGAGCATCGCAGTAGACTCGCGTGTCTCTCTCTGCCCAGCGTGCAGCACCTGGGTCATCACTGTAGTCGCGGCTACACTTGGAGCATTGCAAGCACTGTGTATGCAACACACGCTGTTCCCTCCTGAAGCACTTGTCTTCAACCGCCTTGTCGCAGACGACGCAAGTGTCTGCAGACCTGTCGACATATGCTTCCGCGTCAGCCTTCGAATCACGTTGTGACTCCTTCTCTAGCCGATCGTCCAGCTTCGCAATATCGGACAGAAACCCCTCCAAGCCTTCTGCGCTTTGTGTCTCGCGTTCCAGCTTCAAGGCTCCAGATAGGCAGATCCGGATCATGAGCTTGAGATAATGCGCCAGGCCAGTAACCAGACTCAATAGCTCTTGTGTGACGCCCAGTCGCCTGACACCAGTGTCTTGGCTCTCCGCTAGCAGCTGGAAGAACGCCACGACCTTTTTGCACAGCAGCTTTGCTTCTCTCGAGTAGCTCAGACCTGGGTGTACAATGGCGTCAAATGTTCGCACTCCACTGGTGTCCGCGCCCTTGCCGGGTCGCACCTGTAGCCTGTGGTCCAGCTCATCTGCTGCACAAAAGAGCAGATCCACATGCGTTATAAACTTCTTGGCTGCCACCACGCCATCCATGTACGCGCCATTGCTGACGTGCAAGAGCATGTCTGAAATGCACGTCGCGGATCGCTCTTCGAAAGTTGAAAGCGTCTGCCATATCCAGTGCACCTTGTATTCCACAGACTCTTCCTCTTCACGCACGATCCGCCTCTCGTCTTCACTTGCATCTTGCCCTTTCGGGTCTATGCCTTGTTCCAAACGTAATCGCTCTGCCTCCTCTTCCTCTGCGCTCTTAGGTATCGGAGCGTGTAATCGCACGTTCCAGTATTTGTGTATCATGTAGCACTCCGGGTGCCAATGCTGGTTTACACCATTCCGAAAGATCTCCACGAACTGCTTCAAGATTGCCTTGTCACAGCCGCAGCACTTCTGCGCGAACTGCGTGCTGTAATGATAATGGCAGTACACTGACCCTTCGTGCTCGTAGTAGCTGTCTTGGGCACCAAAGACGGTCGGACAGACCGAGCAGGTGAAGTGCTCAATGTGGTACTTCCGATCGAGCGCGGTGATGTACGAGCCGCGGAGTGCGCCACCACAAGCATAGCATAGCAGGTCGAGTCGGCGGAAGTAGTCCGTTTCGCAGAGAGGGTATTGGTTCGGTGGCTGATCTGGTACAGGAAAGAACTTCGAGGCCACAATCTTGTCGCAATCCTACGTATATCAAGTTAGCCACAGGCCAGGCTCGCTCTCGGTGTGAGGGGTCGTACATGGCAAGTAAAGCACTCCAAATGGTATGTATCGCCTAGAGCTCTCACAAACTGCCCCGTGAGATGCTGCTGGCACTTCCCACAGATCCGCTGAGGCGCACTAGGCCGCCTGCCGCCATTTGGTCTGCTCTTTTCCCTCGTCTCCGCCCCATCTCCCTGTCCGCCCCGCTCCCGCTCCGGTCGCGCAGACGGAGACGCGCCTTGATCCATATTTCGGTGTGGCAGATTCGACTGCCCGTTCGTCTGCGATGGTTGCTCACGTGGCGGAGGTTCCTGGTCGTTGTAGAAGGTGCCATTGACCCGGTCCTGTGCCCGTCTTTCCCCCGCCATACCGTGAGGGTACCGCGCGCACCCTCACGGCCACTCTGTCAGTGCTGCTCTTTCACGGCCCAGAAGTCGCGCGTGCGGGTGCAAGCGGCTTTGGGTGTGTTCAATAGCACTCCAGCACGTTCGTTGTGCCCGCAATCACGACGATGGCCACAGTGTCTTTGATGGGTATCTGCACGGTCGCAGAGCCGCCCTCGAGTCCAAGAATGCTCCTAACGTCGTCCTGTCATCCACAGAGCCCTTGCCCTGCAGTTCCCACATGCAAGCGAACGACCACGACCCGCAGGCTGAAACTCTAGTGCCGAGTGCCAGCAGCCACTTGCTCTTCTCGTTCACTGTAATGCTGGTCGTCGTGCTTGCAGAGTCATGCGAAATTGTTGTCTGTCACCATTCCGGGCCGAGTGTGATGTGTTGGCACGTTGACGACGCGAGTAGTAGTGACCACTGTAGCTTCGGACGGGGGTGAGGGACCTGGCTTGAACGACGCAGCGCGCGAGTGGTCTGGCGATGGCAGCGGTATACGCTGTGTTGTCCAATCGGCGGCCCCCCAAAGTCATAGGTTGAGACGGGACTAATTGTTTTCTCAACCTGAAGTGCTGATATTTCGGGATCACGGGAGTGGAAGACAGTGTTTCCCTCGCATGCGTGGAAGAATAAGCTCCAGATGGTATCTCGGCACCCTTGAGGCTCGGGGTACTCTATTCTAGTAGGACCGCCAGTCTGCCAGATCGTGTGCGCCTCAGGCAGCATCACCACATCTCACGATCTCGAGACCCTTCTCCAGTGGTGAAGCGGCCTCTACAGATTGACGAGCTCGTTTCACATACGCCGACACCAATTTTAGTAGCTCTGCAGCTCCACCAACACGAGCAAGACACGTGCCGTTCCTCCCAAAGCAGCCTCGAATCCTTCAAAGCGTTCCTGCATCATTCTCCAACATCTCAACTCCGCCCACGCGACACTCCCCCACTTCCACCGCGCACGCGATCGCCGCGCCTCACACACCGAACATCCTCCAACATGGCCGGGCCCAACACAACCACAGTCCCACAATCCCTCTCGCGCAAACGTCCTCCGCCCTCCGGCGACGAAGAAGCCGGCACAATCCTCAAACTCGGCGAATTCGAAAACGTGCCATGCCTCTCCGTCGCTGAGACCAACGCGCTGCTCGAAAACATCAAGTCCTCCCGCGAGAACCACGAGCCCATGAGCACAGATGTCTACGTGAAGACGCGGGACTACGTCAAAACATTTGCGCGGTTCCAGGATCAGCAGGCAGTCATGAGTGTGGACAAGCGGCTGGAGGATTTGATCACGCAGGGGAAGATTGTGCCATTCGAGAAGGCGCAGTTGGGTGAGTAGATCGTGAGAAGTTCGGAGGAGATCTTGGAAGTGAGGCTGATAGAGGATCTAGCGACGCTATGCTGCGACTCTGCTGACGAGGCCACCACGCTTATACCCTCGCTAGAGGGCAAGCTGAGCAATGACGAACTGCAGGAGGTGCTCGACGATATTGCCAAGTACCGCGACTTTGTTTGAGCAGCTGCTTGTGGCGATCTTCCTCAGAACTACGGGCATTGTTATCTGGTATTAGCGAAGGCGTTGGGCGGGTCAAGTATTCAAAGAAAATGATACGGCTCAATTGAGTCATGAGAGGCGCGAAAGCATGCGTCTAGCTGATTGAAGACCGCGCAAAATCACCGTAGGTGCGGCAAGTAGCACTCTTAGCGGTCAGGAATCAAAGACTGTCAGACAGACATCGCCAAACAAGTCATGTCTCTGTCTTGCTATTCACTTTACCGTCGTCACTACATGACATATCGAAGCCCATAAGGATCTGAATAGTTTGATCAGAGGTAGTCGACTGGATCTTGGTGAAGCGCAAGTGCTAAGTAAGGATGGTTCTTTTGACTTCTGGCGCCGTTAGTCAACTCGTCGCACTTAAAGTGGGAACGAAAATCAGAGGTAGAGGCACAATCAGTCGAGGCAACTTGAGCTCCGATCAAGCTGTACTGTTGTCTAGCTAGCAATAACCATGCACTATGCTACAACAGAAGCCCAGCACGCTTTTGACCTATTCGCACCTCGCCTTCCCATCTGTGTAGCTGTCGCCAGACCACTGGTCGTACACTCCCTCATCCTCCAATCCTCATAACATCAAGCAGCAGGAACTCATGTCAAAAGACAAAATCTATCTGATGTGCTCTCAAAAAAGCCTGGTTCTGGAGGCTGTGCCAAAGGAAAAGGAACAAAACAAGAAAACGCATCTCGCTGCACTAGCATTTTTGAAGAAACTCCACCAGCGCCTCGCTTTCCGTAAGTCGTTAATCACATAAGAAACATGCAGTCTTGCTTCGCTCGCTCACTCGCTCAATTTGTTCAACGAATGGTATGCAATCTTAGTAGATGCTGGAAAAGATATGACGAGTTGGTTTATTCGGTGGTGCAGTGTTGAGAACTGGGTGTTGGGTCCGGGTTCGCCTCACTTGTGTGTTGCGGCCTAGGCGTTGCATCAGGGTCAGCCTTCGGGCTCACAGGCCTGTCCATCTCGATCGTCTCGGTATGGTCACCAGGCCTGGGTGGGAACAGCACAGGCGGTGTGAGATGGCCACTAGCCTGGAGCTCCGCTGGGTCTTCTCTGATCGGCTCAGCGACAGCCTTCTCACTGTCACTCTTCTGTGCATTCTGGATGGCGACAATGTCCTCCAAAGAAATGACGCTGCCCTGACTATTGGTCCGCATCATTTCCGTACCTAGCTTCGATTGACGCTTGGCAGGTCTCTGGAGTGAGCGGTGGCGAACACTGATGTTGCCCAGCTCTTCGTCTTCATCGTCGCCCGACTCCGCAGCTGACTCATGCCTGCCCCTCTCCAACGATCGCCGCTTGGCCTGCATCGCCTCGATTGATGGCTGCTTGCGAGGAGCAGGTGCGGGTGGCGTCTCGAGCTGGCCAGGTGCTGAAGCCCCGTGCGCAAGGTGTGGTGGCGCTGCCTGCACGTTGGGCAACGGCTTGGCATCTGGCTCAGGGCTAGCGCTCAGATTGTGTGAAATGCCTAAACCTCCAAAGTTACGTTCCAACCCAGCCATATCGGCCGTCTCCCACTCGCTCGTCGCCTGCCTACTGATGATCAGGTTGGGGATACTTTCAAAGTGGCTATCAGCCTCGCCGAATGAGCTAGATCCAATGGAGTCTTCTCGGCTCGATCCCTTGTAGCTGCTAGACATGGCATGACCGAAGCCACCGAAGCCTGACGATGTCGTAGTCGTCGGACTGTCGTCTCTCGGCAACGACTCCTGCCTGAGGCTGGACGGTGGAATGGATGGGATGTTCTGTGGTGGCGTGGGTTTCCAGCCCTCTGGAGCCGGCTTCCACTGACACAAGCGACCCATAACATCTTCCAGCTTCTCCTTTGTAGCAGGCTTCTCTACAAGCGCATCGAAGTGGTGCGGCGCCTGAAGCTCCTTCAGATATCCTGTAACAGCTACGATCGGAGTGTGGGAGTTGGGATTCCTCGTTTCCCGGATCATGCGCGCGACATCTGCGCCATTGACCTGCGGCAGCTTGTACTCCATCATGATGATGTCGAACTTGACCTCGCTCATAGCATACCGCATAGCTTCTGCGCCGTTTGTTACAGCGATCGTGCGGCACCGGAGCTTCTCAAGCTGACGCTCCATCACCAGGCGTGAGACAGGATGGTCCTCACACACCAGGACATCGAGCGTACGGAAGGATGGTCCGTCATTGAGACTGACTTGCGATAGTCTCCGCGAGCTCTGACGACGCCTCTGCACGCGCAGTAAAGCCTTCTGTCTAGTCTCTTCATTGTCCGAAGATGAAGGTGAAATATCGAAGACACCACTCCTGCGCTTGTAGTGCGCCGGATTCAGGTCAGGCACAAGGTCACCCTCCTGAGATCCGACCGTGTGAGACCGCTGCCGTGGAGACGAGACGCTACTATGGTTGCTGCTGTGCCTTGATTGCTCGCCACCATTACTGTTGCTTGGCTGTGGAAGCTGTACTGAGCCTCCTTTGATGCCCTTGATCGGCGATGGCGCTGCCGACTGCGGCTTCAGATTGATAGGCAATCTCGGACCCTGCTCGAAGAAGTTGCCGGGTTGCAAATTCGCTGGGTTGCTGTTCGCGTGAGACAGACTGGATGACCCACTTGAAGTCTTGCGACGCTCATGATTCTGACCAGCGCTGAAAGACACCAACAATGGCGACGATGGCTGTGAGCCTCGGCTTGGTGAGCTCTGATGGCTAAGCATGGACGGAGATTGGGCCCTGTTGGCACCTTTGTTCGTCGAGAGTGCCCGCTTCAGCGGCATCGGCAAGATTGGACTAGATTCCAAAGAAGGTGCTGGCGATGGAGAAACGACAGCTGAAGCGGAGGCACCTTGACCGCTAGCAGTCTTCGCTTGAGCTTGCATGGCATCCGAGCGAAGTTTCTGGATGACATCCTTGTTGGCCTTCTCCAGCACAGGCAAGTTCTTGTACTGAAAGCTACCAAAGTCATCTTCTTTGACCGCTGGCTCACTCAGTCTACGTGACCGAGCGTCTCGCACGTGTGGCGGAATGTGAAGCGGCATGAGATGGCGCTTGACAGCGTTATTAAAGCTGGTCCGCACGCGTGACAGGGCATCGTGTGGTCGATCAGGATAGTCGGCTCCTGGTGTCTGTGCAGGGGAAGATTGTTCTTCCTGAAACTCTGGTGCGAAGTTCTGCATCGTGGCTCCACGAGCGTCGAAGTATTCTGTGTCCTCTGGATTCTCGCTCGCAGGGATGAATGACGCCTCGTCCTCACGCAACGAGCCCCAATTGATGTCAGCAAACCAGGGGTGAGCCTTGATCTCTTCACCACCATCGGCGTACTTCTTTTCCTTGTTGGCACCTAAGCGGTCGGTGGAGTTTGAGCACATGAGCTTGTTGATGAGGTCTTTGGCTTCTTCAGACACGTCATCATCCTCTGGGTCTGGCCACTGTATCTTTCGGTCGAGGATGTTCTGGAACACTTCTTCAGGTGTGTCGGCATTAAATGGAGGTCGGCCGTACAAGCACTCAAACAGAATGCAGCCCACTGACCACCAATCGCTCTTTTCATCCTGCCCTAGACCATTGATTGTTTCAGGGGCCAAGTAATCAGGGGTCCCAACGAAGCGCCTGTTGCTGTCCTCAGGGTCGAAAAGTGCCAACATTGGGGGAGGCATTTGCCCGCCTTGAGGCGGTGTGTCGACCCGCGGTTGGCTCTGATTGCTCGGTACCGGGTGCAAGGCATACGGATCTGGGGATTCGGTGGTCTCCTCGACGTCCGTCTCCTCTTCAATGGGCGTTCGTCCTTCTGCGACCGAGAATCTTCGAAACATTGAATCGAGAGCCTCGCTGTCACCACTGTTGCTACGATGAGTCGAAGCGCGCCTCGACTGCTCACGCGAAGTGTCTCGTGTCAAGCTGAAGTAAGAGGGCTGGCTGAGATCGTGTAGTGCTGGAGTCATGGCTGGTGTTTGAGCTGGAGAGTGATGGCCTTGGAAATCGAAAGACGTCGAGCGTGATGAATTTATCGACGGCGCCCGCCGAAAGGGACCCGATTTGAGCAAGTCCGGCGGCGCGTCACCAGGCTTCGCGTTCATCGCACGCTCTTGACGACCAATAAGCCCCATCCGCGACAGACCAAAGTCTGTGAGCTTCAGGTGACCTTTGGCGTCGATGAGCAGATTGTCAGGCTTCAAATCACGGTGGATAATCTGCCTGCTGTGCAAATGCTGCACACATAAGACGACTTCACCAAGGTACTTCTTCGTCCAGTCTTCCGGAAGAGCGCCCAATACCTTGATCAACGAGGCACAGTCGCCTCCGTTCAGATATTCCATGACCAGGTACAAGTAATTGTTGTTTGCGAATGTCCAATATAGCTTCGCCACAAAATCACTTTCGCCCTGCCACATCATGATGGCACGCTCAGCTTTGACGTTGGTGACCTGATTCTTGGCTACCATGTCTGCCTTCTTCAAGACCTTGATGGCGTAGTAGTCACCAGTAGATCGCTTCTTAGCCAGATAGACACTGCCAAAAGCACCCTTACTGATCGGCTTGATAATATCGAAGTCTTTGATACTGGTTGGGAGCGCTCGAGGCTGCGGGTTGCTGACCACGGCACTGAGTCGAGGTGAAGCTGGCGCACCCAGAGCGTTTCCCAGTGCGTTTGAGGACTGCCGGCGATGGTGGTGCTGATGCTGAGCTCGAATAACTGGCGAAGTAAAGTCACCTGTGGACAGGGTAGGTGACGTGATTGGAGAAGGCATGCTGTCTGCACCGCTCAATCTTGGCTTTGCCATGCGCAATGGTGAGGAAGGTGCTGGCGGCGCTCGTGCTGGTGATTGATGGCGAGTCTGCGAGGCCAGGCTGGGTAACACTAAGCTTTGACGCTTGCGGTCTCGAGACTGGCGACTTGCCATACGGCTAAGGGAGGATTCAGTGCCAGGGGAGTCGGAGCGGTGATGATTGCCAGATCCAGAATGAATTGAGGATCGCATGCTCGTATCACTCTCGGCGCCAGTGTCACTTTCCACAGCAAGCGACCCACGTTTGTGGAAGATGAACGATTCTGAGGGTCCGGCATATGATTTTGGAGTGGTGGCTCCGGCATGAGGGCTGCTCGCACGTGATGAGCCCGCAGATGAGTTGACAGTTGGGTCAGAGGCATTGCGCAGAGCCATCGCCATAGCCGAAGGGCTACCTGTGTAGCGTTTTGTCTCCGCTGCTGAAGCCTGCTCCATTTGCTGAGGCACTGGAGTCTCCTCTGCCCCATCTTGAGTCGCCGCCTGCTGCTGCTCATCGGGAGTATCGTAATTGCCATCATCGCTGGAGTCGCTCAGATCGCCAGCAGCAATGCGCCGTGCCTTCTCGACCGCAGCTTCGATGCACTCTTGCACTAAATACTCGTATTCGACTCGTATGCGCTCGGAGTACTCGAGGATACGGCGATGGCGGAAGACAGCTTCTACCTTTGATTTGGCAAGCTGAGAGCTCTCGTCGCACAGCAAGGAGAGACCTTGCTCGTTTTCAAGTGTGCCTGCACTTGGCGACTGCCACTGCAAGACTTGCTGTATGCGGCTCTCCGACTGTGGTGACTGGGTCCTCAGCTCGCCTGGAGCGTAGACTTTGGTGTCTTTGATCGCCGGCGTGTTGATCTCGATGGCAGTATCGCAGAGATCAAGGACTAATTCAACAATTCGGGCCAGCGGTCGCCGTACAGCGAAAGAGCGGGCACGTCGGTGGGTGATACCGCTCACCGAGGAGTCGCGAGATCGAGAAGGCATATTGGCTGGCGATGATCGTCCAGAGGAAGGGCCAGAGGAGGGCAGAGAGGTAGGACCTATAGCGTAGCCTTTGTACTCTGCTTTTGGAATCGGCACAGGCGCATCAGACTCGACCGGCGTGACCTTGGCCAGCCTTGCCTGTTCCTCCAAAGCGTCAAGAACCTTCACCAAGTTCTTGCGCTGCTCGTTCAAAGCCTCATGCGCCAGCTGCACCTGCATCTCGGCCGTATGCTCCTGGAAGCACAATTCTGTATGCCTTTCAAACCACCACGGCGTGATTTGCCGCTCGCATATTCGACAGAGCACCGGCATGGGCGGCGGGTGGGCTTTCGGGTCTTGTTGGCCTTCTTCAGTCAATTGCGTGAGGTAGTCGGCGAGCATCTCAGCGCCAATGCCGAGAGATTCTATGAGAACGTCCGGCAGGTCGATGGTGATCTCTCTTGACACGGCCGGCTTCACCATCCACATGGTGTGACTTTCTTCGCCAGTGGTACGGTCGTAGACCATAATCCCTTGCGCTTCCAGGTCTATTGTCTCTGGCGCTGCTACTGCTCTGGCGGGCTGCTGTGTTGGCGTCTCGTCCAAGCTGTCCGATGTCACCCCCGTGTTGACCTCTTCATCCTGGCTGGCCTCGGTACCTGCGTTTTGTACTGTCGTGGTCTCAACTTCAGACTTGGCTTCCACTGGAGCCTCTTCCTCTATCGCGACAGTATCTGCCGTATTCACCGGAGTTCCTACAGGCAACGAGAACCGTACGATGTGACTCTTGGAGTCGTCCTTGCGCATACGTTCCACACACTCCGCGAAGACATTCTGATTGTCGACCAGGACCCCACCGATATGCTTGCCCACAATATCGCTGGCTCGCCATCGGTTAGGTTCTGCCATGACGGGCTGACCCAACGTACTTTGTTCTCCAGGTCCAGTTCCATGATCGCGCTTACGGACTGTTCGGCAGCCCGCTTCAGGTCCTCCCGCTCCTCCCGGATATCCATGCTAATGGTCCTCTCCATCTGCGCACGCGATGTGCCATCTTGACCTCCTCCAGCGCGCAGTGCCGTCACCGCCGGCGGAGCCAGCGGGGTCTGCTGGGGCGCATCTTCAGCCATCTCGTCGTCGTTGCTTCACTGAGAGCCTCCTTGCGGCGCGTCGAGTGCCCAAGGGCACCCAAAAAGGCAGCTACGCAAACGTGCACAACATACCCATCGTGATGTCGGATCAAGATGGATGTGCTGAGAGGTTTGTCTGCGCGGCTTCGCGATGGACCAGTCGCGGTGTGTATTGAATGTTGACAAAGCCGGGAGAAACTGTGGGCCGAACGGGCGGTATTGTAGCGGCCAGACAGTGGGCTGTTCAGACAGCGCTCATGCCAGTGACAGAGGCCAGTCCTCAATTGCGGAAGAAGGAGTGTCGTCGGAAGGTTGTGTGCGTGCGTGCGGTGTGCAACAACTAACTATTCTGGCAACAATCGAGTTAGGCCTCGCTGCGGGTGGGGTCTCGCGACGCTCGGGCCTTCTATCTACATTAGCGCGAGATGCCTGCATGTGTTAGCAGCACTCAGCCAGGATCTGCCCGCTTCTCTTCCCGAGCCCATCCTGCCTGTGAGGTACCGTACCTGCTCTCTTACGCAATTAGTGCTCAACAGCAGCGGCACACTGACAGCTCCATGCACACAACATGCTGTATAACGAAAATGTTTGTTTTGTTAGCGAAATGGTACATGACACAAAAAAGCAAGCGCATCAGTGACGTGATGACCCAGAGACCCTGCCTAGATAGACTGTTGTCTGTTTCAGAATATGCTCTCGGTATCCTAGCCGCGTGTCAGCTTTCGCTCACCATGCCGCACTTCCACACGGCACCAAGACTCTTGGCTGGTTGCGCAGGAGCTCGAGCTCCGTTCTCGTCTGTGTTCCAGAAGATCTGGAGATCATAGTCGCACAGCCATTGGCTGTCCCGTTGGATAGGGAAAGGCGGAACACAGCTTGAGAGGCTTGGGAACTGCTGCGCCAGGATGACAGCTCAAGGATACAAGCATGGTACTTGCTTGTTGTTTATTTTGCTTCTGCGTTGCGCGGTACAAAAACAAAGGTAGAAAAAGGGTATTGTATGAATCAGGAGGCGGGGACTTGACCTGACTGCAGTCAATGCAGGTGGAGTCGAGGAATTGCCTCGTGACGCCTTCAACTGTTGGCTTAGCAGGCGATTCCCGTCGTGCCGTAGTGTGTCAAGCAGCATTCGGTTTTTGGAAAACATATGCTTTATGTCGTGCTAAGTGTGACATGGTAGCGGGAAAGTTCTGGCGAGACAGCCGGATTGAAGTCTGGGATTTGTAGCAAAGGAGTGCTATAAACATCAAAGTAAGGCTACTTCAGGTCGAGAGCTTCGAAGCTGCAAAAGCTTGGAGCTCATGGAAAGGGCATCAAAGCACAAGAGCCGCCAGCATGCGTGGCTCAAACCCATCCTCAAGGTTGCGTGCCATGTCCTGCAAACTTCAGCATTCGTGGGTGGTAATGAGCATGATTGCTGGAGCAGAGATCCACGAAAGCACGTCGAGGGAATTTGCATGTGACGAGGATGATAAGACTGCACACACAGTAATCTGACAATCATTCTATGATCGACTGACCTTCTCACAGGCCAATGCGATTGACTTGCTGACAGGGTCAAAGCATTTGACATGCATTGACTGCTCGACTCGACGTACGGACGCACATTCCACGGTTACCATGTCAACGGGGTTGGCAGAATGATAAGTCGAGTTGATACGTTATTGCCAAGACCTCAGAATGCTTAATGAGCCATCAAGATATCCATGCTGCATGTCTACGCATGCTCAAGGGAGCCTGGCGAAATACGAGGCTCTTTTGGGGTGGTGCGCAAATCGCAGTACAAGCGAGGCGTTCGCATGTGATTCAGAGATAAGGCCAGATCGAAATGCCCTTCGACAGCCAGCAGCAGTGTGCTATCAGAGTCGGCGTGCGAGGGACCCTTGGAAAAGACTATTTCCGCTTCAAGAGCAGAAGCTTATGTCAGGCCTGAGTAGTTTGGTCGCTATCTTATTAAGGTACAGACTCAGCGGTCCTTCCCAGCCACGACCTCGATCGCCACAGATCGAGCTCCCGCCTCTCCACCACCGAACAATCGAACACAAGCCCGAGTGCTAGCCTCAGCATTAGGCAGCCCCGGTACACCATAATCGACCCTCGCCACACCATCAACCCATCTCATCGCCGTCTCGGCTCATTTGCGCACTCGCTCCTTGCGAGGCTTCCACATGCTGAGATCCACCTCCATGACTTCATCGTCATCGTCACTGTCAAGCTCCAACACCGTCGGCTTCGTTGGCTTCTTCCTCGCGCCTGCGTCCGGGGTGCTGCTCTTCCGCTTCAGATGATTTGATGAAGGCGTGTCCGACTTTGCTGTACTGCCGTCCTTGCGTTCTCCAGCTTCGATCTTCTGGACTGCCTTTGCACGTTCAGTCTTCGCCAAGCTCTTTTTCTTAGGTCGGACCACGATGGCACTGTCGCCACTCTTGGTCGTGCTCTTAGGCTTCGCGGGTTTCTGAGGCGGTGTCGATGCCTTCTCTTGAGCACCTTCGCTAGCCAGACGTTCTGCCCTCTTTTGAGCAGCTTCGCTAGCCAGACGCTCAGCTTTCTTTTTCGCCTTCGCTTTTTGTATGTTTGCGCGCTCGATAGCGTAGAACTTAGCGGTCTGTGCATCAATCTCCTCCTGTTGCATACGCGCGCCTCTGTCAAAGTCTTCTTTCGATGCTTGGGCGCCCATTGTGGCAAAAGGTGGAAGAGGAGCGTCGTCTGTGGCTGTATGAGCTGAGATTGTCAAGTGATGCTATGGCTGAGCGTCGGTCGCGTAATGGTAATTAAATCGTGGTAGCGAAGGACAGTTGCTGTATGTTCGACTGGCGGACGTGGTTGAAGAGTCCGTCTTCGACAATGTTGGTGGTCGTGTTGGTTGTTGTCGAACCAACAGAGATGCCTCTGACTAACTTTTCGCTTCATGTGACAGCCAGCTGCATACTAGGTCAGATCTGACCTAGCGAACCTGAGCGCTGTTCGAAATGACGAGCAAGACTTCTCTGCTAGTGGCTTGGTCTTTGGGGCCCTTTTACTAGCAGAATAGTAGATTGGCATGTGAAGCAACACTGAGAGGATAATACTCTGCCGAAATGACCTTATCGCTCTTGCACGACTTTCTGAAATACCGCGCCACCGTCCAACGCCACGCTAGGAACGCAAGTACATCAAAGCCCACTCTGACCTCGCCCCTGAAACGTCTAAGCAGCAACCTTCGCCTTCTTCCCGGCATCACCTAACATGACACCTCCATCGTCGGCGCCAGCAAATGCGTCCTCATCGTCTGCAACGTCTCTACTTCTCTTCAGACCCTTCATCTTCCTTGTCTGCAGCTGCCCGAGATCCTGCTTGCCAAGATGTATTCTGCCAACCTTGTCACCAATCAAGTCAGTATCGATGTTCTTCTTCGTCTTCGCCTCCTGGCCCTTCGGCTTCTTCATTGCCTCCTTCCACATATCTGCGTCAGCCTCCTTGACCCTCCCCACTCTAAAGTCAATCCGCGGACCCATCTCCTCCACCTCAACCTTCGGCAAATTTGTGCCGCTCTTTTTCGTCTTCAGTAAGTAGCATCGCATGTGGATCGCTGGCTTAGTGTTGTCACTCGACTCTTCGTCAATAGCGAAGTGGATCATATATTGCAGTCCCTCAACATCCACCTCCTTCATATCCGGGCCCTTGAACAAGTCCAAGAACATGCTCTTTGCTTGCGTATACTGATTCGGAACGGGACTTTCGAATGCACTTCCCGAGAAGCTGATCAATGGCTTCAATCCTACTGCTGCCTTGGCATTCTTGAATTGACTTAGTGTGCGCATCGTCTCGGCCTCTACTGTAAGCTCCATCATGTCCAGCACTTTGAAGTCGAAGAAGCGGATGAATGTCAAGCAGTGCGGACGCTTCTTCGAATGCGAGCCATAGACCATAAGAGAGGCATCATTTTTGTCGCTGAAAAACTCGAGACTCGAAGGGTCTTCAAATGGATGGATGTTGTTCTTCTTGGTGAATTTCGTTGCGAGAGGGCGTTTGAGGGCGAAGAGGTCGGCAAGAACGAGTTGTAGGACTTCGGAGCAGGAGGTGTAGCGCAGGAAGAGAGTATTTTTGGGATTCTCCGTCTGCTGTGGCGCTTTATTATCCAAGTAGCGTTTGGTCCGCGCGTTCTTGGGCTTGATCTGGCGTAGAGGAAGCATTGCGACGGCGGTGTTGATTGTGTATGTGGTTTGCGACAGGAATTCTTGAAGTCGAGAACCAAAGCCGAGACTTTTTGGTTTTATCGATATCGCCTAGGACATATATCGTGGGCATAGATTGATGCTATGGAAGAAGCAACGAAAATGTCATAACACGCATTTCCGTAGGGGAAAGATAGGCAAATGACTCCTGTCGTATCGCTGAGTATCGTATTCATGTATCTTGTCACTTACTCTCGATGTGTAGAAGCTATGGCGATCTCGTCTGCCAGTCACGAACTATGTCTGCTATCGCCAAATGACGCCAGAGGCGATCTTTTGAGGTCCCTCCGAAGTTACTTGCATAGATACTTTGTAGCTTCCTCTCTGCATCTTCTGCTTTCACTCGCGCGCACACCCATAGCAATCACACGACCATAACGACAATCATGGCGGCCAGCACAGTACTACCGATTACCTCCGAAACCGAGTTCAACCAGCATATCTCGAGTCTACCACAGTCTGCACTCGCAGTCATCTACTTCCATGCGCCGTGGGCCGAGCCATGCAAGCAGATGTCCATGATCCTGTCCACACTTGCATCCACATACCCGATCAGCAATCCCACTCAAATAGCTTTTTTCAGCCTCGACGCCGAGGAAGTTTCTGAGATCAGCGAGAAGTACAATATCACACAAGTACCTCTAATTGTGTTGCAGAAAGGTGGGCAGGTGGTTGAGGCGATCACAGGAACAGATGCCAACAAAGTGCGGAATGCGGTTGAGAAGCATGCAGGAAGTGGGAATGGATCTGCCGCCGCCAAGGCAGGATTGCCGCCGCAGCAGCAGGTAACCAGGCCGCCAGAGTCTGAGCGAGCGCCGGCACCGCAGACAAATGGCAACTCAGATTCGGGACTTGCGAAGTACGCGCCTGGTCAGAACGATCCTGCGACTGCACCTCAGTTTTCTTCTGGCGAGTCGAAGCAGCAGGAAACGAACAAAGAGGAGCTCAATGCGCGGTTAGGAGAGCTCGTCAAGGCTGCGCCGGTCATGCTGTTCATGAAGGGCACGCCCTCGGCGCCACAGTGTGGATTCAGTCGGCAGACGGTCAGCATACTTAGGGAGCGAGGGATTAGATACGGCTTCTTCAACATTCTGGCGGACGACGAGGTCAGGCAAGGTTTGAAGGAGTTCAGCGACTGGCCGACGTTCCCACAGGTGTACGTTGGTGGCGAGCTAGTCGGTGGACTTGATATTGTAAGCCCTGAAGGTTCATTGAGAATTGATCGTTTGCTGACATTCCTTCCAGCTCAAGGAGGAGTTCGAGAACGACCCAGACTTCCTCAACGAGTACTCTGTCCGTGCTCAAGGCAAGCAGGGCGGTCCAGCAGCTTAGATCAGCATGGCTAAGCAATTCGATTCTATTACTCTTGAAGCGCTCAATCTTTATATATGATACAGTTGGTATGGCACCAGACTTGGATTGACGAACGTCTCAACGGTCGATCCCCCGCAGTCCTTGCGGCATCGCTGCATAGCGAAGTGCCGCCAGTAAGAGTGCTTAGATCAAGCTATTGCTGGTCGACTGGGTCACTGACGGACTCAGTCACCAGCCTCTTTTTGCCAAGACCTGCTTCTTCCCGATTGGGTCAGGTCCAATTCACGACCGTCCGGAAAGTCTCGCAAGCAGATCTATCTTGTCATCACACTAGCTGCCAAGCGAGCATGGGAAGCCGACAACGAACAGCTTTCAGCGACTATCGTGCTACTCCACAATACATTGTTTTGCTTCAACAACGGGGAACAATGCCAAGCCAAGCGAAGCACATGCCAAAGCACAGACCAAGACCGCCGTTGTATAGCATACCCGAAACGGGCATCTAGTTGATCTTTGTTCTTGAGCTAAGCATGCGCATATGCCTTTGTTTTTGAGTGATCGTGCAAATAGTCCGCCTTTGTGTCATAGAGCGAGGCACCGCACACCTCCGGCGAAACGCATCTGCCGGTCAGATCGTCCCATATCTCCTACGACACAAAAGGATTGTCCCTGGCTATTGTACATATCTGACGCTGCAAGTCAGGCACTCCTTCGCAGTGGTCTTCGATCAGCGACACTTCTTGAGCAGGCCTCAGGAGCACTACAGTCACGACCGCTTCGTCCTGCACAAATCGCAGCTGCGACTCAGCAACGCACACCACTTTCATAGCGAAAATGCCACTCATGCACTCCCTCGCACACGTCCACGCCAGCCTACACCAACATTACGCCCGCGCAACCATCACAACATCCTCCACAAGCACTTCAACAAGCTCGAGCTCTAGCGCGAGCAGCACAACAGCTGGCGTGACGAGCAGTCCGAACATCGTACTTACCCACAAAGCCATAATTTGGATTTCCTGCTTCGCCACACTAGCGACCATAGCTTTTGTGGTGGTCGTGCTATTGCTGTGTACGGGCGTCTTTGATACAAAGAAGAAGGGCTCGCATGAATATGGAGGTGTGCTGGATGATCGGAATATGTATGCGACGTGGAATCCGGATGCACCGTTGAGTGATGAGGCGTTTGAGAGTGGTGAGTCTGGTGTCGAGAGGATGGATGTGTAGGGTACTTTGACGCTGATGATTGTGGGTGGTCAGGTCTGCGAGCGATACGAGATCGGCATGATGATGAGGATAATATTGCCATGACGCCGCTGACTTCGGCTGCGAGTCCTATAGCTGGGAGTCCTTTGAGCACGCCACCGAGAGCGCACAGCCCGGCACCTGAATCTGCATTCGGGAGTCGCTCGCAACGTCCTGGACTGCCGCAGAATGGGTCCCTGTGTGTGCTGGATGAGCATGAGCGCATGCCGGGGACGCCTGAGAGGTAAGTATCCAAGACACTCTAAATGCATATAGATTGGAATTTTGATATTTTCATCAGACATGGACGAGCAGTTAGCAAGCGGCCGCGACCTCAGACGAAGTATTATAACGGTGGATGGCGGGAGTCGGTTTGGGGGCGAGCTGTGGGCAATCGATTTAGTATGCTCGGGAGGTCTAGTGGAGGGTCATGACAGGCTGCCTGCTCGAGAAACATCATGGTCCTTTCATTTGAGTCTTCGTGCGTCCGTAGCGAGCGATATGAGCCTAACATGTATCCCAAAATGGCCCGTCCGTGACTCTTTGTTCTCGCCTTTCAACAAAGAATCTGACGGCCCCTTTGCTGAAGCGTCTAGGTTCATGTAGTTGTGTGGGAGGAGGCACCGCCAAAATGATGCGAAGGACTCCGATCGTATGATGTGTCTATCTATCATTCTGATTTTGTTTGATGTGTCGTATTCTCGAGTCAATGAGTAAGGTCCACGGTAGTGTTTCAGATCGCGTGCCTCAGGCGCTTTTTGCCGGATTGGGAGCGAGAGAAAGGTGGGGCTGGTGTCTGGCTTGGCTGCGTCACAGCTCTTCACAGGTACAATCTACATTCAACTCTCCGGACCCAACTAGAACAACCCCAGCACGCCTCCCTCTCCCTCCTCGTACTTCTCCCTTGCATTCGCACTTCCGAACCCGATAATATCTAATCCTCGACGCCCCTCTCGAACTCGCGCGTGACACGAGCACACCGCCCTGCCACTCCCACCCATTCCCTCGACCGGTTTCCAGCTTAGCTCAGCAGGTGCATGCGACACTTTTGTGCCTGTTGATCCGATCGGGAAGGAGCGACATTCGAGACATTATTGCCGTGGCGCGCGTAGACGGCACTTCGAGGGACGCTCGCGGCAGGTGCAGGGCTTGCGCGCAAGAGGACGACGGATCAGGAAGGCAGGATCAGAGATATAGACGGGAAGATGGTGGAAGCTGCTGATGGCGCGCAGCCTCCTACTTGGAAGTTCACTCAGTAAGTGTTACCTTATTCACTGCTGCTGATGCTTGTACCTGCTTGTTATGCTGGAAGTTGGAGAGGACTGTGAAAATACCGTCGCCTACCACCAGAAACCCTGGCATCAATTCAGGCGCATATTTTCAGGCACATAGCTCCGGCAGTATGTTCTCCGCCCTCAAGAATGCAATCAAGGACCGGACCAACAGGAGTGGCGAGGGCTCGATCTCGGAGGATGGAAATGAAGCAGCTAGAGGGAGGGAGCGGTCAGAAGATGAGCCAGTGAAGAGGCCGCGGATGCTTCAAGATATCGCATTGAACAGACGAGACTCTGGAGATGCAGCCCATGATGATCTGGTGGCAACAAGACGCCGGCGTGTCTCAAGCATTACCCTCATGGACTACGAACTGGATACTGGCGAGGAGCAGGATGTTCCGATGGACATGTCTTGGTCTGATGATGATGTCTTCCAAGGCCCTGGACATAGACTCGGAGGCGGCCCCAGCTGGCAACCCACACAGTCATTCTCCCTGCCAAGCAAGCAGGCACAAGCATTTGATTATGGGCAGTCGGAAATGCTAACAATTTCGCGCAGATGCTTCGGTGACAAGGGCGATGTTGAAGACATAACAGAGGCAGATATCATCTCCACTGTAGAATTCGATCAGACCGGCAACTACCTCGCTACCGGCGACAAAGGCGGCCGCGTCGTCCTCTTCGAGCGGAATGAGACGAAAAAGACCTGCGAGTACAAATTTCATACCGAGTTCCAGTCACACGAGCCCGAGTTTGACTACCTGAAATCATTGGAGATCGAAGAGAAGATAAACAAGATCAAGTGGTGCCGGAGACAAAATGCCAGTCACTACTTGCTCAGCACAAATGACAAGACCATCAAATTATGGAAGGTCTTCGAGAAGAGCTTGAAGGTGGTGGCAGAGAACAACCTCTCATCAGAGCTTACACCGGCTGGCGCAGGCAATGCAAATGGCGGCGGTCCAGTGCGATACCCAAACCACCACTTCCGGTCAGTGGCAGATCTGAAGTTCCCGCGGATGACACATCACGACACGGTCGTCGCTGCTGTCCCGCGGAGAGTATATGCCAATGCCCATGCCTACCATATCAACAGCATATCTGTGAACAGCGACGGCGAGACCTTCATTTCTTCTGATGACCTCCGAATAAACTTGTGGAACCTGAATATCCAGGACCAGAGTTTCAACATTGTTGACATCAAGCCGGCAAACATGGAGGAGCTCACAGAAGTTATTACCGCTGCCGAGTTTCATCCACAGAGCTGCAACTGGTTCATGTATGCATCGAGCAAGGGCACTATCAAGCTTGCAGACATGCGGCAAAAGGCCCTCTGCGATGAACATGCGAAGCGTATGTGTTAGGACAGTCTCACACTGTATCGACGGCTTACTAACATGATGTACAGAATTCGAGCAAGAGGAAGACCCTTCATCCCGCTCTTTCTTCTCCGAAATCATCAGCTCCATCTCCGACGTTCGATTTAGTCACGATGGTCGCTACATCCTCTCCCGCGACTACCTCACCGTCAAGATCTGGGACGTCAACATGGAGAAGCAACCTGTCAAGACTATTCCAATTCACGAGCACCTCAGACCGAGACTGTGCGACACTTACGAGAATGACAGTATCTTCGACAAGTTCGAAGTTGTCTTCTCCGGTGACGCGAAGAACGTAATGACTGGATCCTATAACAATAACTTCATGATCTACCCGACCGAACCTGGAAACGACACCGAAGTGGTACTCCAAGCCGACAAATCCGCATTCAAGGCGAAGAAGGTTGGCATTCCAACACCGATGAACGCCGGTGCCAAAGACGGCAAGAAGGGCAGCCGGGCAAATTCTCCTGCGGGTGGCGCGCAGAGGATGCGCAAGGAGACGGACGCAGATCAGATTGACTTCAACAAGAAGATTCTGCACATGAGCTGGCATCCGCAGGAAGACAGTATTGCTATTGCTGCAACTAATAACGTGAGTATCATCCAGTCATTTCCACTGCACAGCACAGAACGAAGTACTGACTGGCTTTACAGCTTTTCGTCTTCTCGGCACTATAGACATCGAGCAGCGTGAGATCGGCATGGGCCCAGTAACGAATGCTCGGGCGGATTGGAGAATGCATGAGGGTCTCTCGCTTTGGCGCACTGGGCGTCCGGGAGCATCGTGGGTTCGATACAGAATGAATGAGCTTAAGGCCTTGGCGCACAGCTACCTGGCCATCAAGTTGACGGAGGAGAGGAGTGAGGTAGTGGGTGGAGGTTCTGCGGCGGGTGCTGCTGCTGCTGATTGGTGGTGGCAGTGCTTGCTTGCTATACATTGCTTAGAGAAGTAGCGATGAAAGGATTGAGATTGAAAAAGCCTTTACTGATCGTTCTGACATGCTCGTGGTTGCTGGCGCAGCTAACTAGTACTAGTGGACGTAGGCTTGTCGAGGAGGAGCCGGTCTTGGCTTATCGTCGATGGGCGGCGTGCTTGCTCTTAACCTGTACTGGAATCTACACCGGATTATTGCGCCCAATGACTTGGAGAAGGTCAAGAGCCATATGACTGTCCCGGCTGACGTCCTGATCACATCGATCAAACCGTTGACTGCCAGAGGTAATGGGATGCTTGCATTGTTGAGGGGGCATCAATTGGTACCAATTCAGCAGCAAAAGCATTGACTTCTATGCATTGCCATCAGCTGCCATCAGCTGCATCACGCATCTCGTGGCAGACTCGTACTGTCGCATCCTACACCATGCTAACGGCGACAGTAATTCGTGGTCCAGCGGACGGTTTTTGGCGATGGTGACAAGCGAGCGGCAAGCTATGCTGGGTCATGGATAAGTCCGAGCTTTTAATGTCTCTAACCACCTTACAATCAAAAGACGTCAAATCCTTTGACGATGCAAGGATATCAGTGAGCGGATATCTCCCACTCACGCAATCATGTAGGGCTTGCTGAGGGTCGTGCACTAAAGGCAAACTTTGCCCGAGGATAGAAAAGAATGAGCCTGTCAAGTCATATGCGAGCGATAGGCTGCTAGGAATGCGGAAGCTATGTCAGCGCTTGGCCAGGGCGAGCAATGTGCATGTTGCGTCACGGAGACTCGAACGATGAGTACAATCTTCAGCAACTCGTGCGCATCGTAGCATTCGTACATACGTGTGCTATACAAGCCTTGAGGAAGCATGATCAGAAGTTTTACTACTAGCCACTTATCCCTCCAAAGCAGAACCCTGCCCACTGTACCTCCTCGCACTCTCCCCACCTCCATTCTCCTCTGCCTCTGCCCCTCTCGGCCCAAAACCACCCCATCCATCGAACTCCTCCGCCATCTTCACGGCCGCCTTGAGATAATACTGATTCGCATCGCCCCACGTCTTCGCTGCCTCGTGCATACACCTCAGTGCCTTCACATGGTGCGCATCCGTCCTGTACTTTCCTTTCAGCGCTCTATCAACAACATACTTCCAATCCCGACCCTCCAGCTCCACCAGCTTGATCCGGTCAATATTGACGGTAGGTCGCATCTGCGCGATGTACACGAGCACGACGAAGAGCCACCATTGGCGGACGAGGGGAATGTGCCATTTGGAAGGGAGCCAGGAGAGGAGGGTGCGGACGGCGTGGGAGGTGGTGAGGAGGTGGACGGCGAAGAAGTCGTATTTCTTCTTTTGCACGTCGTCGTTGGATTCTTGGGAGGCGACTACGAGGGCGACGGCGACTTTTTGCGATTCAGCAAATTGTTCGGTTGGCTTTTTGAGGTCCCATTGGTTCCAGTACTCGAGGGCCTTTGCTGCGGCGTCCTTGTTGGAAAGGAGAGTATCGATGTTGTCGGAGCCTTGGTGGTCGAAGAGCCCGTCGAAGATCTTGTCGTGGCGAATGCGGTCGATGATTGTGAAGAGGGAATCTGTGGGACTGGTAGAGGGTTTGGTATATTTTGGGTCGTCTAAGAAGACATGCCAGTCGTTGTAGAAGCAGGTTGCCAACACTAGGGCCTCGATCGCCACGGTCCTGCTACTTAGCTCCTGTGCATAGCCAAGATGTATCAAGGGATGCCCGAGACCAGCGACCAAGTTGTTGATCAGAGGATCCTTTCCTTCGAGGAGGAATTCCTTGAGGAGTGCCTGCCAGTCGTATCCGTGACTGACCAGTTGATCCTCAAAGAAGTCGACGTATGCCCGCTGATATTCCCTCTTGCCCAAGAAGTCTCTCCAATCGTGCTTGCTGATCTCGCCTGGACTGTCCTTCCATGGCTCCAAATGCTTGCCTTCTGCCTCGTAGATCTCTGTCAACTCCTCGCTTTGCGCTCCGAAGATGTAGGCTGAGCCGAGAATGTGCGGTGTGTGATTGTGGAAGCGCAGGTTGTTGTATATGATGCTGTGATTTATGTGATTCGCTTTGAGCAAGTGCTTCAATGTCCGTGCTCGTTTCTCTGGTCGTTCTTCGATGTCGTGGACTTCTGACTTGGGCACTCTGATGCCGCCGCCAAACGAGCCCCAAGTCGGCAGAGACGGAAGACGGAATTGGAACATGGTTGTCATGCACTGATGGAATGGAATCTTGTGGCAGAAGTGAGATTTACCTACATCGTAGACCGTCTGCTGACCATCGAACGGTCGGCAGTGACGAGGATGATACATGCAGGGTTCACATCGCAATGAAGCTCTCCCCGCAATGGACTCACGCGGCTCTTGCATGCGTTTCGGCCTTAAGAAATCATACATCCATCATTGATTGGTATACCTATTGGAAAATCCATTCAAAGCACAATACATAACTCAAACACATCGTACGAGCTTGGCTGGTCCCAACGACCTTAACGAATCACTGAATCGTCGTCGTCCAACACCTTTCCATCCGCCGCCTTCGCCTGGTCCTCCTTGGCAAATTTACTCTTCAGCCGCGAGAAAGTTCCTAAGCTCGCACCGCCAGTACCTTCCGACTTGCCCATGGCTTTATCGGCTGCGCCAGGCTCTTTGCTTCGTAATGCCTCCATGACCGATGCGGATTTATGTCGTGCTGCTTCAGCTTGCTCAGAGGTCATCGTGTCTTTGTTCATCGCATCGTTGTTGGGATTATAGGAATAGCCGCCGCCGGCGTATGAAATGCTGTACGACATCTTCGACTTTGTTGATATCTGTGCTTGTGTATGTTGCGAAGCGAGCAAGTTTTCTGGAGGTGTGGAAGGTATTCGGTCTTCTTCAGGTAGGGTCTGGGACTTTCAGCATTTTTCGCCGCTGACCTTCAGTCATTTATACTGCTCTATACCATTCCGTTACGCTAATGATCCTTCGAAGAAGGCCGTCACGCGCGCGGGACTTATCAAAGTAGGATTATGGCTCTTGACTATCATATGGAAGCCGATCTTTCTGGATTGGGCAATAGGGGGTTTTGGCTGCGCCTTGCGCCAGGGCGAAGCAATCGAAGCATCGCTAAGCGTACCCGATTTAGCGTTGCCCCATTACCATCTGCCACATTGCTGTGTTAGCACACGACGCTGGAAGCAAAATGGAGATTGAAGCAGAGCCGCACGAAAAGGTGTCGACCTCTACACACTGCCATTGGCCTATCTGCAACCCTGCTGGGTGCCTGCGCCGACAATGCAGGTAACTCTCGCCTGTCCGAACCTTGCCCCACTCGTCAAGTGCAACATTCATCTACAGTGCTTGCGTCCTAGCATGATTACGACTCTATTATCACCAGTATCATGGATTCGTCCGAGAATCATGCTGGCATTGGTCCGCAGTCCCATGCTGCCGATCTGAGCGGGCAACGCACTCCACCGAGGAGCCATCTGCATCTGCCCGTGCCATTGCTTTCGGAGCGCCATGCAGATATCAAAACAGCATGGCCAGTCTCTTGAAGGCTTGCATTTCCCTCATGAGAAGATTGACACCCGCAATTGCTGATATTGCCATGAAATCGTTGATAGGACTGGGCATGTTTGCCTCCGCTGTCTTTGCAGATTTACTCGCAGTACCCACCGTGCCATTCGCGCCAAGCAACAGTAGCGACGTCTTCAGCATTGACAGTGTGAGCAAGATTGTCGTTGACTGTGTCTATAGCAATGTCACCGACACCGATGGGTGGACTTTAATCCCGCCAACGCTGCAGGACTTCGCCAAGACTTTTCAGAAGGACTTGTCAGAGCTCGCTGGCAAGAGTGTTCCCTTGTCCACATCACAGAGTAGCTCTGTCAGTGGCAAGGTCATATACCTCACAGTAGGCAATAACTCAGCGTTCGTTGACGCAGCTGGCCGTTGGACTTCCGAGGCATACCAATTCGAAGTGAACGGCGATGCTGTTACGATTACTGGAGCGAGTCCGCTAGGTGTTTGGTGGGGTACCAGAACGCTTTTACAGCAGGCTGTCTTGACGAACGGCAGTCTCTTAGCTGGAAGTGGGATCGATGCACCGGGTTGGAACACCAGAGGTGTCTTTGTACGTTCAGCGCTGCCATATTAAACGTGTCTGGCAGATCTGACTGGTACACAGCTGGATGCTGGGCGTCACTACTACCCTCCATCTTTTCTGATCGAACTCTGCAGCTGGATCTCATACTGGAAGCAGAACACATTTCACATCCATCTCAGTGACAACTTGTACAACAACCCGAATTATACATCAGCGCAGCGAGACTCTTTGTACGCTCGCTTCCGCCTTTGGTCCAATGACTCGGCTGTCGCTGGCCTCAACAAGCATCTGAACGAGTCCTACACTCGCCAGGACTTTGATGAGATACAGCCGAGCTGTGCTGCCCGCGGTGTGACGGTAATTCCTGAGATCGAAGCTCCCGGCCATGCTCTCGTGATCTCGCAATGGAAGCCCGAGCTAGCTTTGAGCGACGCTGTGGACCTGTTGAATATCACGGAGCCTGACACGATACCAACAATGGAGAATATCTGGAAGACCTTTCTGCCATGGTTTCATAGCAAGGCGGTCCATATTGGTGCAGATGAGTACGCTTCTGACGCTTATACTGCTTATGAGCTGGCAACAGATTACAATAACTTTGTTAATACTATGAATGAGTATATTGGTTCCCAGTCTGGGCAGCAAATGCGGATCTGGGGCACGTATCCACCGCAAGCGAACTACACCAACAACATCAACGGAAACGTCACAATCCAGCATTGGGAGGGCTTTGAAGATAAGTGCGTAAACTGATCCTGGAACCATTTGCGAGACACAGAAGGGTCCTAATGATCGCTTGAGCGCACTGTTCGACTACATTGACAACGAATACTCCGTCATAAACTCTGATGACTCATTTTACATCGTCAATAAGTATTCTGGCTCCTATTATCAGACTCTTAACAAGACAATAATCTTCCGTGGCGACCCAAGTGTGCCAGGCGGAGGTCCCTTCTCGCCGGTCATCTTTGACACCAGCAATGCTACCAATAATCCGCCGAGGGACACTCCGTATGTTCCCGGACATATTGCGGCCATTTGGAACGACTATGGATACAACACCAGTACTTATCTCGAGGCCTACTATGCTTGGCGGGATTATCTGCCAGCCTTGGCGAGTATGCAGTGGGGTGGTAGCATCACTGAGAGCCAGTACGACCAAATCTATGAAATGCTGCAAGCGTCTGCGCCCGCGCAGAATTTGGATCGCACAATCAAGTCGAGCGGATCGACGATTGTTGAGTACGACTTTGGCAAGCTAGGCATGTGGACTGGCGGTAATCACAGTATAAACGATCTTTCGCGCAATGCCTACAACGCCTGGACGACCTGCTCATCTGGCACCAACTCCAGCCTGATGTTCACTAAGAACTGCTCCGTGAACACGCCTTTGACATCGAAAGGGCGAAACTACACCCTTTCCTTCTCAATCAATCAGCAAGCCTCATCACCCCCAGGATCTCTGTTCACTGGCCCAGACTCCGAGCTCTGGTCTGGCAACGGTACTTCTACACAAGTCATGCTGATCTCCGCTGGCAACGCTTTTGCGCTGAACTACTCGCTCCCCACCGGCGTTTGGACGGATCTTGATCTTATTGGCAGGGGCAATAGAACGTTTCTGGCTGTTGATGGTGGTGAAAAGATGGAGTTCACGACCAAGATTGGCGTGAATGGGGAGTACTTTGTTTGGAAAGAAATGAGCATTGTGGCTCCTCTTGCGACGATTGGTGGCGGTGAGTGGGAGGGTGACATGAGGAGGGTGAAGTTGGTTGATTATGCTTGATCGTTGACAGGCAATTGGGTGATGAGTATTCGACGTTGTCGATCGACCCAAGGGCTTGATGGGACGGGTAAGTGAGTCACTCAACAGCTGAGGCCGTTGACTTGTTGACTCCGATGACTGCTCAGTCGGACGCTGACGTTTTATAGACTGATTACTCAGACGTCCACCATTGAATTCCTTGTTTCACAGTCTCGGCGTCTGTTGATTGCAGCAGTCAGTGGCGTCAATCGGTCGGCCGGTCGATCAGCCGATGGAGGTCTTCGTTTGGTGTAAGGCTAGATTCAAGCAGACTAGAGCGTGAGACAGGGAAGACCTCGAGGAAGTCAAGGACAAAACAGACCGCTTTTCCGCAGCCAAGCCCTTTCGGAACGTGGCAGCACGTGGACATTGTTCTTGCATCCTGTCCCTTCTACTTTTAGCCTGAGTCTGAACCCCGCAATGCACACGCTGAAGCTTCTCAGCTCCAAGCTCATTGGGGTAAGGGGTGAGTGCGGGTTAGTGCCAACCACATATGCCGATCGTGCGGCGTACAGGTTCGTCCCCCGGTCGCTGACATCCTGCATCGTGAGATAGACGGACATGGGTACGGCTGTGCTCCCGTCACCATGTCACAGAATCCGTGGCGGTCTGCCCGCAATGACCTCCGCGGGGTCTGGGAGTCCGCAGGGAAGGATAAAAATTCTTGATGATCGTTCTTGGTCTCTTCAAGGGTCACTTGTCTTGCCTTTCATATTGACCTGTTTGCCCACTGACGCGTCTCAGATCGAATGGCAAAGATGGCGGACAAAGATCCGGTCGCGCTCGAAGCTGAAGACCTGGATTTGAAGACTGGGGTCACTGAAAGACCCGTGGACATCGACCCGGCCCTGGAGGCGAAGATCATACGGAAACTCGACCTTCACATCCTGCCATGGATATTCGTGTTGTGGCTGCTGGCCTTCATTGATCGTAGCAACATTGGCTCGTTTCATCATTCACCTACCAGTCACACCAATACTAACCTATGCGACAGGCAACGCGAAGCTCGATGGCCTCGTCAAGGATCTACACCTGACAGGAAACAAGTACAATATCGCTTTAACAGTATTCTATATTCTATACGTTCTCATCGATATCCCGAGTAACTGGCTGCTTAAGACTGTAGGAGGTGGTCATTATCTGCCAATTTTGGCAGCTGCTTGGGGCATCGTTGGAACATGCATGGGAGCAGTGAAAGGCTACCGCGGCTTGATAGCATGTCGTCTGCTGCTCGGCGCATGCGAAGGAGGCATGTTCGGCGGCATAATCTTGTATCTGTCGATGTTCTACAAGCGACATCAACTGATGTTCAGGCTAGGCAAGCTGTACCCGTGCTCGTCTTGTGCTATCTTGCTGACACATTGATAGGTGCGTTTTATAGCGCCGCGCCCTTGTCAGGGGCCTTCGGGGGCTTGCTAGCAACAGGGCTCGCCCAGATCGACTATCATGGCTACAAAGGATGGCCCTGGATTTTTTCGTCGAAGGCGCTATCACCATCGTTGTCGCGATCGCAGCGTACTTCTTCCTGCCACACACACCATCGCAGGCCCGATTCCTGACTCCAGAAGAACAATGGCATGCCGCTCATCGTCTTCACGTGGATCTACACGGAGCCACTACTGCGGAGCATGTGGAGGAAGAGCACTTCAGCTGGAAAGCCGTACGGATTGCTCTGCTCAACTTCAACACTCTGTCAATGAGCTTCATCTTTTTCATCATCCTGATACCGATCTATAGCTACAGTCTGTTCCTGCCCAGTATCATCAGCGGTCTGGGGTATAAAGCAGTCCATGCGCAGCTGTTGACGGTCCCTCCGAACCTTTTGGCCTTCCTGGTAGTACTCGGAGTGTCGTTTCTGAGCGATCGCATCAAGATGCGTGGACCTCTGATCTTCATATGCTCTTTGGTAGCCGCAATTGGCTACAGTGAGTGGTCCCCATTGTCATAGCGTCAAAGACCAGAATCTAACATGATTGTAGTCCTACAGTTGGCGTCGCAGAAGCCTGGCGTCAAGTATGCCGGCACCTTCTTCGTCGCAGCAGGGGCCTTTCCATGCTCACCGCTGATTTTGGCATGGCTCAGCAATAACCTTGCGCCTCACTACATCAAAGCTACCGGCTTGGGGTTCCAAGTGGCAATTGGCAACTGCGGAGCCTTCGTGGCCACATTCACGTACCTGTCGCAAGACGCACCGAAGTACACGACCGGCCATGCCATCAATCTTGGTGCCATTGGGCTCATCCTGATATGCACCGCAGCCAATCTTGTGTACATCCGCGCAGAAAATGCAGCAAGGCAGGCTGGCAAGAGGAATCATAGACTGGCTCAGGCAGATGGCATTGACCTTGGGTTTAGACACCCCAGCTTTAGGTATACTTTGTAGTATAAACACTCAGCAAGCAAAGGAATCATTGAAAGCACCAGGTCTTGAGCATCAATTTGCAACTAGAAGATGTTGCCACTTTGAGGTCCATGTCTAGCCACAAGTCTGCCCTTTCTCCTCAGACTCCGACTTCGCAACGGAGCTTACGACGATGCACTCATTTGCATCGCTGTCGGAAGCTTGGCGTTAGGCGGAAAGCATCTATCAGGAAAGGTCGCATTGTTTCCCCACCATGCTGGAAACGAGAGGTTCGGAAGATTGATAGCGAACATCATCACTGTTGCCATGATCTGCGTACCGCAGTCGAGACCGACGGCCAGCAAATAATGGTACTTGCGCCACCAGACCGGACGATATCGGTACATGTAGCCCATGAAGAGAAGAGCGCACACTAAAGCGCTGAAGAAGTTGGTCATGCCATAGGTCGGGAAGTAGGTGATGCCGTAGCTGCAAGCACGTCAGCTGTGTGTTACCGTTGCAAGAGTTGGGCTGCCACTTACAAGATCAGCGGCGGATTGAAGTAATACTCCACCTGCCAGTGCGGTTTCAGTCGCTGAACACCGTACGCTAAGAGCACCACGGCAGGACCGACCAGGAAACCGTAGTACAGCCAGCTGTATTCTGATCCAGACCCGAAGAAGTTCTTAGGACCAATGACACCCCAGAGCACAGAAATGGAGTAGTAGTTTCGAGTCTGCAGGGCCTCCCAACTGACTGACGGAACGTCTCCCTTTAGCTTTGCAGCTCCGATGTTGTCGAGGACGAATCGCATCATGCCATAGTTCACGAATGGGCCTATCAATGTTCCGTATACTTGTCCGATAAACATCTCACGCTCTGGAATCTTCATGTAGAAGCCGAACTTGTAGTCAGAAATGAGGTTGAGGTTCTGCTCGAGTATCTGTCGACTGAAGGTCAAACTAGTGAGGACCGCCTGCGGATTCCCATGAAACAGCGATCCAGATATGACCTCGGCCAAGAATGTCATGCCGACTTGCTGGTTGGCGATGGCCCACTGGATACCGTTCGGAAATGTGAAAACCCAGGATACCAAGCACATGACGATGAAACCCCTGCATTGTTTCGACCGTCAGTCAACAGTTCTAGCACCATGAGTCGTTTTCCACAACGAACTTACCACCATGGTAGGTCAAACTTTCCGCCATAGATCGTACCGAGCGACAGTGCAAAGCACACCGCAAGAAGTGCGTAGTACCACCAATGAGGTACACGCTTGTGGACAGACATGATCTTGAGGTAAGGATCATTGTAGTCGTCCAAGGCTCTGCCCTTCCATGAGGTCATGAAGATATCATAGCAGTCTTTACCATACCACAGAACAGAGTAAAGCATGGCACCTGTGGAGGCGGCGAAGCCCCAAAAGAAGTAGAAGACGTAAGAGGTACTCCAGTGAGGTTGCGAGTAGTTGTCCATTGCAGTCTGGTTAAGGTGGTAGTCCGCTGTCATGACACGCGAAATGTTGTACGAATTTCCATCGGCGTCGAACGTATCAGACGACATGGCGGGAAATTTCTGGGAGCCGAAAGTGTTGGTGTAGTACAGGATCGGGTATAGAAGCCATACGGCAAAAATGACTCCGCCAGACTGGTTCAGGAAGCTCCACAAGGGCGTGTACATTGGTTGCAGTGTGCCGTTGATGTAGTTCCAGTCCAACGTCAGATCTAGCAAGCCAAAGCCGTAGGTGCCTGAACCAAGCACATAATCGATTGGATTGCCATGGCCCATCCAGCAGATCAAAGGCAAGGAAGCCAACAGAGGGAAGATCATCTCTGGAAACCACTCCCAGCAGAAAGCGCCGACGGCGATATAGGCGAAGAATGTGACACTCTTCTTTGTGACACTTGGATTCTTGTGCATAGCATTGAACAGTGCCACATTCGGTAGTACACCACTTTTCACAGTGATAGGTTGAAGTCAGTAATGCTTCAGACAGAATGTGCTCTACTACACATCAAACTTACGGATAATACATCTTCGGTGGCCGCACCAGTATGTCTCGGAACACACCAGCAAATCCATAGCCGATCATCTGGCTTGTAAGGAGGTATAGTATGCTCCAGCCGGCATTGAGCTTTCGACCATAGTAGAGCTCTAGAGCACTGAGTGGCCCAAGTCCATAGGCGGTGTAACAAGAGCCCCAGTCTAGAAGTGACCCTTAGAACTCATGTGCGTCTCACATCGGACTATAAGGGTCGGTTACTTACAAGCAACTACAATGAGGGCGTGCTCTTTCGCATTCCACGGGCCTGGGTTGAGCGACCACTTGTATCCGAAGGTGTTGAACTGCGTCTTTGGGAGCCAGCGCGAAAGAAAATCGCCCATTGCCCAGGCAAGCAACTGGACGGCGTAGCTGGACAATGAGTTGTAGTACGGTTTGAAATAGTAGAAGGAGCTGATCCCGCAGCCAACGACAACCCAGAACGTTGATAAGAACCAGAAACGGAAGGTCAGAATAGGCTCGCTGGATCTGTCAGTCTACGAAGGCTGTACGGACTGTCGACTGACATACGTTGGATCATTATGCAAATCAACAGTCTTTGCAACGAGGGGCACTGGGTAGTCCTTCAGTCGTGGGTCAATGAATTCTGCTTGGTCGTCGGGAACGACGATGTCTTCTTGGCGGAGCGTCTCGTTGGATTCGGTGTCAATGTCGTGCTCGCTGACCTCATATGTGGTGAAGTGCTTCTCGCCCTTGGTGTTATTTGAGCCTGGATTGATCTCCATAGGAGACTTCTCGATACCGGCCATTGCTCAGGTCTGACAGCACGCCCAAGACAACAAGCAGCAGCATTGGACACTCGTTGAGCTTTATGCATTCTCGCCACATGTGCCACCACTACCGATAGGATAGTAACAGCCCTGCAAAGTCGTAGGGCATCGTTATCAGTCGCGTACAAGAAGGCATCTAGAAGAGGCGAAGAAGCTGCATGGGCGACACCCACAGCTCGCAATGCAACATGGGTGTTTTCCCGAAGAAGGCATGCGCGATTCTGAACGGCACTGAGGCCGGAATCCAGAGGGCCGAGAGCTAGCGGCACACTCGCTTAGTACACGCGATACTGCATGTCCATAGCGTGGATCTCTGCGAGATGCTGATGCGTAGCATCATTGGCTTGATACTCGCTGCACTGAGATAGTGTGATCCAGGTTGCATCTTATCGGCTTTGAGGGCGCGGAAATCAATGCGCGAAACGTTAAGGGACAAAGTCGTCGACTTCCAAGTCTTTAGCAGTCTTCGGGGACAATCAAACAGGTATGGCGTGTGAAGCTCTTCAGATTCCCTCCAGACAGTGATTGCACTGCATGGACAGATCGTCGGTGGCACAATAGAGCCTTGTTTGCGAGAGGTGTGGTCGAGTTGCAGTCTGTGTACGAGACTCTTGGCCGCGTACCCGCCTACCTTGCGCGATGAGCTGGGCTAGACCAGCAGACTGGCTCTGTACCAGGCGAGGTCCAATGGTGACTATCAGCGCGAACTATCCGTGCGCGATGGCGATTGCTCTGTACTGAATGGCAGTCTTTATCAAGCGAACCGCTCGCTCGCGCCGCATTGCGAAGTGGGTAGTATGAGCACCGTCGGCTGCGTGGAACAAACACAGCATCCTTATCGCACCTTTACGAGCGAGCCAATGCTGCTAAGGCCGAACAAGAAGGTGGATCGTGTATCGCCAAAAGCGCCACCAATATTGATGATCAATGGCAAGGTGCCCCCTCGATGTCTTGGGCTGTTGCTACGTCGCATGGTAACATTGGTTCGTGGTTAGCATGCAGCATGCTAGGAGGTACTGTCCAAGATGTGTCGCAAGGTACTGGCCGTGCGAGGAAAGCCAGCCCTTTCGAGAGCCCGACATTCGCCGATTGATGTCCAGCTTTCTTCATTTCTCCATTGTGCTGTTTGCGCTGCTGCTCGTGATTATAGCAACGGCATGACCACAGAGCTCCTGAGACCTGCCGGAGACATGTACCGTGATACATGCGCACAGATGAGGTGTAGAGACAATGAGAAGAGGTCGGAATAAAGCGTGGAAGGATAGTCCGTCGGCGGCTCGCGTTCGCATCCAGACCACGTCCATGTCTGTTGCCTAGAGGTAGAAAGGGTACATCGGGGTACGCGAGGGATCACTCGAGAACGCCGCTTGACGGTTTGACACGACCATCAAAGGTCTCCCAGCAAGAGCATAGGAGCATCTGGATAGACCAAAGCCTTGAGGACTACGACGCATCCGTCATCAAGTGTTGCAACCAGCTAGCATGCGATATGGCTGCTTGAGTCTTGACCGTCATATTTGCTACGAAGTACACTTCTGGCTAGGTCTCGCCACCGCATTACGGCAAACGTTGATGGCTCTTCCTCACCTTCACGGCCGTCATCAGCCTTACAAGCTGTGCCTTGCACAGAGCACTAATGCTTCCAATTCAACAGGTCTACTCACTCGCCAGCGCCCAGTGGCACATGGCCAAGCCTTTTCACATTGGCTCAGAAGCGTGGAAGTGATATAGTCGGCACCCAACAGAGCCACTACGCCACTGCCAACTGCCGCGGCTTGGGCTCCTATCTTGTGTTCATTCCTCCGGAGCTTCTTGTCAATTCGCGGAGCGAAACGGACCTTTCCACATCAACAATGACACGCGCAAGCGCATTCCACGACTAGCACCGGCTCAGATCAATGGAATCATCAATCACAGAGGCAACAGAAAGGTATCTACTTCTTTTGGCACTAAAGCATACAGTCACCACTCAGGTAAATTGCTCTTCTCGACGCCGAATCATGAGGACCTACGCAACAGCGCTTGAACGAGTGATCCGACGGCTCGAAACCTGGGTACGTGCACCAATTCTTCGCAGACCCTTTCACCATTCTTGGGTCGTCAGCGCTTGGATAGCACTTGATCTCGTCTTCAACTATGCACAATTTAAGCAGAATTGAGGAGCAAATGTAGCCACTGTTGGGGCGGGTCGGTGCCCATGTCGCAAATCGCGAGCTCGAGAGATTCGCATCTGGCGGCGATGGCAGTGGTAGCCTGTAGCGCCTGAAGGCGGATGAGAATGGAAGCTTTTATGATCCTACGCGCTCTGACTATATCTGTGGTGATGTCGTACGAGGAACGGATTTGTAGGGTCTGTTCAAAAATGGTAATCTCTACTGAGCCTGCATATTGGGGCCTTTGCTGCTGTCTTGTGTACCGCTCAGGATGCTTGGCTGCCAATTGCAGTGTTCTTCGGTGCGTTGATCTATTGGCTGCTAAGGATCTTCTATCCGGCCTCCGTCCAGCTGTAGAAATTGGACTGAGTGGCCGTCCGACACTAGACTCACCTAGCTACAGGTGCCCGACTTACAACCGTCTAGATATCTTGGCGCAAGATCTGAACTCACACATAACGCGCTCCTCCGTCCTTTCGACGACGTGCCTGCGCTGCAACTGCTGTACTTGCCCGAATCTCTAATGTGTGCTGCATCTTTGTCTTTTGCTGCTCTATCGCCTCCCAGATTCACCACGGGAGCATACGACTAAAGCACTCTGCCCTCTGATGGATGCTTGCAATTCGCTGAGGCCTATTGTCTTGTGGCATGGTCACCATGAAAATCAACTTTGTTCGACACATGCTTATATTGGCGGAGAAGGTTGATCGAATCAGGTAACGGAGCTTGTTGCAAAGCATCGAGAAGGTTCGTGAAAAGGATCCAGCATGTCATCGTGTAAGTGGACATTGATCAAGATAGCAGGTTTACAGGCAATGTTGATCGCAAGATGCTTCTCATGAAGCGGGCTCGCAGCGACTTGCTTTTGCATAGCGGTACTGGCGGCATTCATTGAAGACTCGACGCGCTGGAAAAATCAGACACCGCTGCTTAGCCTACGCCCCAAATCATCTTCACCTCAGCAGATCCTGCGAGCGTTTCTGAGGGGTTCGACGGTGGAATACATGGCCCCTTCATCCGCACATCAGTACGCGCCATCTCCTATAGCGGTCAGACATCTCTCATAGAGCGCCGTGGCTCAATTGAAAGTGCCAGACTTCATGACTGCGCCCAACTTGAGCGGCGTCGATTTCGCTGTCTCCGTTCGGAGACAAAGAATATGAATTTCACTTTGCAACCGACCACTCAGCGATCAGTATCCGCCAAGCCCACCCATCCTTGTCCCGAGGGTCTTCCAACCGACGAAATCGACGAAGTACAGAACAGTGCCAGAATCGTAGACGGGATCAGCTCGAAAAAAGGAGTGAGGTGCATTCCAAATCGAAGTAAGCCAATCGACGGCGATCTGTAATGGGAGAGCCCAAACTGGTTTCAGGCAGTTCACTTGTCGACGCTGGAGTTTGAGAAGTCTTCCGGGACCGAAGACATGCCTGGAGTTTTGCTAGCACCGTGACATCCGTCTGCTCCATTTCCCAGCCCCGACAGTCTTGCTGTCGAAAGAGCACAGACCGCGCGATGTAGATGATTAAACCATTCGAAAGGCGCGATCGCAAGCATGGCATGCACGTGGAAGGGATGGACATCAAGAGCTTCGTCATCATCTGTGACGCCAAGAATCTGGCGCGATGGCCACAGCATTGCTTGTCTGGACCTTCGCCGACTTCACGCTCGGTGGAGTATCGCCATGTGGCGTTCAGCAATAGGATCCAACCAACATTGGCGCTCTCGCGGAGATGTAGTCATTTTGACAGCAAGTCGTGGTCCAAACTGTTTCAGATTGTCCACGCGAGGCTTTCGTGCGTCAGTTAGCGCGCTTCGTCACGAAAAATTGGCACTAGGATCCACGCAGCCGGCCATCCGACCTCACGTCCTTGACTCGCAAACCATCTACCACACTTCGACAAGCGAGGATTTTTCAACGCGCACCAATCACATAGTAATCTCTTGGAGCGCGGCCGCGGACTCGTACAGGACCGCACGCCTGTCGTGTAACGAAATGCCAGACAAAAATTGCCTCGATTTTCAGAAATAATGTGACAGCTATCCAGATCCGATGATCTTCAGTTGGATTCACGTCGTACGAGCATTCGCAAGAGACCAGTATGCTTGACATATTCGAAACAAAAGTGCTCCGAGATTCATCGAATCCCGGCAGGCCTCGAGGCGCCGTTCGCTTGCTTAATTGCATTCAGTCGATCTTCAGGTTGCCTACCAAAAGGAGCGCCTACGACGCCCACACATAGGTCCACTCCCTAATGCGACCATAGGACCGATATCGCCTGTCACATTAGGAACACTGGCCACCGTGCTCCACTAGCAGCGTTGTCTGTATGGTCCCTTGACTGCAGTATGGATGCCTCAAACTTCGTACCAATCAGACGTCCTGGAACTGGCCGTGTTGCAATCAACTTGAGAATGGCACTCATCTAAGGACGCAGCTTGGCAGCCCTTCTGATCTAAAGTTTCGTCTGGATGGGAATCACGGTGAAGAGCCGCAATGCTCGTCTTGGGAAGGTCGCCGAAGATGCTGAGCTTCCAGCATATATAGTCCTCAGGAAGTCGTTGGAAACTACGACAAGTCATCAAGCCACACACACTCCCTTTCCAACTCTTCTCGGCCAGAGGCCGTAGTCACTCGTTCCACACTTGATTTGTTGCAAGATGCGTTACTCCAAGGCCTCCCTCGCCGCAGCTGTGCTGCCGGCTGCCTTGGCCTGCGAAAGCCCAAAGTCGCACGCCTGTGCGAGCGCTTTCTACAATAACTTGGCGTCAGCACAGGACTTCTGCGCAACCTACACGGCTGGCTCGTCTGCCGACGTGCCTTCAGTCTTCGACTCTGCTTGTAATGGCGAGGCGAAGAGCTTGTCCAAGCAGTGCACCTGCTATGCGACTGCTAGTGCAGCTGTGAGATTCGTCATTCTTCTGAATATGGGAATCTAAGGACTGATGATGAGTGCAGGTTGTTGCTAGCACTGGTGCCCCACTGTACACCTCCGCCAATGCAACGAGCGCTGTCGCTTCTACCTTTGTGACTGCCACCGCTGCTGCGTCAACTGCTGCCGCCGCCTCCTCGGTCCCGACGGCCACCTCCGCTGCCAGCAACTATTCTGCGGCAGCCACGACCACGGCTGCTGTCAAGGCTGCCGCTACTGGCGCTGGTGGCACTGCCATCAGCTCCTTGACTGGTGGCTCTGGCGTTGGCGGCACGACCTGCACTGTCACTGAGCTGGCTGATGTGACTGCGTCTCTGTCGGCATGCTCCAACGTTCTCATGAGCGGCGTTTCCATTCCGGCTTCGAGCACTCTGTCCGTTGAGGTGTCTAGCGACGCGGCTCTGCTTTTCGCAGGTACTATGACTGTCGGCTACACCCCTGACACCAGCTACACGCCCATCGTCATCAAGGGTACAGGTGCTAAGGTCGCTGGTTTGGCTGGTGCCGTTATCGACGGCAATGGCGCGGACTACTGGGATGGCGAAGGCTCCAACGGAGGTACCGACAAACCTGACCACTTCATCAAGATTGATGACATGGAGGACAGTTCATTCAGCGACCTCACCATCCAGAACTGGCCTACACACTTGTTCGAGATCACTGGCTGCACCAACGTGGAGATGTACAACCTCATCCTGGACAACAGCGCTGGTGATGAGACTGACAGCGATGGCGATGCCCTCGGCCACAACACCGATGCCTTTGATGTCTCCAGCACTGATGGCCTCTACGTCCACGACGCCACTGTTTACAACCAGGACGACTGTACCGCCGTCAACTCTGGCTCGAACATGGTCTTCGAGAACCTGTACTGCTCCGGTGGCCACGGTCTGTCCATTGGTAGCATTGACAGCGACATCACTGTCTCAAACATCACGTTCAAGGACAGCACCGTCATCAACAGCGAGAACGGATGCCGTATCAAGACTGACGCTGATGCTTCCGACTCCACTGTCAGCGATATTACCTACTCGAACATTTACCTCAGCGGTATCACCGACTATGCCATCGACGTGCAGCAGGACTACGAGAACGGCGGCTCCACCGGCGACCCAGGTGACAGCATCACAATCTCTGGCGTCACTTTCGATACCATCACCGGATCGGTCGAGAGTGACGATGCCTACCAGTACTACATCCTGTGTGGCTCCACCTCCAGCTGCTCTGACTTCACCTGGTCTGGCGTTGACATTTCTGGCGGCCAGACTGAGTGCTCTCCCGATGGTGATGAGTGCCCATCTTAGGTCGATCCTTTGCAGGTCAATGGTCGAATTTTGCTTGGGTGGAGGGCTAAACATTAAACTGTAAAAGTATCTTGTGGAAGACGACAGTGTTGCAAATAGGTCCAGATAGGCTTGATAGCTCGTGTCACATTTTCTCACACATGATCACGAGAGCACACATCGCTACCACGTTGACATTCTGGAAAACCGCCACTTGGCCTGATAATGCTCCCTGTAAGTTCGGTCATATCGACAGTGGCAAGTTCATTGGCGACTGGGTCCTGCCGTTAGCTTGTCTTCCACGCACGTACCACGTTGCCTGCTTAACTTAAGTTGCATACTGCTCCATCAACGCCACCTTATTAAGTTCGGCTAAGTGCATCGAACGACTCAGAAGAACACAATTCTGCATTGACATGCTTGAAGATCTTACGCTCGAGTTACTTGGGCAGGTTGCTTTGCGCCTCAACGGCGCTTGCCTCGGAGCGCTGAGGCTTGCTTCGCGAGAGTGTTACAGGGAGGCATACCACGACTTCACGCAGCGAATAGCAGAGCTTCGCTGGCACAATGCTCCCTTCAGCCTCAAGACGCTTCGCAACATCTCCAAGGTCCAAAGCCTTATCCCTGCCATCAAGGAGCTTCGCATTAGCACTCATTACCTCGAATGGGTTCCCTCTGAAAAACGATTCTATGGCGAGCTGGCTGAAGCCCAAAATGATGCGTAGCGCCTTGAGATCTCCTCAAGACAAGCGATATTCAAGAGCTATCTGCGACAACAAAAAGCGTTCAATCAAGGGGACGACTTTTTCGCATTGAGTAGAATATTGTCCAACCTGACAGCATTGGAAGCCATGGAGACCGGCGAAACGTGTCTTACTCCGTATAAGACTCCAGCTCGAGCTACGGTGTCTCAATATTTGAGCATGGGACAGATCATGTATATTATGCATTAATTTCGCATCCTGCCAGAGCGAGGAAAGGCGACGAAGCCCTAACACACAATTTCAAGATACTACTCAAGGGCCTGGCTCTGGCTCGTAGGCCGATACGCAGACTGAGCGTGTTCCGTTAATACAGCGGCCAAGATGTCATTGGCATCAACACCAGAACAATGCCTCACCTGGACGCATACCTGTCCGACGGTTCAAAAAGTGCTTTTGCCGATTTGCGCGAGCTGAAGCTGCTTCTGGACATCAATGAAGCATATGACGAGTCTGATGAGACGCAAGGACTTGGTTGGAAGACCTGGTCGCGCGACTTCCTGGGGCTTGCTCCCAATGTGCAAACGCTCAGTCTCACTTTTGAGGGCGTTGAAAGCTGGGATTTGCAGCACGTCCCGTCCGAGTTGTCCGAGGCCTTCGAAATGCTTGTAGATATACGTCTGCCCTGCGTCGTTCAATTTGGAGCTAAGTAACCTTCTAGTGCGCGGTGATGAGCTCACTCGCTTCTTGAACCGGCAGTCCCACACTGAGGGAACTCACACTCCGACGAATGGCTCTTTGTGCTGACTGGTACAGCTCGCCCGGGGTCTCTCTTCGGAGTGCAATCAACTCGTGCTTAACATGGCTTGGATCATGGAAGAGCCACGGCACGATGGTCTTCAATCGGAAGATATAAAGATTATTGTTTTCAACACTGAATCCCTCGCGGAGTGTAAGGGCTGTGTTGACAGTGCACAGGCGGCGACCCCCTCCCTCCCCTGCCCAGAAATCATGCAAGCATATGAGCCGGACAATCAACATTGCCGAGCTGGCTTTACTGATGGAGGCGGCGAGGCGTCCACTGTCAGACTTCCATCCACACAGGGTCCCTTTTTGGTGAGCAGTTCTTTGAAACACTAAGATGTTGTTTGCCGCAGACTGCAGCTTGTCGTCTGCTTTTGTTTCGAACAATCTCAAAGATGAAGCTAGTCTCCGCAAACTGTCCGGCAACATCGATATAAGTGCTCCTCAGCCTATGCACCTCTGCTGCAGCCGATCACACGGACCATGAGTCTACAAATATCTGGTCTGCGAATCAGATGTACTCCTTTCGTGGACGACGGCGTATACAACAAGTTTTTTGCGAAAGGCGGTGACAAAGGTATTGTCTAAGCTCTTGGAGAAACACAGCGCCATGTAACGCACGGACCTGCAATGAAGTGAATGGACGCACGTGAAGCAACTGCCCTTCCCGCGATGTCCGTCAAAAACTCCATCGACATCTTTCACAATTCCGAAAATATAAGTTCGAAGACGCACGAGAAACATCTGGAGAAAGACATCCTCATCCGATAGTTCGAAACATCAGCACCGCTCTCAAAGATATACATCGGAACCAAGCATATACATTACAATCCTGAGAACAACGAGGAAACCTTCCAGCACCCTCTAATACGACCAGTACTGCGCTACCAACTATCAACACCACCAGCAAGATGGCTAGAACCCGTGGGGCCATGCACGGCTCGACTTCAACGAGACGTCAGCAGCCCGACGCAAGCAATATAAACCAGGTATCTGACAACCAAGCAATGCGCAGAACTCCTAGGCCAGCAGTCGAAGAGCATTACGGCCTCGCCATGATCCACCATGGCGAAGTCTACTGGGCTGGCAACGTCGGCACCTGGTCGACCGAGGGTAACGGCACACTCGATGAAGACGACCCAGTCTACCAGCACGGCGGTAGCGTCCAACGAGTCTTCTGGGATCGGCAGCTGGTGGACTGCATGGTGTGCGATCCGAGCTTCTGCAACAAATGCGGCCAGAACATGAACATGCAGCAACCGAGTCCGATCATGGGTCTGCCGTTCGTGCACAGCTCCGAGCTGAAGAAGGAAGACGACAAATTTAGCTTCTCCCCGTCCGTGGACACCGTGAACGGCCAACCGCACGTCCAAGATTTTCCAGCTGTGCATGCCCGGACCGTCGCCTTTCAGATCGACGAGACGTCAGGCGAGACCGTCAGCACGCTTGCGGCCGTGTGCGACTTCACCGACTGCCCAACCTGCCAGGCCAAGATGGAGAGGCCTGGCCAGAACGACATGAGCGACAGCTCCTTGACAGACAGTGATGGAGATGAGTAGGAGCGGCCATCGAGGCAGCGGAGTAGAGTCCGTTTCGACCTCGAATCGGAGTTGGGCTCGAACGTGATCTATGTCCGAACGGCTGGGCCTACGTCGAGGAAGTGAGGGGGTAGAGCGAGATAACGACAGCGTGAAGACGGAGGTCGAGGACGTCGGGGGCGTAGAGGATTTCGAGTAGACAGCTCTTAAGAGCGATGAGGAATGGAGTGGCGGTTGATGATAGGAGGTTTTCCTGAGTGTGGTCCAGGCAGGATACAACTTGACGAGTGACGTTATTTCGGGCAAGAATATATGATACTTGACGTGGTTGCTCGCCCATGTAATAGGTGGTGCTAGGATGACGAGACGCGGTCAGTTCTTGGGGATTCAATGGACTGTACCATACCATACTTGCAACAAACCACTTGTCCTTGCTTGGCATAGTCGCATGCTCAACGATACAACTCAATCAGGTCATTCCTCATCTCAGTACTGTAACGGTGGGCATTTGCTCTTGATGCTGCTCTTACCACTGACCCTTGCCGCCCTGGAATCCCCTCTCCTGCTTCGACCTGTGCTCCTCCAGCCCACCATACCTAGTCCAGCCTCTGTTGTAGAAACCCACACCATCAATCTTCGACACTACACTCTCAGCAATGTCGTAAATCTCCTTGGCATCCTCAAGCCCCTCGATCTTTGCCTCGTACCATAAGCGATGCCCCTCGATCATGCTATCTCTGGACCGCAAAGCTGTCACCTCAAGATTGGCGTCTGGCCCATCGAGCGACTGTAGGAACATGTCCTGAATCTCGGTGATAACGAGTCTGGCGCCCTCCTTGAGCTCACGAGACCATTCGCGCTTGGCGTAGACTCGCTCGACGCTGAAGTAGTCAATCGGGACCTTGGCAATGAAGCTGGGGGAGGTTTCTTTTCCGGCTTGTTCGTCACCGCAAGAGTGCATACTTTGCAGCAAGTCGTGGAAGTGGGCAGGCACTCGGCTCTCTGGGGCAGCGCCTGTATCGATGACTTTCACGATGGCATCCCAGATCCTGATCGGAAAGTGCATAGCAACCGTGCCAATGATATCATTGTCACTCGGGATTGCAACTACCCGCAGTGGTTCGCAGGCGACCAGAACTTTGGTTTGAGCGCCCGCAAGATCCTTGGTATGAATCTCGTAGAACGTCTTCGCCGTGGTCGGGGCGTGTCCTTCGGGCAAACCCAGCATGAAGTGTGCGTCTGCCAGTCTAGAAGTCATTGCTGGGATGAAGTGAAAGCCATCGAGACCAATGTCTGACACAAGCTTTGTAGCTCCGTCAGTAGCGTGAGTGCCCTTACGATCCTCGATGATGGCGAGTATTTGTCCGAAATGCAGTACAGTCTTCGCTGATGGATGGGCATCCATCTTCTCAGACAAGAACTCGGAAAGATGGTCGCTGTTTGTAGGCACTGGCTCAACAACGGGTAGTGCTGGAGTCTTTGATGGTCGTGGCGGCGGTGGAGGACTTGGCATCGGAAGCTGTGCCTTTACGCTTGCAGTCTTGCCCAGAGAGCGGCCTTTGCCCTTCTTTTGTGCCTTTTGGCGCATTGTGAAATGCTTTGACGGGGCGAGCTTAGCAGGCGATGATTGTAAACGCTCAACGACTTTATCGTCATCTGTATTGTGACCGGTCCTGATGGAATCAAAAGTCAGTCACTATTATAGGAAGTGTTGACGCAGTGATTCCATCAGTCAAGTGGTTGAGCTGACGATCAATTGATGAGGGAGGTTGAGGCCGTCAACGTGTCAATCAGCCGTCAAAGAAGCAGTCAAAGACCTCAACAAGTCAAATGCAGTAAATCGACTCAAGCAGTCAGCCGTCTTAAAAGGCATGATTCCGCTGACTGATGGAATGTTCGGGGCTTGATGAGGCTTACTTACCGTACTCCTGGTATTGGCTGAAGCGGCTGGATTGAATGAGGCTGTAGTCTCGTGATCTGTGCCTCAGGCTCATCTTGTAGATAATCCATCTCGTGATCGATCAGCTGCCCGAGGACTGGTTCAGGAGCACGTGCTGATTGCTTGTGAGTGAATGGTGACGCTAGGCCTAGTGGCGTCATAATTGGACGTCTGGTCTCGTTTGTAGCGACATCGACAAGCGCAGCACTTGCTGGAGGACGATTCTGTACAATCTTACGGGCCCACGATGGTTGTCCAGCCGTCTGAACAGCGTCCCCTTGATAGCTACGAATCGTTGCCATGGAAACCTCGCTTAGTGGTGCCTTCGATGACGCTGACTGCTGATGCTGCCACTCCGCCATAGTTCTAGGATCGGCCTGAACCATGCCATTGCGAAACGTGGCCCACTGCGGACCGTAAGAGCCGAACTCGTTGAAGCCAGCGGATTCCGTTCCAGTGGTCGAGAGTGACAACCCTTCTGGCCGAGAGGCGCTTCGTGCTGGCGGAAGGTCTGATTTTCCTGTATTTGCAGGGTTCGACGCAACTGCAGGCCTTGATGGCAGTACAAGTTGGCCCGGCTGAGGCTTCGGCTTCGACGGCGATGTTGACTGTGATGGTGTACCGCGCAGGAGGTGCATGAAAGACTTCCTCGTACCATCACCGTCGTCGCTCTCGGATGACGGTGACTCCTCACTGTCAGATTCGGCATTACCAGCAAGGAGCGACCTGAAGCCGGCCTCAGCATTGACAGGTCTACCTTCGCCCTCACTCTCACTGTCACTGGCCTGCTGAGCATCTGCACCGCCGGCTGGGACGCGGACTCTGCCAAGAGCAGGATTTTGGTGGCTTTGCTCTGCGACAATCATCTTCTTGAACTCCTTGGGCACATTTTGTTGTTCTTCAGGGTCATCCTGCTCTGTCTGGCCAAGGCCCTGCAACCACTGGCTGGTGGACACTGCAGCGCCCTTGAACCGCCACGGCGTGATAGTGTACGGCTGCTCTTCGATTTTGGCAGTACCTTCAAGACGTTGAAACGATCCCAAGCTAAGCATTCTCGCCTCTTCCGCCGTGATCGCTACTGGTAGCGGCTGGCCGACTCGTCCGTTGAAAAGCCAGTCATTGGCAGTCACGGATCGTAGCGTTGATCCGGTTTCCATAAACTTCTTGCGGGTCATCGCTCGAGGAGTGAGGATGCGCTCGGCGAGACCGTGTGGGAGGCCGTCGAGCTTGAAGAAGCGGAAAGTGGACGCACCTTCTGCATTGATGAGATGAAGCATTCTGGGTACACGCGGCACATCTTCAGACTGCGTCTCATCGGTCTCGTGGTATCTCAAAGGCTCATCGTCTATTTGGACCTCGTACGAGCTTTCAGGGAAGCGCGTGATCGCTGGTGGTTCCTGCAATCGTGAGTCAGCTTGTGCAACGACAGTGGAGCGCGAGAGTCTTACTTCTGCGTCCTCCGCATCTCGCAGCGCCTCAGCCATGAATGAGGAGATAGTTTCTGCGAGTACCTCATCCGCATGTGGTCCGATGGGTCCAGGTGGGCAGACGAGTGAGAACCAATGCTTGTCGGCATTGTACGTGCATCTCGCTGCCGGGTCCCGTATCTTTGCGTTGAAGCGCTTGATTACCTCATTCCTGGCTGAATCACTGAACTGATACAGCGTGGCATGGAAGTACTGTGCGTCGCTCGCCATATCTTCTGTTGTCGTCGGTGGACACAACAACGGTTTGCACGACAAAGGTAAGATGCGTATTGACCGAGTGATGTCGAACAGCAAGTTGCAAATTTGACAGCGGCGCTTGTCATTCGGGAAGAGCGTCGGAGATGCTCGGCGATCATCATAAATGGAAGGAGCGGCAGCTTATGCTCGCTCCTGCCAAATTGCTCTCTTGTGTTGCACGCTGCAACCAAGCCTCCTTAACAGCTCAGTAGTCTGCTACGGGTCGTGTGATCAAAAGTTCGTGCAAGTCTTTGGCATCAAGACAGTAAGAACACAAAGATTTGCAGACTGAAGTCGCAATGCCTAGAGTTTTGCAAATGGAGATTCGAATGAAAACGTACTCAACTGGTACTTGTCATTTCCATTGACGTGGTTTCACGATCCTGTACTGCCTGCAACACCACACCAGTCTCATTCGCCGTAAAGCGTTGGTATCCCTCAAAACTTCACGACGCCACAACGCCATCCCATGCTCGCTGAACTCATATTGTACACCATGCTGCACATCTTGTTGACTTCGGCTCGGGCAGCTATCGTTTCCTTCCGCACGCTACACCACTCATTGTTTTGCACTCCCAGCGCTCTTGACAGCGCTCATATGAGGCGCATTGCCTGGCTGGACGGGCGCATCAGGGATGGGTACATCCGAGAAATCGTCTTGGCCGATGGCCTTGATGGTCCATGTGTCTACCATTAACTTAGCTTCGACTCCTCGATGAGTGATTACACCAATTTTTAAGACTTACAAACACCCGCGACGAAGGCGAGGATACCTACACCAGTCAAAGCATTTCTGACGAGGTAGGGTTGTCGGGCTCGGTAGAGAGAGGCACCGGGTCGGTTGCGAGAGTCGTAGTAGGAAGATTGGGGGACACTACACATTGGTCAGGACCTGAATGAATACTTCAGGGCCTCTGGACTTACCGTGCACCGAGAACCATCTTGAAGACTGCAATGTGGAGTTGGAGTATGATGACGAAACACTTTCATGTGATCGAGTTGCACCGTGATGATTGACTAAGCAGAACGCGTCCCGCCCGAGCCGCTGCGGCCGTACCCGCTGTTGCGAACCAGGGCTGAAGGTTCCAATGACACGCGCAGCTGCAGACGACTTTCCATTCACCACCACTTCCCTCCATACCACACTGTGCGCTCGACCACCCAAGCGACATCGATAGGAACATTTCCGTGCTCACTGCGATCACTAGAATTTGTCCGCCCAGCACAGGCGGCATTGCACGGACTGTTGTGCTCACTGCCTTCCCCAAATCAACATTGTAGATAGCTGCTCTTCTGCTCGTGATTGACGCACGGGACTGCCTTCATTCACTTGTGCATTGACTTCTTGCCCTTCCCCACCACGTTCCCCGGCACAAAGTGGCTGCAGACAGCATCGACAGCGGCAGCGAGCAGGCGGAGGAATCGGCGGAGCGCGCGTGAAGGTGATCTGAGCGTATACGTCAGCTTGCACGACATTGCTCGAACAACCAGTGGCCGGGGCGGCGCATAAGGAGAAGGGAAGGAGGATACAGCGCGCTGCGCGTGTCGGTGCCGTGTGGCATAAGTTGGCTCACCATGGCTGACATCGCTGCCACTTTGGCCAACCTGAAACAAGCCCGCGCAATATGCCTGGAAAAGCCAGACGTATATGCCCAAGTCGTCCCAGGTATCTTGCGCGTGATAGGCCCAGCAGGTCCACTTGAGCTACGGCGATGGGGCTCTGATTTTCTTGCCGAGACGTTTGCCAGTCCAGTGCTCAGCGCGGACAAAAAGCAAGACCTCAGCACACAAGTCCTTGAGACGATTCTCGGCTACCTAGATCGCCAGCCAGAAGAGGACCCGAGCATTGTCAAGTCGGCAGTCCAGTGCGCAGCCAGTATCTATCCGCTGATCTTTCGACACATCATCAACAGTCCAGCCAACATCTCGACATGGACCAAGATGACCAACATCAAGCAGAGCATCCTCAAGCGAATGGACAACGCGCCAGCAGGTGTGAGGATATGCTGCATCAAGTTCGTCTCTCGCGTGGTGCAAGTGCAAACACCGGGCGTGATCGCAGATCCTAGGAGGCCCGAGCAGAACGAGATCAGCCTTGCTTTGGTCCCAAGAGATCATGCTGTTATCCCGCCAAGCAATCTGGAGGCGGAGGCGAGTGGCCTGTTGGATCGGTTGTTGGGTGTGCTGCAAGATAACGAGACCGACGCTTTGGTTGTGACTGCGACACTAAATAGTCTGTCGAGTCTGGTGCATAGGCGAGCGAGCATCATGATTAAGATCATGACGACGGTGCTCAACTTCGATCCTTTGATGTTGTCGCGTCAGCATGCGTTGAAGGGAAAGGATAAATTGGCAATTCGGTCGATGACGAAGACGACTATGTTGTTCCTGATGAACGTGTTGAAGCGCAATCCACAGCAGCAGTTGGCAGAAAGATTGCATCGTCGCGCTGAGCAATTAAAGCATAGTCTTGTTGATGCTCTGGCAGAAGGTGGTGCAGGGAAGCGGAAAGCCGCCGAGCAGGGACCTGATGAGCCAACGGACGGTTTTGACGACGCTAAGCGGAGGCGCGTGGACCAGCAAGTCAGCGCAGGCACCCAACCACAACCACCACAACAACATCAAATACATCAGCAAGCGAACATGGTGCAGCAACAGCAGCATCCACCGCTTCCACCAGGTCGTGGACCGTTCCCCGTTGCTCAGGTCTTCAATCTGAACGCCGAGGCAGGTGCGGCAGGATTCGACGTGACCATGCTCCCACCACACATCATGCAGCAGCTCATGACACCACTCCTCCAATCCATCGAGCCGCAGAAGTTTGACGCTGCGCTCAATGCTGTCAGGTCGCGTTTACTCGACATAGAGGCACGCCAGAGGGCACCACTCAATATCAACATGCAGGCAGGCGACGAGGACGACGAGTACGACCCAGCGTCTGCTTTTTTAGCTAGAGCAGCTGCGCCTGGCGCGGACGGAGCAGCTGCCGCTTCTGAGGCCGCGCCGAGCAATCTGCTGAAGCTAGAGCACATGACGCCTGAGCAGAGCGCTGAGGTCACGAAGACGCTGGTTGGGAGGATGTTCGAAGAGCTCAACAGGCTTGATCAGAAGGAGCGTGACGAGAATGGCTCGGCGGCCAAGTTTGCCAAGGCAGAGTCCAACGTGTACACTGGCTACAACAGGAACTGGTACCGCAACAACCTGATCCGCATGGCGACCAAGGGCAGCGCGCCATGGTTCCACTACGAGAAAGCCTGCGAACGCGTCAAGCAGGGTCTCGACGCGACAAACAACAATGAGCCATACCAGCTCCACTTCGACATTCGCGACAGGCTCCTCGAATTCATCATGGCTGATTGGAAGCATCGTGTCCTCGACGACGGCATGTTCTGGTTCACTCAGGAGTACTTGTTCGAGGTCGAAGAGTACCAGATCGCCAATCACGGCGACCCCTCCAAGCTCGGCAAGCACATGCTCTCTGGCATCGACGAGCAGGCTCCTGCCAACGTCGCCGACAACTTCCGCATCGGCAAGCCCAAGCCCAAGTCCGCCCTTGACACGCCCATCTACACCAAGTACACGCTCGCGTGCTTGGACCAGCTCATCCTTTACGCCGACATGTCCTCAAACAATGTGAAGTTGATGATTCGCTTCTTCGCGGACGCTCCCAGGATCTGGCCGGTGCATCTGCATCAATTGAAGCGCGTCGCGGAGGATCCAGACCGTGTGAAGATGGCACAGCAGGTGCTGCTGTTCCTGGTGCAGAAGAGGGACACGCTCCGCCCTCTGGCGGCGGATGTGGCGGAGGAGATCTGGAAGGAGATCCCGGAGGCCAGCAAGGCGATGGAATTGGTGTTGCGGTGCAGTGGGCGCGAGAGGCAGCCCCTGGGCATTTAAGTGAGATTGCGATGAATGGTCGGTGAATGGACTCGCTGTGGTGTTTTTTTAATAGCATCATAAGCAGCTTCAGTGCTGGCGAGAAGTAGCTGACAGAAGCAATGACACGATTGACAGAACTCTCATTGTTCGATGCCGTTGACTGCGTGATGTCGCCGTCAACTACTGATAACACAGTCAAATTTTTCATGTGTAAGTCAACTGCTTGATACTACTATCAACTGCTTGATGCTACTATCAACTGCTTCATACTACGATCGACTTCTTGATGCTATAGTCAACGAGCGATACTACCTTACCATCAACTGCTTGATGCTACAATCAGCTCCCTGATGCTAAAGTCAATCGCTCGAAGCCACGTCAAGTGAAGGACTCTCCAGTCAGGTGGTTGAATCGGAGCTCGCGGTACGAAGTCTGAAGGATTCTCAACGTATACGAGGAGGATCGGCGCATTGTGCAGTAACTTGTGGGGTACTGCGTGCCTGGAACTGATGCAGCAAGTAGAGCCAACAACCATATTCCGACAAGAAGGCAGCCTTCCGATGCTATGTTCGACTTTCACATCACAAGTCTTCCTCACCATGCCAATCTCAATCTCGTATCGGCAGCACCCACTGCCACCAACATTTCGCGCACCAACCTCGCGAGCAAAGTGAGCTTACCGACTGTATCTACGACTGCAAGCTCGAGCTGACCGCACTTGCCAGCTTCTGCGAAGAGGATTACATCCTTACTGGATGGCTGGCCGAGGCCATCAATACAATCTCGAACGTCCCATTCTGTCAGAGACTGTACGAAGCCAAATGCCTGTATTGTAAGACTGACAATGCCAGTGATCTACGCAATGAATGGGCTGCGCCGCTCACGCTTTGACAACCCGTCGCTATCGTCACAAAGCATTTATGGCGGGCTCGCTCTCGTTGGAATATGCTCCGCGCTGTTCCATGGAACACTTCAATTCAGCACACAAATGGGTACCTTCAGACAAGAGCCCAAAGCCACAGACCAGGCTAACAACACCTTCAGCGGACGACACGTCCATGCTCATAGCCTCGTCATGTGTTCTGCATAAATGCATGACTTTCAGGAGATCCGAAGCGTTCGCCCGATGGTTCACAAGCGTTCTCGTGCTCTGCGTCAGCGTGGTATTGGCCTACCATTATCGCACGGATGAGAAGGTCGTGCACGAGCTGGCGTTCGTGTGCATCATTGCCGCCGTCGCAGTGAGGTCGCGACAGCTTCTTCATGTTGGTGCAGCAGACAAGAAGATCCAGCAACATCTATCCCGACGCACGGGCTTGGGCGCGGGTAAGAGAGTCTCTCATAAGATGAATCCAAGCCCATGGACTGATGTGATTCGCAGGTTGCTTCGTCGTTGGATACATCCTTTGGCAGATCGACTTCATTTACTGCCCTCAGCTCACTGCACTCAAGCGCTACGTTGGGATGCCGTGGAGCTTCTTGTTCGAGCTCCACGCGTGGTGGCACATTCTCACTGCCATTGGCGCGTACACCTTCATGGCAATCGTTGAGGATGTGACGATTCAAGGTCGCAAGAAATGATGCTTTACGGTCTCTGGCACGACATATTGAGATTGAGCTTCGTATCCTGCGCAGAGATAGCAGCCTGGCATTTGGTACAGCACATGGTGTCCAGGCTCTGTCCTGAATCTCAATTGACAGCTCCAAAGTAGCGTTCTGTGTATAGCGCAGCGATGGGCAGTTTAGTCCCGAGTGGTTCCATATATGGCGGGCGCAGTGTTCGCGTCCTCATCGTTCGTACCGTGGCTCTGTAATGTCTCTGTCTTTTCTAATATCTGTGTTTTCATCACAGTTGATTATCGTAGGAATCCCGGTTTTTGTGAGGAGTCTGAGCTGCAATTCGATGTGCGAGATCAAGCTGATAAGCCGTTGCGGCAAATGGGCTACTTCGAGCATCGTGATTTGTGGCTGCTGTTCCAATCTTGTCATGCCTCGTTGCAGCAGTGCACTACCATGGCCATTCACACCCAAATTTTCTGAAAAAGAGGGCTCAATCGTCGTGGAAGCGAGCTAGGAGGTACAAGCATCTTTGCCCGAGTCGCCCTCGACACGTATATGCGATCTGCGGTTTGGCATGGATACACGAGACGCGTTGGGGAAAGATGATCGCTTAGTAGGGCTGGCTTGTGACGGTTAGGTTCTACTCGAATAAAAATTGTTGACCTTTTTGCCCAGCAACAACTTCTCTCGATGATACCGATAATATAGCATTACAGACGCCTTTGTGACCGATCGGTGATGTCGAGTGCCTCGAGATGCAAAGTCATACTGGTGAGACTCAGCGACAGGAAGATGCTCGTTCATGGTGGATCCCCGCATGGTCGTTGTTCACTATGGCAACTTGCGGGTCCATCCGGCTCCATGCCCACGGCAGACGCGCCGTAGGGGTGGTAGCTGGCACGTCAAGCCTTGACGACTGACCGTCATACAATCCCAGCGTCTGCAAACAATAAGCACTCTGCACGTTTTGTTTTCTTTGTAAATAGCATTTTCATTGTGGTTGTGCGGCGGCTACGCAGTCGAAAAAGTGGAGAGTTTCAACAGCCTGAAAGAGCACGAGCTGCGAGGGGAGGGAAGGCTAGCCGCAGCAAGAGGCAGGAGCGAGAGGATGAAGGCGAGGACGAGTCTGAGTCCGACACAATCGAGCCCGCAGGTTGTGCGGATGCGAGTGGACAGCCCGGGCAAGAGTGATGGGACGGACGAAGGTGAGTAGATGTAGCTAGGTCCCTTTGAATCGAGTGTGAACAAAGAATGGGATGCTTCGAGACGGTCCAGATGCGGAAGCCGCTGAGTATTATGCTCGTCATGTTGTAATTGAGGAAGTTGCAGTCTTCGAGCTGCAGGCGCTGTCAGTATTTCCACCGGCAGTTGCCAATCAGTCAAGATGGACGCGGCTATGAATTCGATGTTCAAGCGTAATCCACGGGGGACTGACATATGGGATCTTTTTCCAGCGAACCCCAAGAACTCAGGCCTGATTGCAGACGACGCATTGCCGCCACAGCAGTTCCCTTCGCCCCAACGAATACCCCCGCCTCAGTTCAATCCACTCGATCATATGGAAGGTGTTCCCTCGCCGAGAGGTCATATGCCACCGCCACCCCAGATACCCAACGGTGTTGCAAGAGATTCAAGGAGCACGTCGAGCAGTAATCAGAGTCAGAGAGACACAAGGAGGGATATTTCACCGCGTACGGCGTTATTGAGTCCGATACCGAATGGTGTAAGAAGGGTTAGCGGCGGAGGGGGAGCTACGCCCATGCGTCCCACATACAATTCTGACGGTTACATGGCTGGACCAACACCAAGCTATCCACCGACACCAAGCTATCCTCCATCGCCCGGCATGCAGTCACAGCAATCACAGCAACCACAACAACCAAAAGACTACGGCTTCGTGCCTGGCCACTCGCATGCACCGAGCTCTGTTTATTCAGAGGCCGCCGATGACTCAGTGTCGTCACCGGCAGGGTCTCAGTGGAGTGCTGCTGTCGGACACGCGACGACCAGTGGCAAATCAGGGCGGATCATTGACAAATTGATGGGCGAGGTCGACAAGATGAAGCGAGAGTTAAACGAGACACATCTGAAGATACAGCAATTATCAGAAGAGCTTTCAGTACAGAAGCCAAGGATGGAGGAGCTGGAGCGCCGCAACGATCACTTGACTCACGCCAGCGAGGTCGACAAGAGTCTGCTGGATCGAAAGGACAGGAAGATCGAGGAGTTGAAAGCAGACAACGCGTCGATGAAAGACCGCATGCAGAAAGCCGAGACTGCAGCCCAGCAATACGCTCGCCGCCTCGAAGACGATGAACAGAAGCACGCACGTGACGCGCAACGCATGATCGAAGAAACCAAGCTCGCGACCAACAATGCCAAGATCCTCCAAGAATCATTCAGGCGCTTGCAGCAGGAGTACCAGCAGAGACGCGACACCTGGGAGCGCGACTTCAGGCAGCTGCAACAAGACCGCGACAGCGACCGCACCATGCTGAACAAGATGGACATTGTGCACGAGCACATGCGTTTGGAGAACGAGAAGCTGAAGAAGCTGTACGAGGCAATGGAGGCGCGATGGGAAGTGATGGAGCGTGAGATGCGTGCAGCGCTGCGTGAGAATGAGAGTCTGGGTGAGGTTTCAAGGAAGAAGAGTATGGATATGGAGGAGATCACGAAGCAAATGAGATATGTGATGGGGATTCAGAAGGCGCGGCCGAGGGATGGATCGCCGAATCGGGTGAATGGTGGGAGTAGAGGTGTTAGCCCACATGGCTCTGGTGGTTAGGTGCCTAGTATCATGCCATTTGGTGGCAGCACTCTTCTCTCGCCAAACCCTGCGGATGATGTGTACACCTGCCCGCGAGGTGAGGAGGGGCTGGTGGGTGCCGTGGCTTTTGGGCTCGGCCAGCGCAATTATGCGCTTTATGTGCCGGAAGACCCGTCCAAGGAGGCGGTGAAGCGAGCGAGGGTGGTGAGGGCTGAGAGTCCCACCCCCTCGCCGCGCCGCCCCTTGTGATGAGGTGGAGAGGGAGCTGGGAGCTGGGCGAGGGGCGGGTGAGCCCTGAATGAACATATTTAGCGCGGCGTATGGATATTGTGCATATTTAGCCCACTGAAGTGGAATCGAGCGTGAATATCTCTAGGATACTGACAAAAGCAGGGAGGAACCATGGAGCACAGGCGATTGCAAAGACCACGAGGCGAAAAACAATATGGGAACAGATGCAGATGTACACGACGATGGGCAGAATCGCGAGAATCGAGGAACAACAGGACAACAGAACAACATCACAAATGAGGCCGGTAGGACGAATCAAACTCATCAATTGGACTAAAAAAGGGGCATAAAGCAAAGCAAATGTCTTGAAGAGCAAGAACATCACAGAGACAACAGGAATGTCACAATCATCTCAGAAAGTTCCTCAACAATCCGGAAATCAACACCAACGCCAAGCAGCTTCCCGAACCGGCTGGTCACGCGGATTGCTTGATCCAAATAAGTAGCATCACTCGGCCAAAGTGCGCAAGGATCCGTCAAACCCGCGTAGCCATGGTAGATCAATGGATATCATCGAACATCGAGCAGCAAGAAACCCTAGCATACAGAAAGCTTATGAGCACCTACAATCCCAACAATGAAGACGAAGGCATGGAGGCAGATGGTCGCAAGGCCTTTGCCCGAAACCCCGATGCGCAGATCTTGGTTACACCACCGGGAGTCGAGCCACGGGCGCGTCTCGCGCTCACCTTCAAGGCTACTCTGCTGCAGATCCCAGATTGCAAGCTGTACACTGGTAACGACAAGAGCGCTTTGGCGTTCGAGGAAGTGACGGGCCTAAGTCCGATGGAATTCTGCCAAGCATGGCTGGAGGTGGACGGAAGTCCGTGGACCTGTTGTCATCCTAGTGTGAACGAGGATGGTCACAAGCAGCCAGAGCGTGTGGCCGAAGCGATGCGCCAATGCTGGGGCCTGTCGGTCAGGAAATGGTCGCAGCGTCGTCACAATGAGGCGGACGCACTGAAGAAAGACGATTCGTGGGATGATGCAACAAGGCTGATTGAACGTGGGCTGTCGAGAGTTATGTCCATTGATGGCAAGAATCGCGCCAGGATGAATCTTCTACGGCAGATTCGCATCACTGCCAACGTAAGATGCCCAGTGCATACGACTAGCCGCAAATGCGATTGTCCAGACTCTCTAAGCATGACTGTGCGCGACGAGATTGAGCTCAAATGGGCTCTGATAACTTTATGGGAAGCTGACATCGCCGACAGCGACGCTGCTCTTCTCTACACCGGTCCCGAAGCGAGAGTCGCCTCTCAGCAAGCATACGGCAAACCCCCTATCTTCTTCGTCAACAATCTGCTCACGACTCTTCCGAAGCTTGAGCACTTTGCAGTACCAGACAAGACACAGTTCTTCGAAGCTTTCCTGACCTGGTGGGCGCACACAGTCAGCCTCTGGCGATCCGAAACCTACACCAAGACAGAAATACGAACGAAACTCATTGAGAACGAACCCAAGATCCCGAGATTCACGAGCGATGGCGCGCTTGTGATGGAGCCGAATCCACATCGCAACGAGAGTGGCGATCCGTTGTGTAGGTACGTGCATCATGAGGGGCTTAAAGGAGAGGGACATGTACACACGCTGGTGGTTTATGCGAAGAACAAGGAGGGACGTGGGCTGGTATACGATATTTTGAGGTGGGAACCTTGTCATCGCGAGTGCAGGTCTGATGAGCCTACGGGTGCTGAGATAAGAGAGTTGTTGAAGGAGTTGTTAGAGGTATTTGCGAATGAGGATGAAGCTAGGGCGATGGCGGTCGTGAAGGAATGGTGATCGGCGTAGAAGCCTTGGGCGGCTGGATGCTGTTGTCGATGGGAGTCGAGTATAATGTTGCGCCATCGCCTCGCGGTATTAATGGTCTGTCGTCGAAAATCTTGTGAGGTATGTCGTCCTCTTGTGGCTGTCAACCCTGTCTGTGTTGGGTGTGGTTTGCCTCTATGGATTCGTGAAGTTGAGCGGTGTTCAGGAGAGGCTGCATGTATGAGCGAGCATGTGACGATTGCCAAGGCTGTGCTTGCGGGTGGTCATTGCTCGAGCATGATTTATGCACTCTGGGTTTTGATCTAGCAACAACAGATCGATTAGCGTTTTCGACAAACCATCACTGGACAATCTATCGGACAAACACTCGCCAACGGCAGCACCAAGCAGATGGACAGTCGATTTACAAATCGCCGCATAACTCGCTCGCAGTCCGCCATCCTGCAGCAAGAACTCAAGATCCGCGGCTTTGAAGCAGCAGCAAAAGTCTTCGTAATTCCGGAGCTTCTCGGCCATATCCTCGCCTACCTCCCAGTACAGTCACTGGCACGCACGCGCAGTGTTTCTCGCGTCTTCCTCCAAACCATCGCCGCCACGCCAAAGCTTCGCCGCATCCTGAGCAGAGCCCAGATCTTCGCGCCACAAGCAGGACTCCTCGAGAAGATCCTCCTCGAAGTTTCTCGGTGGGACCTTCTACGTGCTTATCAAGCCTGCAGGGCGTTTCACACAGCCATTGACCGGGCCCCTGGTCTGTGGTTGCACATGCCACGGCCACTTGCCCAACACTAGACGAGAGTGGTATACTTGGCTTTTGAACAACCAGACGCAATAAGGCGAACCACTGACAGACAACATTTGCGCCGGACAAGCATTGAGAAGGTTACAACAAGAGCCCAGCTACTGGGAGGACCGACTTGGATACTTGGTCAGAGCTTGCGCACTCTCAACCATCGAAAGCACTGGCAAGTGCTGGCAATCTTCAACAATACGGCGAGACCCGTGATACGGTCGACATCAGTCCTCTACCTTCTTCACTTTATGCAATGCCGTCCATCTCAAATGCTCGCCCTCATCGACAAAATCCAACCTGGCTACGACAAGGCAGCCGAAGTCTTTCCCATACCAGAGCTGCTTGAGATGATCCTCCAGAATCTCCCGCTCGCCGACTTAGCACGAGCCAGCATGATCTCCCGCACCTTCCGCGACACCATTTCCAGCTCACCCAAACTACGACCAACCCAGAAAGCAGCAGCAGTCTTTGGGCGTCCGGCGCTGCTGGAGAAGATCCTCACTCATTTGAATCCCTACGAGGTTTTACGAAGCAGAAAGGTCTGCAGAGCCTTCCGCACTGGCTTTGCCGCGTCTCCCACATTTCGCGCTTGGCTGCAAAGTAGATACCGGCTACCATCCGCCCGGCTCCCGAGGGTCTCTTTCGCTCGAGAATTCGCAGCTCTTCACAGTGGCAGGCTTCCCTTCTTCGATGGCGGAGCCTATGAAGATTAGGAGAACTTGGCGCTATATGGAATTACACAGCGGATAGCAGGGGAGTGGTTGGTATGCGGACAAGGGGTTGATCGTAACGAGGAGCTCACAAACACTTGCGGCACAATTAATACCGTGCATCTTCGCAGAAGGATCGGAGATGGCTAAGAACGATGGCGGATAATGTATAATAGCATGCGCTCGAGCGGCGAGCAAAAATGAGATCCGCTTCGCCGATAACGTGATGTATGTCCTCAACAACCGGACCCAGCTTTGTGCTTGCCCGGTTGACTGACGCAGTCAAGTCTTGATCGTTGTGCCCTGACTGTGGTCACCCATTTCATCTTCTCCGTCTGTCAATAAGCCGATCGAAAAGATCGAGCCTTTGTAAGATTACTGACAGTCGTATCAGCCCCTGAGATGGCACTCGCCCGCCCATCGGACAGCCGGTAAGGCAGAAACAGCCTGACTGAGTATTGGATGGTTCGCCCTTTATCATCTAGACCTCCGAGCCTGACAAGATCCTCATCCATGCACACCCGCTCTTCTCACATCAACACTCGAGCTCTGCGCGCATGTGCACGGCCAAGAGATGATCCGACAGGTGGCAAAATTCTCGAGTTGTGTCGCAGGAACTTCTCTCAGCTTTAGCACCATTGACATCTCTCCAATACCGACATCGACTCGAAACCACTCCATCCACATCTTCACCACCCTATCCACATCTCCACCAATCCATCCACCTCTTCCTCAAAACCATGTCAACTATCAGCGTCGACGCCAAAAAGCTGGTGGTCGCCAAGGACAAATATGAAGCCTTGATGGCCACCTTTGCGATTTTCAGGGACATCGACAGCAGCGGCAACCTCAGTCCAGGACAGACATCGAAAATGTTCAGCGGCCTGAAAAAGCTGGAGGCGTATTCAAGAGGCGTCAACATATTCGACGGCATACCCGAGCTTGACAATTTCCCAAGATTCCCGCCCACCGACGAATCCGCAAAGGTTGCAACCAAATTCTTCGGCATTGCAGAGATATGCGAGTATGTCCTGCGGCACCTCGATGCCGCTGATTTGCGAAGGGTTCAACAAGCTGCCCCGGTGTTTGCAGACACGATCAAAACCTCCGTCAAGCTACAAGACGTCCTCTGCCTGCAGCCAGCTGCACAGCACAACTTCTTCACGTCGTTCAGCAAAGGCCGCTTCCCATATCTCACCGTCGAGGGCAACATTCGTCGGGATCGCGGTCCCACCACCTCCGTCCAACTCACGGCAAAATTCGATGTCGACAAAGCCAAAGGCCGCAACAGACTCCTTCGTCTTGGCTCTGCCTCTTCCAACATGCTCATCTGCCAACCGCCCATCCACCTGGTGGAGGCAAGACTGTCTTGCTGCAGGGACGACACCGTTGCCGGCGGCTTCCACGTCATCTCGGCCACAGGCATCACCGTGGGCGATCTCCACGAGGCCAGCAAGCGCTTCATGGCCGCGCATGAATTGTGTCCGCATGCCTCTCCTGAGGAACTTGACAGCGATCACCTGGTCCAGGTCCGGGTCCACTTCACTGGTGTTGTGCAGATCTGCCGGAGGGACCCAATGGCTAAGCAGGAGAGGGCGAGGCGCCGGGCTCTGGAAGCGAAGAGGAGGGCAGCATATAGCCACAACGTCAAGATGGCAATGTTCACTGTTGGAAAGTTGATGGCGCATGAGAGTGGGCAGAAGATCCCGACATTTGAGGAGTGGTGGAGCGCGAAGCAGGAGGCGTACGAGGATTACCTTGAGGAGAGTCCTTATGAGGAAGCTCAGGGCCTTGACCTGGAGGGGTCGAAGGAGGACGACGAGTAAATGGCGGCATCAGGGCGTGCTGGGGCATGGTCATTAGCATTCAGCATAAGGCAGAGGATAATCGATGAAGTCTTGAATTTTAATGACATGCAGAAGGCAGCGCAGTAAGCTCACGTCTGGACATCTCACGGCCCTTGCAATACACCGCCGATCCTCAATCTCAACGTGCCATGGCCCACTCCACTACGTGCGTTGCTGGAGAGTCCTTGGAGGATTTACCAGACATATGATCATTTGCAGCCCGTAAACGCAAACCAGGAGCATGGCAACACTTCCTGTGCCCGTGCAGACCATTCATCACGTCGTGTAGAACAATGTGCCGTGCAACTGATTCTCATCATCCGAAGCCTCACACGCAGTAGACCACGATACCAGAAGTGAAATTTGACCAAGCCATGACAACTTCAGAAAACAAGTATAGAAGCAAATCAAGCAACACCAGACGCTTGAAGACATACAATTGTGTATGAACACATAAGACACATAAGACACAATAGACACAAAAACTGTGTCCAGACACAACCGCCTCAGACAACCGCTAGCGTCCGACCATGAATAACCAATATCCGCAGCTGCGCTTGTGTTTGGCAGAGGTGAAGCCTGCCTTCGGACTGCCAAGCTTGCACGCCCATTAGCGTCGATGAGGATTCAGCCATTCGCAAACGAGACGCGAACGCTGCACGAGATATGGCTGCACGCATCGAGCACCCGCTAGCGCCACGGATTTGGGAAAGCCAATCAACACGGCTGCAGTGTGGAAAGTCTCGAAATGGATGGAGGAGTCGCAAAAGTACCCAATAGCGCACATCCATTACTTCGATACTGCCCGCCGAGATCGTCCTTGACGATAGTGTCATGCGATGAAGAACCTATAATAGCACGATGAGCCATATGAGCACGACAAGCGTCAGCTACTCTCCTTCGAACCACCATAGAAATCGGAATAATCACTACCTCTGTACCTAGCATACCTTCCTCCCATTCACCTCATAAAACAATGCATTCAATCCTCCACATCCACGCTGAACCTACCAACTCCGACAGTATCCTCACCAGGAATCCTTTCCCCCTAACGGAACCCTACCACTTCCGACAAATCCACCACCCCCAACCATACTCTTCCCTTCCCACCCTCCAAGACCCCCTCGCAGCATCCCAAGCATTACTCTCCCCGCCTGAATCTCAACACAACATGCTCCTACGACGAAAGACCCACATCGTGCCTCACGCTTAGAACCCTTCGACTGGACAATCAAAAGAGAGGGAATGCAGGAAACTGCTCCCCAATCACAATATGACAATGAAGTCAGATCCCCCCTGCCCTCCTAGAGCCTGGTCGTAGAACTGCAGCCAAAACTCTACCACCCATCTCCGCGCACATCGCACTATCGCACACACACAGTGCACCAAAATATACGACAGACAAAGGTGACGAAACCAGAAAAGGCCCAATTGGGACCTATACAAGCTTTACCGACACAATCTAAGAAGAATCATCTCCAAAGGCGAAACATACGCCCTACCGTCAAGCCGGGAACCACCACCCACTCGGAAAGAAGCTTTGACTGGGTCCAGCGGGTGCGGTCCATTTAGTTCAAATATTTGCACCAAACAACACCGACAAGCAATTCTCGTCCCCCCAAGGACTGCGGCGACGGGTTCAGCGAGCGCAACAACCCCGAGCGTGAGGTCGACCCCAGTACCGAGCGGCATCCAACCGAGAGTCCGCGAACCACTATTTTGCATCACCTTCGCTATGAGAAGCATCACACGCATTGACGTACCTTACGCGAGGCGGCTACAAACCGGGAGCGATAGAGAGAAGGCAGTGGTTTGGCGTAATTGTGATCAATGGCAGTGTACATGTTGATCCACGAGGACGTGGGTCACGGAAACGGTCCACCGTCTAGGTACACATAGCTAGAACCGGACCTGGCTGGTAGATGATAGCCTCCTTCATTCACTCACTCACTCACTCGTTACCACAGATATTGCCTCATCAATGCGTCTTCACGCATCGTCGACAATATGGTAGCTGTGAGAATAAAGTCTTGCCGTGCTTCAGAAGACCTGGGGGCAGGATACCCACGCGATGATCGAGCGAGCAAACACCTCCCTGCATCCTTATATCTCATCGACATCATCAACTTCCTTTCACATTCCTCCCGCCTCCCACCCTCCTCCTCTGCAAGGCGTTCAGACAAGCCCAACACCCATCTTACCCATTCCCCCTTTTTCCTCCCTTACTCAGGGAAGCTCAAACGCACACACCACCTGCCTCCTGCCTCCTCGGCCATAAGACAGACATCAGGCACCCACACGGAAACGCCTCCACTTGCTCCTTCCTTCCTTCCTCCCTTCCTTCCTTCCTTCCTTCCTGCCTTCCTACCTCCTGGGGCGGGCGAAGAAGAAGACGAACAGGGAAGAAAGAATCACTACGTACCAAAGTGAAGCGAAGTGAAGTGAAGTGAAATGTTCCTCGTGCCCTGCCTGCCTGCCGATGTAGACTGAATTGGATTAAGCTGGACGGGAAAGGAAAGGGCTAGAGCAGCAGGGGATGTCTCGAGAGAGTGGCTGCGTTGCATGGGGTGTAAGAGAATCAGAGTTGTAGTAAGGGTGAGTTGATGATTTCAGAAACAAGCTTGAGAAGAGAACAGGCGAAAACGGATTCATCACCCTAGCAAACAGACCGTCATCACCCTATCCTCTGCACACAAAACTACGAGACCAAGAGCTAGACACTACACGATGCAACGCCCAAATAAAACTCAGTCATCCTGTCATCTGATCTGAGTCACGCAACACCCCAACCCCAAACACCTCCCAATTCCGTCCTCGATGACTCTACCCCACAACCTCAATTCCCCCCACCCCCTCCAAAGCCCTCACGCCCTCCCTCTCAAACCCCCCCACCAACTCCTCACACCGCCTCCTCAACTCCCTCTCCCCTTCCCCCGCGCGAAACCTCACCCATTCCTCCACCGACATTTTCTTCTCTGGACTCGTCAACCCCCCAGCCGCACGTGCCAATCTCTCTCCCACCGTTCCTGGAGATGCCAGCGGGGAGGCAGTAAGCGCGGTTTCAATGTCGATGGGGAGCCAGGGGTGGGTGGTTGTGAGGGATCCGAGCGGTTTAGAGGGGGAGAGTTGGGAGGGTTTTAGAGGGGCGCGGTTCGGGGTGCCGGGGGCGAGGGGGATGCGGGTGGTTTTGGTTGGGCTTGGGAGGATGTGTGTGGTGGTGGTGGTGGTTTTGACGGCGGTTTGGGGTTCGGCGAAGGATGAGGAGGGGTCGTTCTCTTTGTCGCTGCCGCTGGGGCTGGGAGTTTGGTTTTCTTGGTTCTGATGGTGTATGGGCGAGGGCAGGCGTTGTTCGGCGACGGTAGCGACGAAGTTGGCGAGCTCTTCGCTTGGGTTTGAGAGATTTGCGGTTTCGGCGGCTAGTTCTTCTTCGAGCTGGAGGATGGCGTCTGCGTGTTTCTCTGCTCGGTTTGAAGGTGTGGGCTCGTACTCTGCGATCTTCTCCTGCTCGGCTTGCAGAGCTTGTTCTGATGCGATGCGTTGAAGTTCAGCTTCGATCTCGGCCTCATCTCGCGCGAGGTCTTCTGGTTCTTCAGGCTCCGGTCCAGCTTCAGTGGCAGTAGCTTTCGATGAGCGTGTCGACGATGCTTTCCTGCCTTTACCCTTTTTGACAGGCGCCTTCTTACCCTTGGTGCCCTTCTTCGGCTTGACCTCTGCCTCTGATTGCGAGACGTCGATCGATGGCTCTACGGCACTGCTCTCAACGACACTCTCCTGCACTTCCACAGCCTGCTTGCTAGGCCGACCACGTCCACGCTTCGGCTTTGGTGGAGCAGGGAACTCATCGAGCACACTTGACTCTGGCTCCTTCTTGAGCCCTTCTGACGTCCGTTTGGTACCACGCTTCGGCTTGACTATGTGTGGCGTCGACTCACCATCAGGTAGTCCCTGGCTGATCGAGTCCTCAAGCTCCTCTTGAAGCTGCGCAGATGCCTCACTCGTTCGCTGCTCGGGTCCAGTCTGCGGTACAGGCTCTGCTTTAGCCTTGGCTTTACGTGGTCTCCCAGCCTTCTTTGGCGGTACTTCTGCCTGCCCGACTTCCGACATTGACGAGTCTGCCAGCTTCGACGTGCGCGTACCCTTCCTAGTGGCACGTACAGGCTCCTCAATAGGCAGCTCACCCTCCGCTTCTACCTCAGGCACAGGCTCCTCGTCAACAGTATTTGCCCGCTTCCTGCCTTTCGCACCCTTGGCAGCAGGCTTCCTCCCCGCCTTCTTCTTGCCTTTAGTGGTGGATGCGGTAGACATGATGCTATCGTCCACTCGCGTGCCTTCACCGTCCAGATCCATGCTCGGCACCTCACTAGCCACCGACATGATGCTCTGCGTACTCATGCGACTCGCCTTGCTGGCAGTGCTGCTCCTGCCCTTGCCCTTCTTCGTCTTCACCGGCGCCGCACTGCCATAGTACCTCTCCACCAACACAAAGAATTGACAGTCCGGACTCCTCCGCTTGTGCTCCTCAAACGGATCGTCCTTCGGCTCCCACCCATCCAGACTCAGGTTGCAGTACATGCAGGTGACGCCATCCTCCATCTCGGGACTCGGGTCCATGGTCCACCCTGCGTCGACCATCTGCTTCGTCTTGCACTTCCACCCGCGACTGTTCTCGTGCGGCCAGCCCGCGCCCATCTCGAATGTGCCTCGTCGTGCTGCCACCATCGTGTCGCTCATCGGGTCGCGTGTCTCCTCCTCTTGTTCTGGTGCTCGCGCGACCGACAGACTCACCGCCCACGCGCACCACTGCGTGTGTTGATGTGTTCGTGCAGCGCGTCATCTTCGGGTTCCCAGCCGTCCAATTTGACGCCGCAGCTGAAGCATTGTACGTTGTCGAGAGAGTCTTGTGCTGGACGATAGAAGAAGCCGGCGCGTGCGAGCTGTTTATCAATCAATATTTGTATGATCGCGTATATCTAGACATACTCACACTCTCTGGCGACGGACTCTCGTGCGGCCAGTCTACAGTACCGCCATTCTTCTTGCCTTTACTTTGCGACGAGGCACGTCTCTTACTCAATTGATGGGGCTGTTCAAATGACTGTAATCGCGCGTGAAATGTCTGCCATTTCTGCATCTCTTTATGATCCACCATCGTTGTCATTACTGAAACTATTCAATGCTTCTCATCTCGAACTCCCGCTGTCAACGCAAAGTAAACAAACGCGGGTAGAAAGTCGACGCACGGGCCAGCTGCGTCAGATGCATTCGGCGTTTTGCGAACCTAAACGCCGAGGGCCTGCGCTGGTCGATGTGAGCTGTTTTGGAGCTGCCGATGCTGACGATTGAAGATTTGTCCATTGCTTCAACCTCTCTTCTCCTTCTCCATACTGTCGCTCCTTTGATCGATGCAGCAATTCGACTGATCGCTACGCCAATGGCGTGCTGACCTCAAATCAACCATTCACCTCCTGACGCTCACGCAATGTCTCTGCCAAAGCTCTCCGTACGAACATTGATCAATGCGGGACATTGTGCTTTGATACTGATTGATAGGGTAGAAATCACCCGCCTTCCACAGCCTCGTCGGTGCTCACTCCTTCGTCCTCGGCCAGGCAGCATGGCATTATAGACCATTGTCACTCCGCGCGAACCCGTCCCAAAAACGAGCATTTACCTCCAGTCAACAACATTCTGAGGAGGACCGTGGGAAGCAGCAGAGTCAAGGGCAGCAGACACCTTCGTCACGGTCGTCAGATCAATTAGACCAAACCAAATCATCGTCCCAGGCAGAGCCGACAGTCGCACCCAAAGACTCGCCCAACTTCTCTCTCCCACCCGGCTGGGAGGACAATGCCGACTTCAATGTCACCGCCTTCTCCCAGCTCCCACATCGCTTCTTCGGCTACAATCAACACATCAAAGTCAACGAAGATTTCAAAGAAGCGCTACGGCAGATACTGTGGCAGTTTCGAGCACCAATCCGCTACGCGTTTGCGTACGGCAGTGGAGTCTTTGGGCAAAAGTCAAGCAAGTCGACCGAGGATATATCACCACACCCCAACCCACCCAAAGCAGTTGAAGAATGGCAGAAAGGAGGAGCAAAGATCATCGACTTCATTTTCGGAGTCAGCCATACTCAACACTGGCACAGCCTGAATCTAACCCAACACCCCGATCACTACTCAGGCCTGAAATACCTCCCCTACTCCTCCGCAGCCATCAGCCACATCCAAGACGACTTCGGCGCCGGCGTCTACTTCAACCCCTTCATCACCGTCAACGGCGTCATGATCAAATACGGCGTCGTCAACCTCGACACCCTGGCCCGCGACCTCAGCGAGTGGGACACCCTCTACCTCGCCGGCCGCCTGCAGAAACCCGTCAAAATCCTCCGCGACGACCCACGCATCCGCCTCGCCAACCAAGTCAACCTCATCTCCGCCCTCCGCACCGCTCTCCTCATGCTCCCCGAGAAATTCTCCGAAAAGCACCTCTACGAGCGCATCGCCGGCCTAAGCTACATGGGCGACCCGCGCATGAACTCCTTCCTCAGCGCCGAAAACCCCAACAAAGTCTCCAACATCGTCGGCGCGCAACTCCCAGGTTTCCGCCAACTCTACGTCCCTCTCATCGAAAACCTACCCAACGCCGAGTTCATCGACCCTCGCACACCCAAAGAATCCGCTTGGGAAAAGGAAGACGCCATCCGCCACACCGGCATCCGGCACGACCTCGATAACGTCCTCGGTGGTCCCGAAGGCCTACAGCTCGCGCAAGACATGGACCCCGTCAAACGCGGGAACATGGTTCGCCGCCTCCCGAAATCCTTCCGCAGAAAACTCTACTACCACTACAAATCGAAATTCTCGATCCCCGCGTCCGCATTCTCCGACGTGCTAGAGCACAGCGAAGATGAAGACGCGCAGGGGTCGTTCCATCGACGGGAGGGCGGCGACTTCGAACGGCGTATTGCGCAGGAAGAGGATTTGCCGGCCGTGATGGCGCAGTGTGTGAGGAAGACTGTGAATTGGCCGAGCACGAGTCAGAGTGTGAAAAGTGCGTTTACGGCGGGGGTGAGTAAGAGTTGGAAGTATTATAGTGCGAAGAGGAGTAAGGGGAAGGATGAGAAGAAGAGGAGGACGGGGCCGCTGCAGGCTGTGGAGGAGAAGGACGGGAAGGGTGATTGATGCGGCTCTGGTTTTGGGTTGTGGGGGTTGGTGTGTTTATAGTGGTGAGGCGAGGCGTTTTTTCGGGGGCCGTGCATGGCTCGTTGATTTGCGTGGCCCAAAAAATTGCGGATGAGGGGCGCGGAGGGGAAATGCATAGCGTCTCGCAAAAGGGACGGCGGACTGCCAAAATTTTTGGTAAGGGCGTCCAATCAACAGCAGCATGGCAGAAGGCGCAGTGAGCGCTACTCGTAAGGTAGCTTCAAGCTCGTCGAATACTCGGACGAAGCTCCTTTACACCTTTCACAAACAATTGAAAACAACGATCAGACATGAAATGAAGAGCTTCTTTCCCTTTGCTTTCTGCCTTCCTTTTCTCTCTCTCCTCGGCAAGATTTCCTACCATGATGAACACACCTCTCTCGTCACTGAACGGCGATGATAGCTCTTCGGCCTTGTGGAATTGTGACGGGGACGGGGCGTGCAGTGTTCGGTCGGCCTCCGGCACGTTGTTGGTTTATCACATTCCGCCCTCACCCCGCTGCTCCTCCTCCTCCTTCTCCTTAGCCTCCTCCTCCTCCTCCTCCTCCTCCTCCTCCTCCGACGACGACGACGACGACGACGACGACGACGACGACGACGACGATCACTGCACTGCACTGCACTGCACTGCAGCGATGGTGATGGTGATGGTATCCGCTTGCTCCCGTCGTTTGTGGGGGCCAGCGGCTTCTCAGTTCTCTGTGTTTGTCTCAAGAGAGAGAGAGAGAGAGAGAAAGAGGGAGACAGAGAGGGAGACAGAGAGAGAGAGGGAGGAGAGAGAGAGGAGAAAGAGGGAGAGAGAGAGAAGAGAGAAGAGGGGACAAGAGAGCACACCGTTGCTCGTGCAGCGTGCTCCTTCCCCCTTTCCCACTTCTGCACGTCCTACTTCTGCACGCCCCGTCCTCAGCGCCGTCGTCGTTCGGATCGTGATAAGTTAGTGTGTAGAGTAGGTACTACGGAGACTTTCTAGATCTAACGAATGTTTTTCTTTTTTTTTCTTTTGCGCTCTTGAAGACGCGGGAGGCAGGCAGACTTTCTTCCTGCATGGGGTTCAGGAAAGGACGGGGATAAGGGTAGTTTTGCGTGGTGGATATGATAGAATTGGTGAGAGATTATTGGAGTGGACTGGGCTGGACTGGACTGGACTGGTCATTTGGGGGGTTCGGGAGGGGGAGGGAGGTCTGGTGGCTGCGGGTGGCTTGATGGAGTGGAGGTGGGTTGTGGGTGTGTTTGTGTTTTGGACGCTTACTTGCTTCTTACTGGGGTTCGTAGATTGGGGATCGTCTGTTCATTGATTTAACACGAGGAGGCTGTTCTTGTGCGGATTAAGTGGGTTTGGTGGGAGTCGAGGAGGGGGGTGATTTCGCTGGATGATGAGGAGACTCGAAGGGAGTGTTTCTCGGTGTGCAGCATATGATTGTTTCGAACAAGCGAGCAATGTGTGCGTACTCGCACTCCATCCCTCCTTGTTTGCTTGCTTTTATGCTCGAGAATGCTCACAGTCTTTTGCAATGAATGCTCACGATCGTTGTGCCACATCCGAACGACTCTTGCTTCTTCGTGAATGGCTGCATACCTGCGGACATTAGCGGCTGTGCGAGATCTCTGTGTTTGTTCGGAGAGGCATGCTCGTGCGGCATGCGCATGCTGACGGATCGCTCGTGAATGGTTGTCATAGTCCGGACACTAACGCGTGTCAATTCTTGGCGGTCTGGCAGCTTTGCTCTTGCTCACTTCATCTTCTCCGCAGCTGGTTTGGACCTGGGCTGGAGTTTGGACGGGCTGAAGTTCAGCTGGGAGGAAATTTCGACGAGTGGGATTTCCACTCAAATGAGATTTGGGGCCTCGTTGACATTCTCGCGCTGTTTATCTTGTCAATGTGCTCAGAATCGGTGTGTTACTTTCTTTGAATTGCGATGGTAGGAGGTGAGGTTGGCGGTGCTGCTGTTTGCTGTTGTCCTCTACGCCATGCGTTTGATATCGACTACGACTCCCGATCATCGAGTCCCTCGGTTGATGTATGGGCGTGGAAGATGTTCACTCATGTTGCATAAATTATGATTTATGGCAATTCGAACTGTGGATCGATGGGATCAGTGTGAAGCTGGGGACGATGAGATAGTTGTCAGAGCGAAGATTCACGACTCAGGACGATGTTGTGGGCTTTGGAACATGGTATCAGGTAACGACGTCTTTCGGTTATGCTCTCCAAACTTCCTGTCTTCTTCGCTAGCCATTTGCCTCCTCATCTGAGGACTCACATTGGCATTCATGCCTGGCAAATGGCAGCAACCAGCCTGCTTCTTCACCTCCTGCGCCGCTGTTCTCTCATCTCCCCGACCGCCACACCCACCAAGTTTGCATCTCACTGCCTCAGATCGAGCGGGCCAGCTCGACCCATCCATCCAACCACAACTGCGCACCATCACCCATCTCTCGCAGCAGCTCGCCCAACCCATCTGCACGACTGATATAAGCACCCCCCGGTGTCCCCAGCACCAGCCCTCCCATCTCCCGCCACTGCTCAACCGCATCCAGCAATTGCCCAACCGTGATCCCGGCTTCAGTCGCCGCGACAATCTCCTTCGGCGCTCTGGCACCTGTTGGATAGGCCGCGCTGCGGGGCCTAAAGAAGGGGCTCCTGGCCGTAAGCTTGTGGACCGGCGGGTGGCAGAGGAGCATGTCGCGGCAGCGTGTGCCGACGCGCGGGAGATTGTTCACGCCGGTCAGCATGACCCTGACCGGCATCCCCTGGTATCGAAAGTAATTCCCTAACATGCTGGGCATGATGGGCGTTCCGCTAACATAGAGCTGGACAAAATTGTTCGATCTTGCCTCTGGTGGGCAGAAAGGGGTCGAGAGGACGGGGACATGGTCTGCGGCGGCGTTCTCTGGCGGTGGTAGCAGGTAGAGATTCTGCTGCAGCGGCTTGGAGCCGCGAACGGTGTTGTAGAAGGCTCGCGTGGAGCGCTGAGCGACGAAGAGATCGTCGAAGGGGAGGTAAAGGAGGATTGCCTCCATCAGCTCGAAGGTCTCGAAGACCATCATGGTTTTGTCGCTGTCTGCGCGGGACTTCTGGGTGCGTTGGGCAGCCATTGCTCGCTCAAGGATGTGCTGGTTGACGAGGGCAATTGTATCAGCTGGGCGCTTGCGGGCAAGGTCCGTCAGGACGCGAGTGTCGGATGTGTTGAGCAGGTTGCCGCTCTTGGAGTGCACTGCGAGGATATTGAAAGATTATGCGGCCGCTATGCATGGATCTGCGAACTTGCTGGAGTGTTTTGTGCTTTCGAAGAGCAGGTGCGGCAACAACTCGATCACTAGGAGGAACTCGGTGGGAGTGGGTCCGCATGTGATACGCCAAGCTCTGCCACACCTGTGCCACCTGCATAGCATTTTTTCAGCATCATTGCGCCGTTGCAGTACTCGAAGTCCACAAGGAGTTAGAAACTGCCAGCCAGCATATACACTGCATCGGATTGATTCAGGGCGCAACAACGGCAACGAACTTTCAGCATCACAAATAAGGAAGGCACGCACATTTTGCCCTTTTTCATCGCATTCATCAGCTACCAACCATGAGCTTTCCTGAAGCTACATGCCATGAATCCCAACCCAAACGCCATTTCATCCTCCTGTGAGCTCAGCTAAGTATACACATAGCTCATGGATATGTCACCAATGCCCAAACCCCGCTCAGTCCTCATCGTTGCCCTCCCTCTGCTGCTGCAGCCAGCTCTCCGTATACTGACGCGAGTTGCTCTTCGGCGTTGGAAGCCCAGTGCCGTAGTTATTCTCGCCTGATCCCCCCATAGGAGGTGGAGCACGGCGAGTGCCAATCGGTGGCGGATAAACGCCTTCGCGTGCATTTGGTGTGTGGAAAGGTGTGAAGGATTGTGCTGTCGGTGCCATGCTCGCGGAAGGTGTGTTGGGTTGCATGTAGGAGCCGTTGCCTTGGAGACCTCCATATGCGCCAGCAGCATGAGCACCGCCAAAAGCACCAGCAGGCTGAATGCCGCCATAGACACCACCAGACTGAGGCGCAAAGGCAGAAGCTTGCTGGGTGTTGAAAGCGGGAGATTGATGGAGACCGAAAGAATTGGCGGACTGGGGCTCAACGAAGTTGTGGGGAGTCTGGACAGCGCCGTACGCGTGAGGTGTCTGCGGACCGCCGTATGCATTCGGAGGCTGGCCAGGGAATGGTGAAGATTGGTGATGTGCTTGGGGAGCAAAGCTGTTGGCGATGCCGGGAATGGAAGGGTAGTTGGGATCGTAGGACTGGGTGGGAACAGGGTAAGGTGCACGAGCGCCGTAAGGATCGGGGTCTTGGCCTGCAATAGATCATATATCAACGACTGCAATGGCCAGAGAACAGATCAGCAGACTGGGTACATACCATATGCCATTGTGTAATTCTCATTCAAGCCAGAAGTGTTGCCGTAAGCCATAATCGCGCCCGGACCAACGCCACTGGGAGGCTGGCCAAGAGCATGTTGTGAAAAGGAAGCTGGATTGACAGCCGACAGCCAGATACGAGTCTTGTAGATGCGGTAGAGATCCGTGATGAGGTCTTTGAAGTTGATGTAGTGATCGGCGTAGTAGTAGAAGATGAGCTTCTGGAAGTCCCTGCGGTTGGACGTTAGCTTGGCAACATACCATGTTACAAGGCAAGGACGACTCACCACTGCCACTCTGCATCGAGAATCTCCATTTGCAAGTGTAAATGTGCGACCTTTTGCTGGCAAGTTCTCTTTGCCTTCGCCTCATTGCCCTCCTTTTCTGCCAGCATCTTGATCTCATGACTGCTCGCAAGACGCTTGATCGCCTTGGGTTTCAGATTGTTGTAATTATCGCGGGGCAGGCCCTGCATCGTGGCAGGTGCGTTCGCCAGCAAGTTCGAGGTAAGCCGCTGATTGTTCATGGTGCTGTTCTCGGCGTACAACTGCGCATTCGGGTTGACGTTGCCTGGTTGATTGCTGCGGCTGAACATCATCAACCACTTGTATTGCTCCTCGGCGTACTTGCGCTTGAAAAGCCGTGCTTGATCAGGAGTGACATTTGCGTGCTGAACTGTTCCGAGGTCTTGGCCGCGGTCGGCTTCCACGATAACAAGATCTCCTTCGCGGATTTCAAGCCCTGTATTGTCCAGTAGATAGAAGACTTCGACTCTGGAGCACTTGAAAGAGACAATGTACAGGAGCTTGCGTGGTCGCGCCCCTGGCGCGCCTCTGAACATTGTGTCATTGTATCCGGCTCGCTCTCTTCTAAGATCGTCTTCGGTACGCTCCTCGGGGCGGATCTCGACGAAGGGAACCTTGTACGACTCTGGGATGTTGAAGGCTCCTTCTTCTCTTCGCATTTTGGCTGTGAGTGTGGTGATACTGTTAGTTCGTACTTGGTGGTGCGTTTAAGATGCTTGCAAAGCTCGTCAATGTGCGGCGTGTAAAGAGGTGCGATCTCATCTAAGATCTTCTGATCGTAGTCTGCGAGATAGCAGGTGTCTTTATACGGCGGCATTGCGATCGATCGATGCGGTTGATGCAGTGAAGGTAGGTGAGTGAAGCAAACAGCGAAGAAGCAGGGGCAAGTAACAAATGCAGGTCACGCGACGAGTGAACTTACAGTGGTCTTCTGGCTCTTCCTCCTGTGTGGGGAGGTAGTGACCGAGTAAGCCAATGGGACGATCTTCCGCCACCAACGAGCCTCGCCGAGTCGGTATATCTGCTAGAGAATGTCGACGAGACTCGACTGTGTTGGGAAGATCATCCCAGCCAAGATGTGATTGCCATTGCGAGCGCCTCTGAGGCTGGTCTGCTTTAGGAATTATGATTAGCCAAGGGTTACTGATTGGCATGAAGCAATGGTGGGCTGTCTGGGAGGTCTCACCGAAACTCAACCCAGCGAATGCAGAATCTAAACGAGAGTCCACTCGAGGGCCTGCCATAGCTCCAAAATCTATAGTATTGCCTCCTCTCCCATTCCGCAAGCCATTGTGCTCAAGAGCAAGCGAGTATGTAGATGCTCTCTGCAGAAACCCTGTGGGATGCGAAAAGGTCTGTGTTAGAGGAGGCCCGAGATCCGAGTCGGATTCATGGTCGTCGTTCTCCTCCGCGAGTAGCCCCAGCGGCAAAGCCGGAGCGCCAGAGTTGGCTCCAGGACCTGAATGCGGAGGGAGCTCGCGCTGTCCTTGCGAGTGGGACAAAGACCTATGCACTTTTGGTGTTGGCTGCAAGGGAATAGCAAACGGTAATGCTCCTGTGCCATCGCTCGTAGAAGGTGATGGTGTTTGCGCAGATCTGAGTGCGCTGGGAGGTGGCCCTAGCCCTCGCGCCGCATTTCTTGCAGCTGCCTCCGACAGCTTTAGTGAGTCGCGCCGCTGGGCAGTCCAGATGCCGCCTGGCAAACCTGGAACGCCGTTATCATTACGAGGCAGGACACCGAATGCAGCTCGCGCAGGCCAGGGCTTATCGTCGTCGCTCGAAGCTATTGCTTCAGAATCCGGCGTGGCCCTTCGAACCGGCTTCCCACTGTCAGCATCTGCAGCGTCCTCTGCTGGGCGAACAGGCAAGGCTACGCAAGCGGATTTGACACTTACATTCATCGCAATGGAGCTCATTATACGGCAAAAAGGGCAGGTATATCACAAAGCAAGCGAAGCACACAGAAAACGAGAAACGGTACCTGCAGCGGTCGTCAGCCATGTTCAACACAGCGCATTCAGTCTGCGATGGTTGGAAGAGCATGGGCGCATATAGGAAGCATGAGACGGGCTATAGAAAGAGCTGGACGGAAATCCGCAGGAGGAAGGACACGGAGCGGCGACCTAGTTGGGCATCAAAGGTGCACTGCCACTCCATAAGAGCGCCGTAAGCAGGACTGGAAGGACGTGCGTAGCCGGGCCAAGTGTTCATGAAGGGCGACGAATAGGTCGTGGACCGGAAGGCGCACGGAGTTTGACCTCGCGTCGTCGCTGAAGGCTCCAGAAAAACAACTCCGGCGCACGGTCATCCTCCACCTTGGCGAGCGCAGGGCAACGGCAATCTGATCCTGGAGCTTGCAAACAGCTTTGTATCACGATGCTCTGCCTTCCAGTCGCCGTCGTACCATTTCTCCGAGGCCCGCCAGGCATGCGCGCAGATAGCCTCGGTGCACTGACAGCCTCGCGGCCTGCGCTGAGCAGAGGCGGCGGAAAATGGCACCAAAGCCGCAATACCGTGGGCCAAACCGCGAGGCAACTCTGTCGAATGCACCGCCAGCAGTGCCAGCAGCAGGGCTGGAAGGCGCAAGCCTGAGCGGCACATTGACGTTGCTTCATCCTCAGCTGGCGCTGCGTCATGACTGGCCACGAGGCAGCACGACCGCGAGAGACCACAAGGTCGTGCAGTACGCCAATTGTAGCATCGACACCGGTAAGGTGCCATGGCAGGACCACCCGTGGTGAATAGCCCACACCAGACCGACCTCTCCGACTTCATGAAGCCCATTCGATCCAACCAGATCCGCCTAGGACGATGTCGAGCCTTTGGTTCCTCGTCGAGTGCAAATTCGGAGGCCCACCGTGTCGCAATGCTATTCAAGAGGTGCCAAAGAGAACAAGAAATGCATCGTACGTACCAGCAAGCAAAACACACCACGCTTTTTCGTCGTCGGAATCGTCAGGTGTTCTAGTCTATGTCTACAATTTCAAGGCTATCGAGGCACATCAGTCAGACCGTCCATACAAACAGCCTGTGGAGTTATGACATACCTTGGGTATCGTAAAGGTATTACTACATATCCAGAAGAAGGTCAAGGGATTGCGGTGGGCTTATGCCGCGTATAAGTCTAGATTGCGACCAAAGGCCAGAAGTCAGCCGTCTGCGTGCCTCGAAGCCTAGAACCGCATGTATCGGTATCTTATGAAGAACGACACACCTATGCGCATGGTCCAGCATACACTCTTCTCCTCCTCGACAACCAACACAGACCGACGAGCCCTTCGCTAGATATGGCAGACCTCACATGGAGTTCAGCGACACAAACAGGCGGCTTCCTTGCGGCAAAGGTGAGGTCGAAGTCTCGGCTGGGCTTGGGCTCGCGTGCGGAGTCAAGTGAACTTTTGTGGGGAAGCGTGATGGCCACGCGATGTCTAGGCCGCCCTATGACCCGTGCTATGTCCGACTGCAATGTATTGCGACCAGAGTCTGCGCCAATGATTGCCTCGACTGTCTGACCTCAACAACAATCGAAGGCAGAGCGGCGGTGACAGATGACAAGACGTCGAATGGCGTTGTGCGAAGGTTGTGGAGCAAATCAGACTTCGGCGGCAGGCTTCTTGGGACGTGTGTGGGGAAAAAGCCAGATGGATAGAAGGCAGAATCGGTGATTGGCGCAGGCGGAGCCCAACCATGCGGTCTTGCTCGCTTCCGATGCTCGGCGCGTCCAGAGATCTCCCTGCCTCAAAAGCAAGAAGTGTGGTATGAGATGGGGTCTAACACCAGGACAAGTGCACGACGAAGTTCCAAACAAATTCAGGTAGCGACAGGATGCAAAGAGGCACGCCTGCAGCTCAAGTACGAAAGTCAGAACGGCCCTGCGCGCTGTTTGTACATCCGTACCTCCTCCATCTGGTCTAGCCTAGCATCAGGGGCTGATGAAGAATGCGGAGAAAAGCCACCATCACGCTATACAAGTCAGCAGGACCCTGGTCGTTCATTCATCTGCTCCCCTCTTCTCTGATCTCACGCAGCACGACTTCGGCAAGCTGCAGCAGGCACAGGCTTGAGATGGGAAGACGTAGGGCACCACTGGTACCGCCACGCATCTTGTTCCAGTATTGCGAAGAAGCGGTAGGCTTGGCTACCATCACGCGAATCATCTGCAGCAGGTTTTCAAGGCACGTTCGCAGGTCAAGTCGAGGATAGGGCTATCTCTTGGTTCTACGTGCGCCGATCTCTGCAGATTTGCGTACCCAATCACGGCAGACGACCTCCTCAGCTTACCTAGGCAAGCGTTGGCACGCTTTGCGACCTTAATTTTTTGCTGGGCTGGCAGGGTCTTGTTCTGAAGGATGCTGTAAATTGAGAGAAAGCGAGGATCATTGTGGCTTTCCTCCGACGTAGCCCTGCATAGGTTCGGAACGCCATGGGACTGCCGGTTCAAACTCTCTCGGTTGCTATCTTCCGCGTGCTTTGGCATGCCGGGGCATCATGAATGCTCTCCCGGGTCCGTTGCGACTTGTCGACCTGGCGCAAGAACAAACCATGGAACCACAGCAGAAGTCACACGGTCATCCTGCTGACCAAGGTTGTAGCTTTCGGCCTGCCAGCACTGAAATGAAGGAGCTCCATATGATGAGGGGCACGAAGCCTGCTCACTACCTGCCCGGAAATGGGGATCAGGCACGAGATCTCTCACACAACACACTGCGATACACCGACTATTGCGAATGTCACTTGGAAATCTTGATTGTACGCCAGCACTATGCTTATTGAGTAAGCGTCGCTGCACTGCGATCAGACTGTGCTGGAGTCATGTCAAGGACGGACATCAAGTTGGTCGAACATGTCACATGTCTGTCCACAATGCGGTGTATCCACACTAAAGCTTCCGTCCTGAGATTGCGTCGCGTGGTAGCTTCGCTGCAAGTCTGGGCTGCAACTCACCAGAAATCCAAGGCACACTTAGGCACTTGATGGTATAGCTACTGGTCGTGTCATGAGCTGCTCTAAACTTGGTCGAGTATCTCGAGGTCCCAGGAAGAGACCTGCTGTAGCGACAGATGGGTCTGGGCCATGAGCTCTCCAGGATTCAACCAAATGTCTGCCACATGGCAGGTCTCTTACTATGTGTGTTGGCCAACACGTAGTCATGGTCCGACTTATCATTACGGGGCCAGTTGCTTGAAGCACAAGGCAGCCGCGTCTTCGTGACAGTCAAACCCGCTGAGCCTTCTAGCTCGCAAGTACTCTCTCGCGACCTAAGTATTGCTATGATGGCTGTTGTCCCTTACAAGGACACTCCGTGGGCACACACGTCTTGACTTGCATTATCATGCATGACAGTGTGCACTCGTGGTGTTCAGAGCAGCCTCCGCACGTACTGCTCAAGTCGTGAGCTGCATGGGTGCTATATTATGTCACCCATCACAAGCACTATTTCCCGCGCCTGCCTGCGTTCCAGGTATGTCCGACGCGGCCACCACGCACTGCCAGAAAAATGCTGCCCGGCGCTACAGCTGCTTACATACCCACTGGCGATTAACAAGTCCGCGCATAGGCGTCATCATGTCTGGCAACGCTCTGAGAAGGGCAATCGGTTATGCGCGGGCAATCAGCTCACCGCGGACCGGTCTCGCAACTGCAGGCTCAACCGCCATGAGCAAGGAGAACAGAGCAATTCAACGCTGAGGGCTCACAGCTCACCTCTATGGACAAGCCTAGCTGCAAGGCATAGCATGAGATGGTTAGTGGGATCGATCCCTGGTCAGCACCTTAGTCGATTCAGAGGACTTGACACCCTGGCTCGTCAACCATTATGGACCGTTAATGCAGGCTAATAAGCTCACTGCAACATTAAGGGAGAGGAGCAGTGCCATAGAGTTGCCTCCCGGGACGTCAAAATGTGCTTAAGAGCTGGGGGCTTGGATCGGCCACGGAACAAAATTGGCCTGATAGCAGGGCCATCAAAGGCTCTCCTGCACATGGCGCTGCTGGACCACGTAGTACTTTTCCTCGCTACTGGTTCAACAATTGTTATGTCAAGTGCTTAGTTGGCGCCTGGCCATCACGCCTGACCGTGACTCCTGACGCTGACGCCGACGCCTGACGTTGACGCCTGACGTTGACTCTGATGCTGGAGACTGTAGACGCTGGCCTCACCAATGGAAGTGACACTGGAGCAGGGCCATCAGCGGCTCTCCTGCGTGAGCGTCTTGAAGCCTCTGCTCTTGCTGTCGTATGACAATTTGTCTGTTATGATCCTGCTCTTGCTCCGGAACGCCAATCTGCGACACTATGTGTTCATGCTCATGGCGATGCGCCAATGTATGTTCATAACTACGAGGTCGTGGCGAATATGGCCGGCATGGTCGCAACCAGCTGGCTGACACACTGGAATGCCCATAGTGCTTCAAGAAAGGAGGGAGGCCAAGGGCGAGGCGTACTGGAGACGCAGCTATCCTGCTTTCGCGTGCTCAGAGGCTAGGTTATCGCTACTGCTTGTGGCGGGCATTGGCATGCTCGCCGCCAGTGCATGTGTGCATTTGGATGGTCGCAATAGAGATGGAGCTGCTTGCTGCTTCTAAGTGCCGCTGTGGTCAATGAGAGCCTGGCGAAGGCTGCTGAGTATCAGAGCCGCTTTGTCCTGCCGGAGATGGTCCTCGAAAGGATCTGCATTAGCTTCCAGCCTCGCCGTCGCTGACGACCGGACGTCAAGGTAGGCCGAGGCAGACGACAGTACAACCACCCACGGGGCAAGTCGTGGCTGCTTGTGACGGGCATGCATATGCTCGCCGCCAGACAAGCTGTGCATCGCCAGGTGTTCTGTTCTGGATTGCTGCAATAGGAGCAGAAGGTATGCGCGCGGCTGTATTGCTCTCGCGCACGTTGTCTGTGGTATGAGTCCGTGGTTTTGCCTCTCCTGCTTCTATCACCGGGACTGGTGATGGTTCGCTGAAGCGACCAAGGGTGGCACTGTGTGTGAGTCAACCACGTGTAGCTGAAGTGTGTTCGAGGACGATAGTACCTTGGCGGCTCATGCGCGTGGACCCTTGATCTTGCTCAAGATGAGGCAATCAGCATGACTTGTCTGCTCACCACCGCAGTGGGCATGGATAGGGTGTATGAGTTCAGTGTTCGCTAAGGTCGAGAGTATTGGCGACGCGGCCAATAGGCTCTCGCCGACCGTGCTGTTGAGCGTCGAAAGCTAAGGTGTGCTACTTCTGGAGATGTTCTCAGTTAGCTTGCCACACGAACAGGCATGGGAAAGGTGAAGGGTCAAGGCCGATGTCCGGGCTTGAAGGAGGTATGGCGCCGCGGCTGATGAGCTCTCGCGTGCATTATGCTGTTGGTCGGCCGGCGCCTGCTCTTGCCGCTGGTGAACGTCACTTACCTCCGCTCATCGCTACACTGGGGACCGGATCAGCTATGGCAGAAGCTTGTGTTATGGCCCGGGGAGTAGGGGAGCCGCGGCTGATTAGCTCTCGCGTACGCCATGCTCTCGGCTGCCTGTGACACCTGATTGTGCTGGTGCCGAAAGCCATAGTGCTGCTCGCCGCTTGCGCGGGCATGCCCGTTATGGTGAAGACCGTATCGCGCTGGCTCGGGGAAGCTTAGGTGTGACCGGCGGATGGTCGAGAAGGCTTGCTGCTCGCGGCAGTTGCTCTGATCGAGATGGCAGAGTCTGCTGTGGTGGAGAGTCTGCGCAGTCAGTAGCAGCTGTCTCATCAGGGTGGGATATGGTTGAGGGTGGTGGAGAGGTGGAACGTCGCGCGGCTGCCTAGCTCTCGCGCTCACTCCCCCATCGCCGTCAGCGAAGACGGCGGCGATAGAGCGCTACATGATGCCGGAGCTGCTCGCCGCTGGCGCGGGCATGTTCATGTGCTGCTTGTAAAGTTTATGTTGGTGGTGGTTGATATCGTGTGGTAGGTGGAGCAGAGCTTTGAGACTGCGTCGCAAATGGAGGGGGCTGGTGGTGCGGCTGGCCAAGCCTGCGTCTGTGTGGTGGTTTCCTCGCCCTCCCCTACCAGAGCGCACAACAACGTCCGGCGCTGTCTAACAGGCTGCGGAGGATGATAATGCGCAGAAGACCACCAGCTCGCTGTCGCAAGGGCTACAGAGTGACGGTGGATGTGTATGTGGCATGGGAGCGTAGGCAGCGCTCCTGCCGGATGTCTTGCGCTAATGCGCGGCTGCATCCGCTGAGCAGGGTAGTATGCCTCCCTCCGCTGCCCATTGCATGCCATGAAGATGCTGTGGACAGGCGAAACTCCCTGAGGGCCACGAGAAAGCTGCGAGCATTCACCACATACTAATCATAATAGCGTGCCAGCAATATCAAGGAATCGCCATGACTCGAGGGCAAAGCGAACTCCGGCGAGTGAGTAAGTCTAGCTACACTCCTCCTGCACTTTTCCTACACGTGCGAGTACACCGTGAACAATGCATGTGCCTCGTCTGTGTTGCAGGCCGCCCAAGAGCTACGCTGGAGCTATGCTCAGTGCTCAGACACATCCCGCAGGCCGAATGGAGATGTCGGGTAGTCGACCAGGTCACACAAAGGAGCGAATGACATTGTGCAGCCAAATCCAAGGAGCGCGAGTGGTGGAGAGCGTCATGATTGACTTTAGACAAAGAACCATCGCTCTTTGAGACGACTCGGCGAGCATCCGCAAACCAAACGAGGTCGAGAATGCAGCCGAGGCACTCATGCTTTATGGCCTCTAGTCATTTTGTAATGGGGGACACGTTGGCTCTCACAGCGCATTGCAAGGCAAAAGGCGAGCGAGCTTTGCCGCTGGCATCCTCAATGCTACAGAACAAGTAGGCGACGCATACTGATATCTTGTCCTCAGCACCGGCCAAGCAAAGATACGGCTTACCTCACTGCATTTGAAGCAACAATCTGTGCGAACAAGGAAACAGTAGCCCTCCACGACTGGACTGCTAGCTTCATGTTTCTCGCGCAAAGCAGAGTCCGAAGCTGAGGGCGTATACATGCGCGCGAAATGTCCAATCCGATGACAGACGCACACCTCCGAGCAGAACAATCAATCATACCGCGCCGCCACAGATGTACATGTCAGAAATCACAAAGCCTTCGCCGGCCGCTCAGTTCCATCTTGTTCCTTTCGACCAAGCCTTGCTCAGCAGGAGGACTAGAAAACGGCCTCTCGAGCAGAATAGCATAGCTTGTTGCGTAGCGCAAGTTCTGAATGCACAGGCCTGATCGGATCTAGAAGAGCCTACGCAAGATTTGCTATACAAGAAGAGGAGGCTGTCAAGGAGTCAGGTCAAGTACCGATGGGCGCAGTTGTGGAGGTACAAGACCTGGAAGTATTGCATGAGAAGAGTGGCAGTATCGTGCGCATGCGCTCATGGTCCTGAGTCCTTGTACGAAAAAGGTATGGACTTGTACAGACTTTTACAGGGCGAGAAAAGGATGGAAAATCACGCTGCAGCATTGTATCAGCAGTCGAAATGGACAAATACTCCATGTCACGCACGTCCTTGTACCGTCTGAACCCCGGCAAGCTCCGTGGAAGGCTGTCTTTGATAGCTGATGATGCATTGCTCAGACAGAAGTGTCAGCGCAGCTAACGACCAAATGAGCTATCCTTTGCCGGCCGTCATGTTAGACAAAAGCAGTTGTACAAAAATGTGTCATGCGCAGCCGCAGTACACTGTTATGCTCATAGAAGCTGTCAAGAGCTGCTAGGCATGACGCAGCAAAGGTCATATCGCAGAGTCATCAGAGAGTGTAGGGTCATGTACGCGAGCACGCGATTGCAGTGAATAAAGAAGCAACATGCCATACCTCTCAAGGGCATAAGGCTTCAAAGTTTCAGTGGTCTACAGGGTTGATGCGGTTATACAACGTAATGATCGATTTCAAGCTTGGCTTGGGAAGAGTATCGGGTGAAAATACAGAAGCAGCAGGCACCTTGCAGAATGATTGATAGCCATAGCTCTGCTGAATTCGATACGCTGCTCCCGTACGCGCTCCAGGGAGTCTTACTAATGTCAAGATCAAAATGAGTAAAGAAGTCATGTCAGAAGCGGTCTCCTCTACACAATGCATGTAGTGACTCGAGCAGGGCATTGCCGACTTTGTGTCTCCTGCTTGTCGGGTCATGCCGTCTCTCTAGACCTTACGCATGGCTGAAGAACAAGGCACATACACGCCTCATATCACTAAGATGCTGCTTCAGCCCATACTCTAACAAGCGAAGGATGTGCGCATGCTTGACGCGTAGACACGATGGCGTTGAGACTTTCAGCTCGTTAGCGAGTACAAACCAAAGACACAAGAAGGACAATGAGAGAAAAATATAGCGCTTCGTGCTCTCGATATTGCTATTATTGCATCTAACAGCGCGCATGGACGACGACCAGCGTCTGTCACTCATAGCTATACTAGTACAAAACCTGCCTTTCGCGAAGGCCATGCTGTGGACCATCCAAGTAGCCTCCCACGCCTCCCACCAACACCATGCCATGCGATATGCTGTCATATGATGATGCTACAGAAATACAGAGATGATCAAGCCCATATTACTCCTCGGTCATGCCGGACCAGAGATGCTGTTGCAGTGCTGTCGTTTGCCAACATAGCCAGATGCGACATTTCAAGATACGAACCCGAATATTAATGATCATTGCGCCACGTCTTGATTGACGGTGACGGCCACTCAGCCAACCCTCGGCCCCGATTCGAGAGGCACCGAGAGAACTCCCGAGCAGGTCTTACTTGCCTATCCGAAGGGATGGCATAGGCAGGAAAGCACTGCGCTGTGTGCGCAGCAGGCTTAATGTCGTCTTCGAATGTGTCGCCAAGCGGAGACTGACGTGGCCCGCTGAGTCTGATTAGTCTGACTCGAAGTCTTATTGCTGGCCAGTTTCGCACCGAGCACTGGTCCTGTGATCGCCAGTTTTCTCATCGTCCATCGTCACATGTATCATATTCTCGGTACACTGCATCGTCTTATCGTTTACGTCTCATGTCGCCAATTCCGCTCAGTCGCCCTTGCGACCTCGCTTGCCATAGCTCTCAACCTCAGGATGAACCACGCGCATATGCCGCGTGAGTGCATCGTTCCGTGAAAAGGTCTTCTCCTCGCGACACATCGGACACCTGACCTTCTGCTTACGGTTGTTGTGGATAGTGTCTTCGTGTCGCGTGAGATCGTAGGGCCGACTGAAAATGGTGTTGCAAGGCTTATTGGTCGAAGGATTAATCCTCGTACACTTATGCGGGCCAGCCTGAGAGTTGCGAGCCATGAGTGCAGCCGATGTCATGCCGGCACTCGAGGCCTCCGGTGACTCACTTGACCTGGGAGAGGCGGAGGCATCAGCTGGTGACGCGGAAGCCGGGCTCTCGGTCTTCAGATGTTGCTGCTGCGAGCGGTGGTACTCTCGTTTGTGTTTTTGTAAGCCTTGATGTGAGTCGAAGCGCTGGGTGCAGCCATGATAGGTGCATGTGTATGTCCCAGTGCCGGCTCGAGTATCTGCAGGTCGTCGCGGTGCTGACGTGGTGCCGTTGCCGGTACTGTCTTGCGACGCTGAAGGACCGTTGTCACTGAGAGAAGACTCCATCCTTGTGAGATTGGCAGGGAACTCTGGGTTGGACTCCATCTTGGCTTGGTCCAGGTAGGAGTTCAGGTATGACCCATTTTGTAATTGGGACTGATCTTGTGGTGGCAAAGGCACGTAGCTCATGGCGTCTGCGGTGGCGGAGTTACTGTCAACCGGGGTGGCGCGAAAATTTGAAAAGTGCTGCTGCTGACTGGGCGTTTGTAATGAGCCGAACGAGCCACCGGGCTGGTAATCATTGCTTGGCCACAATTGTGTACCTCCACTGTGTGCCCGGTACCCTGACGGCACTGTGTCCTGAAATAGTGACGGCTGCTCCGGCTCGTTGTAGTCTAGCAGTGCATCCTTGGGTGATATCGTCTTAGTCGGCTCTCTTCGCAGCTGTGGTTGGTGACGCGTGATCTCGGCCCGGTCTGCCTGCTCTTTCTGCTGTTGTCGCATGCTGGCTGCCGTGATCTGAGACTGCCAGTCATTGCCGGTGCCGGTGGGCGCTAGAGGCGAGCCTGCTCGGAATGGCGAGCGATCCCGTGACACTGCGGATGACATGGGCGACTGTGATCGGTTCATGTTCGCGGTCTGCAGTCTCTGCTCTATCAGTCCTCGATGCGGTGATAGGTAATTTGTGGTCGGCTTCGTCGCGGAAGTCGCGACTGGTGCTGAAGCTGATACATCGGGGTTGTAAAGTTCGTCTTGATACGCTTGCGAGTCTGTGCGGAACAGCTGTACATCTGGGTTCGATGGCATGTAGTCTGCATCATCGAAAAGTAAGTAATCGAGCGGATCGCTGCGTTTATTTCGCAGACTCTCACCATTCTGCGAAAGGCCGTATTGCCCACCCTGTGCCGAGTCACCGACACCAGAGTTCGGTGTGTCAGGCGAAGTGTAGCCGTTGCTGGACATACTTTGCTGCTGAGAATGCGCGAAGCCTGGTGCGAAATCTTCTCCTGTGTGATGATCGATGGCAAAACCCTTCATAGCCTGGTGCGCGCCGGTGTGTGCAGCCTGGCTCGGAATATATCCGTTGCTGAACAGGCTGTCAAATGGAGTATGACTCTGGCTCGGCAGACTCTTCTGGAACACTGAAGCAGACTGCTGCTCAGCGTAATGTGCCGGCGAGTGCGGAGCAAAGTCCGTGTTCGCTATTTGCGGGTTCGAGTAGTTGTGAGTGTAAGGTGACGATGGTCCGTTCGATGCCACGGTGGACGCTGACGGTGTGCGCTGGTGACCACGTCTTGCTCTTATCAACCCTTGCGTTGTTGCGGACGGTCCGCCCATACTCTGGGAGAACCAATCCTGACTGTCCACGGCCTGGTTGCCGGAGAACAGCGAGTCCTGGCGCAAGCCGTTGCCGAAAATTCCCGGCGTGTACTGCTGCACCTGGATCTCAGGGTTTGCAGTCGAGTACTGATATTGCTGCTGGCCGTTCATGCAGGATTCCGAGATCTGCTGCAATTGCGCGAGCGCGTCGTTGTATATTTGTGAATCGAATATGCGGACTTGATTATGGCTCGACGGTTTGAGTGGTCGTGGCGTTTGTATCTGTGTTTCTGTGGCGGTGGTGTTGTGGGATGAATGTTCGCGTGTTGAGGAGAATTGAGGATGAAAGTATGATGCGAGCACTGACGTAGACATTCTTTTTGATGTCCGTGGCCGACAGGGTCCAGCCGGCAAAGGCTTTGGTAAGCGTCCTCCAATACGCCGGCACTGAGGCAGAGCGTTGTGGAATGTCACGGAAGACCGCCCGTTGGGGATATCGACAGCGAGCTTGGGAAGCGAATATGAGAGCGAGTCTCGGGTTTGCGTATAGATTATGCATTCCAGCGACGCGGACGGTGCGGTCTTGTATAATCTGTCTTCGATTCCAGTGCGAGGGCTTGCTTCGACCTGCCCCAGTAGGGCTAGCGCGGCATCATGCAGCTCGCGCAGGGAAGACGCAAATGCTGCATCTGTGGCAGTGCATACAAGCGGTGCAAGGTCCCAGGCTGCAGGGACGGGAAAGCAGGCCCTACTCAATCGGCCAGTGACATGCTTGGGGTGCTGTCGGCCTCAGACTCCGTCTTTTCGGTGCTGTTCGCTCCCGCGCTCTCTGCATTTCGTCTACCCGATACGGCTTAGGATCTGCCGTCGCTGAAAATACGATTCTGTCTCGCAGGCCCACGAGTCTACACGCGTCGTCACGAAAGGCACATAAGGGCACCTTCTCCGGGGTCAACCTCTACCGCAGAGCCGCAATCTATCTGGTGGCCATTCTGCACTGCGCCCCAGGCATCATGCATGCATCCTCGAACAATATAGTCTCGGTAGACTCTGCTTCACCAGCGCCGAAAAGTGAGCGTTTGTTCTTGTCGGTCGCACCTAGCTATGATGATGACAGATCTACTGGATTCCGTTGAAACCATTCTCGCATTATCACGAACTGTAGACTTTGGGACTACCCGCGAGCTTGCGTGTATGCCAAGTTCACAGCTCTCGTGCCGACTAAATCCACGATTTACGTACTCCCTACCAGCAGGCACGCACATCATCCCAATGGCAGCCCTGCACCATGATCTCGGAGTCGCCTACAGATAGCATGGAATCACCAGACCCATGCTGGGATATAGTGCAAGTGGCCTTCAGTAGCCGTTCGGTTCGCTTGTTCCGGAATGACGGTCTGGCAAGTATTTCAACATAGAGTTCGACTTCTCCGCAACAAAGAGCGCCTTCTCACGCAGATGCAAGCCAACCGCTGCAAGGCAGACTTGTCTTTTGATCCTGCGCCACAGGTACGCCGATACTTTCAGGTCGGATGTGGCTGACACCGAAGCAGGGCCGGAAGAAGGTTTCCGAAGCCAGCTTCTGATTCGACAGTAAGTGCTGACGCCTGTAAGGTTGCATCATTACGGCGGCCAAGCCACCTGTGCCACACCCACCAAGCCATCTCTGCCACAGAACCCGAGTCTTGGTCACGGTCGGCGGTAGCCGACTGACCCTCCATGGTGCCTGGGTCTGGACTCCTGTCGACCTTTCTCAAATGCAGTGCCTTCACATTGCAGCTGAGTGAATATACAGGAGAGATGCACGATTTGAACACAGGCATGTACTTGCTCTTCCAAGAAGATGCGTCGTAAGGCCAAGAAAATCTCAGCTGTACAGGCGTGAGTCGTCCGTCTGTCATTGTTGCGACCCTCGGCCCTCGATGATCTTCAAGCACGATTACGCAGACTACAATTCGGCGGACATCCTCAGACCATCCTGAAACGATACATACAAATAAGTACTCGCTATCTAGGAAACAGCTCCAGCGCGGCGGACTGCCGATCTATGTGCTCCCTCTACCATGAATAGAAGACTTTGCAGCTTCTTTGTTGTTCGTGTGAGAGATGTCGCAACGGCACCTAACGGAGTGCGGGCCAGATCTGCCTCTCGGGTATCGGCTGCGCAGATCTTGGTTGAACTTGGCGTGTGTTCCGGTTTGCCGATTTTCGGACGACAAAGCCGAAGTACGAAAACAGGGTCTGATCGGCACTCTGGTACGGCTTTGTTATCGTGTTGTGCAGATTGGAGCCACGTGAGCAGATCTACTTAGCCTGATCGACATTGTCCAGAGGACGAAAAATTATAGCAAAGATTCTTGACTTGGTTCAGGTATCGAAAGTGGTGCTGATACTATAAGCCTACGGACCCGACTCCGAGGTCTGGGCCTAGAACCAGGGTTGTTCGAAAGCTACTGGTTATTAGAGACGATACGAAACATACGACGTTATGGCATAAGAATAGAAACACCATGATACGACGATCAAGCAGCTCGACGAGAGAATTTCGGCACTTGGGCGCACATGTCACTATCTTATAGTACTTAAGACATTTTGCTAGCGGTGATAGGGCTGTGAATGATACAATGTGTATAGAAGGTAGTGCCGTTTCGCTTACAACCCATGTTGCCACCCACCCTTGCGGCTATGTCGGGCCTTTGTGGTACTGCCGTGCTGCCGCTTCTAATGACTACATTTACAAGCTGTAGTACTCGTACGACTTCTCATTGTCTCAGAATGACAGCAGCCTTTCTCTGCGCAAGTGGGTGCGGGTGGGGGTCGAAGATATCGTCATAGCGAGCTATATCAATGCTTGCTTGTGATACCGTTATCGAATGTCCTGCCGAGAGCCGTCCTGCACGTACACGGGTGTGACGGGTTCGTGCAACTGTAGCACAGAACGCCTCAGGAACATTACCAAGCAACGGCAGTGAAACGGTTTGCACTCGCGGAAGCAATGAACCGCGCGGCGGATCGACAACGTACATTGATATGTAACGCTCAGTCATGACGGGAAAGCACGCATCCGTTCGCGATTGCACTTAGCACTGTCTAAGCTGGCGACTGCACCTCCATGCTCGGTTTCCTCGAGCCGCCTATACCAACGCCTCTTGCAAGGATTTCGAGTCGACTGGCCTGTATTCGGTGCTTCTTCATGACCTGAACCCATTCCACATCTTCCCCATCCTGCTGCTGCTCGACTCGTGCTTCATCGCCAGCGAGGTCTTCTTCCAAAGATGCGATCATCATGCCAAAATCTGCCCCTAAGCGTCCGAGACTGCTCGCGCAATACAATACCTGCGTCAAGAGCGACTCTCGTGACTGCTTGTCCGTGATGTTTGGTAGATATTCCCGTAGCTCGTCACTGAGCATGTCCACGAGATGCAAGGCGAAGGAAGTGAGTGGTGATGGCAGCGGCAGTAATGTATCTCCCGTTGCTGTGCCATGTTCTTCGGTGGCGATTTCGTGGGACGGCAGGTCTGTAGGGAAGATGCTTTTGTACATGCTTACAATCGCAAAGCTCTGCTCGCGGTAGATTTCAATATAGCGCTTGAGGTAGCGCTCGCTCTGCGTACCGAGCACACTTGCCTGACTGGGTCCCTTGGATGGTCGACCTGCCTGTGACTTCTCTTGATCTGCAAGTTCGCGTAATGGCTCTAGGGCATCAAGAGTTGAATGCAGGATGTGTAATCGGCAGACAAGGAACAACGCACCAAGAGCACCATCCGAGGCTGCAGCGGTTTTCCCGACGTCCAGTGACTTGAAAGACATTGCAGGTTTTGAGAGGCCATAGCCTTCGTCTGCAAGATCCGGAGCGACTCTCCTTAGCCAGCCAATTGTCCTCATTGCCGCTGCTAGTTTCAGCACCGGACTTTGCAGAGATGTGATGAGCACAGAGGTGAGATTCTGGATTTCAACCTCTGCTTGCTTCGATATGTTCTTGACTAGCGCAGACTGCGGGTACAGGGCGTTCAGGCGCTTGATGTGCGCGTGCAGGTCCAAAGCAGACGCATAGGAAGTCGTTGAACTTGCCGCAGATTGAGCCGATGGTGCCTGCGCTGCCGAGACTGTTGAAGAGAGCAGCGTCGGTAGCTCTAGCACATCTGAGACCCTGTCCACATTCCGTGAGAGCAGCATCGCTCGTTTCCGTCTGTCCAGGACCGCATTCTCCGTACTCCTGTCATACTTCTGTGCAAATTTTGTTGCGGCACTTTCCAGCTGAGGAAGCTCATCGTTGAGCTCTTTGGTCTGTGTGTTGAGCGACGGCAGCAAAGCTGTAAGGTTCGTCAAATGTGTCGAAGATGCTATTACTGCCTTGTGTGATCGTTTTGACAGTGCTTGCAGGTTCCGTATCTGTGATTGCGCAGCATGCAGTAGTGAAGCTGGTTCTGTCGTTGTAAGGTCGCTAAGGGAAAGTGTACTGAGTCGATTTAGGTAGGCGGACGTCTGAGGATCGTTCGCTATTGGAGGGATGGAAGACGAAGGCGTTTCGGGGACGTCAAAGTAGGGTGCCAGCAGTTCATAAAGGTCGGCCATGGTGACAGCGAGTCCCAAATGGGCTCTCGTAGCCAATGCAGCCAATGGGTAGATTAGCAGCGTTCGATGTAGTTGATATATGGAAGCTAGGACCTAAGTTGCGACCCTTCACATTGGCTCCGTGGCTGCTGGCCCGAGCCGGCGCTGGTTTTAGTTGCCATCAACTCTATTTGCTTACCTTATTGGACCATTTTCCTCATTGCTTGCATCTTCTCACAAGCATTTGCTTGCATACAACAAGAATCACACGCAAAGTCATCTACTCAGGCGCCATGAGATTCATGAGCGTTGATGGACATAGGCTCCTCTGAGCACGCGAGAAAAGAAAAACAAGTATCGCGTCCCACAGAGAAGACTGAGCAATATGAGCCCCGACGATCCACGCGGGCGGCTCCCTACCAGTCCACCTGCGCCAGGTCTTCTTAGCCGAGCAAGAGGTGAACAAGCTGGCACCACTATACCAGAGCTACAACTAGAAAAAGAGCGACCATTCTTCCCGGACGATCTTGTTGCGTTAAGGATTGACCCGAAGCAACTAGGGATCATCGAACGTACACATGGCGATGTCGACACACACGAACCTTATCCTGAGCGAGGAGAAATTGGATCGATTGCTCACGACAGGGAAATTCCGAAGGATGCAGTTCGCCAGTTCTTGAAGGACGGCGTTCCACCTAAAGGCACTGTGCTGGTACGATGGAATTCGCAAGATCCGGCACATCTAATCGAAGAAATCAACCTCAACCTCTTGGATCGATCGCTTCTTATCGGCGACGTGGTCAAGCGCGGCGTTCGCGACGCAATGAGTGGCGTCGTTATCAACACCTTCACCAAATGCACCCTGCAACCGCCATACGCAATCACCTACCGCGACACGACCAAGTTGAGAGGCATGCTGCCACCAGGAAAGCCACAGCCCGGCATCAAACAAGTCGTCGGAGGCAAGCCACCGCTGCTTGTCGATGTGCCCGCATGCGAGCTTCAGTACGCAGATAGTCCGTCGGTCGAAGACATCGTAATCTACAAGGATTGGATCGGGACTGTTATTGAGGCGCGCTACGCTATTACAATCAGACTTGGCGATAATTGCGTTGTCGAAGTTTCTGATGACGTTGCCGAACATGCAGATGGTGATGGTAAGTCAAGCGTTGCTGAACTACGCTGTGTCCTCAACGCCGCTCTTGCTAATCTATATGCTGTAGACGACACATTCAATGTTGGCGACGTCGCCATGACCAAGAAAGGCGCCCTACGTAATGGACGATGGATTTTTGGACAGTACAATCCAAATACGCACCCCGTCGGTACTGTCGTGCAGACCAGGCTGGTGCTTGCAGACATAGCATGGTTGCAGAGGAGAATAGGCAGCACCAACGATCACGAGCCACCGACAACACTGGAACGCAATGAGCTTGAATCAGCCGATTTCGCTGTGTATGAGAAGACACGTAGGCCATTGAGGTCCACAGCAGGCGACAACGCAAAGACACTTTCTAATTCCGAGATCGATGTTCAATTGGGTCTTCGTGTGCGATTCAAGGATTTGGCAGGCGCGTGCGTGAAGTACGACGGCTCGACATCACATGGCAAGCTCACGCGCATAGACCGATCTGAGACATTGGGTTACGACATGAACGTCTTCGACGTAGACTGCTTCAGCACAGAAGTCACGGTACAGTGGCAGGATCTATCAATAACCAAAGAGCACAGCATTGATCTGATACCGGATGCGCTTATCGAAGATGAGCATGCAGCATGGCCTACCGAGATCGCGCACTCACTCGATGTCAAAGCCGTGTCGAACATGGAGAATGTGGAGGCTCCAAGCAAGGTCGGTGTGATTCAAAGCGTCGATGCTGCTAATCGTATGGCGCGCATTGCCTGGTGCAAGGACGCATCGGTACTATACTCATCACTTGAGGGTGAAGGCACTGGGAGGAAGCCGTTGGTATCATCAAACATCGGCTATCCGACAGGAGAAGAGGAGGAAGTCAGTCTGTATGATCTTGAAGCACCTGCTGCACTCAACGTGCGTCGAGGCGACATCGTTCTGCTCGCCAAGTTGTGGTGGGACTTTGAAGGCGCAGGTGCACCTGGTCCCGAAGCTAGAGAGTGGGTGGGAGAGATTGTCGATACTTGCTCAGACGGCCAGTTGGTACTTCGTCTTGGCGCCGCTGATAACAGTAAGGATGTTGTAGTCAGGCGTGAAGATGTAGTCGTGGCGATACGATCTGATGGCACTGATGGACACGACGGCTGGGCAGGTGGGTCGGAGGACGGGTTAGATGACGAAGACTGGCCAGAGTACGACGAGTGGGGCAACATGATCGTGCCTGATGAGTGGGATGAGCCAGAGGATGAAGATGAGGAGATCGAAGCACAAGCGACGTATGAAGATGAAAACGGGCAACAGCTGGATAGAGAGGATGTCGAGACCGGAGATTGGGAGTCGGCGGATGAGGAAGGTGACACCGATATGATCGACGCTGTGCCAGAACAGACGCCTCCTACCTCCGCCTCTGCAACGCCACCTGTTGACAGTAAGCCACACGAGGGAGTCAGCAGTCCGCCAGCCGCGAGCTCGTCCGAAGAGCCACTGCAGTATCAAGTACTCGAAGGCGACGTCCCACAGAGCCACGCATTTGCATCACAGCCTTCCAGCAACAGCCCACAGCATATGAAGCGCACCCAGAAAGAACACAAGATCCTCCAGAAGCCCGGCGCTCTTCCTCCAGGCGTCTACGTCCGGACCTGGGAGTCCCGCCTGGACCTCTTTCGTGTCCTCATCATTGGCTCGGTAGGTACACCCTACAGCTATGCGCCTTTCGTCGTGGACTTCTATCTCCCCTCTGCCTTCCCCTCCGAGCCTCCTTCGGCCTTCTTCCACTCCTGGACCGGCGAGTCGGGTCTCGGTGGCGTTGGACGCGTCAATCCCAATCTCTACGAGGACGGCAAGATCTGTCTCTCCTTGCTCGGGACTTGGGATGGCAATCCGGGCGAGTCGTGGAATGCTGGAGTCAGTACGCTGCTGCAGGTCATCGTGAGTATTGTGGGCTTGGTTCTGGTGGAGAGGCCTTATTTCAATGAGGCTGGGTATGAGCATTTAGTCGGTCTGGAGAGTTCGAGGAGGCCTAGTGCGCTGTATAGCGAGCGTGCGTTCCTGCGGGCAAGGACATTCTTGCTGACTGCTCTCGGGCGGGTCAAGCAGGATGGAGATGAGGCGAGGAGTTTGGAGGGTGTGGTGGATGTTGTGAGATTCATTTACTTGCACAAATCCGGGCCTAAGCTGCTGGAGAAGGCAATCGCGGAGGTGGAGGATGTTTTGCGGATGAGCGATGGTGTTGGTGAGCCTAATGGCCACAATGTCATGTCGAAGGGGGCATGCATTCCGCTGACGAGGATTCTGGAGAAGATGCGCGAGATGCAGTCAATGTTGCCATTAGGGCACCTACAGAGGTAAATAGCTTCGGAGCACAAAGTGAATATGACTCGATACCATCACATCAACACTATGCTTGTCAGCCGTCAGTCATCATCATCTGTCAACTCTCAGCATCAATTCTCACCATCAACTCTCACCATCAGCTCTCACCATCAACTCTTACGATCAACTCTCACTCTCAACTCACACCCTCAACTCTTACGGTCAACTCCCACTATCATCTCTCACTGTCAGTTCTCAACATCAATCCTCACCATCAACTCTCACTGTCAGCTCTCACTGCCAACCACATGACTGCAGTCATCAAAAACAGGTCTATACAATCCGACTGACCAATCACGAGCTAGATCTACACTCAAGCAATGATACCATTCGCCTCGCTCTCCTTCTTCTCCTCCACCCTCTTGCTCGGAACACTAACTCTACTAGCATGTATATCTGCCAGCACACTCTCCAGCTCCAGCAGAAACCTCGTCACCTCATCCTTTGTGCCCACCGTCACTCTCAAGCAGCCAAAGCACCCCAGTTCCTTGCCCCTGAACCGCACCACGACACCTCTCGTCTCCGCTAGCCGCTCGTAGACCTGCAACGCTACTTCATTACTGGGCTTGCCTTCGGCGTCTAGCATCTCGACGAGCAAGAAATTGCTTTCGCGTCCACCTAGAAAGTGACCAACGCCTTTGATCTTGGGCATCTCGACTAGCATGCGGTCTCGTTGTTGGACGATTTTGTCCACGTTTGTTTGCTTGACCTGGAGGTTCTTTTGTTGTAGAGCCTGCATTGCTAGTTGAGAAGTGGGGTTCGAGATGTTGTATGGTGCTTTGAGACTGTTGAGTAATCGTGCGATTTCTGGGCTCGTGAATGCAGCGCCGAGTCTGATACCTGCTAGCCCAAATGCCTTGGAGAGTGTCTGCATGACCACCAGATTGGGCCACTCTGCGACCCACTCTGCCAGTGATGAGCCCTCAGGAGCAAAGTCGATATATGCCTCGTCGAGCACGACAACGCCATTCCAAGAGGGATGCTCGAGCACTGCCTTGACGTCTTCCTTCTTGACCAGGTTAGCTGTTGGGTTTCCCGGCGAGCACAAGTAGACCATCTTGATCGTCGGGTTCTCCGATAGCGCGGCATTGATTGCCTTCGGTTGAGCATTAAAGCCATTTTCTGCGTCCAGCGGAACCTTGACGATGCCCACGTCGTTCACATGAGCCGAGACGGAGTACATGCCATAAGTTGGTGGACAAGTCAGGATTTTGTCTTTACCAGGTGTGCAGAAGGCGCGCAGGAGGGCGTCAATCGCTTCGTCCGACCCAACGCCAACAAAGAGGTTTTCTGGAGTGATGTTCTTTTTCGTGTGAACATGGGTGTTTCGTAGATCGCAAAGCAACTGCTTGAGATCATGTTGATGCGGATCCGGATATCGGTTCAATCCAAGTAGATCGATCTCGATGTCGTTACCTTGACCGTTTGCCAATTTGCCATCCTCGCTCAATGCCAATCCCGGACCATAGGCATTCTCGTTGGCGTCCAGCAAGATGTTGGTGCCATCGTCCTTGTAGTCGTCTCGTGCGCACCTATACGGCTCCAGCGCGAGAATGTTCGGCCTCGCACATTTCTGTATGTCAAACGGCATTTTGAAGACTCGGGATATGGTGTGGATGTAGATGTACGGACTCGGAGTCAGCCATTGGCCGAGAAATTCTGGAAGCAGAAGGCGCGAAATCGGCAGCGTCACTGGCGTCAAGTTCGCGCCGATCAATCAGCGGCAACCCTGTTTTTGCGACAAGCATGTGGTAATGTCATTTTATTATTTTCCAGTCTTCGGTGCAGTTCTGCAAAAGACGTCCGTTTGCCTCACGAGTGTTTCAAGAGATCAGGTCATTTAATTATCCATAGTCCCGTATAGGACCAGCCAGAAAACAACAGAACAAAATCGATCACAGGAATTCTTTCGAAGAGCTAGGAGGTATGACATCGACAGCGTGGTGCAGCGCATAAGCCAGTTTCCAGACCGAGTGCACAACTACGGAATCGGGAATCATCACATACCGGACGAAATACTTGTGTCTTTGCTAGATTATTTGCGCATCTATATCAGCGATTAGTCGCTAGTCGTCCCTTGGGTGGACCCATTGCGACCGACCATGGCTTCCCAGTACCAGATTCCATCAACACCACGCGTCATATCACCATCGCCGACACCATCAGAGCAGAATCACAGAGACGAATACTTTCCACCAACGACACGATCGAAAGTACAACGCAAGAGTTCAGTCGAGCCGATAGCAGAAGGTGCGGATGACCAGCATGAGGAGGATCCAGATCTGGCGCGAGCAAGGACACGAAGCAGAAGTCCGCAGATACAGCGCAAACCGACTGGCCTTGCAACAATGAATGGAGGGGTTACGACTTCCGCAAAGGCTGGAATGCCATCGAGTGCAGCTGGCGGCAGACAACGCAAAACCACTCCCACAACACCGAAACCAGCCAACGGCCACGCACCAGAAGAAGCAAACGGTTTCCTGAGTCCAGCTTCCGCCTATCCACAAGGGTACGGCTCATCATACTGGCGAAATCTCTCACGCTCTCCGTCCCCATTGGGACTTATACCAATACATCGGGAATGGCGAGCCTTCATCCACAAACACGAAGTGCCGCGCAAGATCCTGCACGTGAGCATCGGCTTCTTCACGCTATGGTTCTACTACGAAGGTTATCAGCCAACACAGATACATCCGGTCCTACTTAGCATGCTAATCCCGATCTTCACACTCGATGTCATACGTTTTAGATGGCCGGCATTCAACGAACTATACATCAAGGTCTGCGGACCATTCATGCGAGAGAGCGAGGCACACGATAGATTCAACGGAGTCATCAGCTACATCGCGGGACTGTGGGCGACTATGCGGTTCTGCAGGAAAGACGTAGCAGTCATGAGCGTGCTGCTGCTTTCGTGGTGCGATACAGCCGCATCCACGTTCGGGAGATTATGGGGCAAGTACACGCCTCGGATACGCAAAGGCAAGAGTCTGGCGGGCAGTCTCGCGGCATTTACAGTGGGTGTTTTCACAGCGGCGGGGTTCTGGGGCTTAGTAGCTCCAAGCGGGTACGGCAGTCATATGAATACGGGAATCAACAGGTTCGCGTTTGAGGGTACGCTCACGCTTCCTAGCCAGGCGCGGGAAATTTTGGGGCTGAGCGAGGAGGATGCGAGGATTGGTGGGCCTTGGGCGTTGGTGATTGTGAGTGTTATTTCGGGACTTGCGGCCAGTGTGAGCGAGGCGATTGATTTGTGGGGCTTGGATGACAATTTGACGATACCCATATTATGCGGCATTGAGTTGGGAGCGTTTTTGTGGGGTTTTGGGAGTGGCTCGTAGTATTGTCGTAATGATGGCATGAAGTTTGGTCTTGGGTTTTGCATGTGATTGAAGGTCTGCGCTGCAGCTTGAACGGTGAAGCCGGTATAGTGCCGCCAATGTTTTGAAACAACGCATATCCGTCGTCCGTAGCTGCGGTGCTGGTGCTGCTGGATTCCAGGTTGATTTGTATGTTTATGTCGACCTCTGAAATTGATGCGATAGAAGGTGCTGGTGCAGTCACGAGATCGGCTCCACCGAAGCTGGCGTCGTCCATGACTCCGGAACCTCGTCTTCTCCCGGCTTCCTTGACCTTGATGAGCAAACACGCAGCACAAAAATAATAATAACACAGAAATCACACAAACGAGTTCGTTTGATAAAACAATCCAACGCTTCAGACAACTGCTCCGACATACAGATCACGCTTCACCTACAGAAGACTGAAGGAACCACATCGATTCCTACAGTTCTAGGAAGGCTCTTCGTTTTTGGTCAACCCATTCGTTAGAGCTACAAGAGAAGGGGAGCAAGTCAAGATGTCGACGGCGGCGAGGCGGAGGTTGATGCGGGACTTTAAGCGCATGCAGACAGACCCGCCAGCAGGCGTGAGCGCAAGCCCGATCGCAGACAATGTCATGACCTGGTATGACTGCCACACACTTCCACTCCATCACAAACATCACGAGCCCACCACTGATCAAATATGCTCCCACAGGAACGCCGTCATCATCGGCCCCTCCGACACGCCCTTCGAAGACGGCACCTTCCGCCTCGTCATGCACTTCGAAGAACAATACCCCAACAAGCCTCCGGGTGTCAAATTCATCTCGCAAATGTTCCATCCGAATGTGTATGGCACGGGGGAGCTGTGTCTGGATATCTTGCAGAACCGGTGGAGTCCGACGTACGATGTGGCGGCGATTTTGACGAGCGTGCAGAGCTTGTTGAATGATCCGAATACGAGTTCGCCGGCGAATGTGGAGGCGAGTAATTTGTATAAGGATAATCGGAAGGAGTATACGAAGAGGGTGAGGGAGACGGTGGAGAAGAGTTGGGAGGATTGAGGGGTCGTAGGGGTGGAGGGTGGGAAGAAGGGTGAGGTGAGGGAGGTGGTTGATAGGCATGGAGCATGAGATGTGAGGCTGGGGAGGGAGCATGGCATATTTTGCCGGGTTACTATGGTATACAGACGAGCAACACGATAGCATCAGCGTGGCGTTCGTGGGGCGTTTGCTGGGTTAGTGGAGAACGAGCATGGTGCATATATGGTTGCTTTACAAGTAGTCGTCAAAACAGATCTCTCTGGTCTGCTATCCACAGCAGTATACGATGGGTACTTGAGCATATATGAGCCGGCTACTATCTATTCTGCCCCACCATCAATCAGCACGTGCTCAGGCGTGTTAGGGTTTCGGCGCGATATACGGGAGGCCCCGCTGCAGCAGGGAACCCTTGGTGACGCTTCCAGTAAACACATGAACTCCTTTACCGAATAGCAAAGTGAAGCCGGTCGACACGTTCGCTGGGCAGTGCTGAGGCTCACCTGTCGCTCAACCTCTCGCACTGGCTGCAATCACTGTCCCTCACTGGCTGCGCCGGGTTTGGTGATCAACGCCGCGCCGGACTCCTGGGACGCGGACGCAGCGCTGGCTTCTTTCTTTTGCGCAAGCACACGACACGGCAACGTACATATTCTCCCGCACATATCTTGAGACAGCGCTCCACCTCCGACGACATCCGCGCCCCAGTGCGCCCCCTCCACCGCCCAGCATGTCTACCTCCAACACGATCAAAGTCGTTGCGCGTTTCCGTCCGCAAAACAAAATCGAAGTCGCGGCGGGAAGCGAGCAGATCGTCGAGTTCAACAGCGAGGACAGCTGTACCATCAGCTCCAAAGAGGCCTCAGGCGCCTTCACCTTCGATCGCGTGTTTCCGACAAACACGGCCCAGCAGGATGTCTTTGACTACTCCATCCGCAGCACCGTGGACGATGTGCTTGCAGGGTACAACGGTACTGTCTTCGCCTACGGGCAGACGGGTTCAGGTAAGACATACACGATGATGGGTGCGGACATTGCGGACGAGGGCAGTAAGGGTATCATTCCGAGGATCGTGGAGCAGATCTTCACGAGCATCGAGCGGGCAGATAGCAATATTGAGTTCATGGTGAAGGTGAGCTATATGGAGATTTACATGGAGAAGATCCGCGATCTGCTGGTGCCGCAGAATGACAATCTGCCGGTGCATGAGGATAAGGCGAGGGGTGTGTATGTGAAGGGGCTGCATGAGTTTTATGTGGGCAGTGTGGGTGAGGTGTACCAGGTGCTGGAGCGCGGTGGGCAGGCGAGGATGGTGGCGGCGACGAACATGAATCAGGAGTCTTCGCGGTCGCATTCGATCTTCTTGATTGAGGTTATGCAGAAGAACACGGAGTCAGGGTCTGCGAGATCAGGTCGGCTGTTCTTGGTGGATTTGGCAGGTTCCGAAAAGGTGGGCAAGACTGGTGCCTCAGGACAGACATTGGAGGAGGCGAAGAAGATCAACAAGTCGCTCTCAGCGCTGGGCATGGTCATCAATGCCTTGTCGGACGGCAAGAGCACGCATGTTCCATACAGAGACAGCAAGCTTACCCGTATCTTGCAAGAGTCGCTGGGTGGTAATTCACGGACAACACTCATCATCAATTGCTCGCCGAGTAGCTACAACGATGCTGAAACTGTGTCCACGCTGCGATTTGGTGAGAGAGCGAAGACTATCAAGCAGAAGGCCAAGGTCAACGAGGAGCTCTCGCCCGCCCAGCTCAAAGCTATGCTCAAGAAAGCTCAGGCGCAGGTTGGTTCCTTCGAAGACTACATCCGCTCTTTGGAGGGTGAGGTACAGAACTGGCGCAAGGGCGAGCAGGTGCCGAAGGAGCAGTGGACGCCCGCGCTGAAGGATATGGGCTCGAAACCCGCACAGGCACCTGCACGACCGGCCACGCCTAGCAGGCTGAAGTCAGGCACGGATGCGCCTGGTACACCACGAGCAGAAAGCAGGCTGGAGCTCGAGCGTGCAGGTACGCCCAGTCTGGCGCTCGACAAGGACGAGAAGGAGGAGTTCTTGAAGCGGGAGAACGAGCTGCAGGACCAGCTTGCGGAGAAAGAATCTAGCCTCACTGCCGCTGAGCAGGCATTGGAGCAGGCGAGAAATGAGCTACGAGAGCTACGAGAAACATCTGCGAACAGCTCGCGGCAGAAGGATGAGCTGCAGAATGAGGCGGACAGTCTTCGCATGCAGATTGAAAAGATCAAGTTTGAGACTGATGAGGCGAGCATCACAATGGAATCGCTCAAGGAAGCGAATGCGGAGCTGACGACAGAATTGGACGATGTCAAGCACCAGCTACTGGACGCGAAGATGTCGGCGAAGGAGTCGAGTGCGCTGCTCGATGAGAAGGAAAGGCTGAAGAAGGAGCGCATGGCCCAGATGATGGCTGGCTTCGATCTTGGTGACGGCATGATCAGCAGTAATGAGATGCATGTGCGAGAGATGATCACGCAGGTCGACAGTCTGCTGGAGATCGCTGAACATGGTGAGAGCATCGCACCTAGCGAGCTGCATGCGCTCAAGGAGAAGCTGCTCGACACGCAAGGCATTGTGCGGACGGCTGAGCTCAATGGCGGCGCAAATGGTCATGCTGGTGTGGCCAACACGGCAATGCTCGAGCAGAAACTGGCGCAGGTGCAGCAGGAATATCAGGAAGTGCTCGAGCGAAATCTCTCGCAGGCAGATGTGGAAGAGGTCAAGCGCAACTTGTATGACTCGCTTGCTGCAGCCAATTCGACCCAGCCGGATGGCTCAGACATTGGCCAGGCGCTCTCGCGGCAGCAGGAAGAGAATGCTCGACTGCGAACCGAGCTTGAGGCTTTGCGCAAGAATGCAATGAACGGAGCGAATGGCGCATCGCTTAACAAGCAGCTGGCTGACTTTGACACCATCAAGAAGAGCCTAATGCGAGACCTCCAGAACCGCTGCGAACGAGTCGTAGAACTCGAGATCTCGCTCGACTCCACACGCGAGCAATACAACTCCATCCTGCGCTCAAGCAACAGCAAGCAACAACAAAAGAAACTCGCGTTCCTGGAACGAAATCTCGAGCAACTCACACTCGTGCAACGCCAGCTCGTGGAGCAAAACGCCCAACTGAAAAAGGAAGTCGCCATCGCCGAGCGCAAACTCATGGCCCGCGGCGACCGCATCCGCAGTCTCGAGGGCCTCGTGGCGGAAAGCCAGGAGAAATTGATGGTGGCGAACCACAAGTACGTCGAAGCTTTCCCCCATACTACTACTACTATTGTCTACTCCTCCGTCCCCGTTGTGCCAGAAGGCGAGCTCCTGCTGACTATCGATTGTGAACTCAGATTCGAGGGGCAGTTGCTGGCGGTGAAGGAGCGGTTGGAGGCGGCGAAGAGTGGATCGACGAGGGGGTTGGGGAGTGCGCCCGCGGCGGGGGCTGGTGGGTTCGGGAGTGGGAATCCGTTTTCGAGGATTGCGAAGCCGTTGAGGGGTGGTGGTGGGGGTGGGGAGGGGTTTAGTGGGTTGCAGAGTGGGACTGCGGGTGGGGAGCAGAGTAGTGGTGGCGGTAGTGGTGGTGGGGGGAAGAGGGCGAGTTGGTTTTTTAATCAGAGGTCGTAGGACGATGGGAGGAAAGTTTTTGGGGATGATATGAGTGGTAGAAAGGAGCTGGCAATGATAGATGTGTGGTATGCGGTAGGATCAGATGGTCCCTCTCTTTTTTGGGGAGAGAAGGCGAAATATGGATGATGTGCTGCTTACGATACCCAGTGCGGTTTTTGGCGCGGGAAGCGAGGCCTGTATTGTACATCTTGTGGTGTATGGATAGGTATCTTTTGGTCGCAAAGGAAGTTAGAAGATGGGGTTTTGGAATTCCTGCTGTGTAGATGAGGTCGTGCAGCAAATGCAGACAGAACGAGGTTTGATTGACTGTCTCCACGACCTTTTGCCATGGAGCTGGTCTCGGTTGGAAGTTTCGGCAGGAGTATGCTTTGTTTATCCCCAGCTGGACTGTCTTTCCATTGTCGCTGTCTGTGTTAGAGAGCCTATGCCTAAGACCTGACGGGCATTAGACACATGGCGAACCCGGGGAGGAGGCTCGCATTTGCATCGTCCTCCAGGCCGTTCGTGTGGTAGACGTAGATGATAACACTTTTGCAGCGGTATATTCCACATCCACCAGATACGTGTATTAAGCAGGACATCTTGGCTGTCTAGGTGCTCCAGACTTGGACCATGCAATGTGCGACTTGCAGAGGGCTTCATTTCGTATTGACGTCTACATTTCCCTCCCGGCACGGCTATAGGCGCTCGAGACAATTAAAGGGGGTTGCTGTTCGGTGCTTCTTGATTGATTGAGTGATTGATGGAGGGACGGCTGTTCGTAAAGGTGAGGGTAAATCTGGAAGAAGCGTGGACGGAGGAGGAGCAGGGTTCGGGTTCAGATTCGCCGGATTTTCTACTTGTAAGGTTGAGGGTTTTGCGGTCCTGGATCTCTCTAATTCTCTTCCTCGGGGCCTTTGTTTTAATCAGAGCTTCTTCTAATGTCCCTTATGTTGCGTCGTGAGGAGATGTAAGTTCTACCGTTGTCGATAGTAAAGGAAAACCAGAAAAATTTGCCCAGTCCAAGTACGTCGACCATGGAATGGTGAGTGAGGTCCGCTCGGTAAGGTAAGGTCCCTAAGCGGCTGCCCTGTTCTCGACAAGATTCAAGTCAAATGGTCCTCTCTCTCTCTCCCTCTCTCTCTATCTCTCCTTCCTCTAGGGCACACTACATTGGTTATTGCCATTGCACGTCCCACGTGTCTTCCCAGTGTACACGTTATGCTGATGTGAGTGATCGTTAGTCACAAGTAATCACTTCAAGCATCCATTGAGAGATTTTGCTTACACAATTGTACACGGGGCAAGGTCCTGTGATCCCACCGTTGCAATTCGTTTTCGTTGGGCAGTTATAAGGTGGCCTAATGGTACCGGCGTGGACTGCCATTGTCGCCATGAGGAGGAAGGCGAGATGTTGGAGTGCGTGCTTCATTTTGAAGTTATTGATCTGGATGGAGTACGAAATCTTGCGCCGTAGCGGATATAGTGTGCAATTGTGGTCTGTAGCACGGCGATTTATCGTCGCAGGTTGTGCTTTCTGTGAGTGGGTGGGTGGGCAGGAAATGGCCGGGAAATGTTTTATGTACGAATCCTGTGAAGCTTGGGGACGGGAATGACTATCATAGTTTTAGGTTCGACGGAAAGCGAGATGTGTTCTTCTAAGGTAAAGGTACGGAGGCCGTGGCAAGGCTGTGGTCTCTGTGGTCAGCCAAAAGTCTGATCTCTGTGTGTTCGGTGTTGGTTGTGACGCTCCAGCACCAGGGAGGCATGTACTGTGCATTCGTATTGCACATCGGTACGCTACAAGGCCTTCCTGGCCCCTTTTCTTTCTTTTTCTTTCTTGAGCATACACGTGCATAACAACCGTAGCAGGCTCGAATACACAGCGAGCTTGTCCCGAGCTTAAGCAATACGGTTGATGAGCAGTGAGGGTTTCGTGGGAGTCTACTACAAGAACCCGTCATAGGTTTCTTTGGCATTCTTCGATGATTCTGTTACTTACAGTGGCAAGCAGCGTGCTGGGAAATCATTTTTAATGCCCCTAGATCGAAAGGCAGTGGATCTTTTGCAATTATGAACCTCAAATGATGACAGGACACACTTTCGCATCGCAGTAATAAACGTCGGCTTGCGTCTGCAGTAAGCATGGACCTGATGATAAGTGTCCAGGGCGGCAGATGGATGTAGTATAGAGGCGGAGGATTCCGTTGCATCTAAGGGTAGGGTGCAAGCCGTTTGGGGGAGTCGGGATAACGAGGCGTTCTTTCGGCAGATAAGAGCCATATCGTGCAGCAGAGTGACCAGAAGAGGTTCACCGGCATGACAGCCATTCTCGAGTATCACAGTCTCGTCGCTCTGAAATGCCGGTTGTAGTTTCCGCCAGCTAGGTAGCTGGCCTGGTACACCTCGCATGCCTTCGTCGAGGCATCCTTGTTCTCCACGCCGGCGGCTTTGCCTTGCCTTCTGTCTTGAGAGGGAGTTTCGTGCTAAGGCTGAGAGAATCTACATTATCTCGTGAGTCTTTCGTCTCGCGACCCTTTGCGCCATGATCTTGCACTGAATGAAGCTGGAGTAATGTCGCAATTCATACCGGGCGGATTTCTGGTCCCGGATTATGGTACAGGATGAATTGGCTCACAAGGGAATACTGCTGCAGTGCTTCCGTTCCGTGCTTGTCCAGTGTTTTCTTTGCGGCTTTGTGCATGATATGGTTGATATAGATACCTGAACCTTTCGAGTACGGCCATGGGTAAAAGAGAATGGAGGAGCCATAATCACGTCATGTCCTCAAACAAGTCTGTATGCCCGTGCAGTTTCTCTCGTTCGCGGCGCTTCATCTTACAAGAGGTACTTCGACCCGTGGATCGCGAACGTCCTGATAGCTTGGTGCTACATATGCTACATGTGCTATTCTATCGGGGCGGCCCGTGATGCCGTGGCGTTGTTTCAAACCGTTCTTCTGCACTTGCCATGCGGTATCCATTGTTGTTGAGGTAGCCTTGGCATGGGCAACATATATCGGTCCATCACTTCGCCCTTGCGTTCATGGTAGCCTGTGTCTATTGTCATGCAAAACTATTGGCTATCTTGCGGCTCGTCCAAGCCGGCACCTTTCAGCTAACACGTCGCATCGAGCTCGCAGCCTTGGGCTCATCAACCAACCGCCGTTGAACCTGCACAGGTCGGCCCTCTGCCACCATGTCTGAGCTTGAGATACGTACTGTGAAAGGCCACACTACCTTGGCTGCGGCTCTTGATTCCGAAGTCGACATTCTACCCGTCCTTACAGCATTGCATGATAATTCCGCGTTTGCTCACGATCTCGAGGAGCGCCGGCCACAAATCGAAAACCTTGTCTCCCGTCACTTGAATATCGCGCCATCAAAATTTGTATTGAGCCAACCCTCAGAATGGATCTATGGCGGCTTCAATTTATGCTTGCCAATAAAGATTCTGGACACACGTTCCACCAGGCTGCCTCAAAGGGTGCTGCTGCGTATCGCAATGCCTCATGCAGTCGGCGAGTCGTATGCGCCTGGTACGGTTGATGAGAAAGTCCGCTGCGAAGTGGCTACCTACGTCTGGCTAGAACGAGAATGTCCTATGATCCCCATACCACGTTTGTTGGGCATGGGATTTCCGGGGTCTCAATCGGTAGGCTCAGAACCTCAGATATTGCTTGAATCATTGGCTGACAACGTCAGTTCACGCGGATCGAGAATGAGTCATGGTGGCACTGGACGATCTGGCATGTAAGGCGTGTAACGGTATGGTTTCGAGGCAACGCTCTGCCATATTTTTCAAGGCACCAGCGCTCCGCCTTGCAAGATCTTGGCTACATACTCATTGAACATGTCGAAGATGGCGTGATGCTCTCGACTAGCTGGCACAAGCATCTCGACAACTTGGCAAAGCGTAAGAATCTTTATGCTGGTCTCGCGAACATCATGCTTGACCTTTCTCGGGTACCCCTGCCACGCATCGGCTCATGGACTATGGGCAATGATGGGATCATCTCCTTAACGAATCGCCCATATCATGACTTATCTGCATTCTGGACTCGGGATCAGATTCCCTTAAGCGCGTCAAGAGTAAGTTGCATGCTCCGACGTAGCAGATTGATAGCCTCGCCAACGCTCATGCTAAGATACATTCAGGACTGGACTTATTGCTCGACAGGATCGTACTTGCAGGATCTTTTGGCTTACCAGGATGCGCGCATGCGACATCAACCAAACTCAATCTTGAGTAGGAATGACGGCATATATCAGCTTTCGGCACTCGTGGGACTTCGAGCAATCCTTCCCCAGCTCTTCAAACGACAGTCGTGCTGTGAGCAGTATGTCATGAAACTATGTGATTTGCACCAAAGTAACATCTTCGTGGACGACGACTGGAACATCACCCGAATCATCGATCTTGAGTTCGCATACTCTTCACCAATCGAGCTGATCCACGTCCCGCATTGGCTCACTGGTCGTGGCGTAGACGAACTGGATGGCCCGGACGAAGTCGAATACAAAGCGGCTTATGATCAATTCGTGGATGTAGTTGCTGAGTGTGAAGTTGCAACCCAGGGGATTGGTACATTGAGCCAGCTCCTACGCGAGAATTGGAGCTCGGGCAGGATATGGTGCGTGGCTGCTTTGGGCAGCCTCAATGCCTTCCCTTCCATCTTCGCGCAGCACATTCGGCCTCGATTTTTCAAGAAATGGGAATTCGAGAGTCATGCGTGGCCGCTGGCGCAACTTTGGTCCGACAATGTTCCCGAGTTTCTGAATGCAAAAGCTCAGGACTTGCAAATCTACGAAAGCAAGGTCCGTGAGGTTTTCAGAGAGGTTGCTGCGGTTCAACATGGTCAGCCAGCGGCGCGAGAATGTGTGCCATCTGATGCAGGTTGAGTTGGCGACGATTGAGGTGCCGCCAGCCAACGCTGCGCTTTGTGCTGTAGAGGATGTCGCCAATAGTGAGGGGCGCAAGGACCGAGATTGTCGGGAACTGGCCAGACGAGTAGATGGTGCTGGCGAGGCTCGGCGGGCTGCTTTCATCGTCTATCGTCAGCGACCCGCCGTCACGTTTCATGCCACTTGAGACAAGCCAAAGGAGCCTCCCTCGGGTCCGCCAAAGTCGCCAGCGCAAGAGAGATGAGTCGGTCGACTATCAATCTTGGCTCAAAAGCTGCTTCTTTATGGAGCCGCGGAAAGAAAAGAGTCCTTGTATCAGGCAGAAAATGAAGATGCTTATTCAGACTGCAACAGTAACTTTGCATATGACAATTCAGGGCCTTGATGGGGATATTGGTGTTTTCCTTTTTCTTCCCTAATGTGTTTCTTCTTTGATCTCTAGCCAGGCGTCTCGTGCGTTTGAGATTGCTGGGAGCCAAGGTTCCATATGCAGCGTCACGCATCAAATGCAAGACCAAGATTCAAGAAGATTGTTCGCCGTGCTTTTCCAATTCTCTTCGCCATCCCGGTACTGTGTTCGCCCGGGCACCGAAGGGCGCAAGCTACCGACACATCACATTTGGGGTCAAGGTAGATGCCAATGGCTGTATCTTCTTTGACCCTGTTTCTGGCTCGACCGCGGAAACGAAGTCTGCAAATTGTTCAAAAAAATACATGCTGAAGATGGCACCGCAATGGACGAGGAGTTCTCTTCGCCATGTCCACATAACCGAACATTCTTAAATCACATCCGCTCGATCGAGATCCAACACAGGCATCTCGCAGGAATACATACTGCAAAAAGACGGACGCGTTGGCCGATGATGTCATCTTGCCAGCCGACCCCTTTCGCGACTGAGCCCGCACACCTGAGCGCTCGGCTGACTGATGCTATTCTCTCATCAGGAGGGACAGGAGGCACTACAGATGATCTTGAAAAGATATCACTGCTTTAGTGGATCAATGCCGTCTGCCATGAACGGGTCCGCAGATAAGGACTCACCCCCACCCTCCCGCAAAGAATTGTTCACGTAACATACATAAGCAGCTCGATCTCGCGTTGACCAGGAAAACAGCGGATGTGAGATTCTGGAGGCCTAGGATGCGGCAAGCGAAGGAGCCGATTCGATGAGTTCTAGTTCTACTTCTATTCACCAAACGAGCAAAGCATGTACGGCAGGCAACCACACAAGGACAACAAATACATCCATTCCATCAGCTTCCATCTTTACCACCCTTCCTGGGCGACAATGGTCTATAAAAATCCAACCCTCATTTCTGCGAATCCATAGCCCTTTCGGCAATCTCACGCCCCAACTCAGCCAAAGATGCCGTCTGCGTGATCTCCAGCGTGGTAAGCTCCGCGCCCAAACTACCTCGAATCCAGTTGCGCAGCTCCACGATAGCGAGTGAATCAATGCCGTAGTCCTCCAGCCCACGCTCGGCCTCAAGTTCCTGCGTGCTTTGCAGGATCTTGCCGACATGGCTAATGAGCGCAGCACTAGCCGCTTGTTGGACGGAGCTTTTCTTTGCTTTGGTCTTGATCAAGGTCTGGAAGGCACGGACTTCCCGAGCACTACCGTCGTCGGCCGCGGCGCTCAAAGCCGTACCATCGGTCCTTCTTCCCAGAATCCAAAATCGGGAATCGGACAGAAGACCGTTCTGAGGCTTTTGCTGATGAGATATGCTCGTGACGAGCTGCGCAGAGCTTTCTGCATTGATCGGAGACTGCTTGTCTTGCTGTTCGATTGAGAATCGCAGGATCTCATGGAGCAGAGACTGGTTGATGGGTGTCCAGGCGTTGGTGTCCAGAGCTTTCAAAAGATCGGTGTGCTCGCTCATATAGCCAACATCGTCAATGGCGCCCAAATCGATCGAGCATGCGGGCAGGCCACGCGACGTGCGGTAGTGCGCGAAAGCGTCCAGGAAGGCATTTGCAGCGGCATAGTTGGCTTGGCCTCTCTGTCCAATGAGCCCTGAGATGGAAGAGAACAGGCTGAAGAAATCGAGTGGCAGCTTCAACTCATCGGCAGCACGGTGGAGATTCCAGGTCCCTTGGACCTTGGAGCAAAGAGCCTGGTGATACTCATCGTGCGACATTGAAGCGAAAACTCTGTCTCGCAGAACCATCGCAGCTTGCACGATGCCTCGAATCGGCCGTTGAGTCGCGCGTAGACAGCGATAGACGTCAGCCTCTTGCGAGACATCGCCTTTGACCAGTACGGCCTCGACGCCGAGCTGCTCCAGCTCCCGCAGGACCGATTGCGACTTGTCGTCACCGTAACCGCTACGTCCGAGGATGACGAGTGTCTTGGCGCCCCAGAGTGCCAACTGGACCGCAATCCCGCCATTCAGTCCCTTCAATCCGCCAATCATCACATACGCTGCCTCGGGGTCAAGTTGCAGGCGACGCGTACGCGGGCGGATTGGGAGCACAACCCCGGGATCAGCCGACCGAGAGACCACCACTCGACCAACGTGATAGCCTCCCATGGTGCGGAAGGCAGTCGCGACCTCATCCCAGCCAAAGACTGTGGCCGGATCGATTGGTGTCAACACTCGCTCATCGAGAAGCTTCATTGATTTCTTCAGGATCTCTCCGATCAACTCGTCCGGTATCTCTGGGTGTCCGAAATCGATGCATCGGTACGATACGTTGCGGAGGAACGGTTGCAGAGGAAGGTATCCACGGTCCAGCAGATCACGCTTACCAAGCTCGACGAAGGTACCTCCAAAAGCTATGCAGCGCCACGATTCTTCGAGCAGCTCGCCGGTGAGCGAGTTGAGGACGATATCGACACCCTTGCCTCCAGTGAGCCTGCGAATTCCTGGCCCAAAGGCGGTGTCTCGCGAGTTGAAGATGTGGTCTTCTTTCAAACCGTACTCCTTGATCAGGAATCGCTTCTTCTCCTCGGTTCCAACTGTCGCGAAGACCTCTGCCCCAGCGTGGCGGCAGATCTGGAGGACGGCGGCTCCGAGCGAACCTGAGGCCGAATGGATAAGAACACGGCTTCCTTTTTGCAGATTGGCCAGGCCCTCCAACGAGTGCAGCGCTGTGATGTACGGCGTTGGGGAGACTTGCTCAAATGTCATCCAGTCCGGCAATGGGCATACGCGACATGCCGGTTGTATGGTTCGGTTTGCCAGAATTCCGTGTCCTGAGACTGCGACCCGCTGTCCGACTTTGAGGCCTGTGACTCCGGTAGCAACACGTCTCACGTATCCGGCTCCGTCGTGGCCCAAGACGTGTTCGTTTTCTGGGACGATGCCCATAGCAATGGCCACGTCCTTGAACGCCAGCGATACTGCCATCACCTCGACCTCAACAGTGCCGGGGTTCAACTCGTCAACATCGGCTTCCTCTTGCCATACGAGTGAGTCCAGCTCTCCGATACGCTGGCAGTGTAGCGCCACTCGTGTCGTCGACGACGTCAGGGGTTTCGAAACCACTGGGGCACCGGACGCCAGTCTTCCGTACTCCTTGGCCGCCGTGTTGATCTCGACATCAGGCACCACACGCGAGACTTGAACTACACCCTGACGCTCTGCAAACTCGAAATCGGCGCCAGCAGCAGATGACTGCTGCCACACTCCGGCTTGCAAGCGCTGCAGCACCTCCGAGATGGCGGCGATCGAACTGCTACTTCCAATCTGCTCGACGTCCAGCGTAATAAGTTGCAAGGATGGATCTTCTGCATGTGCTGTCCTCCTCAAGCCATTGATAAGGGCCTTGTCCGGTGTATCCAATCCTATTTGCGCACCCTCCGTGACCCACAGGACGCGACTGCCTTCACTCAAGAGTGCTTGCAAGCGTTTCCACCTGTCTGCGGAGATCTCCGGTAATATGGGCTCACCCGCTTCAATGACAAGCGAGATGCGGTTGCGACTATCCGCGCCAGACACGTTGTCGTCTTGGTCGACCGTCCAACCAACACCAGCAAGACCCTCTAGCACTGCGTTGGTTGATTTGTTTGGTTGGGTCAGGCCGGACAGCGTGACGTTTCCTTGCGGAGCCTTTGATATCGAGCTGCTTGTGTCGGCCCAGAGTGCCACCCTCTGATGTGTTGAGTCCTTCTTGTTGTCCAGCAAGATCCTCCGCAAGCCCGAGTCCTGAAGTGGCTGGATGACTTTGGGTCCATGGCCATTGGTTGCAGCATGACCATTGGTTGCAGCATGGCCATTGGTTGCAGCCTTATGCACGTCCAGCCCTTGATCCCAGAGGAAGTAGCCTCCGTCTTGAACACGTCTTCTGGCCGCTTCAACGAGCTCCGCATCGACATCTGCATTTGACCGATATATCACAAGATCAAACCTGGACTGGTCGGGATTTGCAATGGCAAACTGCTCGAAGGCTTCGACTGATGGCTCAATAACAACGATGCGTTGATCCTGCGCATCATCGGGATATTTCTCCTGCGCCTTGGCCAAATTTTCCCAACCAGGAACGGCAAGCACAAAACGATTCGCTGCGTCCCGGAAGTCATTGGGCAGCTCTAGCCACAAGCTTTCGCTGCTGTCTACAACATGGACCAGTTCCAAGACAGATAATGAGCCGTGCTTGTGCAAGACCAAGTCAATATACGCAGACGCAAGAGATGACGACTCGGCATCTGCGGCAGTCAATGAATTTGTTGGATACGCGGAGCGCTCGAACGTAACATCTGGCTTCCAGACCACCTTGCTGTACCGATGTTGGTCGTATACCGAAGGAGGACGGTCCATGGTACCGTGTTGTAACCCATGGATGCTCAACAATTCATCCCGGGACTCCACGTCAAATACAGACAGGTGGTATCGGTGGCTTTTCGCATTCTCGAATCTGCCCACGCCGGAGTAGTCGGAACTCGCTTCGATCGTTGCATCGCCCGAGCTTGAAGGTGCCTGCGACGCGATAAATACCTCATCGATGCCGACCGGAACCAATAAGTCATCGACGTCCCATCGTACGCCTTTCCACATCACCGATGCGGTGCTCTGCAGACAGGCGTCAAAGTTCGCAGGATGGATCAGGTAGCGTGAGTTGGGCTTCTCCCCTGAAGGATCAAGGAGCGTCACGAGCGATCGACTATTGCGTTGACCTGGGCGAGCGGATATCGCCTTTTGACACCGGAATCTCGGACCAAAGTTGTAGCCGACGTCGCGCATGGCTTTGTACCAGAGACCAGCTGGTACAGGTCGATCCAAAGGTTTGGCCTCTTCACCTTGGGCGCCTGAGGAGAGAATGTTAGTCGTGAGTTGAGACTGCGAGCCTGGGCAATACGCACGATGACCACTCTCCTCCTTGTGTGCCAATCGCACCAAGCCGGTGCTATGTTCTTGCCACCGGCCTAGCGCTTGGGAGGATATCTTGTACTCGTGCCAACCACCTTTGGTGCCGCTCCGCGGGTGCAGCGTCAACATGATCTTCGTTCCGGCACCTTCCAGTGGCATGGCACGAAGGAATTTCACGTCACGAAGACGGACGCCGTAGACCGGTGTCGGGGCTGTGGCGTTGGCTTGAAGGGCCTCATGCTGCTGCAGGATCGCTTCAGCAGCCATGGCAAGGTAGCCCGTGGCCGGGAAAAGAATGTCGTTGCCAATCTGCACAAATTAGTCAGTAAGATGGCTCCCTGCACACGATGGGGCGGGTTATCACCTTGTGATCTCTCATCCATGGCATGTCATCCAGCCTCAAGATGTTCTTCCAACACGGCTGGGACCAGCTCGTGCCAAGGACCTTAGTTCCCAGGAGCTCATGATGCGGATGGCGTCGGTTCCGCCAGTCCACGCTGGAATCATTCTCGTGCCAGTAGACTTGCGAGCGGTCCCAAGAGTAGTTCGGCAGGTCGACCAGCACCGGCGGTCTATTAGTTTCATCGATGTCGTTCACTCGCATGATATTTACGTCCGTGCCCGCGAGGAAGATACGGCCCGCGGTGTCGAATAGAGTTGGTACCGCCTCTTTGCCTCGTGCGTAAGCGGGTGCGTACGAGACCTCCCGGCTCAGCTGGATGGCTTCAATGATTTGTTTTACAGGTCCGGCCAGCGCACCTGACGGGCCAATCTCTATCAGGAAGTCGACTTCCTCGTCCGAGTCGTTGAGCAGCGTGGTCAAGGCTTCTTCGAATCGCACCACTGAAGCCATGTTGTTCGCCCAGTAGGCGGCGTCGACCATCGAATCTAGCTGCTCGCCAGTAAGTGAGGAAAACATCTGAGGCTTGTCGCTCACGTTTCCTGAGGACGACAGAAGTGGCTCAATGAGCCGCTTGTATTCATCCGTGGCTTCCTTGATGAACGGAGAGTGGTAGGCCACATTGACCAGAAGTCGTCGAGCAAATATGCTCTTCTCAGTAAGCCGACCTTTGACCTTTTCCAATGCGTCAACGTTTCCGGACAGTGTGGTGCTCCTTGGGCTGTTGCAACAGGCAACGACAACTGCATCTTCTAGACCGTGAAGGTACTGCTGTGCATCTTGTGCGCCAAGCCCTACGGCCAACATGCCGAGATCTTCGGTCTTGACGGATGTCTCTACTGCATAGCCCCGATAGTAGGCCAGTGCGATGGCCTCGGCGTTGGTCAACAGGCCGGCTGCTGCGGCGGCTGCAATCTCTCCTGATGAGTGTCCTAGCACGGCTTGCGGGTGCACATTCCAGTCTTTGAGGATATCCAGCAAAGCCAACTGCAATGCAGTCACGAGAGCTTGAGATTGCTCCGGTCTCCGCATCTCCTCTGCCGTACGCGGCAGCGTTAGCTCATCGATCAGTTTCCAGGAGGGAGGATGGGGTAAACCAGCCAGGACCTCGTCCAGTTCCACAATCAGTCGTTTGGCCTGAGGGAACAGCTGGAGCAGGTCCTTGCCTAGCTCTGGCCATTGCGCCCCCTGTCCGGTAAAGACGAAGCCGATCGATGGCGCTTTGCTTCGTCGCTTGCCCGTAATGAAACGTCCGACGTCCAAAGCGGTAGAGTCCGTTGCTATGAAGCCACGATGGAAGAGGCGGCTCCTACGCTCTGACAGAGTATAGCTTAGGGATGTCAAGTCGACCTTCGTAGATGGGTTGAGAAGGTGCTTGTGCAGAGCCTCGAAATTGCGGTGAAGGGCTTGCTCGTCGTTCGCGGACAGCACGAGAAGCTTCGGGCGTGCTTCGTGTTGGTCATCCTCGAGCAGCCCAGAGAATCCGGATTGGACGGTAAATCTCCACGAGGCCTGCTGTTCTGGGTTGGGGCCATCGAGCACGACGTGGACATTGGATCCTGCGCAGGTGTTAGCTGCAGATCTATCACTTTACGAAGAATGGAAACCAACCTCCGTAACCAAAAGAGTTGACGCTGACTCTTCGGAACGCGACTTCTGGCCAGGGAATGGCGTGTCGCGATGTATGCAGCTTGAGACCCTGGAAGTCGACTGCCGAGAGTTCTTGAGTCAGTAATTGCCCTGTGATCCGAGGAAGACATAATACATACTTTTAGGATTTGGCGTCTCGAAAGACGGCAAACCTGGAATGAAGTCGCTCTCGAGGGTGAGGATGGCCTTTATAAGACCAGTAAGTCCTGCGGCTGGCTCGGAGTGGCCTATGTTCGCCTTTGCAGAGCCAACCAGTAAAGGGCGTCGCGGATCACGTGACTCTGCAAACACTGATGCAATGCCCGAGAGTTCTACTGGATCGCCAATCTGAGGGTCACCGTGGTTAGCTCAAGAACATCTTGCATACTGGCGTTCACGCGGCAAGGTCTTACCTGGGTGCCTGTGCCGTGGCATTCCACGTAGGCCGTCGCCTGCAGATCTGTAATCCCTGCATTTGCGTAAGCTGCACGAATGGCCAACGCTTGTGCCTCAGGACTGGGAGCCGTGATGCCTGCCGTTCTCCCATCGTTGTTAGTAGCCGAGCCACGAATGATCGCCCTAATAGGATCTCCAGCTCTGATAGCGTCCGAAAGCCGCTTGACGATCACAGCATTCACCGCTTCGGCCTTGATGTATCCATCAGCACGGGCGTCGAATGTGTGGCAACGTCCGGTAGGGGACATGGCGCCATTGATGACGCCTGTGTCCATTGCATGCTCGGGACTCATGTAGAGGTTAGCGCCGGCAACGATGGCACCATCGATCTCGCCGCTGGACAGGTAGCGGCACGCTACGTCCAGACCAACCAAACTCCCCGAGCAAGCTGTGTCGATAGTCATGCTTGGTCCCTGAGAATTGAGGAAGTAGTTGATTCGGTTACTTAGGATCGCCCGCCCAACCCCGACAGTCACACCAGGTACTCGGTCAGTTGGGTCTCGGGACTGGATATCAGCATAATCTACCGGTCTTTGTCAGCTTTTATACTACAATTACGTAGAGTCTGGAACATTTAGCTCACCGACTGCATAAGACCCTACGAAACATCCAATCGCTTTCCCATTCACGTTTTCAATGGGGATACCGGCATTCTCCAAAGCTTCGTACACGACCTCCAGCAGTTGCCGTTGCTGGGGATCCATCGAAACGGCCGATTGTCTGTTAATTCCGAAGAACGCCGCATCAAAAGTCTTTGGATCGATGTCCTCAATGAACATGCCTCCTGGTGACCGGATCGAGCCAACTTTGTTTTGGTCACTGTCGATGTTCGAGGCGTGAACGAATCCATCTTTGTTGAAGCGTGACTCTGGGACGTCGATTGATGCTATCCGCTCCTCTTTGAGCAATTTCGCGAAGTCTCCGGGTGTACTGCAGTGGCCTGGTAAGCGGCAAGCTAGACCAACGATTGCCAATGGCTCCTGCTGGAAAGATGGTGGCGGTTGCTGGTGGTCCAACATAACGGCAATGGTTTGACGAGATTGGCGATTGGACCAAGGGTGGTATGCGTGTTGGAATGAGCTCACATAGGAATAGCTCGGATGTGGAGCGAAAGTTAATGTCACATATATGGCGGTTGGCCTCGAGGATGAGACTCATATCTCCTGCTGATTCAGCACGTCGCCAATGCTACTTGGTGCCACATCACGGTATTCTTGTCGCCCAAGCCCGTGTCTCACCGTCAGGAGCCAAGTTCTGCGACCCAGCAACAACTCCAAATTGCTTTCGAGACTTGAGGGCGCCCGATGATGTCCCAGAACCGCGATCGTACAAACCCACTTGGTAATGGTGTGCCAAGACAAGCTGAGAAAGCGACAATGCGAAGATCGGTCTTGATAGGGAACTCTCCGAGTTCTAGTTGAGCAACCCCCAATCCATCCATATGCCTCAAGCTTGGCATGGTTTTGGTTGATAGACCTACTAAATTTTGAGTGAACGGGGGACGCTCTCGTAGGGGCCTACTCGCGTAGACAGCTTGTTCCTGCTTTTCAAACGCTCATCTAGGCTCGCTCTCGCTCAGGCACCATTAAGAGCTCGCTAGGGAGAAGGGAATCTAGCTTCTGACCGCTCGCCGCCGTGGCAGGCGTGCTTCCAAGCGTTCTGGCCTAAGATTCGAGAGGACCGCTCGCCACGGGGGCAGAGGCGCACTGTGGTTGTGGCGTCGCTCGATGCGAGGTTCCCTACCGCGACTCGGTGGGTTCCCTACAAAGACCGTGCAAAGCTACGGGTCAAGACATAGCAGCGGGGACCTCGTTCTGGCCCACGATTAGAGCACAGGTGCTTGTCTCTTGGTATATGACAGTGAAACTTGACAACCACGCCGAACAAGGGTTTAAGACCGCTTTAGACTCGGTCCCTCTGCCTAGTATTGGCTTGTCTCCCCTGCAAGCCGCTAAATTAGAGCAATCGAAAACGCCAACTACGCTAAAGCGGCATACCACATATGACAAGGATCTGTACGGGAGAAGTCCTGCAGGAATGCCAAGCTGTCAAAGCTTGTCAGGCAACCTATGCCAGGCGACCGCGTTGAGTGGCCGCCAAGGATGATGAGTGGTTCAGTTGTGGTAAAAGGTCTTGGGATCATTATGGCGGCACATGATGGCGATGAGAGTATGTTCGGTTCCCGAATAGAGGTACAACCATTCTGATTTTACATCGCAAAATGGAATATAGGACTTGTGAAGTATACTGGTGGCGGGGACCATGTCTGTCAAGGGGGTGCTTGCGGGCACAGGGGTATGGAGAGCTACGCACCATGTGCTCCATGCCGGCGAGGAAAGACATGTGAGAGAGTTCCTGTTGTTTCTGGCTCGCGTTACATGGGATGCGGCCGATTGCGAGGATAATTGTCTCAGGCGATGACTGCGGTAACTAGTGTGTCTCTCAGTCAATAACAGACTGAGACCGGCTGTGGAGAATCGTACGGTCAAGAACCGAGGGTAGCAGATACCAAGAAATACCATGCATTTGACTATCAAGAAGTGGAGCTATATAATAATAACTCCGCTCCGCATTCATCCGGAGTCCCTGAATAGAGCTCCACGGATACTCAACCTCAGTTGTTGGAAAGTCGTGTCAGTGCGGCAGGTGGTATCTCTCTATCGTGAATTGTCTCGCTCAATCGTTGTCGACGACAAACCGAAGCAACCGTCGAGCAGCAGGTCAATTCGACATTGATCGCAAAATGAATATCAACGGAGCGGAGACAAATGGCGCTCATACGGATGAACCATATCGCCAACCATTGGAGCCTAGCGGTGTCCTGGACTCATTTGAGCACTTTGACGTGACTCCAGTCATTGGCCGGGAATATCCTAAAATCGACGTAGTGGAATGGATGAACGCTCCTAACTCCGACGAGCTTCTGAAAGAGCTCGCTTACACCGGTATGTAATTCATACAAGAGTTCGGCTCTTTCATAAACAAAATTAGCTACGAGCCGTGATCAACTGAATAACGCTGCCAAAGTCTCATCCCGTGGCGTCGTCTTTTTCCGCAACCAAACCAACCTCACCAACGAGCTCCAAAAAGACCTCATGAACCGCCTTGGCCAACTCTCCGGCAAGCCCGCTGACTCATCCCTTCACATCCATCCCGTTCTCAACACTTCCAGCGATATAAATTCCTCCAAAGAAATCCACGATCAATCGCGCGATCCAGACCAAGAGATCTCTACTATTTCCTCCAGCCTCACCCGCCAACTCGGCGCTTACCGCAAAATCAACGCTGCGTTGTGCGAGAAGAAACAGACAAGCGCTGGGCAATGGCACTCAGACATTGGCTACGAACACGTGCCCGCCGATTATACGTGTCTGCGATTAACAGCGCTTCCCCCAACGGGAGGAGATACGATGTGGGCTTCCGGCTACGAGATCTACGACCGCATCTCACCCCCATTCCAACGCTTTCTCGAAACGCTTACTTGCACCTTCAGCCGTCCCGACTTCATTGAAGCCGTAGAAGTCCATGGCTTTCAGATGTACTCGAAGCCTCGTGGCTCGCCGCTGAACGTCGGTAGTGACCTTACAGCAGTGCACCCCGTTGTGCGTACGAACCCGGTCACGGGCTGGAAATCCATTTACTCCATCGGCCAGAATACCAGATTCATTAACGGTGTTACGGCCGAAGAGAGCGAGAACTTGCTGTCCTGGCTCAAGGATCTGTTGGTGAAGAATCATGATTTGCAAGTTAGGTTTCGGTGGCAGGGGGTCGGTGACTTTGCGATCTGGGATAATCGAAGTACGCTTCACGCCGCGACTTATGATTACTACGGATTAGGAGAGAGGGGCGGAAGTCGGGCCGTAGGGATTGGGGAGCCTCCGTACTTCGATCCTCGGTCTATGTCTAGGCGGGAAGCGATGAAGTTGAAGGGCGTGGAGGTTGGCAGTCCGTTCAGGGATGGGCAAGACCCGGGAGGTTTGGCGCCGGGGAGGAACTAGACGTTGTCGTGTACGTGAAGCTATCTTTCTGAATTGAAGTGGTCTTCCCTCCGTCATAACCTTGCGTTGAGTTCGGCCACTGTAATCTGGCTTGCGCATCATCCAGAAACGAGATGCTACCCACACTCTTGCAGCGGTCTGAAAGCACTTTCACCAAGAAGGTGATCTCGCAATTCGGATTTGTTGAAGGTACCAGCTTTACACTACTACAATTCTGCCGGAATCGCGACATCCCTGACCGCATACGCGATTGAGTCCTCAAAACAAGCGCTTTCGTGTTTGCAGCGCGATCAGTTGGCCGCGAAATCGTACAGAGACTCTTGGGTATGGTCTCAGCAATGAATGGTTCAGGGGCTCGAAGCACGCAATTCTGCTCAGAACTCTGGAGCAATGTGGAGGGCATCTACGTCGAAGATCGAAAAGCCGGATTGGCCAGAGGCCCCACCGCGCATGTACGGTAGAAATCACCTCACACCTACCCCTTGCGTTCGAGCTACTGCACTCGGTGGTTGAACTCTGTCTTGATCAAGTCGAACAAATCTTGGCGAATGGACGTTTGAGGTGGGCTGGACGAGATATGGCTGGGTGGCGTGCTTCCCCAAACTACCAAGCGGTTGGCGCAACAACCAGCAACAGCAAGCCATGTAAATCGTTGGCCCCCAGCTGCGCCCATCAAGTGCAATCGCATTCGTCAAAATCACTTGTCCTGTCTTGACTGATCCCATTAGTGCCAATGAACACCAAGCCAATCCAACACGATGCTGTTGACCTCGGCCCACTTCTCCATATGAGCATAATGGTTCGCATCAACCGAATTCCGCGTCAGCTTCGGAATGAACTGCTCCATGTCTTTAGTGTAGACAGGAGAGAAGACAATATCACGCTCAGCCCCGATGTACAGAACGGGAATATCGATAGTCGTGGCCGGCAACCTTCGATGGTCAGCGTCGCAAAGTCTTATAGAATCCGTAAACGTACAGCTGATCGTCTTCGAAGTTCACTTGTCGAGTGCGATACCAATTGCCTGCAGGCGAATCAATTCCAGTAATCAACGGGAGGAGTCGATTCATGACAAGACATACAAGGGCCATGAAGGCCATTCCTGGAATACTTCGAGACGTAGAATTCAAGCTCCTGCGATGAGTACATCGTTTCAGCGAAGACTCTGCAGAATACGCATTCGCGGTAGATCCTACCTCATTCGAGAGGAGGGGCCCCTTCCCAAAACTTCGTAACAATTCGAAGTTGAATCCGCGGGTAGGTTCGAAAGCGTCTTGCTTCTGCGGAACGCCGCTGAAGTCGAGGATGTTGAAGAACGCCTTCAAGTCCTGTGCATCGCGGAACTCATGTTCAATGGCGCCGCTAGCAATTTGTTCCTGATATCCAAATTGAGGATAAGCTTTCACCAGATCGTCGAGCGGCGTGAACTGGGCTGCAGGAGGACGGTATGGAGCGGCAATGATGAAGAGGTGTGAGACCAGGTCTGGATACCACTGTGCGGTGCGGTAGGCGACCTGAGCACCCCTGCCGCCGTATTGCCCATGTCAGCATCGGACGAGCAATTCGAGACAGCTGAGACTGGATTTGGCCTCGTACGTACCAGTCATGCCCTCCGAGTACGACTTGCGAGCACCCCAGATGCGTTGCTAGCTGTTGAATGTCTTGGGCTGCGTTTCGATAGCTGTAAGCGTGCAATGACTCAGGGGGTACCACGGGGGCATCCTTGCATGTGCACTGGTGTCAGTAGATGGCCAAGATCCTGGGGTATACAATGTTTGGGGTCTAATGCGGCGAAACATTGATTCAGTGGCATGTGATGCGGCTCCACGTCATCCGGTACCCTGCCAAATAACGCAGAAGATGTGACGCGATGGTGGTGCCTACCGAGTCTCCGTACCCCAACATATCCAGTGCCGCGGTGCGGAAACCGGCATCAATGAGGGCCGGTATCTGTCGTCGCCATCCGAAAGCAAGATCAGGCCATCCGTGAAGCTTTGAAAGAATAATTTTGTCAGTGGTGACCGTATGGATGTGTGTGCGTGGCGATAAGAAACGGACCAATATGACGGTGGCTTTAGCAATGCCTGCGGGGTGCCCAATGTAGCAGCCTGGGTAGTTGTCAGTCGTTAGCGGTCGCCATCAAAGGTGCTTGTTTGAAATGGACAGACAGTATTGACGATTGTTCAACGTGAATGTTTCTTTGCTCACCCGAGCGTCACCAAAGGCAGCGCTCATGATGGGTCGGGGGACGTGGGTGGCGGTCTGCGTCGTGGCATACGAGAGAAGCAGCAGTGTGTGAGGAAGGCAATATTGCACTGACCTCTGAGATCGTAGAAGTCCTAGCAAGATACCAAGTCGTTGTCCCTGGTTGACTGTCGTCCCCGGTCGTGAAAGTGGATGTTCTCATCCGGAGTGCTCATGCTGGCGACCGAATCTTCACCGAAACATGTTTTACACATCAGTACCTTGAACAGGTGTTTCTCGCTGACATAAAGTGCCTTGTCATCTCTGGTGTACACTTTTAGCGCAGTTGGCTTTTACAATTGAACTAACATATAGCGTGTCGCGAGGGTGACTGACCAATCTGAGCTGCAGGATCCGGAACTAGAGTGTTTCAGAACCCATGAAAGGCGTGGTTGACAAAAGGCGATTGTGACACCAGAGATGACAAGCCACTGTACAGTCATTTACCAAGCCCAGCTGGAACATACATGTGGTGTCTCTGAGACACGAGCAAGTCGGGTCATAACTTTATTTGAACCACTTCGGATGGTTGGCTTTGCATTCGAGGACAGGGCTTTGGTTGGACGACGATTCAGCCGGAATCCTGCAACTGTAACATTTGATCATATCGTCAAAGGCCCAGCTATCCGTCCCTTGTCTGCGGCTGCGTTCTGGGCATGACAGAAGTAAATGGCGCCATCATCTCGTGGAGGTCTCGGGGAAATCTTTGTCTCCTTGGCTAAAGTTGGCCATCGATCTCGGCGTGCTAGAAGCGCAATGTCGTCGAGTCTGCGCTATGTATGTTTCAGCATGGTAGAAAGGGGGCGATGCAGATCAGCCGCGGGGCACGTAGTTGTGTTATCAAATTCCTGGCTGAAGCAACAACGCACTACAATGCACCAATACCGCAGATATGGGCAGCTTATCCGAAAAACCACATGTGGTCGAAAGCGGTCGGACGGATCAATGGGCAGCTCTGGCTGGAGCAGTGGGCCCGGGACATTGCGTCCGATCAACAACGGCTTGGGAGAATCTACAGATCCGACGGGCCGAGCCGGCCGGCAAGAGATCCGTCAGCACTTTTGGAACGACAGTAGCCACTGCGCTGGTGGTGCCATGGATTCTCCGCCACCTCCACGCCGCCGCCAGCCGTCGACATGGTCCGCCACCGCCTCCCTCGGTGGTCTTGTCGGGGCTGGCGGGCATCGCACGTCCCGGCGAAATGGTCCTCGTCTTGGCTTCGACGCCGTCCGAGTGCACTCTCTTCCTGCAAGCTATTGCGCACCAACTCCCGTCTTCCGCCTCCGCGACCACCACCGCTGGTCTTGAGCGCTCTGCCCACTCCCCCGGGTCCGCCGTTTTCTGCAGCGCCGCGGACATCCATCCACATCTGCTCACCGTTGAACAACTGTTGCGCTTCCGGCTCCGCGCCCGCCTTGGTCGATCACCCATAGAACACGATGCCGTAGAGCTGCTCCTGCGGCTCTTCCGGATCGACCACATTCGGCACACACTCATTGGGAACGCTGTCGTGCGCGGCATCTCAGGCGGCGAGCGTCGTCGGCTGTCCATAATCGAAGCGCTCCTTACGGGCGCCAGTGTCCTGAGCTTCGATGATCTGACCCGCGGACTGGACTCCGCGACGGCGTTACATTGCGTCAAAGCACTGCACCATGTCTGCCAGGCCTGTCGACTGACCGTCTTTGTGGGCCTCAGCGCCGCCTCCGATCGTGTCTTCCACTGCTTCGACAAAGTCATTGCCATCTGCCAGGGCCGGCAAGTGTTTTTCGGGCCTGCTGTTGCTGCGCGGACCCATTTCGAATCCTGCTACGCACCCGCTGTAGCTTCTGATTTCGATTATTTGCATGCGTGCCTTGCTCCTGCTGTGACCAAGGCCGTTGTCGTAACTCCGTTGACAGAGTCGATGAGTGTTGATGATCTCGCGACGTCGTTTAAGAACTCGCCATTGTCTGAAACACTGGCCGCACAACTGGCTCAACATTGGCTGGATTCCAAGCCAATTGAGCCTGCTTGGCGCCCTCGTTCCAATCGCCGAGCGGATGCTTTTAGTCGAGTGCGGGTTGCGATTGCGCGGGCAAGGACTCTACTGGAGCGGCAGACCATTCTCGCGTGGAGAGACCGCTCTGCCCTTTTGCTGTCCTGGTCTTTATACTTGATCATCGGTCTCACCACGGGCCTGGCCTGCTTTCAGCTCAGCCTGACGGGGGGAGGTGCTTCTGCACGGGGAGGTGAGTGATACGGTTATGGCGCCAATATAATGGTACAGATACTGATGATCAGGCCTGATTTTCTCGACCGCAATTGCGATTGCCGTTTCTGCCCAGCCCGAAATCGCGAAGGTGGTCTTAGGACGCCCGCTTCTCCAGAAAGTTTTCTCGTACGGCTTCGAAAGACCCGCTGCTTTCTGGACTGCACAGATTCTAGTCGATGCTATTCTAGACAGCATGCGCGTCTCTATGTACGCCATCTGCGTCTACTTCCTCAGTGGCCTGCATGCTTCGGCGACATCATTCTTCAACTACCTGGCCATTCTATACCTTCTCTACTTGTGCAATGTGCTCTTGAATCGTGTGATTGGGTCCATATGTCGCACCTTCGACGATGCGATCCGGACGGCCTCATTCCTCTTCCTCTTCTACATGATCACAGCCGGCTATATGGTACCGCAGCATGCACAGCCGTCCTGGCTGAGGTGGACACGTTGGTTGAATCCGCAAGCATTAGCGTTTTCCGCTCTGATGATGTGAGTCTTTCCGCTAATAGTCTGCCCTTGCCTCTGTCCTCGTCCTTACGTTGACTGCTTGACAGGAACGAGTTTCGGGACATCAGAATAGACTGTCAAAACCCTCTCACACACTCCGGGTCCTGGCAAAGCCAAATAACGTGTAGCCTCGCAACAGCTGCCGAGAACACATCCGTCATCCCTGGTCGGACCTATCTACAACTTGAGTTCAGCTACGACACGCATGACAAGCTCAAGGCCATTCTTGCACTCTTTGCTCTAACGGTCTTCTTCTTCATAGCAAACCTCATGTTAGCTGAGACCCTCAAGTGGCATTCTCCCGGCACCACGATCGCATATGCATCTAAGAGCCGAATGAGTCGTATTTTCGAACGACTATATGCAAATTTAGGGCGTGTCAGTCAACCCTACCGGCCTCAGTCACTTGCTGTCGGTCATCTCAGTTGCAACAAGATTTGCTACGATGTATCTTCAGGCGAAAATAAACAGCAGCAACGGATTCTCAATGATATAAGCGGCTACGTCAAGTCCGGCGAGCTGATGGCCATCATGGGGGCGTCAGGGGCGGGAAAAACGACTCTTCTCAATCTCCTTAGCGGACGCGAGAGATTCGATCTTCAAAGTGGGAAAGTGAGAATGTATTCATCTCTGGGAGAGCCTCTACGTACAGGCTATGCTGAGCAGATCGATACCCATGCGCCGACACCCACCGTCCGGGAGGCCATGCTCTTTTCTGCCCGACTCAGACGGCCTAGCCACATCCCCGACTCAGAGAAAAGGGCTTGGGTAGAACATGTAATATCTCTGCTCCAACTCGAAGCGCTTGCCGATGCTGTTATTGGTATTCCGGGAAGTGGCTCCGGACTATCAATCAATGATCGCAAACGCGTGACCATTGGCGTAGAGCTAGCGGCGAAGCCTGACATTCTTTTTCTCGACGAACCGACTACTGGGCTCGGAAGCGACGGGGCGTTCCGTATTGCCTGCTTGCTACGATCGCTCGCTGACAATGGTCATGCGATTGTCTGCAGTATACATCAGCCCTCCCAGTACACGTTGGCTCAATTCGACAAAGTTCTGATGCTGCATGCCGGGAAGACAGTTTACTTTGGCAAGCTTGGGCCCGACCTTTGTGGTCCTGTCGATCATATTGCCCAACACTCGGCGCCCTTTCCTGCACATGAAGATCCAGTGGAATGGATGAGTACTCAAGTTATATTCAGCGCCCCCGCCAACCAGAGGACATGGCATGATGTATGGGCTGGATCAACAGAGGCGCAGATGCTCCAGGCCAGTCTTGATGGTCTCCCAGAAACCCATGCCTCGCAACACACACAGAGCGATCGATGCCAGACTTCTATGTGGGCTCAAACGCTTCACCTCACTGTGCGGAACACCATAGCTCTATGGCGAACCCCGGCATATGGATTCGCGCGCTGCGCCAACCACCTTGTCATTGCCCTCGTCATCAGAGTTGTATTACCAAATGCCGGGAATTCAATGCACGACATGACACACCGAATCTTGGCGTTATGGCAAACGACCTTGCTGGCAGCTTTCATCCTGACGCCTGTGGAATATCAATACCATGCTGCTCTACGCTTGTTCCGCAAAGAGAGCGCCACCGGAACTTATGGCTCCACCGCACTGGCCCTTTCCATGATGATCGCTGAGCTTCCCTACTGCGTCATCTCCACCGCCTGCTTTACGCTTCCTATCTTGTCTCTGGTCGCACCACTCCTCTTCACGCGCATAGCATATTTCGGTATCAGTATCTTTCTGGTACAGGTTTTCTGCGTCACATGGAGTCAAGGCATCGCTGTGCTCACCCCGAACGAACGCATCGCCGCTTTATTCAACACGCCGAGCCTGACAATATTCACACTCATGTGCGGCGTTGCAGTACCAAAGTCCCAATTGCCTGTATTCCTACGTACCTGGCTCTACTATGTAGACCCGTGAGTGCGCTTCTCACATTACCCGGTAGGCAGACACTGACTTCGTTGCAGATTCACCTGGATCATGAACGGCTTGATCACCAATGGCCTGCATGGCTTCAAGGTCCAGTGTGCCGAAAACGAGCTGCTCAGCTATACGGCGCCTCATAACCAAACCTGCGAACAATCGATCCCTGGATCTCTTGGTGCAAGCAGTCGAGGTTATGTCGTAGGCAGTACTTCTGGAACCTGCCAATTTTGCCCCTTTGATACTGGTGATCAGTACTATGATTCCCTTGGGTTGGCCTACCATCGCAGGTGGGCGTACTTGGGCCTTTTGTAAGTCAATGGTATTGGAACATCTGATGATCCATCTTGCTGACGATGACAAAGCTGTATATTCTGCGTCACCAATATCTGCGTAATTCTCTTCGCTCTCCATATCCGAGCGCGGAGACGGTAGATCCAGAGGTCAAGGGAGAATCACGAGAGGTCCTTGCAAAACCCGTTGGAAGTGTATTACTATTCTTAATTTGGCAGTGCTGGTCTGGCGAAAGAACATACAGGGTGGAAAAAGTAACTCATGACCGATGGCATTTTTGTGCAAGATCTCGATTATAAGCCTTAGGGCTCGGGCCAGCACCTTTGATCGATAAGGCTACAACTTGGAGATGTAGACATCACTAGGCATTATACACATCTAAGCCTTCGACTCGTACCCGGGTCAAGTCTCGGAACGCGATGCTGCCGAGATGCTCGATATCGGCCTTTCATTATTTGTCCCACCCTGGCAGCATTTGCAAGACCTAGACTGTTTGAGAGACTGGACTCCAGTGATTTCATCAGTCAACCAACCGATCAACCATTTGACCGTACAGTCACTCAATCACGAGCAGTCAACAGTGTCAATAAGCCATTAACTGTGTTAACAAGCCGTCAGCTACATTATCGAGCCGTCAGCTACGTCAACAAGCCGTCAGCTACGTCAACAAGCCGTCAGCAACATCAACAAGCCGTCAGCAACATCAACAAGCCGTCAGCTACGTCAACAAGCCGTCAGCTACACCAACAAGCTGTCAACTATGTCAACCAGTCAACCGGTTGATTAATTGATGAAACCTCTGCTGGACTCTACGAGGAGTGTGTTCTCTACGACGCATCATACGACTGAAGTTCTCTGGGCCTGACACAAAGATACAGGCGGGAAGGGAAGAACTGGCCACTCTAAAAGGACAATGGAACTAAGTGTGTGACATATCGGTGTGCTTTTTCATGTCAACTCGTTCTACTTTCCAGGCCTGGATTGGAGTCGGGAAAATTGCGGGTTTTCCGTCCGACACATCTAGACTGGACGAGGACTGTCCCATCTGCAAGCAGTGATGCGATAAAGACATCATGTTGCAGGGCGGAGATCCCTATAAAAGCAGTGAATAGCCTTTGAGGAAAGTGAGATTGAACACATGTGTAAAGAGTGTTCGACATCTTAATTTTCGACAGTATGAGCGGATCTGAGAAGAACACTTATAAGGATACATCGTCTGCCGAGGAGCTTGATCGAATCATCGCAGATCAGCCTACTAAACGAATTCACTTCGCAAAACTGCCCTCAGGATTGAGCGCTTCCAGAATGAAATCCCGCTGCAACTGGCAAAGTCCTTCAAACCCTTCACCACTTAGCACATCCATATGTCCTCTCCCAGGCGCTATGTGAGCCTTCTTCGGACACTTCAGACTCTCTACCATGGCCAATTGCTCCTCGGCCGGCGAGAGCGTATCCAGTTCCGGAACAATCACCAGGGCCGGTGTAGAGTCCAGTCTTGCAATGATTGCCAGCGGGTTCCACATCTGAATCTTGTAGTACGACTGGATCGTGATCCGATTTTCGTAATTCACCGCCCCCAACGATTTCAACTGGCTCATGTACTCCGCTTCCGCTCCCCGGACTCCATTCGACATGCCCCCAGGACTCTCAAACTTGTCGTCCAGCACCGGTAGATAAAATGGTTCATTCCCCGCAATCTGCGACTCGCGATCGATCATCGATTTCGCCACTGCAGCGCGATACTTGACCGGGTCCCGATCGAATTTCAGGTTGGGACACACGGCGATGACGGCGCTGGCACGGGAGTCGAGCGCCGCGGCGCAGAGGGCCACGCTGCCGGCGAAGGACTGGCCCCAGAAGATGATCTGTTTCGGGTCGACGATGGGGAGGGTTTTGAGGAACGTGACGGCGTCGGAGTAGTCGGAGATCTGCTTGAGTGGGTCGATCTCATTGCGAGGAAGGCCTTCGCTCTCGCCGAGGTTGCGAGGATCGAAGACGAAGGCAGTAATGCCGGCTTTGGTCGAGAGGTATTCGGCGACTTCAGGGACGAACATTTCTTTCACGCAGCCCATCTGTGACGATTGCGGTGGTTAGTCTTTCCTGAGGCGGGATGCCGATATGGATTGGTCTGGCTTACTCCTGGGTTGATGATGACTGCTGGGCCTCGCGCCGCTGCAGGATAGAGGTTTCCACATAGTCGCAGTCCGTCTAATGTTTTGAAATAGTGCTTCTGTACGCGAGTCCCATTCGACTTTGAGCTCGCCATTACAATAACTTCTTTCTGGCCAGAACACTTTGTTTGCTATTCGTTCGTTCCTATCCCAGATCTTCTGAATCTTTGCGAGCGGCCGTGAGGCATTGGAATGACGTTGTGCAGCCGACGGAATCGTTCGGACACCGAATTGACATGCTCCCGTTGGCAAGGGGACTTAGCACCCGGTCGTTGTGTCTCAATCGCAGACGCCAAGGTGCGTGTTAGACTTGCATCCTTGCCTCTACAGGTGCTTGTCGCTTAGGGCATGACAGTGGAATTCCGACAACCACGCTGGACAGGGGTGTAAAACCGCTCTAGACTCGGTTTCTCTGCCTAAGATTAGCTCGTCTCCCCTGCAAGCCGCTATATTAGTCGCTAAAGTGGCATACCCCAAGGGACAAGCACCTGTAGGCATGTCGCTCTGTTGGAGCTAGACATCGTGTCTTAGGCAGAGAGCAAGATTCGGTATCACATTAACGCCATATACCGTGAGACACCCGCAGGCGTCCCGAATAGTAGCCGACGGACCCAGTCACTTGGTACTAAGCACTTCGGGAACCGCTGGATCAAGCCCGCGACACGAGGTTGCAACGAAGACCTCAAAGCCCTGACTCGGCAAGACAGTAAGGTAGCACCCTCACCGACACGGCAAGTACTGTTATCTTGGCAAGTTCAACATAATCGGATTCGTGAGATCCGGGTCGTACTCGTGCTGTGCCCCTAGTCTTACCCAAACCAATTGCACCGCTATGTTACTTATTACCTAAGTCGCCTTCCACTCGCTCTAAACTGTCAATTACCAAGTCGTCGCCCTATACCTGTTGGTGCCTCTAATCAGCAAGCTCGTAGACGTTTCGACGCCCGTGTCTTCCCCTGCCTTTCCGCAAGATTGTATGGCGGTGGTCGAGCACTAAGGCAGCACCGACACTCTATCTCCCTCTCAAGAGAACTCTCCGCTCAAAACCAGTCATGGCCTCACTCATCCCCGAGAAGGTGTATACTGGGCTCGCCACCCAGTCCGTGGGAACCGTCCTACTGATCGCTATATTGGGCGCCTTGCTCTATTGGGTCTTGTACTTGACATATAGCCTTCAATTGAGCCCGTTGGCAAAGATCCCAGGACCCAAATTAGCCGCCGTCACTCGGTGGGTAGAGATCTACCACGAATGCTTCAACAGGCAAGGTGGTCGGTTCGCCTGGGCGTACAGATCATGGCACGACACCTACGGACCCATCATCCGCGTCGCGCCCAACGAGGTCCACATCCGGGACTCCACCTTCTACGACAAGCTCTACCAAGTCAAGCCACAGAATAAATCAGCCAGGTTGTTCAACAGGTTCGACTCCAAGGCCTCCATTTTCGACACAACCGAGCATACTCTCCACGCTCGCCGTCGAGCAGTTCTGGAGGGCTTCTTCAGCAGGAAAAAAATCTCTGAACGAGCTGGGCAATTGCAAGCGCATCTGGACCTCCTGTGCACGATCGTGGAAAGAGAGTATGTCGGGACCGGCGCGATCCTCTCCACGGAGGACATGTGGAGCTGCTGGACGTCAGATGTCATTGCAAAGTATTGCTTCGCCACCAGCGACGACTTGATCAAGCTGCCCGGTTTCAAATCCCCATTGAGGGATTCCTTGGCCGGACTCCTGGAACCAATGCACTGGATCACCCATTTCACCATCCTGAAGACTATCCTGTTTAGTCTGCCCGAATCTTTAGTACTGGCCCTCCACCCAGACGCCCGGTCGGTGATCGACTTCAAGAACGGCATTTTTCGGCAGATTCGCAACGAGCGGAAGAACGTGAGCGAGTCGCTGGAGAAGGGAAGCAATGAGCACGCCAAAACGATCTACGGCGCCATTCTCACATCCGACCTACCGCCGTCCGAGGCAACTGACGAGCGTCTCAAAGACGAAGGAATCGGCCTTTTGGGAGCTGGCACAGAGACCACGAATCGTACACTGTCCATCGGCCTGTACTACCTCTGGGAGAACACGACCGCGAAAAGGAAGCTCCTCGAAGAGTTGAGAGCGGCCATTCCGAACCCAAATGAGATCCCCCACTGGGATACTCTGTCAAAGCTCCCATACCTAAGCGGCTGTGTCAATGAAGGTAAGTCGCCAGCATTTGTGAATCGTTGGTTTTCCTTGCGCAAAGCGACTCATGCTAAGTAACCTTTGAAACAGCATTGCGGCTGTCGTACGGAGCGTCGCAGCGTTTGATCCGCGTCTTCGATCAACCGGTCACGTACGGCCAATATGTCATCCCACCCGGGACCGAGATCGCCATGGACACGTACGACGTGTGCCACGACGAAGACATCTTCCCCCAGAGCCACGAATTCCTACCCGAACGATGGCTGGCGGATGATGGCAATGAGGCCGATGGTCAGCCGAAAAGAGCGCCGCCGTCCGAGCTCTCGCGTTATCTTGTGGTGTTCGGTAGAGGACCGCGCGCTTGCATTGGACGACACCTGGCCTATGCCGAGGCTTGTCTGGGCATAGCGACGTTCGTGAGGAGGTTTGAGTATGAGATGTATGATACCACGAGGAAGAACTTCGCCTTTGAGAGAGATTTGTTGGCGCCGAGGCCTTTCGTTGGGACGCCGGGGATAAGGATGAAAGTGACGGGCATGCTTGCGTAGGCGGGAAGGCCAAAGAGAAGGGAGGTGATAGGCGATGTCAACTTCTTGTGGCCAGAAGAGTCACTCGACATCAACTCGTGTCTCGCGTTGGAATCCGGTAAGCGCTGTGCGTGACGGGTCACTTTGGACGATATGTGTGATAGTGAAGAAAGAAGCGGGCTCCGAGATGAAGGTTGGAAACCGAAAAGTTCTAGGGTCAGCCAAATTGCGTCTTCTTCAATTCACCATGCAAAGCCGTGTGTGCGATATGGGGTGCCTTCCATGATATTGACCGTCGGGTCAATGCTGGGATGTCTTGACATGGTGCATACCCGAGTGCCGCCTCAACCCTATCATTCCGGGCGAAAGGCAGGACGAGTCCACAACTAAGAAGCACATATTTTAAACATCTGTTTGACGAGTAGCTTTGCAAGAGTGAGACCGTACTCCTAGGAGGTAGAAAAATCAATGTTGAATGGATGTATCTCATGCCTTAACCCAAACACTAACCCTAAGCGATCTCCCATAGCCGACTTTCGGCTCAAGCTGACATGTGATAGCCTCGGCTCAAGCAAGCGGACGGACGAACTTCGTCTACCCGATCTGCCGTAGAGGTAGAGTGCACAGCAAGGTACATGGGAAGCTTGTCTTTACACTTCCTGCTAACTGCTGACGCTCTGCCGGTAAGTTGATCAATCTCTTGTTGTGCTCCATCATGTTCCCCTCAGCTGCTCGTCGTCCTGCCTGCTCCGCCTGCCGGTTCGCCATGTCTTCCTCCAGCTCCTCGCAAGCACAGCAACGACTGGCAAATGTCCAGCGGCATCTCTCGTCCACCGCAAGACGACCGAAAGAAGTGCAAGAAGCGTACATTCTGTCAGCAGTACGGACGCCATGTGGTGTGTTCAATGGATCGTTCACGAGTGTCCCAGCGCCGCAATTGGGCGCCACGGCAATCAAAGAGGCGATAGCACGGTCAGATGTCCCCAAGGACAAGTTCACGCATGTATACATGGGCAATGTCATGCAAGCTTCCGTCGGGCAAGCTCCAGCACGACAAGCTGCCATCTTTGCCGGACTCGCCCCGTCAGTCGAGGCAACGACAATCAACAAGGTCTGTGCTTCTGGCATGAAAGCCGTGAGCATTGCAGCACAGCAGATTGAGCTGGGACAGGAGTCCGCATTAGTGGCGGGCGGCATGGAGAACATGACGAGGGTGCCATTGTATACCCCACGTGCGAGCCAGCTGCCGCCATTCGGAGAGGTGAAGATGGAGGACGGCTTGATCAAGGACGGATTGTGGGATGTGTACAACCAGATCCACATGGGAAATTGCGCAGAAAGTACGGCCAAGAAGTACGAGATTAGCAGAGAGGAGCAGGACGAGTTTGCGATCCTGAGCTACAAGCGTGCCCAAGAAGCTTGGAAACAAGGGTCATTTAAGGAGGAGGTCGTGCCAGTCACAGTGAAAGGCAAGAAAGGCGAGACGGTCGTCTCAGAAGACGAAGGCTACAACAAGTTAAAGCTGGAGAAAGTACCGACGCTCAAGCCTGCCTTTGACAGGTCCGGCTCAGGAACTGTGACGGCGGCCAACTCCTCGAGTTTTAACGATGGTGCCTCGGCGCTTGTAATTGTGAACAAGGAGCTGGCGAAGCAACATGGAAAGGGCAAAAGGGTATTGGCGCGTATTGTCAGTTACGCGGATGCGGCTATTGACCCCATTGACTTTCCTGTGGCGCCAGCGAAAGTCGTGCCGATTGCGTTGGAGAGGGCGGGGATCACGGCGGACCAGGTGAAGGTTTGGGAGTTTAATGAAGCGTTTGCGGCGGTTATCAAGGCGAATGCTAAGGTAAGATCACCTTGACAGAGGTACATGTCAAGTTTCGACGTTGGCTGACATCAATACAGATTCTAGGCCTTGGTGTGGACAATGTGAACCCACGAGGTGGTGCTATTGCCCTTGGACATGCTCTGGGCAGCTCGGGCTCACGCATCCTGGTCACTCTGCTTCATCAGCTGAAGAAGGGCGAGTATGGGTGCGCCGCGATCTGCAATGGTGGTGGAGCGGCTAGCGGGATGGTCGTGCAGATGGTTGATGCTGATGAGCTATAATATAATGATGGATTGCAAGGCTTCGGTGAAGAAGCACGAGAGTCATCTCAAGGTGCCATGATTTCATAAATGCTTCAAGGAAATATTCCAAAGATGATCTTCCAAAAGAATCCGAAAGAATGGCTGGTGTCAAATCTTCACAATCATCTATCATATCTAACTCGTCATCAATGCCTGCCCACCCCCATCTGAGATGCATCGCCAAAACGCCACGCTAAGCCAATGCAAGCAAATACTCAAGCCTTCGCTCTCAATTTCCAGTTCGTCCTCACCATCCTCGCCAAGAACACAAACACAACGCCAACACTCCCAAAAGCCGCCGCCCAGGCACAAGCACCAATATACCTGCCTCCCATCGAGCTCTGAATCGCACCGCCAATCGGCGGTCCAGTCAAAGCCGCAAAGGATAAAATGCCAAACGCCATGCCCAACCTCGTGCCCACCATGTCCAGCCGTGGCGTGAGCCTCGCCACAGTGGACGGCATGAGGCTCTGGAACGTACCATTGATCAGACCATAGAAGACGGTAAAGATGTACAGCCCAGTCACATCCGACACAGCGAGCCAACACCACGCTACAATGTTCAGGAACAGCAAAGTAGGCACGAGCATATTCAGCTGCCCTACTTTATCTGCGAAGAAAGCTGGGAGCACTCGAGCTGGCGTGCCTACGGCGTTCAGGACTATGATTAGGATGGTGGAAGCGGAATAGCTGAGCCCCACCTCTTCTTCCCCGAAAGAAGCTAACTGCGTGCAGAATCGAAATGTGAGCATGGAAGGTGCGGAGATGGGCTTGTGATGGAATAAGGTGGTTCAGGGCTTACGTAGTAGAAGGTGAAGTAGACTCCCCACATGGAGAAGAAAAGGCAGGTCACGTAGAGCGTGTAGGGCAGGTCTTTGAACGCCGCGAGTTCGAGCAGTGGTCCCGATCTTCGGGGCGGTAAGCGAGGTTTCATGAGCGCGATTACGATCGTGAGGAGGCCTAGGTTCAGGAAGCCGAGGACTCGTGCTGTCCAGGCGAAGCCGAGCTTGGGGAGCAGCTCTTTGACGATGAGAGGGTATATGGCACCGCCGATTGCGTTGCCGGTTGTTGAGAGGCCTGTGGCGAAGGCGCGGCGGGTGGAGAAGTATGTCGCGACTAGTCCTAGGGCTGGTGTGAAAAATAGACCGCCTCCTAGGCCTGTCATCACGCCTTGTGTCAGCATGAGCTGCCAGTATGTCGTTGACAAGCTCATGAAGAATATGCCCAGAACTTGAATGATGGAGCCTGCGATCAAGACCGGCCGCAAGAACCCAGCATCGAGAGCTCGTCCGGAGAAGATGCCCACGATGAATGTTAGCCATGTCTGAATCGTGCCGATCCAGGAAATCGTCGACGCGGACTCCCCGAGGGTATTCGTGTAGTACGTCTGAAATGTGCCGTACGAATTCACCCATCCCCAAGTCGTGAAAATGACAATCCATCCACACGCAACTTGGATCCAAGCTTGCACCCCACCGTCTGGAGGCGGTGGCGGATCGACTATCGTTCTCGTCGTGAAGACCTTCTCAAGCACATTCTGCGCGCGACTGGCAGTTCGCCTGAGATCCAGGGATGCGTGCCCAACTTGTGCTTCTTTGTCGTCGGCATTACGGCCATTGGATTCCTGGGTCATGGCTCGTTCGATATCGTCCATGCCATCGTGGGAGGAGTTCTGAGAAGAAGCGCTGGATTTACTTCCACCAGCGCTCACTTGTCTGTTCGGGTCTGCCTTCTCGCCAAACTCGGCGTCGGTATGCAGGTAGAAGACCATTGTCGTCCGTTAAAAGCGCTTGGAAGCAGAACAGATAGAGAAAGGCTTTTATGAAAAAGCTCAGAAGCCTCACCGGCCAAAGGTGCTGTGAATCATCTGTAGGGCGCATGATTGTGCCGAAGTAGACCTTCAAAACATACCTTAAGCCGTGCTTCCGTTCTCGGGGACAACATTTTGTTGATCGGCCAGTCAACTTTCATCTAGCTCTGCAAGAATGGAACGGGTGGGGCGCGCTAGATTCCACAGCCGTGGTCTGCAGGATGGCCCCGATGAGCTGGCGATGTGGACATCAGCTGTGTAATGGTGCCTTCTACATAGGTCGCCTGCATTCAATATGGTGTGTTGGTGGAAGCATGGCTACTAGTCGATGTATGTTTGGCGGACTGATTGGCAATGGCAGAATTCCAAGAGCAATTCAGCTTCGATTGAGGTTGACGTTGCGGTGAAGCCGCAAAGTTGACTCGAGACGAGGTGCCCCACACACAGGCATGGATAGCCTGAGGCAGATGCAGATCATATGGACTCATGCAGTTTTCTGACCACACATGCATGTCTCTATTCTACATCCTCTTCTCCCTCCTCTTCATCCTCGTCTTCATCCTCATCTTCGGTGACCTCTCCACCCAGCTCCTTGATCTTAGCCTTGTACTCATCCCTCTTTGTCTCAATATCGCCCATAACAAGCAACATACTCTCCAATTCCTCCTTCGCCGACTTCTCACCCTCTCTAGCCTGCTCGACTTCCTTCTCGAGCTTTGCAAGCTTCTCTGCATCAGCTTTGCTCTGCTGAGCATTCTGGCCCTTTCCACTTTTGCCACCCTTCGCCGCCTTGTCTGCTGCACTTTGCAAGTCTTTGACTTTGGCTTCTGCATCCTTGATCTTCTTCTCGGCTTCTGCAACCTTCTTGGACGAGTCTTCAGCCTTGCTCTCAGAACCAGCAAGTGATGCTTTCGTCGCCTCGAGCTCTTTCTCCAAATCACCGAAACCAGCACGCTCGGTCTTCAGTTCTTCTTCCCGACCAGCAAGCTCCTCCCTGAGCTCCTTGACCTGTGCAAGCAGCCTCGAATTGAGCTCTTGCCGCTTTTCTGATTCAGCTTTGATCTTCTCAAGTTCGCTCTCACCCTGCTCAGCACGAGTCTGAAACTGCTGGTGCTCCCGCTCGATCTTTGCGTGCCTCTGTTGCAACTCCGCAAGCTGCTCACGAGCGGTCTTCTCCTGGTTGTTGAGCTCGGCGTGCCGCGCTTGAAGCGACTCCAGTTGTCGAGCAGCATCTGCATGCTTTTGTTGCTCCGAGCGGTGTGAATTGCCGAGCTCGACAAGTCTACGCTCGTACTCTTGCGCCTTTTGGGCAGCGGCAGCACCCTGCTCCCGTAGACGATTCTGCACTTGTTGCTCCGCTTCCTGCTTGATGCCTCCTAACGTACGCTGATGCTCGGCTTGCAGTTGTTGGACCTTCTGCTCGTGTTGTCGAGCAAGTTTGCCCAGGTCGGACTCATGACCAGCCTGCATTGCTTGGTTGATCTTACGCAACCTCTCCACTTCTGCATTAGCGGTCTGAAGCTCCTTTGCGACCGACATGCGATCCTGCTCGTGTTGCTGAGTTGCCGTCATGGCATCTTGCTGGGCTTGAGCCAGCGCATCCTTGGTTGCCTGAATCTGTTGTCTCAAGTCGTCCAATATGTCACGATCAACACCTGCCTCCATTGCTGAAGAAGGGATGACCTCGATACCGGGATCCTTGTCGATCGCCCTTCTGAGTCTAGAGTACTCCACCAGAAAGAGATCTACGAAGGTCTTGTTCAATAGCGCATCTGCATCAGATTCTCCAAGGTCAAAGTCGCGAACAACAGGTTGCCGCCGTAGCTGATTCAGAGCTTCTAAGTATTTACTCCGCCCGAGCTTTTCGGTCAGCAGCGGTGCCAGTGTGCGCCTAGGTATGGGGCTGTCTTTTGTGCTGAACTCGTAAATGGTACCAAGCAGTACCGCCGCAAGACCAGCTACAACTGGACTATCACCAGCCGGCTCCACGGCCGCAACAAGTGCCTGTAGCAGAGCCGAACCTTCGGCAAGAACGTTGTTTACGCCATCAGCAAAGTCCCAAAGCAAGATGGTGAGCAGATTTATGTAAGCTGCCACCAGTCGCTCGTCACCAAGTTGCAGCGCACTTTGGAGCTGATTGCCCAAGGCTTGTATCGATGTCAGTACATCCTCGCCTTCAGCCTCGTTGCCTTCCTTGATCGCGGCCAATGCGGCCTTGGCATCAGGTGAGTCGGCGATCAGATCGGCTACGATCCAAGAAGCGTAGACGACACTAGCAGGTTCTGCTCCAGGTATTAACAAAGTGTTCAACACGTTCGCCGCATCTTCATGTTGCGCATGGCCGCCGACAGCTCGATTGAGGAAGTGCTCCTTTATCCGGTCATGATTTGTTAGGTATGCTTGGATGAGGTTGCAGCAGGCAGTGCGGAGCACCGCGTCTTCTTGAGGTTTGCTCAGCGTCAATTCAAGTAGTGCTTCGATAATGTACGTTCTTGGCTTCTCAGCACTCGGTCTGTTGCTGCCTTTGTTCGAGTGAGGCGCTGACCGTGTACCGTTTATCTGTGCCGGTGGCTGCAAGCCAGCGCTTGCTTCAGCTTTCGATGGCGATTCGATTGTGAGACCAGCAAAAGCTTCCTGTAATGGCGCATTGGAAGCAATCAGTGCACAGGCGTCTTTCAGCGCAGCAGTCCGGATTGGCGGTGGCACCTCTGCAGTGAAACCCAAATCGATAAGTACTTGTCCAACCCAAGCGCGGAAGAAAGCATGCTGATTCTGCGCTGTGCCCTTCTCGCCAGGCTCCAAGAATGATATGAGAAGTTGCAGCAGACCCCATGCAGCTCGCTCACGCCCTTGCTGAACGTATGCTGCCTCTGGCTCAGAAGGCGGAAACGCATCCCGAAGCAGCTGGGTCATTAGCTTAACGCAGCCTGACTCGCGAAACATCGTTTGATTGCTGGCAGAGCCCTTGATCAGATTGTTGAGCAAGCTCAGACAGTCCTGAGCCACTACACCTGCGTCACCAAGCCCACCCTCTGCACGGATGATGGCAAACACCTTGCCGAAGACATCCTCGAAAGCGACGATCTTTCTCAAGTCTTCGTTCGCGCCGCTGGTTAGGTCAACCAGTAGTAACAAGCCAGCGCCCCTGACTGCGTCTCTGCTGTCGTCCAAGACGCCGACCAGCCTGCTGACTCCAAGAGGCGCGCTCAATATACATTCTTGTAGTCGCTCAGGCCGGGCTGCACAGATGGCCTGGAGTAGTTGTACGCTGTATAATCGTGAGTAGTAATCGGCAAAAGGAATTGTGGGATCAAGTAGATTCAGAAGCAGAGTGATGTTGTCTTGACGCTGCATTAGCTTAGCTCTGTGTCCTTGCAATACAAGTTGTACGTTTTAGCTACATACCATTGAAAACTCGTCTGCCATAAAGAAGGCAATCTCATCGCTGGCTTCAGGACTGCTGCTGTCCGGATTGAACAACATAAGTAAAGTCTCCAGAACCAGCCGTATGGTATCGACGTCGCCTGCGCCTTCCTCACTCTTTCGCCCCTCCCCATTCTTTGCGCTTGCAATGTCACCCAGTCCATCGCGTCGCAGAATCGTGATCAGCTCTCGTAGTGAGCCACTGGCCACTGAAGCTGGATACTGCTTGGCAAATGATCGCAAGCCTTGTATCGCGCCTCGTCTGTCCTCCAGCAATGTGGCAGATTGCAGCCGACCGCATAGTGTCTCAATGGTAGCCGTAGCTGTTTGCATAGGCGGTGTCTTGAGCATCGTGGTATGTCTCTGCCCGAAGGCAGTCCTGTTGCTATCTCATGCTCTTGTTCCGAACAGCAGTATCTGTCAGCAGGCTTGACTGCCAGGCAAACACTACATATGTATACTGGAGATGTGATTCGCACCTTCCTCTCCTAAAAGTTGTCCTTCAAGCTGGAACAGCTCAGGGTCCACCTCTCTCGTGCGGCTCTGCTCCCGCTTCTGGTCTAGCTCCCGCGCGACCATGAGTGAAGGGCTCGACATGGCAAGCCTTCGCTCGATACTCATCAACACCACTAGCCAGCAGCCTTGCTCATCCCATCTGCTGCGCTTCATGCACCATTCGTATATCGCCGCGACACCGACTAATTGAGTCTTAGTGATCCTGCATAGGCCGACGCCCGATCACCAGCCAGTCGCACCTTGCGCGAGGTTGCGCACGCGACTCAGCATATTTTGCGCCTTTAAATTCATGGTTCCTGCATCATTTCACCTATATATTAACGAGGAAGACAAACCGCAGCCATGGGTGTGCCAGCGCTCTTTCGATGGCTCTCGAAGAAGTACCCGAAGATCATTTCTCCAGTGATCGAGGAGCAACCTGAAGAATACGATAATGGGGACGGCACGAAGACCAAGGTGCCAATAGATGCGCGCGGTCCGAATCCGAATGGTGAAGAGATGGACAATCTGTATCTCGACATGAACGGCATTGTGCATCCTTGCTCGCATCCGGAGGATCGGCCGCCACCTGCGAACGAGGAGGAAATGATGATAGCAATCTTTGAGTACACAGATCGCGTGGTCAACATGGTGCGACCCAGAAAGCTGCTCATGATTGCAGTCGATGGTGTCGCGCCGCGTGCAAAGATGAACCAACAGCGATCACGTCGTTTCCGCTCTGCGCAAGAAGCCGCAGAGAAGGATGCCGCGGCCGCTGAATTCCACGCTATGCAGCTTGCCAAAGGCATGACTGACTCAAATGGTGGTGAGGAGAAGCCCAAAAAGACATGGGACTCCAACTCCATCACTCCAGGCACGCCATTCATGGACCTCCTCGCTGCCAGTCTGAGGTACTGGGTGAGCTACAAGCTGAGCACAGACCCTGCGTGGGAGAAGCTCAAGGTCATCATCTCCGATGCTACAGTGCCAGGTGAGGGAGAACACAAGATCATGAACTTCGTTCGTAGTCAGCGCAGCAGTCCAACGCATGACCCGAACACAAGGTAAGCAAGTGCCATCGATCTCCTTGAAGCTCTTGCTTTTTTGTTCTTGCTTCTTGGATCGTTTTCGCATAAATAATGTCGATGAGGCGTACTAATGCTGTCCCTAGGCACGTCATCTACGGTCTTGACGCTGACTTGATCATGCTGGGCATTGCAACACACGAGCCGCATTTCCGTGTTTTGCGCGAGGACGTTTTCGCCAATGAGACTAAGCCAGGCCATTGTCGAAAGTGCAATCAGCCAGGCCATATCGCCGACAACTGCCGAGGCAAGCCTGCAAAGGAGGAAGGCGCGGTCGAGAAGCCGCTCAAGCCTTTCATCTGGCTCCATGTCAGCATTTTGCGCGAGTATCTTGCAGTAGAGATGAGCGTGCCGAATCAACCATTCAACTTCAATCTTGAGCGCGCCCTCGACGACTGGGTCTTCATGTGTTTCTTCGTTGGCAATGACTTTTTACCGCACTTGCCATCTCTGGATATTCGGGAGGACGGCATCGACACTTTGATCGCCATCTGGCGAGACAACATACCGACCATGGGTGGTTATGTTACAAAAGACGGGCACGTTGATCTTGCACGCGCGCAAGTAATTCTCGAGGGTCTGGCTCAGCAAGAAGCGGCAATCTTTAAGAGGAGACGTGAAACGGAGGTGCGGAAGGAAGAATCTGCCAAGAGAAGAGCAGAGGCGAACGAGCGCCGTAATTCAAAGCGCATGCGCTACTCTAACGATGCGTCAGGTCCGCCACAGAACAGCGGCTATGACGAGTCTGTCATCCGCAGAGGACCAAAAGGAGGCATTATCCGCGGTGAGGCGGCACCAGACCCTAATGCATTGCCTACCTTCAGACCGGGCGACGCCCAGACTAGGAATGACCCACGTTTTGCTGCACAGTCGACGCTGACTCACGCGGACATTGTTGGGACGAACAAGGCCAACAAATCTGCTGCAGCGGCCTTGAAGGAGCAATTGATGAACAGCAAACGGCCAGCCGACAATCAGAAAGCTGAGCTAGAAGCCCTGTTCGCTGGCGCCGGTAGCAACGGCGCACCGCAAAGTGCGCTCGGCAAGCGAACGCGTGATATGATCGAAGAGGCGGCGGACGAGGCCAGCTCTGCGCCCTCAACACCGGGCCGCAGCACGCCCAACAACGAGATCGCAGACCCCATGTCTGTTGGTCGCGGGACATCCGGCAAGCTCGGCGGTAACAGTCAGCCTGGCGAGGACGCGATGCCTGAAGACACGGTCATGTTGTGGGAGGATGGTTACGAAGGACGTTACTACGAGCAGAAGTTTCATGTCTCCCCGGATGACATCGAGTTCAGACACAAGGTTGCTCGATCATACGTCGAGGGTCTTTGCTGGGTGCTACTGTACTACTTCCAAGGTTGTCCATCTTGGACCTGGTACTATCCATACCACTACGCACCTTTCGCGGCCGACTTCAAGGACATGGATAAGCAGGTTGTCAGCTTCAATAAGGGCCAACCTTTCCGACCTTATGAGCAGCTGATGGGTGTCATGCCGGCTAAATCTAATCACACTATCCCGTCAGTCTTCCACGAGCTGATGACTTCCGACGACAGTCCAATCAAGGAGTTTTATCCAGAGGACTTCGAGGTAGACCTGAACGGCAAAAAGTTCGCCTGGCAGGGTGTGGCTCTCCTTCCGTTCATCGATGAGAAGAGACTGCTCGATGCCATGGCTACGAAGTACCCCGACCTAAATGCTGACGAGGTACGTCGCAATGCTTTTGGAAACGAAGCACTCATATTCAGCACTCGCCACCCTCTGTATGAAGAAGTTGCGACCAATTTCTACGGCAAGAAGGCTGGCACACCAAAATTCAAGCTGAACAGCAAAGTCTCGGAAGGGCTGAACGGTAAAATCAGCAAGGAGGAGACGTACGTACCAAACAGCGAGCTCAAATTCCCACTTGAGAGCACCCAAGACGAATACACCACGCTGGAGCAGAACGAGGCGGTGACGGTGGCGTACCATATGCCTACGACTAGTGATCCAAAGGCTGTCCACAAGAGTATGCTGCTCCCCGGCGTTAAGTTCGCCGAGCCGGTGCTTGATTACCAGGATGTGCAGACCACCAGAGACAGGGCCTCCAAGAGTGGTAGGAGCTTTGGTGGTGTGCGATTGACTCAGAATGGGGATCGCAGTGATGGGCAAAGGATCAATTATGCTGCCAGACCGGATGACCGTGGAAACCAAAATGGAGGTTATGCTGGCAACAACGGGTACGGGGCAAATGGTGGCTATGGGAACGGGTACGCCGGTGGCCAGAACCCGTTTGCTAATTTGCCTCCACACCTGGCGCAGCAGGCTGCTGCTCATGGCTTCGCGGCTCCGCCACAGGGTATGCCACCAATGCCTGCTGGATATCCGATGCACGGTGGTCCACCACCACCACGCGGATATGGAGGTCATCAGCAGAATGGCGGCGGGTATGCTGGTCACCAGCAGAATGGTGGAGGCTACGGTGGGTACAATCAAGGTGGATATGGTCGAAGAGATGACCGCGGGTATGATCGTGGATATGGTGGCGGTGCAAGCTACCAAGGTGGTAGAGGAGGCGGTCGTGGAGGGAGAAGATATTGAGGTTGCAACCGCGAAGCAAGAAATATTCTTGCGCAGCATCGAAACGACCAGGATGTCGCTTGCTCCAGACGGCTGCCAGTAAGAGTTCAAGCTTGATGTACCATTAGATGATGTTAGCATAGTAGCTGGAGCGCCAGCTCTCTAGCATAACGTGCTCTTGAAAAGTGCTTGAAGCAGAGATGGGAGATCTGTACAGACTATCCCCTTTTACAGTCATCATCGCTTCGATTGACAGGTGCCAAAGGCCAGAAAGCAGTCTCCTCTCCATCACTCCGACTGCAAAGTTGCTGCCGACGAATCGTTGCCTCCCAAAACGCCTCTGTCTGGAGGAGGATGATACCTCGTACTTTGAGTCAAAATTTATGTCATAGCCACGACTTTTGTCACTATAAAGAACAGGGAGTCGCGTTTCACTCGCGTCTCGTTGTACCGTCGAGTAACCACCCAAAATGCTAGCTCGCGGTTTGCGGCCACTGGGCCGCCTGCCAGCTCAGCGCATACCACGTGTGCTGGGGCGGCGGAGATATAACGCGAACGATCCCGGCTCGTTACCAACCTATTTCCAGACGCCACCACAACCGCCAAAACCACCGCGAAGGATATTTCGAAGCATACTGCTCGGCTCAACATGTCTGGCAGGCGGATGGTACTTGCACTCATGGCTCACCGGTCTGGCTCTGTTCGGTCCAGAAGGCCTGCTGGAGGGGCAAATGATGATCGATGGCGTGGAAGGTGAAACCATGGAGTCTGCTATGGGTACTGCAGTACAGGCAGCACAGGCTTTCGCTACTCCGCCCATGGATCTAGAGAAATGTCAGGAGATCCTCGAGATGAACTCGGGCTTTTCGGTGACTCAGACTACTGTTGGTCACACATGTCAAATGCCCTCCAACTTGCCGTGTGAAGATACGTGGTCCAGTGGATCTTTCGCCTTCTTCAATGATGCCGCTAGAGATTGGTGCGAGTGGGCGATCTTTGACGGACATGCTGGACCACGGACCTCGCACTTGCTCAAGCAGGCTTTGCCACTGGCTGTTGGCGATGAACTGGCCAAAGCGAATTGTATGGACCGCCCTTATACACCCAATGACAGCCACGTTATCAATGCGATCAAAAAGGCGTTCGTATCGATCGACGACGAAATCATCAACGCGAGCCGGGAAGCCATCGAGGTCCGCAGAGCAGGCGAAGGCAGAGCACATACGATTGGCATCGCGGCTCTTGCTCATGCAGGCTCTTGTGCACTTCTTGCGTTATATGACCCGCGGAGATCAGTTTTACGCGTGGCTAACACTGGCGATTCGAGAGCAGTGCTCGGCCGATGGGACAAGGAAGCGGGCAAGTACGTTGCCCAACCGATGTCGGCTGATCAAACTGGATTCAATCAGGATGAAGTCGAAAGGATGGCAAAAGAACACCCGGGCGAGGACACCATCGATGCTAAAACCGGTAGAGTGTTCGGTCTAGCAGTGACTAGGGCGTTTGGTGATGCTCGCTGGAAGTGGCCTGAACAGATAACCCGTCGAGCACATGAGCTATTTTGTGGACCTTCGCCGCGACCAAACGAAATGAAGACGCCGCCTTACCTGACGGCTGAGCCAGAAGTCAAGGAGACCAAGATACGCACAGGCGCCAGGCCTGACTTCCTCATTATGGCCAGCGATGGGCTCTGGGACAATATGAGTTCTGAAGACGCTGTTGCCTGCGTTCAACTATGGCTCGACAAGAACAAGCCTACACACTTTCTCGAGAAGATAAACGACACTGGTGCTGGCTCTTGGCGAGGTGGCAAAGAGTCGCCACTGAGCACTACCACGTTCTCCAGTGTCAGCGACCTTAGCGGCGAAGATGACGATACCTGGTACGATCCTGAAGAGAAGTGCTTGAAGTGGAAAGTCAGCCCGAAGCACTTTATCAACGAAGATGTCAACTGCGGCATTCATCTAGTCAAGAATGCGCTTGGAGGCAGGAGAAGGGATTTGTTCACTGGATTGATGTCTGTGCAGCATCCGTTGGCGAGGAATGTAAGAGACGATATTACGGTACATGTCATCTTCTTTGGGGTTGACAATCAGGAGGCAATTAAGACTAGATGAGAGCGTGGGTGTACGGACTGCGCACGACTGTCTTGCGGTCCGCCGGTCAACGCTCCAGTATCTGAGACCCCAGGCTTTGCGGCCTCGGGCTGGTGCCAACCCTTCAACTGGTGCTGAGGGGATTATGGAATAAGCTCGATGATCCAGCCAAGTCTGTCAGATGCTTGCTCAGACTTGCTAGGCCCCTGTAATGGATAAGCTCTCAGGCGCTTATCGAATCAAGCAGACTGCGATTGAGACACAGCCTCTTTGGCTCCAGCAAGGCGAGCCTTATGTATTCGACACACCGTTCAGTACATAGCCTCCGCCATGGACATACGCAAGCAAATGATACCTTGTGCTAATCCACGAAATTGCATACTATCCGTTGATTTCGAGTCAACATTGACCATCCAACAGCTTGACTTGCCGGATCGAGCTTTCAGTCACTAGAGTCATTCTGGAGTCATCGAGTTAGAAGGTCATCGTCGGTAAGATGATCCACTTGGACCCCTTGCATGAAGTTGTCACCGAAACACCATATCAGCGAGACGATCCTTTGATTGACTGTCAGAAGCGCTGCCTGGTTTTCAAGTTGTCAAGATCAAGTGACAAAACGCTCCAGGACCAGGCGTCAGGGGCGCCAAGATCTCCCTTCAGGTTATGCTAAGCAGAATTCTAGACTCCCTGGTACATGGTAACGCTCGCCTTGCTATACCCGGTCACCTCGGGATATTGCGACCAATCCGCACTGAACAGTAGAACGTCTTGACAAGCACTTCCCAGGCCGGTATTGTTGAGCCACCCAGGCTCCCAGTAATTTATGCCCTGTCTAAAAGCGACAAGCGGAGGTCAGCAAGTTATTCAAGGCGGTTGCATTGTTTGCTTCAGTACATACCCTAGTCCGTTAGGAACACCCTTCACCACGTCGATGATGTCGTGCACCCATGTGGTCTGCCCTTGTACTGAGGCAGGGATGTCTGGCTCCGAGAGTGTAGGTGCGGTGTTGGTTGATGAGTTGTAGCACGAATCTGGCCAGTCTGTCTCGACGACATGCAGCGGCTTGCTGTATCGATCGGCTAGCGTAGTCAAAGTGTCGTTCAGGTTTGCTAGTGTCGCGGCGGTGCCGTAGAAAGGATAGAAGGAGAAACCGAATACGTCCCAAGCCGATTCGGAGACATTGTTGGCGGTCAGAGCTCCAAACCAATTCTCTTGGAGTGTGAGATTCCACCCGTCATCGATGTGGATCATGACCTGAGGCTGGGATACACCCTTGGCGACGGCATCATCGACACCTTTACGCGCAGAAGTCCACAAGTAAGCGAGATCGGAGAAGTTCGCCGCTCTTGCAGAGGCAGGCTCGGTGTCGACATCAACGTAGCCGTAGGGCCAGAGCATCCCGTGGCGGATCTCGTTGCCGAGACTGACGATGGAGAGATCGATTCCAGCTTCTTTGAACGACAGCAGCGTGCTGTTCACATACTGGCGAAGCGTGGAAGCCAAGGAGTCGAGAGATGTCGGCCATTCTTCCGGCGCTGCTTGCTTTGAAGGATCCGCCCAGTAGTCGCTGAAGTGGTAGTCGAGGTAGATGCGGTAGCCTTTCTGATAGAAGCGCTTGGCCAGTGGTAAGGTATAGTTTAGGCCGTACGACTCGTAGTATCCGTCTAACTTGCTGTTAGTGAGGTTTCAAACGATGGGTCGAAGCGCTACGCACCATCATATGGCGCTTTTGGGTCGACCCATAGCCTCAGACGGACAGTATTCATTCCGCCATCTCCAAGGATATCTTCGATTGGCCTCGTGACATTGCCTCGTTGAGCATCTTTGTAGGTAGCGCCAAGGCCTGAACCATAGCCATCCTCTTCAATCTTGACTGAGGAAAGATCGTAGCCTTTGTAAAAGAATGCTTGCTCTCTTGTGGTTGGTGATGACAGGACTGCCGCGATGGAGGGCGCAAGTGCGATCAGGAGCTTAGAGATGAACATGTTTGTTTGCAACTGCCATTATGCTCGCGAAGCCCCAAGCAGCTCTTTTCTATATCGTCTGAGCCGCGCAAGGTCTTCCAGACGAAACGCTCGCGGACTCGATGCATGTTTACCTCTTTCAAGGAGACATAAATTCGCACCAATCAACTGCAAAGCTTTCATCTTAGCGTGCATGTTGTAAAGCGGATTGCCATCAAGTCCATACTGCCGCCCCCGCATCGTCATGCCGTGGGTCTTTGGCGAGGTCCAGCCCTCACTCACTCTGACAGTTAGGCCCTCCACCACCCGCTGATCTACTTGATCGGGCGTTTTAGGTTGGTCATCGTAGCGAGATATAGGGTCAGCCAGTGGAGTCCTGATCTCTATAGTCCACCACGTCGTGTGCAGTGGACGGACTTGCTCAAAAGTCCTGATCCAAGCAGTCTCCACCTAGTTCCATCAAATGCATCGATTGTCGGGCGATGCATTGACATTTAGACCAAGCCTAAATCCAAGCTGCGTGGATTCAGGCGAAGAGCCTACACATCATAACAATGTGCTCTTCTATACTATCTTGTTGGAGCTAAGTCTTCCGCACGTCGTGCCCAGGCAATGTCCTTGTCACCAACAGGCGGAGTCAACCAGATATTACCAGCACGAGCCGATCTCAGTCGTGCAAGTTTTCGTCCAAACATTGCGAAGGACATCCTTTGGTCCGCGGATCCTGATTTGATGATATCCTACTGAGAGAAGACAATGTGACAGGCCTAGTACACGGCCATATAGGGCGACCGTAATAAATGTGATGTCGTCGAGATGGTTTGATACTCTGTACTTGTACCAATCATTTGCGGTAGACCACCTAGCTGTGCGGTGGCTTTTCGGCTGGCGGCCATGACGAAAGCGACGACCTCAGTTGCTTGGCAGGCTCGTGCTCGTGGTACTCCGTAGCAGCAGAGCCTTCGTTACTTCGTGAAACAACATACATGCGCCAACGGTCTGCGCACAAGTAAGCTCTGCGCATGGTGCGCTGATCGGCGAGTGATGACCGAATGGGCTGCTAGGCCTATCTGGCTAGGAGCAATTCATTATTGAGATGATGCGCACTAGTGCAAGGTATGTCCTGGATAAGAAGGTCGTATGCATGAGAAATGTAACTGTACATGTAGCTGGAGCCGCGCAATAGAATCTAATCACAGCGAACTTGGAACTATTCTTGATCGATGTTGGACCGTTAAGCTTCCTCTCAGCCTCAACTTTGACGAGGAAAGCCGGTCGCTGTCGGGCGCAGTTCTATCAGCATGTGGGCAACAATCATCCTCACTGCCGCCTTTGCGGCAGCAGCGACGGCACAGACTACGATCGGTGGACTGTCTGGATACCATACTGACATCCCGAGATGGTGTGGAAAGGCATATGAGTCCAATTATTCAAGCTTCAACCCTGGGGGCCAACTGTACCCGCCTAAGCCCTCGCCCAGTCTCCTACTGAACCTTCAGCTAGAGCCGCGATACAGTATATACGACAGCAGCGAAAGTACCGGAGCATTCATTGTCGATGCTGAACTGAGCTATATTCATGGAAGTCCATACAATAACGCTACACCCACGGATGACGGGAGCAACAGAACCTCCTCCTTTGACGAGCTTGCGTTCGAGATCAGACTTGGTGCAACAAACCAGCTGCTCGTATCCAATTCGATACCAATAAATACCACGGCCAACATTTTCGAATTTGCTTTCAGCAACTTCACACCCCGACTGGACCCGTACGAGGTCGTGTTGTACGGCGCACCGGCATCATCCTACGCCAACCAGTCTTACAGCGCAAGCACAGATCTGTACTATCTACCCGCCAAAAACAATGGCAGCACTGTCAAGATTGACAACCTCCACGGTGGCATGCTAGTGGCGAATAATGCCACAGGTTACTCCTTCGAACATCTACTCCCATTTGGCTTTTACACTTCGTGTTCAGACTACCTGAATTACTCTCTTGCCAATGTCACCGCGTACAAGGAACTCGGTTTCAATGCAATCAACCCAGTCTGCTCTTTTGAGGACGGCGACCTTGGCTTTCTTTTCGATTGGCTCGACGAAGCACAGTTGTGGTATCAGTATGATATGCGCGGCTCATATCTGAATCTCACCCAAGTTGCTGAGCAAATTCCACTCCTGAAAGATCGATCCAATCTCTTGTCTTGGTATACTGCTGATGAGCCGGATGGCTGGCAGTATGCTCTCAATAGTACCCGGCTTGCTTATGATCTGCTGAAGAAGGAAGACCCTTATCATCCAACGGGGTGAGTATGTGAGCACGTCTAGCTCTGCTCGGAGGTATCACTGACTCTTTCAAGGTTGGTTCTCAATTGTGCGAACTACTATTTCGGAGAGTATGCCTCCGGCGCAGACTATATCATGCAGGACGTCTACCCAATCGGCATCAATGCTACGTACAGTAAATGGAATACCACATGCAATGCGACGTACGGGGATTGTGGCTGCGACGATTGCATTGGAGAGCTACAGGTGAGACGAGTGTCGTCCACTAACTTGATAGGCTATATCTGATGAAGAGGCTTTGTTAGGACGTCAGTAATCGGCTCGATGCATACTTCGACTATCAAGAATGTAAGCATGTCTGGTGGCTCACGGCAACAAAGTGATACTGATGACCTATGTCTGCTATCTTAGGGCTTGGCGACCTGCAGAAGCCTTTATGGTCGGTCTTTCAAGCCTTCGATGGCGAGGGTTACTGGAGTCGGGATCCGACGCCCGAAGAGACGTGGGCTATGATGATCCTCTCTTTCAATCACAGGGCAAAGGCTGTCATGTCCTGGGACTTCCCGGCCAGTGTCACTCTTGAGGGGGCTCATGGAGAAATGGCCAAAGTGGCCTCGACTAGTCCAGTATCCGACTTCTTGCTCGGGGCAGATCCAATTGCGATCACAATATCCGAACGACCGCTCTTGGACCTCTCGTATTGGGCGGTTGGAGATCAGGCTATGGTTGGGCTTGCCAGTCTGGAGTACGTTAGCATCAACGGCGCCGCAAGCATGCAGCTCCCGCTGCATATCAGTGGAATTGCAGGCCAGCCATGGGGCAATCTAAGTTGGAGTTTTCGCGACAGCACCCTAGTCGTTCATGGGCTCTCTGCGCTATCGACCAGCTTTGTCATCCTGAACACTGGTAACAGTACATACCATGCTAGTGGAGAGTGCTCTACTGGAATGTAGCCCACAATGCTACGAATGCTTCCACAAAGGGCTATAGTCGAGCTGGTCGGATGATTACGATATCATAGCCATGGCTTATAAGGTGTATCACAGCACTGCCTACATAGACTCAGATTTGATACATATCCATGCAGCTGCAAGACTACTTGACCGGGTCATCGTAAAGCCGTTCCGGTATCAATACTTCAAGGTCAGCTTCCGAGGGTTCATGTTCACACATTCGAAGTGATGTGGACTAGTCTTCCGACTTGTGCAACTCGTTATCATGGCAGATCAGCAGGTCACAGTCGGCGTTGGCGTCTTCGTCTTTCGGACCCATGATGACAAACACTTCGTGATTGGGCGGCGGAAGGGAAGCACAGGAGCTGGTGAGCAGTCTCAATGTTGGTGCCACGGTATAGGAATGCTTACACATATAGGTACTTATGCTTTACCTGGTGGTCACCTTGAACATGGCGAATCCTTCGAAGACTGCGCAACTCGGGAAGTAATGGAAGAGATCGGCCTCGAACTGGTCGATGTGCAATTCCTTACTGCCGTTAATAGCGTTTTCAAAGACACTGGGAAGCATTATGTGACCATTTTCATGACGGCAGTCGCTCGAGATCGCGATCAGACACCGCAGGTCTGTCTCAGATTCTGCCGTGCGTGTACCAAGCTGATGCCGTACATGTAGCTGCTTGAGCCGGACAAATGTGACGGTTGGTCTTGGAGTACATTCGATCAATTGAAGGACTTTCCAAGTCAAGGGAACGAGCTTTTCTTACCAATGCACAGTTTGTTGCAGCAGCGTCCAGCGATCTGCTCTCAGCTTGTGCTTGGACCGATTGCTTTCAGGTCGACGTGAAATCATAGCCAGGATCTGTGTCGATACGACGAGACGGCGCAATATCACATCAAAAAAGCCGGCTGTGCTTGCCAGCAACGTATGGCGCTCGTGGCACGTTGAGAGGAGGTACAACTTGCTCTGTCGGTGAACGGTAGCATACAAGCTGCTGTTATTATTCGCCTTATATGGCTATGCTCCCAAGGATTCTCGCAATCCTGCCGATGCTGTGTACAGAAACAACAATACCAGCAGGGATTGACGGCCCATAAATGCCAGCAGACCACGATCTCGCGAGCTGAGACGACTTCAGCCTCTGTTTCTTCACTGCACATTCTGATCCGTACTCTGCCCAAAATTACTAGGCGCCCAATGATTGCAAGGAATCCCCGAGGTAGTATTCTGATTAACGATATTTGCACACTGATAAACCTCATCCTGCAACGTCGTGTTCGACAGCGGTAAGCCCAGCGTCTGATTTACCGACTTGATATTGATGTCCTTGAAGTAGATGTCCGGACATGGGTGTGACGCAGCACAGTGTATGCTCGCTGCGAGATTATACCTAGATCACAGTCAACTTCGGTCCATTGCGAGCCTGCAAAGAGGCATAGACATACTCAGACGTTCCAGTAAAGTTCTCAAAAGTCACGTCCTCGATCTGCATCTTGCTGGAATCGCAGGTGTCTGCTCCGCTCGACTCGGCGTAAATGCACTGTGTGATCGAGATTGGTATAGTGACATTTGAGAATCGAAAGTTCCTGAAGGTTATGTTGCGGATGAGGCCACTTCCACCGCCGCCAGAGTCTCCATTGCCAGTGCTCTCCACATTATTGCCTTGCCAAGTCTTGATATACCCGCCGTCAAGGGAGTTGTAAAGCTGAATGTCCTCAAATATGATATTTTCATCATAATCGGGTGTCAGGGGATACTGCCCGACTGAACCAATAGTCACGCCCGAGGTCCCAATGCATGTGATATTGCGGACAAGCATGTTCGTTGTGTTGCCTTTGGCAGCTACGCAGTCGTCGCCACTCTGGACAGTCCAGTTCGCAATTAAGATGTCGTCACTATTCCAGGTATCGACGCCATCAGTATTAACAAGCGGTCCATTCGGATCAGTCGATGTAGCATTGATAAAAGTGTTGGTAAATGTCACGTTCTTGCTGTAGGTAACAAAAGATGCCCAGAACTGAGGCTGTATGATCGAGATCCCGTCGATGTAAAGATTCGTGCTGTTGTAGAAGGTAATAGAGATTGGCCGACCAGGCTGGTTAGCGTTGCCCTGATTCTCAGTATACCAGGTCTGCCCATTGCCATTGAGACTCGAGCCAGGCTTGCCAATGAAGGTGAGGTTCTCGCCGCCGATGAGCCAGGCAGTACTCTGGTTCTGGAAGACGACATCGATCGAGTGACTCAGCCAGTAGGGTACGTTATCGGACCAGAGGAGTTCGCCCTCGACTTCGACGCGGACGTTTTCCAGATTGGTAGTGTTGAGGATCTGGTTAATATGGAAAGTGTTGCCGGCGGTGAAGATGACTGTGCCGTTGGTTCCGCACAACTCGAAAGCCTGCTGGATCGATGGCGAATCGTCTACTGGTTGATGGTAAATGAGAGACTCTGGGTAGAGGTAGCAGGTCGATCCATTGTTGACTACGTAGCCTGAGGCAAGTGAGATGGTGGCACTTAGGCCCAGTAACAAAGCTCTATACATCTTTCTTGTCTTCGTGCTGGAATGGAAACAGATGTATCAAAGTGGAACAGGGACTGTTTTTACCTGCTCGTAGACATTGGCGCTCAAAAGCCGCGCTCTGCGCACCGTGAGAGCATGCCGCTCATTACCTGAAGATGCCCAAGTCAAAATCCCAGTCTTCGCATGGCAGAGTTGCATGTTACTGCCGCTCCCGGCTTAGGTTTCATGGTCGTGCAGGCGGCTCTGCATGCCAGCACACCAACAATGCTACCACCTACGCCGATCATCTCATCGCAGGGCCATGATGCCCCGCGTACTTCTGCATGCTCTTGAGCATCTCGGTGTGGTGTTGTAGCGGTGGGAAGAGCTTATAAATTGCTGGGGCCGACGCTGCCCGAGGAAGAGGGGTCGGAAAAGTAAACTTCCTGAGGTGACGAGCTTGTGCAAGATACTCGCAACGTGAGACATAGCAAATGAACGTCATGGGCGGACGATGAGATACAACACGTAGATTGAGAAGGCTCTGATAATGGGGACGAAACAAGGTCAAGTGAAGCGAGATATCTCGTCGCCCATGCCCAAAATAGCACTGCGAACGCTCACACCACCCCTTATGGACCTCAGCTCCTTCTTAGGTGTCAGCAGCGTTTCAACAGCTGGCTGAACGAGACCCAATATCAAACTGACAGACAGTCTCCTATCAATCAAGCAAGAGTCACACCGAACCACCTGTGATCGCAACATCCCAACGAAGAACTCATCACAACCAACCCACCCAACCAACCATGGCCTCCTCCCTCCTCTCCCACCCAAACCCCAACCAACCCACCCTCCTCCAAACCGCCCGCCTCCTCGCCATCCCCCTCCCCTTCCTCAGCTTCGGCTACAGCCTCGCCGCCTCCCAAAACACCACGCCCCACATCCTCGACCTCCCCGCCCACTACTCGACCCCCATCTTCCGCAGCGTATTCCTCAACGGCGCCCAACTCATCGTTCCGACCTCCCTCACAACCATAGCCGCAACATCGTACCTCGCGTACGCGCTCCCGGCTCAGCGAGGACACTGGATCACGGCGGCGGTTGCGACGGGGATGACGGGCTTGTGGACGGCGACGGTGATGGCGGGGAATATTAGGAGGTTGTTGAAGATTGCGAATGGAGGGAGGGAAGTGCAGGAGAAGGCGACGGCGGATTTGGAGGCGAGGCAGAGGATTGTGAGGTGGACGAGGCAGAATTGGGTGAGGGCTGTTGCGTTTTTGGTTGCGGGTGTTGCGGGTTTGAGGGCGACGTTGGTGGCTTAGTTGCTGGGTGAGGATGATGGAGCAGAAACTGAGAGGAGGCTTTTGTTCTTGTGTATTATGAGATGTCGAGGTTCTCTTCTTGTATTCGTCACTTTTGGGATTTATCTGGCTGTGTGACAGATGGTCGACATGGCTCTACCAAAGTCCAGCGCTACCCTGCCACGCAGCAATATGCATCTTCTGTGAGGGAACGGTGTCAGGAGCCTAGCACGTCTAGGATTAGATAGCCAGGCATAACGAAATCGATCATAGACCCACGCGGAAGCCTCACGAGTAAGAGCGACCTGTGCCTCAACGACCAGCTCGCAACTTCGTCCAGGTTTACATGTATATCGAGGTAAGGGTATCTTGCTTTTGTATCACACCGACATATCACGCATGCACAAGGTCAACCGTCCTCCAACTGACAGCCAAAGTCCTGCTATCAGCAGCAGCCTCAAACTCCACCGCACTCTTTACTAAAGGCGTCCAACAAGTCCTACCACTCGTCAGCAAGACCACTAGCTCCGACTGGGTATTTACTCACCACAAAGCTATGGTCTTCCAAAGACCCAAATATTGCGGCCCTGCTGAGCTTTGCCTGCGTCACTCTCGGGCTGATGATCCCAAACGCGATGCGAGCCAAATATCGCGCATCATCTCGTTCGGGTACGGCCTCCAAAATCTCCTTGAAGCGCCCGTGATCGAATGGTTTCTTGGGTGGTCTGATCATGACCACCTGATTGTGGGACTCGCACCAACTACAGTGCCCACATTCTTGCTTCTGCTCTGGTAGGCAATCGCCGAAATGCTCAGCTAGTCTGCGAGAGAAACATTCCGAGCTCATCATTAGGGCAGTCATTGCGTCCATGCGGTTGAGATCCTGCTGCTCTCGGGCTTCGAGTTCCGCATAGAGCTCGTCGATGACACGGTTCTGCTGTTGTATGTCTTTGGGCAAATCCTTCATGACGCGGTATACGTTCATGACGCCACTGGTCTTTAGCTCGACCAGCCCATGATCATTCCAGTCGTTCAGCTTCTTGACTATGTCAGCACGAGAACAGCGGCTAGCCTTCGCGGTTTTGTCGACATCGATTTTGGTGAATTTGACTGCCTTTTTGGCATTCAGGCGAATAGCGTTGGCGACGCTGCTCTTGTCCTGGGCAGTCGAGCCCTTATCGATGTACTCGTATGCAGTGTACTTTGGTGTCGTCTCGCGCAGTAGCTCAAAGCGAAGCTCCAATTGAGCATATATGTTCTTGAGAACAATTTGCTGTGTATATGGTCAGTCGACATATCCCGAAACATTTTGCAATTTACCTTACCCTGATGTCGTGGCGAGTAGATTGCTGGGAAAGGCCCATCTCCAGCACCAACCCGGCTGTGTCGGACAAGACAGGCTTCTGCTTGAAGATCTCACGCAGCAACTCTCTAACAGACTTCTTGGACGGCAAGTCACCTCTTGCAAAGCTTTCACGGAGGTGTTCGTCCTCAGCACAGAGATACATCAGACAATGGCTCTGCTTGCCGTCGCGGCCAGCTCTGCCAATTTCCTGGCTGTAGCCTTCGATGCTCCTCGGGACGTCATAATGTACAACGTTGCGTATATCTGATTTGTCAATACCCATTCCGAACGCAATAGTCGCAACGATGATCAGGTCCTGAGAAGCCATGAATGCATCTTGTGTTGCGGTCTTCTCCTGAGTGGGCAAGCCAGCATGGAAGTGTCTGACTTTGAACTTGTGGTCTTTGAGCTGCTTGGCAAGCTCCTCAGTATGCTTTTGCAGAGTAACATAGATGACTGTGGGTCCGAGATGAGCTCGCAAGAAGGCTACGAGATGCGGATAGGAGTCCTTTTTCGTCTTGAAGGCTTTTGCCAACAAGCGTAAATTGGGTCTGTACGTGGAAGTCCGAAAGACGTTGTCTTCCGGGATCTCGAATGCCTTCCTGACATCCTCCGCCACCTTTGGCGTGGCTGTAGCCGTCAGGCAGACCACGCGCTCTGCTTCGATCTCCTTGGCGAATCGAGCGACCTTGAGGTAGTCAGGCCGGAAAGCATGGCCCCACTCTGATATGCAATGCGCTTCGTCGATGGCAAGAAGACGAATACCACCTTTGACATGGGCCATGGAGGCCACAAAACCTTCGTTGTTCAACCTTTCCGGAGCGCAATACAAGATGTCGAGAGTGCCTTGGCGCATCTTCTCGACTGTGTCAAGGTACTCCGTCGACGATTTCGTAGAGTCCAGAGAAGCAGCACTTATGCCGCGTCGATTGAGGGCATCAACTTGATCCTTCATGAGAGAAAGCAATGGTGATACTACAAGAGTAATGCCAGACTCGGCAAAGCCTTGCCTCACGCCCTGGATGCGATCGATCTCCTTAAAGCCTAGGCCAGGCACTTGATAGCACAATGACTTCCCGCCTCCGGTAGGAAAGACAACAACGGCACTTCCGCCATCGAGCAGGGCCCCAATGGCTGCGGCCTGTTTCAATCGAAAAGCTGCCATGTTGAATCGGTTTTTAAGAATGTTATTGGCCACATTGAGCGCTTGCTGCGACGCCGGAATCTCGACATGCTGGCGCTTTGAGCTCGAATGGAGATCATCGTCGCTTTTGCGCTTCTGTCCGTTTGTGGCAGGAAGCTGAAGGAGATCCGCCTCATCAGCTGAATCGAGGCCAAACTCGTCCTCGCTCAATGATGCCATAATGTCTGCGATGCTTTAAGTTCCACTTGGTGGTCTTCTGAATGTAAATGCGGGAAGGCCTTATCGAGACTTATGTTTCTGGTGATCCTGTTCGTCAACGTTCAATGCCGTCATGTAAGAGAAAGCAGATTATAGTTGAGGTGGGGAAGATGGGTGACGCGCCTCCCGACGCGTCGAGGGCACCTGCCTTGCTCCATTACTTAGTATTGATCGAGCATTCGTTGAATTAGCAGCGTGCTCAATCAATTAGCATGACGCGCGGTCACGTGTCGGCTCTTTTCATATAAAATCATGCTCAAATGCTGACTTGTCACTTCAAAGAGCTTTCAATGGCGGACGAAAGATCGCTTGCAAGAATTTTGATACAGACATGCGAGTTGCATTTGGGTGCGACACGAGAAGAGAAAGAGCATTGAACTTGGCCCCGCGCTCACCGCCCGCCACTTTTCTGCCGGCCTTGGCGAGACTTTGCTCATTGCTGTGACTGTGCTGCGATTGACCGAGCTGCTCTGAAGATCAATCGGCCACATCCCCACAGACCAATCCACTACTCCAGTGAAATACGAACATATTGACGGCTTTTGGAAGGGAGTCAGCATCGAATCGCAGCACTAAAATAACTGCCCGTCATGGGCTCCATCAACTTCCCAGCCGAAGAAGAGCGGGTGCTCGCCAATTGGGACGAGATCGATGCTTTCCATACACAACTCGAGCTCACCAAGGACGCGCCAAAATACGTGTTTTACGATGGACCACCGTTCGCCACAGGAACGCCGCATTACGGTCACTTACTGGCCTCCACCATCAAAGACATCATCCCGAGATATTGGGCGATGAGAGGGCGATACGTGGAGCGGAGGTTTGGCTGGGACACACATGGTGTGCCAATTGAACAGATCATCGATCGACAATTGCAAGAAGAACTGGGTGTGCGTGGTGCGGCGGCAGTGCAGAAGATCGGCATCAAGGAGTACAACAGGCGATGTCGAGAAGTCGTCCTCACATATGCTGGCGAGTGGAAGAAGGTCGTTGGCAGAGTCGGTCGATGGATTGATTTTGACCGAGATTACAAGACGATGGACCCAACGTTCATGGAGTCGGTCTGGTGGGTCTTTGCACAATTGCACAAGAAGGGCCTGGTGTATCACGGTGCTCGCGTGCTACCATATTCGTGGGCACTGCAGACACCATTGAGTAAGAGTGAGTCGACAGAAGAGCGTTTGACTGTGCAGGAGCCGGCAATCACCGTCAACTTCCCACTACTCCCACTGGACCAGCAACCAGAGGCCGCGAGAGCGACAGTACAACAGATATTGGATGCGGCTCAAGACAAGCCAGTCAGCTTTGCTGCGTGGACGACCACACCATGGACGTTGCCAAGTAACTTGGCCCTTTGCGTCAACCCAGAGTTTGAATACCGCCTCGTCGTGGAGCTTGCATCGAATAATGTCTACGTGATGCTGGAGTCACTCCTCACGACACTGTTCAAGGATCCGAAGAAGAAAGACAAGGACAAGTTCCAGCTTCTGCCACCAAAGATCAAAGGTAAGGACTTGTGCGGTATTGTGTACAAGCCGCTGTTTACCTACTTTCACGACCAGTTCAAGGAGGTTGGCTTCAAAGTGCTGGCCGATGCATATGTGGGCAGCGATACTGGTACTGGCATTGTCCACCAATCTCCTGCCTTCGGTGAGGACGATTTTAGAGTGTGTTGGAGGGATGGTGTCATCAGTGCGGACCGGTCGCCAGTTGACCCTCTTACGGCAGGAGCGGAGTTCACGAGCCAGGTGCCCGACTTCGAAGGCAAGCAGATCCATGCTGCAGCGAAGGATATCATCAAAGCGCTCGAGCAGAACAAGCGTCTAGTACGCAACTCACAAGTGACCCACAGTGTCCCGCAATGTCCACGCTCCAAGACTATCATGTTTCAAAGAGCTATTCCATCCTGGTTCATCAAGGTCGAGCAGTCTGTACCAGACCTGCTGGCCAACCTCCAGAACACGAATTGGGTGCCGTCGATGATCAAGACCGGTCGCTTCCATCAATGGCTAGCTGCTGCGAAGGATTGGAACGTCAGCCGGAATCGGTTCTGGGGCACACCGATGCCAATCTGGGCGTCAGAGGACATGCAGGAGATTGTCGTGGTCTCGTCCGTCGCCGAGCTAAAGCAATTGAGTGGGCATCAAGGCGACATCATAGACCTCCATCGCGATTCTGTTGATGGCATTACCATTCCATCGAAGCAGGGCAAGGGTACACTCAAGCGAGTTGAAGAGGTGTTTGACTGTTGGTTTGAGTCTGGTTCAATGCCCTACGCTTCTTCACACTATCCATTTGCCTACCCGGGCTTCGACGCATCAAAAGCCGACTCTGGCCTCTCACGAACAGATGGGCCTGGTCAAGAGCTCTTCACCAAATTCCCAGGCGACTTCATTGCAGAAGGCTTGGACCAGACTCGTGGCTGGTTTTACACTCTCTCTGTGCTTGGAACACATCTCTTCGACACCTTCCCGTACAAGAACTGCGTCGTCAACGGTATTGTGCTAGCAGAGGACGGCAAGAAGATGTCAAAGTCGCTCAAGAATTTCCCAGATCCTATGCTTGTCGTGCGGAATTATGGCGCCGATGCCCTTCGCCTCTATCTCATTGATTCGCCAGTTGTACGAGGCGAGCCACTACGCTTCTCGGAGGCTGGGGTCAAGCAGATCGTGTCTGGTGTGCTACTGCCACTTTGGAACAGCTACAACTTCTTTGCTCAGCAAGCAGCACTGTACAAGAAGAATACCGACAGCGAATTTGTATTCAATCCCGAGGCCCAGAAGACGAACAAGAACGTCATGGATCGGTGGATACTAGCCGCCACGCAATCACTGCTCAAGTATGTCAATGTCGAGATGGAAGCATACCGCCTGTATACCGTTGTGCCAAGACTACTAAAGATGGTTGACGACACCACGAATTGGTACATTCGCTTCAACAGGAGCAGATTAAAAGGTCAGGCTGCCTCTCAGCCGGCGACAAATGGCGAGACGAACGGTGTTGCAGATGACGAGAGTACCGACACTCTGCATGCTCTCAACACACTCTATGAAGTCCTATACACCTTGACTCGTGCTCTTGCACCCTTCATCCCATTCCTTAGCGACAACATCTTCCAGCGCCTCGCGGCGCATCTGCCAGAGACCATGCGAAAAGGCAAGGACATCCGCTCGGTACACTTCGTCGGCTACCCGACCGTGCGAGAAGAGCTGTTCGACCCTGTTGTTGAGCGGAGAGTCAGCGCAATGCAGAAGGTCATTGAGCTCGGCCGATATTGTCGAGACAGGAAGACAATCTCGCTCAAGACACCTCTGAAGACTCTGGTAGTGCTGCACAAGGACCAGCAATTCCTAGACGACGTGCGCACGCTTGAGAGCTACATCACGGAGGAGCTGAACGTGCGCGATCTCGTTCTGACGAGCGACGACGCGAAGTACGGTGTTGCATACAATGTGCTTGCAGATGTCAAGAACCTTGGTCAGAAGTTCAAGAAGGATGCGGTCAAGATCAAGAACGCCTTGCCGAAGCTGAGCAAGGATGATATTTCGGCGTTCTTGAGCGAGAAGACCATCACCATCGAAGGCCATAAGCTCGAGGAGGAAGACCTCCGCGTGAGGAAGGAATTCAAGCCGAGCAAGGAGACGGAGAACTACCAGGATGGCAGTGAAGGCGAAGTCATGGTATTGCTTGACTCCTTTGCCTACCCTGAACTTGCGCAGGAAGGTCTGGCGCGCGAGGTACTAAACCGTATCCAGCGGCTGCGCAAGAGAGCTGGGCTGGTACCGACGGATGATGTGAAGGTTGCGTATTCAGTTTTGGCCCCGCTGTCCGACGTCTCAAATGGAGCTACCGATGGTGCCGCGGCGGTCACGAACGGCGAGAGCGGTGCGAATGCGGAGGCAAGCAGGCTCGAGCAGGAGAGGGTCGTGCAGGAGATGTTTGAGCAGCAGGCTGCTACGTTCGTCAAGGCTGCCAGCAAGGGTGTTGTCGTGGCTTCTGGGCAGGAGAAGGATGTCGTTGCTGAGGAGGAGACGGAGGTCAAGGACTTGAGGTTGGCGCTCAAGCTTATGAGGTTGTGAGAGTGTGTGTCATGAAGGATCGCGAAAGTGTCTATGAGCGTTCACGTATAGATGCATGCATGGAATATGGTAGACGAAATATGCCTCGCATGCGTATCAAAAGGGCGGATACAGTCCTACGTCCACATAGTCCGCTTGAGACAAGACCCTAATCTATACAGCTATACCACATCCGTACCACCCCAAACCCTACCACAAAATCCCAACCATCCCCTCCCTTCCCTTCCACTCCACTCCACTACACCTTCTCCTCCCCCATCACCGCACTCCTCGCCTCCTCAAACACCGGCACAATCCCCGTCCAAAGCCTAAACTGATGCACGCCCTGCCCCACCAACGCTTCCAACCCAGCCACACACCTCCACCCACTATTCCCCGCCAAAGACATCAAACTCGTCACCCGCGGCTTATACGCCATCTCCAGCAACACCTTCCCGCTATTCTGATGCTTCACTCCCCCAATCCCACCCGCGACGGCGCCAGCGCCTGGAGTTGAGCTTCCAAGCTCGAAGATAGAGCACAGGATCTCGCGCATGGAGGGGTCGATGGGCGTGTCTCCTGGTATGGTGCCGATTGCGACGACCGGGTGGTTTGAGGGAGGGACGGCGGTGGCTTCTTCCAGCGAGCTGAGGAGGCGGATATCGTATTCCGGGCCGAAAGAGGAGGAGAGGCTGGCGAGTTTCTCTTTGTTGCGGCCGACGAGGTAAAGGGGGCTATAGCCCATTTGCTTCAGGGCGTAGATTGCCGCTCGAGCTGTCCCGCCGCCGCCGACGACCATGCCTGCTTCCGGTGCGGTGGCGCCGACGGGGGCGCCGTGCGCGCGGCGTTGCGGAGCGAGAGGACCATGCCTGCCAGTCGGTGTTGTAGCCTGTGAGGACGACATTGCCGTCTGCGGATCGGGAGGGCACGATGGTGTTGACTGCGCCGATGGTTTGGGCGGCGGGGTCGATGTGGTCGAGGAGGGGCATGACGTCTAGTTTCAGGGGAATGGTGACGCTCCCGCCGCCGAAGTCTGGAGCGCGGATGACGGGCTCGATGGCGGAGGCATCGTCGGTCTCGTGCAGGCCGTAGATGTGCGGCAGGCCTGTGGTCTCGAACATGGCGTTCTGCAAGGCCGGGCTGCGGCTTTGACTGATCGGCTTACCGAATAGGAAGAACTTCTTGGTTGGTATCTCGCCCACGATGCCGAGCACCTTTCTAATCTGTGCAGCGCTCACCTGGCCGGGTGCGGCCTTGGTCGGTAAGGCAGGGTGCGAGACGGGTGTCATGAAGCCGTTGTTGACGCGACTCATCTTGCCGATGTCGCCCATGTTCATGGCGATGACGGGGACGTCTGGGTACGACTCCTTCATCCTATTCTTGAAAGCCTTCAGATCATCATTATCTTCGCTTCTCTTCGCAACGCCAATGAGCTTGACGATGTCACCGTATTCTCTGGCCTGCTCGAAATACGGAAGCCACTCTTCACCAGCATCCGCCCAGGTGAGCGAGCCTTGCGGATCGTGGTGGGAGGCGATGATGACGCACATCTTGCGATGGGCAAGGACAAAGTCTTTCAGCTCCGGCGCCGCAGTGAGCTCAAGGTCGACAAAGTCGAAGCCCATGCGCAGAGCGATGCGGTAAAGCCTCAAAGCATTCGCAACATCGTCATCCGGGAAGCTTCCTCCCTGACTCTTGGTTCTCAGAGTGAAAATGAGTGGCAACGGCGTCGAGGACCTCAACAACGCAATCTGCTCAACCAAGAACTCCTCACTCATCATACCTCGCTCCGCCTTCGGATCGACCAGAAGATCCGCCCTCAGCTCAATCGCGTCCACTCCCAACGTAACTACCGGCAATTTTGCCACAATATCCTGGATCCTCGGCGCGTCAAGGCAATGAAGAATGAATGCTTCTTGCCCTTGACCCTCTCCAAAGCTCCACTGCGTCCAGTCATGGTTCGTAGAAACCTGCTGAAATCGTCTAGCGGACTCGTCCAACCCGCAATAGTGGCTGACTCGTCGACCGTCTGGCTGTGATAGTGCAGATTGCTGCACGATTCGAACCAGGGCTTGCGGCGGAGGTACACGCCCATCATGTCCTCTACGTATGCTGGCCTCGTCTTGTCGATTTGGAGGAAGGCCATGACTAGGTTGATATCGCGGGTGACGTACAGGACCATGCCTTCCTTCTGCCACTCAGTCAAGAGTTCACGGCATTCGGGAGTTTCAACGATGCCACCGCCGGTGGCAAAGATGTAGCCCTCTGGCTTCTCTTTCATCAGCCGTTTGAGAAGTGCAGATTCCTTCCTACGGAACCCCTCCCAGTCATTGTCTTTGAGCATTTCTGGAATGGTCATGCCCTCTGTCCTTTCCAGCTCTGTGTCCATATCGATCAGTGGCCAGCCAAGTATCCTCGAAGCCCAGCCGCCTGTAGTCGTCTTTCCAGCTCCCCTCATACCGATGATGAAGATGCTCTTCCGAACCTCGCCTTGTTTGTTGACACCGTTCACATGCCCGTTCGTCAAGGCGCCGTTAGTAAGGCCTCGTTTAGATTTCTGAGCAGCCAGGTCCACGCCCTCGAGATGCACGCCAAAGATCTGGCGCATTTGATCCCACCATCCAGGCCATGTCTTGCCTGTACATTCCCGCTCCTCAATCAGCGTGCCTTCCGGCGCGACAACTCCAAGGACAGCGAATGACATTGCGACTCTGTGGTCGTCGTAGCAGTGTATACTGCCATCCGGAGCCCTAAGCCTTTGAAGCCCGACGCCATCGATCTCCATACCGTCATCGAGTTCTCGACAGGTTACACCAAACTTCTCAAGTCCAAGGCGCATAGCCTCGATACGATTGCATTCCTTAACCCTCTGGTTCGCAATTCCAACAATTCTGGTTGTGCCTTCCTTTGCTGCGGCAGCAAGGACGGCAGCCGTCAAGAAAGCATCAGTCATCGTTTCCATGTCCACCTCAGGAATTGGTTTGAGCTGGCCAGGAGCAGGACCGATGACCGTCGTGCTGTGCTCAGATTGCTTCACCTCACAGCCCATAGGTCTCAGCACGTCGACCGCGAAGCTAGCGTCTCCTTGCAGTGAGCCAGAGCCGATGTTTGGAATTGTGCAAGTCGTGCCAGTGATAGCCGCGACGGCGAGGGGGTAGGTGGCAGAGGACGCGTCGCTCTCGACCTCATACTTAAGGGGATTCGCGTAGCTTTGTCTCGGAACGTGGTACACATTCTCCTCGGTCTTGCTCCTGGTCACCTCAACGCCAAATGTACGCATCATTGCAATCGTCATGTCAATGTACGGCTGACTGATGACTTTGCCTCCGACCAACCGCAACGTGACCGGCTTCTTGGCATAGGGAGCGCACATCAGGATCGAGGACACGTACTGCGAGCTGACTTTGGCTGTCAACTCAATGTCGCCACCCTCGAAGCCGCCATTAGCTGCGATGCGGAGAGGCAAGCTCTGACTGCCAGGCTTGCCTAGATACTCGATGTCGACGCCATTGGTGCGTAGAGCATCGACTAAAGGACCTTGTGGACGCTCTTGCATGCGCGCATTGCCGGTCAGGATCGTGTGACTGGCTTGCTCGGTCGGCGACGCCAGACAGACAGCCGTGGTGAGAAAGCGTGAGGCGGTGCCTGCGTTGCCAATGTAGACCTCGTCTTTGCTGGCCTGGAGCTTGCCGCCGTTGCCAGTAACAACAAGAGTCTTGCCTTCGTCTTCCCAGGTGTACGTAGCACCGCCAAGTTTGGAGATGGCAGAGAGCATGAACTGCGTATCGTCGGAGTGTAGGAGGTTGCTAATTCTGCATTTTCCCTCACCAAGAGCTGCTAGTAGCAGAACACGATTGGAGATGCTTTTGCTGCCCGGCGGCTTGCATTCAACGTTCAAACCCTTCTGGACGCCAGGTCTGACTGTTATGGCAGGACACAGCACGATACGGATATCTTTGTCGTGGCACTTTGTTGCTTGCGGTTCGTAGCACTTGCCAATCTGCGAGAGAAGCACGATCTTCTTCTGGCTTCCCGCATTCTTCTTGTCAACTGCCATCCTCCGCAACAGCTCATCCGCAGGACAAGCCTTCCTCGTGTACTTTGTAATGCCTTTGTGGCTCAAGCTCGTTGGCAGACCATACGCAGCAATCGCCTTGGTCAATCTTGCGACCGCACCGGGATCCAGAACTCCTAGGTAGCGTGCCAGCTCTGCCTCCTTCACCATGCCCACTGCTACGGCCTCGCCGTGCAGGATCTCTGGCGTCAACAAAGCCTCATATGCATGTCCAATGGAGTGCCCGAAGTTCAGCAGGTTCCTCAATCCGCCCTCTCTCTCATCCGCGCTCACAACCTCAGCCTTGACCCTCGCACTGCCCAGCACTATCCTCTTGAACACCTCCTCAATGCCCTCAAATCTGCCCTTGCCCACCGGCTTGTCCAACGCAGCCATGATCGCATCCGCACCCTCCTCCAGGCGCTCAAACTCCTCCAGATCCCAGATTGCAGCGGTCTTGACTACCTCGGCCATACCATTGCACACCTGCCTCTTCTCCAACGTCTCCAAGAACTGCAGATCAATGTAAACCCTCTCCGGCTGCCAGAACGACCCAATGAGATTCTTGCCCAAAGGAGTGTCGATCGCCGTCTTGCCTCCAATACTGCTATCCACCATCGCCAGCAGACTGGTGGGAATCTGGCAGAAGCGCACTCCGCGCATATAAGTCGCAGCTACAAACCCAATCAGATCTCCAATTACTCCGCCCCCTAGAGCTAGGATCACCGTATCTCTCGTGCATCCCTGCTGCAACAGCCAGTCCTCCACAGCTGCCTTCGTCTTTCGGCTTTTTGAAGTCTCGCCTGGTTGGATTGAGTCATAAACCAGCAGTCTTGCATCCTTCTGTAGTCTCTCCTTCTCTGTCTCGAACTGCTTGCGAAAAGTGCTGACATAGTCGAGCTTGGCGAGATTGGTGTCGCAGATGAGGACGTAGGTGGAGGATGTGATATTCTGTAGGAGATCTGGGACGACATAGTTGCGCCAAAGGCCATAGTCGACGATGATGCTGTCTTTGCCCAGGATTGGCACTTTGGTCGCGGTTGAGGCCATATCGCCGTTCATTTCAAATTGTTTTGTCAGAGGTATTCGATATTTAGCTGACCAGCTGCTCGCTCACAAAGAGCGGAGCTGTGTCGGCGAGGATGTGGTCAAACGATTGGGGGCCTATAACATCCCACAACCGCAATTGCTGCATGCAAGCCTTTTATGTATGATAGCTGAGAGGTATATGGACATGTGTGACTGCTTCGCCGGTGTCAATGCATTCGTTGTAAGCGTCAATGGGTAGAAGTCCACCCAGAAGAGTCACAGAGCAAGCCCGAAAAAGTTCGAGGATCGGCGTTGCGACTCCGCGTCACGCTGCTGTGCTTGGAATTGATCAACGCAATTAGAGAATCAAAGGTTTGACTGCAGTAATATCCTGCTGATTGACAATTGAGCAGCATCAATTTGACTAGTCTGTGGCTCAAACATGGAGGGGAAAAATTGATGGGAGGAGCTGAATTAGATTGCCATTTGTTCAATCCGCCAAATGCAAGGATGAGGTCGGAAGAGGGTCGAAGGCCGAGCATCGGACTTCTCGGCGCCGAGATGATGCTCGTTTTTGATTGGGCTTCACAAGCCGCTAGCATGTTCCGACTGTGCGGTTCATTCAGCGCACTAAGCTTGCACTAATCCAACACTAGCTTCTGCTGAGCAGAAGAAGACCCACACCACCATCGCCTCAACGAATTGAAGTGCGGCAAAGACCTGCAGGTCTCCGGGACTTGCTGGGCCCATCAAAAAAACTATATATTGATTCAGAGCTTGGAGGTTTACATCGGTTGTATAGTGTAGCGGTTATCACATCGGATTCTGACAACCACCTGTACTCCGCCACGAGAAATGGTGACAGAACGTTCCGGGAACCCCGGTTCGATTCCGGGTACGACCTGTTCTTTTGCGTGCTACCCTCTTGTTGTTTCGTGGATTGGTTTCAATCCTGGCTTCTGATCTCTTTTACCCGGCCAGGTACCTTCAGACCCATCCAAAACTTGCCTCTTGACACTCTGGCGACTATGGAGCGGTCTCCTCGTTGTCTGCAATGATTAGAGAGGTCCAGCATGCTGGCAGCAAACGGCATTGAGAATAAGTCATGACCATCTTGACCCCTGGGGTGCTCAGCCCTTGGTCCCTTCTCAGATCATGGGTACTGTCTCGGAAGCCTATTGTTGAACCATACCCCATGAGTCCGAGCCTCGCTATTGTCCAGCATGTTTCCAACGGCCTTGTAGGTCTTTATCAATGATCAGTCACTACTTGTCGAGCAGGTACAGCCTCATTCGAATTCTGTTTTTCACTTTACTCCATAGCCACTCTCAGCTCCCTGAGAACAGCAAGAGAAGTAAAACCCCTTTCTTGAGCCCACGACGGTCTTCCTTGACGCCTAGACAGGCTTGACATCTGCTATGAGTGTGGGAAGCAAGACGACCCAAATGAGCCTTCACATTCGGGTCTCGGACACGCTGGCGCTGTTGAGACTGATGTACTCTGTTGCTTCATACATCGACTGCGAACGGGTAGGCAGGGCCGTTTCAGATGGCTCCGTCAAAATTTCGAAGACATATGTATCTTTTCAATACATCGTACGGCTATTCCCACAGGACACTGAAGCTTGAAGCCACTCATCGAAACAACCGATAGTCCGTCTATGGCACAACAATCTCCTCGTTGGTCCTCATGAAGAACGTTAGACCCAGCAGTAGCAGAGATTTCCCATCGCATCACATCTCAGATCCGGGCTTGTCGCCACGCAACAAGCTCCGCTGTACACTTTCAAAACTTCCACTGGACCCGTTCCCTCCGTTATACCATTCATTGAAAGCTCTATGGATGTCTCCAAGAGCCTTAGCACCTTGTTCTCGGATCGTTGCATCTTCCTCGCAGTTCCCACTGATCAGAAGGCACAGGTGAATGGTAGCTCCTATCTTACGAGGTTGAATCAGGATCAGGATCAGTACTTCACCAGTTGACCAACCGGCTGACTGGTTGATGCGGTTGACGCTTGAATGCGGACGACTAAGGCGATTGACGCTCCAGGCGTTTCACCATTGATGGAAGAAGCTGATTGACAAGACCTGATGCCTCTGATGATTGATCAAAGCCTCATCGCCTCCAGGCCTCACAGCAGTCAGCCAAGAGTCATCCTCTTGATCTGACCATCATCACTACTCGGTCTTGATCTTTGGATCTACACAGGTGCACTGACGACGGATGGTTGACATGGCTGACGGCGATTTCAAGCCGTGACGTGGCTCTCAATGGATCAAACATGAGTCAGTCAAAGAGCGCCTGACTGACTGCTGACATGACTGCCATTTTTCTCAGTCCCGCAGTCACTGACGTCAACTAGTAAATCGGTTCATTGACTGATATAGTTACTAGTCAGGATCTAACATGGAGTACAGAACACTCTTGTTCTTCAGCCTCAGGTGCACGCCTTGATGTGTGGACTGCGGATTGACGGTTTCAGAAGAGGCTAATACACCAAGACAGCGGAACACAGGACCTCCCTTCTCCTATGCCACCCAAGTGTCTAACGTTCCCAGCCAGACCTCTGGCAAATGCCCCTTGTTGTTGTGACGCTTGTCCATGACTTCAAAGAGTGCCAAAGTTGTCGTAGCTGATAAGCCGAGTGGTTGTTCGGCACATTCGTTGGTGTGGAATTTCTGGTCAGTCTTGGCGGATGCATCAGATCAGGCGGCGTCTCCATGGCATCCTCGTCCTCTGTGCTGCTGTCGAGGATAACAGGTGGAAAGCGCAGCTTGGTCTGATTGAATGACTTAGCGTGAGTATGCGGTTGCGACCCTGCACGCGTGGGCATCTGACGGGCCGGTGTCTTCGTGAAGTAGGACGGAAAATTCAGTCTGGTCTGAATGGTTGGGCTGCGCTTGATCTGCTGTGCCGAGGGTGCTGATTCGTCTTGGATTTGAGTTTGGGTATCGAGGTTCGGCCACGCGTCTGCCATGTGGCTGTACTGTGTATCGAATAGTTGCGTGACACCATCAATTTGTGTCGGCCGGGGCAGAGGCGAGGAAGAAGACGCCGAGGACGAGGATGGCTCAGGCGTCATTGAATTCCGTGTTGACGGCACTCGAGCCTCGCCGTCTTGGTGTGCAGGCTCGCGACATCCGGGAACAGCAGAGGAAGGTGCCATCGGCTCAGTGCTGCTGAACCCATGTGTTCGCTCTGAATCGAGTGGGTCTTCGCTGGTGAAGGTGGTCATCGGTTCTGCGTCTGGGACTTGTGACGGTGGGCTGTCTTGGTCGCCGGCAACGAGCACTTGCTCGATCGATTCTGGAAATCCAGCGTTCTTGAGATGGTCCAGAGCCAGTACTGTACGTGGCGGTCACGCGGAAACGTGAGGGGGCAGATGGCGTCACACGTCAGATAGCGCTTCCGGTCAGCGACCCATTCGTGATATGCCGAGACGAGTGCCTTTTCATCGTAGTTGCTCTCGAGGCTAGGATGGCATTGGACTTTTTGGCGGTGTGTATCGTAGAAGTTCTGCCAGAGCGGTAAGGCGTCCTCGGTTGACATTTCCGTTCTCTGCGCCATGGTTGGATGCTGGCAGACGTGTTCAAAGATGGAATCGAAATGTTGGTGGGATGTTGCGCTCAAGAGGAAGGAGGCAACAAGCGCGCCTGGTCTTGGCGTCGTGTACCTGCCATGGGCGCTCAGCTGGAAGGGGCGAGCCGGCCAGCACAGACGCGTGTTTCGGGAGTATATGCCTCGTGAAACAGTGATACGGAAGTGGAATCGTAGGACCAGTTCATGGCATTGTCCAGTGGAGAGCCGACATCGCAAGCGGTCAGCGTACATGTACGAGCCGTACTGATGGTCTAAAGCCAGACCTGTGGCTTTGCCACGTCAAATGCCAAACCGCCGTAAAGTTGTACGATCCATGCGGATTCACCGCGGTGGATTCTCGACTCTCCAGTAGACATCAAAGTCACTGTCAGTCAGGCTGCGAGCACGGTACCGCAACCCCCAAATACCGCGGACTTCCGCCTTCGCTTGTTAGAGTGGCACGCCGCCGTCATGTTCAAAAATCCACTTGCAAATTCGACGCCGCATTGCATCATCCTGTAGCATGTTGGAATTGCCCATGGCTTCCCCAATGTGCTGCATGCCTTGTAGAATCGGCAGCAAGCTGCCTGCGCCGATGTACTCGGCCATTAGCCTGTCTGGTAGCTCGCTTCTTGGAGGTGTTGCTTGAGCACCTGCAATTGGCTGAACTGTTTTTGAACCATGGACATACAGATGGCGTGGATGAGCAAACATCATCGCAAGAGTGGCCAAGCCATGAAGTGTGACGCCTGGAAGTCCATCTACACGCAGATGGAGGACGCGAATCTGTTGCCAATACTGTCGTGGCGTATTTTCGAGTCGTCTCCCTAAAGATGGAAGGGAAGGATACTTGTGGCAGAGGCTCAATCTTGCGTAGATGTTGGCGTGTGACCGTTCATGTAAAATCCGCTCAACAAGAAGACGCAATCATGGGACCGTCGAGAGGAGCCTGAACCTTATCACTTTCTTGAGCGCGCTCAATTCTTTGTTGCCTGTGATGATTGGCAGAATGTTAGCTATGTCTCATATGAGCTCAAACCTGAAGTGGACTAAGATACTTACTGATCTTGAGATCAGCAGCAGTGATTTTTACCGTGCTTGCCGACGACCTTCTAGAATATTGACGGCGCCGATAGGTAAGTCTTCAATCTTGAAATTGAGGGCTTCTTCCATGCAACGGATCATGATGGGAAGCATGTCGTCGATGATCTCCCACGCATTACCGAAAATTGGATAATACTGTGTATAGTTGGCAGCTTGTGAACGTCGGGGCAAGTGAGAGGCAACATCATAATCGGCCATTGTGATCATGATGATATATTGTGGTTCGAGGCACATGCCATGAATTTGAAGTTCGGTTATCGTCACATTTGCAGTTACAGGACACATGAGATGGCAGTCTAGACCCTGGCCGGATGGTGCCTGCCGTCTCGGCGCCGACTCAAGTCACAACACCACCCATGTGGCACATCAGACGGTACTTCACTACCTTGCTCACAACACTCAAGCCTTGACAACAATCTCTCGCGCTCACCATTGCTGCATAAAAGCCTACTGGCTCATTGTCACTCACTTCCGGTGTGCAGCCCTTCCACTGCATCTTCCAAACCATATCCAACATAGTCTGCCAACCATACCAACAGCAGTTCGCCGTACACCCTACCGCTTATATCGCATCCTACAAGCAACGCAGCACAATTATACGATGGCTGAAGGCACAGCAGCAAGAATGCATTGGTGGTGAAGGAAGACATACCAGAAAAATGACCAATGTCGAGAACCGTGCCGCGTGCCGGCTATCCACCTACGACGCTACAATGGATCGAACAAGAAATTTGAGCTTCCCAGGCATCATTGGAAGAAGGCGGACATCGCAAGGATACTGAACATCAGCATCGAGGAGACGCTTGACAACATACGCGAGCCGATTTGGGATGTGCTATTAGCAGACGACCCAGAGTTGGGTGGCCGGGTTGTACGTGTCTCCCGTATTCGAGCCTGCTGAGAAAATCTAACGCTGATATTGGTAGATGGATACCACGTATAGAGGGATGGCGAAGGAGGCATACCTGGCGAAGAAAGGTGTCTACGAGACAGTGATTGGCGTGTTGCCGCTATCCTGCCCAGTCTGAGCTAAGATCGCAACGCCTACGGCGAAAACGACCTTCCCAAGTCCCGCGCCAATTGCTGTCTTGCAGCCGATCTCAGACAAGCCGTGAAACGCCACGACAGGAGCACCAGGAGAGCTCAACCCACGAGCAGCAGAGAGACTGGGAGAGCTGGTTTGGCGATGGAGTGGAATCACCTGGATCGTGTCTCGGCTTTGGACAAGGAGGACACGGTGGCCCATCGCGACAAGAGCAAGCGCGTGAAATGGCGGCACGCTGGAACGGAGACTCCTATCAATCGGGAGTACCAGCAAGCACAGCAAGCGAAACATACAGCAGAGAGGAACAAGATGCTGGCGACATTCGACAAGACCGCACGCGACGGAAAGCAGGTGGTGAAGGTCAAGAGCGCCCGACACTATGTGCTGTATGACTGCTCGCTGGTAGTAATGGAAGTGGACAGCAGCAGCAACGAGTCGCAGAACTCTTCAACGAACAGCAACGCAGACTCCAGTGAAATTATTACAGTGTTGAATATTTCAGACTTTGTGTCGGGGAACTACAAGAAGGGAACATACAATTGGAAGGCAGGCAAAGATGTCCCAAGCGACGGTTTCGAGCTATCTCTCCTGTGGACTGAGATCGAGACAGCGGCTAAGGGACTCGACCCAAGCTCGCCATTCAATATGGAGACGGAACTGACGTGGAAGTCGGGTGACACTATCAAGAGATTCAGCTCAGCAAGGACCGGCTTCATGGATGTATCGAAGGGGTGGGAAGAGGAAGCGCACGGGGGCAAGGCAAAGGAGTTTGTGCTGACATACCCACGAAGAAGAGGACAGGGGGATGAGGTATAGAAAACGGCACATGGGAGATATAGCTATTGGAAAGCCTAGATACACGAGGGTGATGATGACCAGGGAAAATGGCGCGCTCGAGTCGGAAGATGGCGAGCTCGAGAGAGGTGAGTAAGTGTCCTTTGCCACCACTGATACATTTTCGACTGACACAGATATCACTTGAGATGTGACGTCAAACCTCACTTAACCAGCATACAATACACGCTTCTTCCGATGCCTCACCTCACTTCACCACCTACAACGACATCAACGGCCGTGCGATAACGACAACAATCATGGACGCCAGGCCAGCATCCAGCGAGTACGGCTCACACCAATGCTCCATCCTGCCAGCACCACCGTACATCGAGGATGTAGCCGAAACGGCGGCCAATCGTGTGCTCACAGAGGTCATTTGGCGCCGCAAGAGGCATGCAGCGCAAGAGTAAGGCAAGCATAAGTCTTCTGCCATCGACAAAGCGATCTTCGGCAACAGCGAGGCCTCTCGTCCACTCGGATTATGCCGACATTGCGACACTAGGCAATGAAGGTCAGTACGCGGGTGAGATTGTTGCTGGAATACCAGAACTTCCAGAGGCGATCTATTTGCAGCTGCCGATCGAGGATCTCCACAGTCGAATTCGTTACGTCTCAAAGTTCTTCAAGGATGCGCTCAAGGTACCAAGAGTTCAGCAAGCGATGGTCCTCCGACCACTCACCAATGACGATGACACGGTCATTTTCCTGGAGTTCAACAGATACAGAAGGCACGATACTAAGGCAGGACACACAGCAGAGACGGATGTCGAATTCAGCGACCTAAGCAAGGTTGAACGATTCAGCTCGCGCTATGAAAGAAAGCATTACGATCCACACCGCTGGCTGATTCCTTAAGAACCCGCTACTACAGAAGATGTTCTACTTCTATTACGCGGAAGACGACTTCTATCTCGAGTCAGCGGCATTGTACCCAGAGGCAAGCTGGAGGAAAATGCGCGTCAGTCAGCTAGCAATGGAGCGGGTTGTGTTGGGGAGAGCGGAAGGCAGAGACTGTGCGATCGAAGCGCCACATCAGGGTATATGCTTCACACACAATCAAGGCAACGAGGACAAGGGGAGTGCTCTACGTGTAGGCGACCTAGTTGATACGTGTGATGAGCACTTGGGTGCTATCTGCATCAATGTCGCATTTTCTACAAGAGATGTGTTTAAGAAAGTCGACGCTAATATATACAAGCGAGATGTTCATAAGGAAGAGGCCATACAACGAGACAAAAGCTATACTGGCGAGCAAGAGCAAGTTTTGCGGAGTTCATAGATGAGGCAGCATGACTCCGAGTGTTACACCGCTAGGTAGTCTAAAATCAGAAGCTGCTACCAGTGGCGTGTAAAAGCACGTGCGTGCTCGACTTGGATGTTCTCTCATATCCTACTAGCTTCTGACAGTCTGACATACGACAAGAAGGGGTTACAATGTCTATCACTCCTGCCGATTAGAGTGGAGGAGATGCAAATGGCGAAGGGTTCAGCGGCAGTACATCTCGTCTGCATCGATGTCTCGCTATGTGCATTGGAGATGTGTTCGATGAATGCGAGCGAGGTGGTTATTAGGAAGAGGCTCTGCAACGAGACCAAGGCCATGCTGGCGAGCAAGAGGAAGTTTGTAGAGTTCATAGATGAGTCGACGGCCTGAGCCAGCTCTGTTGCTTGTGGTTTCGGCGCAGAGAAATCGCTTCAAATACAAACAACCACCCACCCCTTTCCCCCCATCACTCCTCCTCACTCTCCTCCTCCTCCTCCTCTGCCACCCCAGCCCCCATCGCCCCAACCACCCCCTCATCCTCCTCCGCCATCGCAGCCGCCAACTGCGCATCCAAATCATCCTCATCCTCCTCATCCCCCTCCACCACCCCCTCACCCCCACCCCCCAGCACACCTTCCTTCCTCCCACCCTCCTGCACCGGCGACGGCAACTCCAGCTCCTCAACATCCGCATCCGCATCCTCATCTCCATCGCCTCCCTCAAGTTCTAATTCGCCATCATCAACGTGTTTCGGACGCGGAGGGGCAGGGGACGCGACATGCGACGCGGGCGAGCTGGCGATGGAGCGAAGTGAGACGGGACCTTTAGAGTTGCTGGCTAGTTGACCGCCTAGGGCGAGGGACATAGCGGAGCGATTATTGGGCTGCTGAAGGGTAGATGCTTCGTTTTCTAGGATGAGTTCGCCATCGTCGTTGTCGTCTTCTTGGATGGAGGATCTGCGTAGCGAGGCTTTGCGATCGACCCTTATCTTCGGCGGAGAAGCTTGCGCAGCTTGCTTCTTTGCTCCGCCTTTCGAAGCAGGAGTTGTGGAGGATGTCTCTTGCGCTGGCTTCACCCGCTTGGTGCCTGACTTCTCTGCCGATACCGGTGCCTTCCGCTTCGTCGGTGGTACATAGAGAGGTGCTTCCGGCCGCTTCTTTGGCTTCACAGGGGGTGTGCCTTTCGCCGCCTGCTGAGAAGAAGAACGCGGTGTACCCGCTGTCTCTCGGGGTGCCTCTGTCTTCGCTTTCTCTTCTGCTGCTCTCAAGAAGTGTCGATAGTCAAACGGATTATTCGGATCAAGCGGCGTCTCTTCGCCTTCATCACCGAACAAATCATCCTCATCAGCCTCGTTCGTGTTCGCGGGGCGTATCTGCTCGTGCTGTCCTCTCACTCTGTCCTCATCCTGATCCGTCGGCGTCCGGTAGAGATTCAAGTTGTGACTTCCACTCAATCTCTCAAGCACAACTTCTGCATCTTTGCCCTGCCCATTGACCACCAGCACATAGCTGTTCTTTGACCCGACATCCTCTCCGAAGTAGACGTACGGATTGTCCTCTCCCGACTCTTGTATCTTGAGTTGACTCTTGCCGCTCTCTCGCCCATCGCGCTCCAATTTGCATGTAGCGTCGCTCGACTTCGGTCTCTCCTTGTGGTTATATCGCAAGTTCACATATCGCTTCGCCTGCTCAGGCTTCAAGATGCTCTTCCCAAGGCGAATCGGGTAGCTCGCCGGCGCTTTGAGGTCTACCGCCGAAGCGACTGTCGTTGCTGCTGCCATGATGAAGGCTTAGATGCACGTGGTGGAAGATTCACGGAATCATAGGCGAGTGTATGTGAGGACTGTGGCAGGTGATGTTCTTTGTTCACCATGTTCGAGCACGCGGGACAAGCAAGCCACCGCAATGATCGGCGTTGCACATGAAAGTGGATCATCCTAGAGAAGTGGGGCTCGCGATGGCTATTTCTGGCTTGCAGGAGGCTCAGACATGGGTTCAATAATTGTTAAACACAGTCTCGAAATAACGCCTTGTACCTTGACCATGTTTCTGCAGGATAGCATGGATGCCAAATGTGGACGAAACGCGATGGTACGCAAAAGTGCCTATGCATCTCAACAAATCCGAACAGGATATCTACATCTACCACAAACGTAACTATCATCCCATTCATCTCATAAAACTCATAACCCCATCACATCCCATCTCCATCACCCAAACACAAGCGCCCTGACCTCAATACTCTCCCTCCCAGGCCACTCCGGCCTCGTCCTCGCATCCACAAACGCACTATGCGGCGTCCGCGCCCCATCCCGACTATCAAAGCACTGCAACAAAATCCTCTCATCATTCCTCATCCCACTCCAATAATGCCACTTCCCCGTAGGCGTGTACTTGACTCCCGCCGTCTCGCCCGTCCGGTGCGGGTACCTATGCTCTACACCCACCACATCCTCATCAGGCACGCTCTTGGAATCTGCGTATGCCAATGGTGAGGCTACGACGGGTCCATTGAGGGGGCGCCAGACGTTGATGAGGCGGACGCGGTTTTGGAGGAGGGATGCCGCTTCGGAGCCCATGTGGTAGTGCACGCGCTCGATGGCGGATTTGGTTGTTTGATCAATGTGTGCGCGGTTGACGGGGGCGCGTTTGGCGTTGGGGTCGCTGCGGCGGACCGTGTGGTCGAAGATGAAGATCCTGTTTGCGCCGGGGACGTTGTCCAAGAGCACCTTCTCGACCTCCGGGTAGTAGACCTTCTTGATCGACTCGTCGTCTGTGAACTCCTTCTCTTGGCTCTCGACACCCTGGATTACACCGAACCCGTTGACGTTGATGTTGAAGTCTTGTTCGCGCCCACGGATGTCGTGCAGTGTGATTTCATGCTCGTCTTCACCATAGTTGCGCTGCTTCTGACCAGGCTCGGGCTCGACATAGTTCCATGGCGCTGAGCCGTCGGCGGGAGGAGCGTAGAAGACGAGTTTGGACTGTGTCTCGCCTCGAGGTATTTGGATGTCTGTAGAGGTGCCAAACGTGGCCTGCGATTGTGTTTGTGTTGTAGTCGACATGGTTGCTGTCGCTGATCAGTGGGTTGAGTGCTGCGCTCAGTATGATAGGGCGCTGGTATTGTTGAGAGGTGTGTGAATATGATGGACGATGGAATAGCTTGCCCTACTATATACTTCACCTACCGTCGTACTTCGCCCTCGGCAGCATTTGTAAACATCGAAACATCTCTCTGTGTACAAAGCAACAAACGTCATCATCGCCATCCAGCCGACTGGTTGTGAGCTTGTGCCTCCGACTGCGGGGATGCCATTTTCATCAACCGACATCCAATCATTTGTGGGCGCGACCATTCGTCTTAGCAAGCATTGCGCTAAACTCGGTATTGCGTGCTGGTGGCGACATATGGTCAGATGCATTTCTGTAGGGCAGAATCCAGCAGTGAAGGTGATGAGACCGGCCAGTGTCTATCGCAGCGGACCACTTGGCAGCCGTTAACGTGAGCCGGCAAAAGTGGCGTCAATTGCACTCTATCGATATTTCTCGTTTCCCAAAGCTGCTACAAGGATGTTATCACTGCTGTATTACCGCGTCGTGTGTATTCTGCTTGAACGCTTAATCAACTACGAATAGTGAAGCACGAACCCGCCATGCGTCTATTGCGCGATCTTTTGATGCCCGCGAAGCCCCAGTGCCTGTCGTGCCTCGTAAGCAAGCGTCCCTTCGTTGCCCTTTACTGCCCAGAACAGCCCGAAATTGATCGATTCACCGCTTGGAGTGCGCCGTGACCATCCTACAGCTGCGACCGCTGAATCACAAAGACACCAACCTCAATCCCTTCCGTCGGCTCCTGGCCTGGCGGATACGCTTTCTTGCTGACGTTATCCAGTAGATGCTGTATCAGCTCGGCCGGCGTGGCTGGTCGTTCCATGTGCTCGTTACTGGACTTCTTTGATGCTTCACGTGCATACTTCGTGACCATCTCGCGTACGCGAGGCTTCTCTTGCTTGGTCCACCAGTCGTGTGCCCATACTTCTCGACTGAGTCGCACGCGCTGTTTTGCCGCGTACGTAACTTGAAAGTTGGCTCTTCGTCCATGAAATCGTTGCATCCTCGTGCTCCGTTGAGTAAGCGCGGCACAGAGTATATTCATCTTACGATTGAGATCATCAAATTCGAGGAGGCGTTCAATGGCACTCATGTTCCCAAGACTAAGGCCTAGGTCTGATGACAGGCCGTGAACGATCTGCATTGATCGCAAGATGGGGTCTAGCACCGGACCCAAATACTTCTGCTTGTAGGTCATGCCTCCAGTCCTGGTTGGGTATATGAAAGCCAGGCTGCCATGATCTGGCGAAAGCTCCACTAACCGGTCAACGAGGATGGACGGCCCATCGTCGCTGAACATCTTCTCGAATTCATTTGCATTTGTTGGCGGTATGTACCGTTCAACAACAGCAATATTGATGGTCGAAGGCGGCACAACAGGTCGTGGCGACCGCGGTAAAGCTGAGAGGTCCTCCTGGTAGTCAGTGATCGGCACAGCACTGTCGAAAACTTTTTGCGTGAAATAGTCATCGCCCCCTATCGGCTGTCCAGGAGTGGCAGGAGGTGATGTAGGTAGATCCGTCAAGTTGAAGCGACCAGGTATCGCGTGGAAGACACTGATCCAGACCGTCGGTGACGACGGCGTTGAATTATGTATTTCTGATATTATCTGCGGAAACACATGTCCAGTGGGTGAAGGACTGGGCAGAGCATGTGAGAGAATTCTTAATGGATTACTCAGACGCTGAGATTGACGCTGGTTATGCACTGCAATAGGTCAGCAAACCATCGCCGCATGCTTGTGCTAATTCCATACATAAAGATTGTACTGCGCCATCGATCCAGCTATGACCGCCTGGACTCGATTCTGGTGATTGTCGTGGCCGTTGTGCGAGCGTCGTTGAGTCGGCAGCATTTGACGCTTGAGTATTTTGCGCTTGCAATGATTCATGACCTCGCTCCGCCGACGGTGACATTACCGGTGCTGAGGACACTGATGCCAGAGACGGCCATTTTAATTCCCCGATCTCTTCCGGGGGCGTCAATGTCGCAATGAAATGCTTGACAGGGCTCGAAACAGCACGTCCACCGGTCTTTTCTGCATCTACGCTATTGCTGGCAGGTGTCTCGGCCACCTTCAAACGACTAAGGGCATGAAGAAGTGACTCGCCACCGCAAGCCGAGCCCAGCGGCCCCTCCATTGTGTCGTTTGGTGCGTCGATAAATGTACCATCGAAGGCAGCTTGACCATATCGATCGGGATGCGGTGCGGCTATTCCCAAGTCCTGAAAGGATGGAAGTCTGAGACCCGGTCCGGGCTTTGTCGCGGGTCCGTTGACAGGCGGGGTGGTGTGTACAGGAGCAAGAGCGCCACCAACTAGCATGTTGAGTCCGGTGTCTGATATGTCGGCTGCGCGTGGTGTGTTGACCGGCTTGAGGTCTACAGGTCCAGGAGCTGATGGTAGAGGCGCTGTCGTCGCAGGCAGCAGGCTAGCTGGTGTCCATGGTGGAGTTTTTCGACTGGCGGCTAAGCTTCTGCTCAGCGTAGGTGAGTCCAATGGTCCGGTGATGCTAGCAGGCGATGGAAAAGCTTGAAACGGTGCGATGTGATATGGTCTGGCGGACACAACAGGCGGCGTCTCTGCCTCAGCAGGACCCATCTGAAGGCCGGGGTGGTTGCGACTGTAGGGCCGCCACGGTGCGCGATCAAGTGGTTGGTGACTTTGTGGTCAGGCTCCGATCTGAGTGTGTCCGTGATTGGATGTTGAGAAGCTTGTGGTCAGGTGAAAACAGTAGCGGATGCGCAAGAGCCCAATGCGAGATCGACGCTAGAATGAAAGTGCAGGCGCGGCTGCACCAGGGGAGCGGGGACGTTGTGCGGCGAGTGCGATACGATGTGTAGCCGGCAGAGTTGACATGCTGCGGCAGTGATTTATGAGAAGTGAGCAAGCTGGGTAAGAGTTTGAGACACAGGCACACTTAAGGCTTGGCGGAATGGGCAGATGTGGACGCGGCAGTGGTGAGTGCTGGATGACCAGGATGTGTGAAGACCGAACGTTCCAGACTCCGCTCCTAAATTGGAGCCAGCACAGCAGCAGCAAGGCAAAAGCTGCGCTGACCGCTGGGTGGCGACTGCCCCATCTCTGTGCGCCGACACGGTTATTATTTCACGTACATGTAGTCTGAATGGTCGAAACACTGCTGCACTCGATCGACAAGTCTGCTGCTTTCGCAGATCAGGTACACAGGTGAAGTTGGGTGAAGAACATCTGTAGCGCTGATCATGAAGGCTTTCGGGCAAGGCTTGGCTGCGGGCGCCATCAATTTGACAGCTCACGCTCACCCGCAGACACTGCTGAGCCACCGCTACGCCGTATTGGTCTCACCAACCTGGGAGATCAGTGACAGCCCGAGGATTCGCGACACGCGGTCCTCCTGTGACCGGTATCGTGTGCGGAGTCGCGCATGCCAGGGTGACCCTCAGCCGCGCAAAACACCTCTCACAAACCTACCGTTCTCGGCGCCGCAACTTGGTGACCGGGGGCACAAAACCTGCGACGGCGCCGACAAGAAGGAACCGAGCAACTCTAAATCAATCCTGCCACCAACCAAAGTGAATGTACGGATAGCAACCTTAAAAGAGGCTTCACGCAGAACGCATAGCCGTAGTCCGGTTAGCGTACGCAAGCTCTTCGTTATGCAGATTTGAGTGTGAAGCGGAGCAGCATCCCAGCAAACATCACACGACAAAGAGACCGATGCGTCCGAGTGCATTCTGTCCATGCGCTACCAGCTCTGGTATCGGCCCCAGCACTGTACACGAGGCAAGCTCTCTCAACCTTGCCTGTGAGTGAGCAAGCTAACGACTCACTCGGCCGGACCGGCGGTGCGGCCACTGGTGCCTCGTATCGCAGCACCTATGCGACATGCATACGCTACCGCAGGCAGTCTATTACTTCGAGAGGTTGTGGTCCACTCACTGAAGCATCGTAAGCATAATTACACGGCGTTATATGCACACAATGTGATTCTGTCTCCTTTGCACTGTCGCACTAACTATAAGCTTCCTGCTGGACTGAAAACCTCTTCGTGCGGCAAAAGCTAAGCAATGTCCGGCAGCTAGCCTGATAGAACGCAACTCTATGCCCATTTGCCAAGCAAGGCCATGATACCGGCACCGAGCAAAAGACTGCAGACCATGAAAGTCAACTGCTTGTCGTCGTGGGTGCGGTCTGGGTTGAACAAGAAATCTCTAGCGATCAGCTCGACCAGGCCGGTGTAGAGCAGAATCCCGGCGGAGGTCGAATCGAGGACTCCTGAAACAATGTTTGCAGTAAAGCTTCCGGCGTTGTATTGCGTCCGGACTCCGAGACCTGCTGCGATGGCAATAGGCGTAGTCAGGCCGTAGGCGGCACACAGGAACCACGGCATGGATTTCAACCTTGCTGGGAAGGGAATCGTGGAAAGGCGCGCGCCAATACCCAGACCTTCAAATGATTGACTGGCCCGGAGTTAGCTTGTGTCCGACAATCCCGGAAGCAGCAGCACTTACTGAAAGACAATGACAGGGTAAAGCACGGAGAAGTCTTTTCCACCAGCGGAGCCGAGAGTGAGACCGATGATGACACTGTGGAAGATGACACCAAACTCGAGGATCAAGAATGCAGCGATCTGCTGCCTGAACGACCGATCGAGAGCTTCTTCCTTCTCGGTCGTGATACTGATCGTTTCACCGGTCGATTCGAGGTCCTTCTTGTTCTCACCGTTTGATATTCCAGCATCTGGAGCGATTTGCTGGTCTTGGTCGTGCTGATGGACGCCACGGTGGTGCGGTGCATTCACGACGTGTAATGGACGATGGGAAAGTGAGTACCTCATCATCGCAGCATCAACAGAGCCATGGCGCATGGCGACCGCGTCCTGCGTCTCGCTTGTCCCATGCGCATAGCCGTATTTCTTCTCCACATAGCGCTCAGCGCCAAAGTCCAGCAAGAAGACGAACAAACAGGACGTCATCGCGATGGCTGGAACCCATGAGTATTGGGCCCAACCGCCGGTCATGCCCACGCAAGTGTTTGGACCGATTTCGCTGTACGCGGGATCAAGCAGACTGGCTGTCGTCAGCTCGAGCACGATAACGCGACTGCCAGAGGAAGACCTACTGAATGAAGGCGGTGGCTGTAATGACACCAGCGCCGAAATAACGTGCAAACAGATAGACCGATAACGGGATCTTGAGCTTCGGGACTCGTGTTGCCAATACCGGAAAGAATGTGACAGCCGAAGAAACGATCATAACGACAAACTGCAGAACGAGATCAGTCTTACAATAGTATTGCAATTCTCCCACAGGGCACTCACGATGGACGAGATCCGCACGCCAACTGATCCGGAGTAGTCATTCTGCGATGCCTCCACATAACACACAATGTCTCTTATCATGCTGTTGACGACATAGTCCGTGAGGTTGACATTAGTAGGGTCTGGAATACCAAAATTTCCCGCATCGGTCGTCTGTCCAGCTGCTGCCCCATCTTGTGGGATGGAGGTGTTCGATGCGGACATCGTATCGTGCGTGTCTCAGATCTCTCCCGGCGTATTGCCCTGTGCGTCCCCGGGCTTGTAGCCGCGTTGAATGGTCGTTTTTTCGTCGCCAGTCAATCGACAAATCGCAAAGCAATGTATATGTAGTACTACTTGACACGGCGACCCTCGAAGTGTTCGCACTGAGCTGAATAAACTCTATGCTCTCTCGTATTACCGCTCCTCGCCAGGGCTGAGTACCGAGTTTTGTAGTAGCGCAGGCTGTTCTCGTCACTCAGGTAAGCCTGGCCATCAAGGTGGTTTTTGGTGCGTAGGGTTCCACTAGCACCCCATGCATAGATCGCGAGCCAGGATCAGCCAACTCAAACGTTTGCACCTGCCAATTGCAGGTCGCATCCCAGCGTCAATATGCTTCACACTTTTCACGAACATGGTGAATTGCGTGGGAAGTGTGGCACTCCTCATTGATGGAGACGCTTTCGAGCGATTGAGGGCATCGCTTCGTGTGAATGGCGTTTCCGCGCCGTTTCCGAATCGCTGGTAGCGACCGTGCAGCGCCACACTCTCTGAGAGAACTATGCATTTTCCCCCCGAGTCCCACATCGCATGCTTCTCATCACTGTGGACAGGCCGAGCCGTGATCTTGAGATGCAACCTCAACGAGAACCCAACTCAATCAGCTCATCGTTTGTGGGATGGAGCGCGCTGGAGGCACAACACAGAGTCACATGCAGACTATTGTTGTCTAGACTCCTCAGATACTTGTATTGAGCGGATGTTGATGCCGAATGTCACCGCCTGGCAGCGAAGATACAGATGCCACAGACCGGCACCTAGGGATGCGCGCAGAAGCGAATCCTCCCTCCCGGCTAACCTTATTCAAACCTATGGTTGTTATAAAACATCCCATTCGTTGCAAACGCTGCATAAGGGCTGCATCGTGCCGCGTGGCCTTGTCCATAGGTCTCTCCAGATGCATGTCACTAACACTTGCATGAATGTTGCGAAGCACACAAAATTCTCTTTGTCATCACTTCTCGAGCAGAGAGACACCAGGCATATCCATGCGGCGCACGACGAAGCATCGCCTCGGAGAGACGACAAGATGAAATGTGTTTGCGTGGGGTAGACTGAAGACTTCATGACCCAATAGGACCTATTTCCTCGATAGGCGTAGTTGAGGCGACATTGATGGACAAGTCGTCAGTGGCGAACAGGTCGCGTTGCTGTGATTTACGATGGACATGGGAAGGTGGCTACGTGCATGACATGACTTCCGCTTTACCAAGATGGCACGGGTCTCCCGGCACAGTGACTTCGTAGGTCAATCAGGAGTTAGCTTGGGCTGTTATGCTGTCGACTACTAAGGAGATAATTGACTGCTCAAGGCCATTTACTGGGTTAAAGTTCAGCGACTGGATCATTGTTGCATCTCCTGAAGAATCCAAGCATCCTGTCAGCTATGTCCAGCAATCGCTCGATTGGATGATTGGTTGAAAGCAGTTTGCCTTGACAGCGGACAAAGCTTTCTCTCGGCCCATCTGGTAAGATATCATGTGGACCCTGTCAACGCAAGCCAGATGACCGTTCTGCCAACCTCCACGTCGTCCTCCAGGTCACCAGCAAGATCCAGTCGCTATCGTCGAGGGGGCACTAACACTTACAGCCCGCGGGACAGCAGATCAAGGACTCGCCTGGTGTTCGCTAGCATCGTCTGCAGCCAGCTGGGACGTGACAATCTCGTCTGCGCCGAGCGACTGCAGAAAAGGTGAGGTGGAAGCCTTCAAACTGTCCATCCGAAAAGCAGAGGCGTGTCGCGCAGAACGAGCACCGAGGAGGCACCAAGCATATTACGGAGCGCTGCAACCATGTATCGATGATAGCTAGTTGCTGCCAGGGCGATGAACCTGCTAGACTCAGAGACTGATCCACCTTTGTCTGAAGTCTTCTGCTAGACCTTTGGTGTCGAGCAATTTCTTCAATCAAACAGCACCTTCTTCAGCTGGACAAATTAACAATGGCTACATGAGACATCGCACAATGGTAGCCGCGGCCAAAGTATAAGTGCAGCAACAGAGACCAGAAGACCATTTTGCTGCCCTTTGCACCACCTGCCCCATTCCATGTGTCGGTACTATCATTTTACTTGCACAGCATGCAGATTGACGCAGCAAGTCGTTAGCCGGTGCTCAACTGCACATCAACACGGATGCCCGTGCGCGCCCATGCTTGAGTCTTCAGCACTACCGTCTGATGCTCCTGCAATGGCTTGTCAGTCCTGCGGCACTATTCAAATCAAGCAAGAACCAGCCATGCCGTCCCTACGGCACTCGCAGCTTCCTGGGCAGCATGGCAGCGTTGCCTTGATGTCGCCACCGCCGCCACCACGACCATCGTGGTTTCCTCCCTCCGATGACATCTTTTGGCTAAACGCAGCCTTTCGTCTACCAGATGGGGCAACAACATTGACGGAATACGACCTGAGAAGAGCTGCTGTTTTCCAGAGAGCAGGGAGAGGCCAAGAGCATCACGGAGATGGCGCCGATGTCGAGATGATGGATGCGGGCGCTGTCGATGGCAGCAAGACTGCTTGGCAAATCGCGTGGGATGAGTTGCGCACGGCCGTGTGTAGGTAAACTTGGCGTCGTTCGCCTACAAGCTCCCACAATTTGCTGTACAGTCCATTATAGAGCGTCAATGTTGATGATCACCTCGAGTGTTCTGCACCAATTCGCCATGAGGCTGGAAGAGTTGATTCTTGTTCTTCTAAATGCTGACATGGCATATGATAGGCGCATCGTTTCAGGCCAGATAGCAGAGGGTACGGACTCACGAACTCGCTTCATGTTTCGCTGGCTCGCAGTATAAAGGTGTCGAAAGCCTGCACCAAGCCAGTGATGCCGCATTCAAGCCATGCCTGGCATTTCAATATGGATGCGTCGATACAGACTCACTAGCATACCAATCAGAGCAAGAAAACATATTCGGTGCGAGAGGTGTCCGAAGGCCCGCCTCAAGTCAGACCTCAAACGAGCTTGCGACCAGTGTTTCGGGGTAGATCGGTTTGTGATAACACCAGTCTCGCTTGTTGAAGATAGGCGACGCCCCTACATACGTACATGTATGCTACAGTGGTAGCGATCTCAAAGGAGACGAGTCCGACATATCGCTAGTCGGCTTTATTGCGGCGCGTCACGGATTGGCAACGGAATGACGTCCAAACAACGAAAAGATGCCGTCGCTCCGACGACTGGGCTGCTTTCAAATGCGACACAAACCATCCGCGGAAAGACTGCGCCCTCGAACGATTCTACAGAAGTTTTGTTCAGAAAATGTATCAATGGATGATGGTGTCCATCTCGGTTGGTCCGCGAGGTTAAAGATGGAATCTTGACACAAGGCGAATATCACTTCATCCACTAGCGATTACCAGGGATCATCCTAAAGAACCATTCGACACTACCAAATTTGGGAGGCACGGTCATCTTAGCCCCAGGCGCCGCAACTTTGCTTGTGCTATGGAGAGCGAAGAGCGGACATCTCCAGAACAAGCTGAACAAGACGACAATGCACTCGAGAAGCAGGACACCATTTCGCCACATGATCAGGATGGATCCGCCGATCCAGAGCGAAGCATGTCCCTGCGAAAGGTGCCGACCTTGAATAAGGCGGTGTCGTTACCTCGCGAAGTATTGGTTATCGGACTTATAGCTCTTGCTCAATTTACCACTCAAGTAAGCCAATCGAGAATTACGACCTACTCAGAGGATCCCATTCTTCCAATCATGAGCTTGTCGCTTGACTGCTTGATACTCGTCCGACGGCCGTCTGACGGTCGTCAAAGATATTCGCACCAGTCCATAAGTGGCTCAACAATGTCACCATGGGATCACTGGGACTCCTCCACAATAGTATTCTGGCTGACCTTATATCCATCATCTTGCAGACCGGACTAGGGCAGACACTATCGATCCTCCATGTAATTGCAGACTCATTTAGGATCACCGACCCAGGCATCGAAAGCTGGTTGATCGCAGGATACAGGCAAGACTTCGTCCATCGCAGCCTGTCGAACTCGGCGACCCGCTGACTCGACTACAGTCTCACTGTTGGCACTTTCATCCTACTCTCTGGACGATTCGGAGTGAGTCTGATGAATACCACGTCCATCTGAGACACTTCACTAATCACTCACTACCCTCTCGGGCAGGACGTCTTCGGTTACAAGCGCATGCTGATCATCGGCTACGCCTGGTATGCCGTCTGGGAGCTCGTTGCCGGACTTTCAGTCTACTCGAACTATGTGCTTTTCATCTGGGCCAGAGTGGTAAGTTGATGCAAAGTCGTCCAAAACGTTTGCTGACTGGTTCGCCCTTGATGCTAAAGCTCATGGGAATCGGCCCTTCGATATGTCTTCCAAATGGCCTGGCCTTGTTAGGGATACTGTACGAACCTGGACCTAGAAAGAACATGAGCTTCGCCGTATTTGGCGCATGTGCACCAGGTAAGGATCTCGATGGCTAGCGAGGTACCCCAGACGGTTGACTGACCTGTTACCAATCACGTTATAGGAGGGTCAATAGTCGGAGCAGCATTTGCAGGACTATTCGCGCTGCCTGGGGCTTGGTGGGTGAGTTGTGACGTGGTGAACTGTATGTTGGTTCGGAGACACTTGCTGACCTTGCATCTATCAATTCTCCAGCCATGGACATTCTGGAGCTCCGCGATCGTCCTGGCTGTAACATCGGCCATGGTCGCTTGGTTGATACCGGATCCGCAAGTCAAGCCTGCTCTGCCGAAGACATTAAAGGCCAGGGTACGTTTTTGATAAGTATGGATGCGGGACCACTGCTGACCTGTTACCAATCACTTCGCAGGCAATGATGCTGGACCTGCCAGCTGCCGCAGTGGGTATCACTGCTCTTGTGCTGATCAACTTTGCCTGGAATCAAGCCCCAATAGCTGGCTGGTCCTCTGCGTACGTCTGCGTATGTTTGGCGCTCGGTGTACTTTTGGTTCCGGCCTTTTTCTATCTAGAGATTAAGGTCTCAACAGAGCCACTTATCCCATTCTCCGCTCTGAACAGCACCACGGCGTTCGTCCTTGGCTGCATAGCTTGCGGCTGGGGCAACTTTGGAATCTGGGTCTACTACATCTGGCAAATTCTGGAGGTCCTGCGTGGATCATCACCTCTACTTACCTCTGCTTATCTTACGCCTCTGGTTATATCGGGAGCAATTGCTGCAATCGTTACGGGCTTCTTGCTGGCGCATGTGAAACCTGCCTGGCTGATGGTGATTGCTCTTGCAGCCTTCACCTGTGGAAACATACTCGTTGCGACTTTGCCTCCTCATCAGGTTTACTGGGGACAGATCTTCGTCACAACGCTCGTGGCGCCGTGGGGAATGTGAGTAATGTGGTACATGCTGTCTCAGATGTTTCACTGACCATTCAGGGACATGAGTTTCCCGGCTGCAACTGTATACCTCAGCAACTCGATCGAGAAAAAGCACCAAGGCGTAGCTGCCTCTCTCGTAAACACGTACGTTAGGTCCAGCCAATGAAATCGCATTTGCAAGACGCTAACAGGACCACAGCGTCGTGAACTATTCGATCTCGCTTGGTCTCGGATTTGCAGGTACTGTCGAGGTGCATGTGAACAATGGTGGCGTGACGGCAGGCGAAAAATTGCGTGGTTACAGAGGAGCCGTGAGTTCGCGATCATGCAACTGGTACTGGCTCGCACTGACATTCGTATTTCGCCAGCTATACATGGGCACTGGGTTGGCTGGCTTCGGTCTCGCCTTGAGCCTGCTCTTCCTGGTCAAGCAGTACCGTGACGAGAGAAAGATCGCGACTACGAAGCCAAAAGAACAGGGAGCAGTTTCTCTGAGCGATGAGGAAGCCCGATAGGCAAGTAGATGTCTTGATCTGCAAAAGAAATCGAGCATGCATGCTCGTCTGTACCCCGCAAGCATGACCCCACGTTTGGGAAACATCACGATACCAGCGCCATGTTATGGAGCTTTGTCGAGCCGCGACGATCGGTCTTCAGCCTGCCCTTTTATGTGCAGCTCCTCCCCCATATTCCATCAACATCCTTTTCCTCATCTTTACCAACTAGTCCATCCCATCTGCAAGGAAAATAAGCAGCTAAGTCCGAACAATGTCGAGCCCAACGAGCACTTGGTCTGGTAATGCAACAATGAGCTTCTTCCAAGCGACAGCTGCTAATACAATCATGCTGTAGACCGTCGAGGTTTGCATCAACGCGGCAAGGAAGTCCACGAGCCTACTGAGCGAAGGTCTTCGGGCGCTGGTATCGCTGAAGCTGTCCGACGAGCGTCCACCAGCAGCAACGATGGCCTTGAGAAGACCATGAGTGGCAGTAGTGCAGGTGGATATTCCAGCCAGAGAAGGAGGTCATCAAACGCGGGCGCCGGCCTGTTCAATAACCTCCAGGCACACAAGAGAGGAAGTGTGTACCTTGAGCTCTGAAGTGCACGCCAAAGTCAGATACTGATCACATCCAGGCCAAGACTACGGTGAGCGCCGCGCATCTCTACACGAACACCGGCCTAGCGGCGGTCTTTTCAGTGGATGTAAGTCTAATCGGTAGCGGTGTACACTTTGCTCAAGACGGCCTCCTGACCATCCACCTATTCTACGAACAGGGTACAACAAAACCTTCAGAGGCGTGCAACCCAACGGGCAGCCCCTACCAACCGCCCAGCAAGTCGGCGGCGAGCAGAAGCGCGGAGTCATGGAGTGAGTGATGTCGGAAATATGCCTCGACGCAGAACGCGACTGGCAGTGCACAAATCTGACTCTGTAGGACGTTCTGGCATTCGAGCCAGTAGAAAATGCCACGAGTCGCATTAAGGAAAGGGCACAGGAACGGTCGGCTTTCCTTTCACAAGATGTATACGTAACGACTTCATGTACTGGCGTTATTATCTTTACCTCGTCAACCGGTCCTGCCTTCACGGTATTTGATCGATACTGCTGACTGCCTGGACCTCCGTGGCGTTGATTTCCGACCTCTTCATCACGCTGGCTTGGTACAGGCGTTTCCTCAGTCTGTTTGCGCTTCCGAGAGGCTGGTGGGCTTCTAGGCCGTACCATACGTTGAGCTTCATGTGGTCTGGCAAAACACGTTAGTAAATTCCTCAGACGCCCTGCTTCCTATAGAGAACTTACCATCCCAAAAGGCTCTTCGCCCAGGTTCAAAGACATCCTGGCCCTTCGGCAGCCTCACCGTGCCCACGGTCTGAAATGGGCATTTCTCCTCATCCCATTGCTTCGAGCAATCCTCCACGCTTTGCTCCTCAAGGTTGCGGTTCAGCTGAACTCGAAAGTCAAAAGTAGCATCATTCTCCTGGAAAAACTCGCGAAGCCACTTGCTATGCTGTTCCGGGTCACTAAGATCCGTAACTTTCATCCTCTCAGCAAGCTCATGCTGCAACTCCTGCGTCGGAAACAACGCATACTTGACCACATACTCGCCATAGCGGTACGCACTCTGGCTATACATCACATACGACATGAAGTGCTGATTCGGAAGACCTGCCGGCGCGAATTGCAGGTCCTTGTCCTTGCGTTTGCTGAGTTCAGCCTTCAAACCCTCAGGGTCATCGAAATTCCTCTCCTAGGAACCAATCACTGTCAGCAACTTGTGGCTTATGGTGATCAAGGTGCCGACGATACCCTAATGTCGAAGATCTCGAGCGTTGTGGGCAGGTCGGTCAGCTCCAGTATGGGAGCATTATTGAACGTGAAATCTTGGGTCCTGTTCGTTCAAGTGCCTCAGTCAGCACACATCCCAACCTTCATCTCACCCTTCCCCTACCTCGTCTCCTTCCCCACATCATCCAGCCACGGTCCTGCCCCATCAACCCCAAACACCTTCATCCCACACCCCCTCGGCCCAGGCGCCCGATCATCTTGCAGAAAACTAGGTTCATTGGCACTAAATATTTAAAAACATTACTCAGTGCTGTGACTATGGAAGACCGATTCAGCTGGAACTCACTATCGAATGCCAATTGGATACGTCTTCCCAGCTTTGCTGAAGATTCCCTGAGCAAGCTCACTGGGGAGATCGCTTGCGACTGTCAGAGTGCCCTTGACGATTGCTTGCGTCTTCACATGGGTGCCTCTGAACCCATGGCGATGGTGGCCAAAGTTGCGTTCTTGCACTTTGTTTATGCGATCGATGACTTCGTTGATCAGGTCCTCCTCACCTGGGATGGGTGGTTCGACTTTGGGGTCGTTCCAGGCGGTCAGTTGGGCTGGCATTTTGATGTGTTGATCGTGTCTTCGTTTCAGGTAGAGGATAGGCTAGGGTGCAGAGCCGCAACGATGAGTATACTTGAAGCGGCATGTGGCTTTGACAACGGCTCTGTCATTGTGCAGCTGTCCAAACTCTATTGCCATGACTTCATTTGTGCTGCGAAGCATATGTCCGCCGGAGATAATCAAGCTCTGGTGATTGGGTCTGTATTCTCTACCACCCGTTATACATGTTCAAAACAAAATTTCATAAGAATTTGAAGCTATTTGACCTTCGTATACTTGTACACAGGCAGATTGACGACTTTCACATGCCACGAAAGCACCATTCCAGACGCTTCGACCTGCTGAATAAACAGCATCTGCCTTACGCTCCCAACCGTGAGAGCCTCCAGCACTCAAAAAGCCTAGGTATTCTTGTCGATTTCAACCGTCAACTTTGCCCAATGCGCCTTCGGCAGCGGACCACTGATCACAAGTCAAACACCATTGCGCCCCAAGCAGGCCTTTCTTGCTCCACCTTTCGGCTGATCCCCAAGAAGTCGACATGATCCGCCTTCTGCAGCGATGGTGCGATTGATATCAGCCTGATGATCGCTCCCAGTTGCGACAGACACATCCTCACGTTGGGCCTAGCACGTCTTCTCGCCCATCCGCGTACAAGACACAATCCACGCGTACCTACGCAACCACAACCTTGCTCTCAAACTTCCTCAGCGGCCAACCCGCGGTGCCATTTCGAGCAGCCTGCCACTGCTGGTACCCGACCGATTCCTTAGGATCTTGAATTGGCACAGCCGAAGGAAGTGCAGCATTCGTGCCTCTCTGTGATTGCAACGTGTCTTTGCCCATGGGTCTCAGCTGAGAAATTGATGACTCCCTAGGATCTATGGTCGGCACCACGGCAGAAAGTCTAGATGCCATGCCTTTTCGTGCCTGTGCAAGGTTCGTCTCCATCTGCTTCAGCTTGTCTTGAAGCTCTGAGATTTTCTTCTTCAGATCCTCCTCTCCTGCGGCATTGCTGCCGGAATTCGCTGCAGTGGTAGCAGTGGTCGGTCTGCCTGTGGTATCTTCATCGTCTGCAGCCTCCACTGTCGGCTGGAAGCTAGCATTCTTCATCTTGATTTGCTCTGCATTTGCATCGACAGTGTCATGGTTCAGAGACTGCTGTGCTTGCATTTCGTCAAGCTGCCGTTCTCTCACTTTGATAGCCTCTTCTCGGGCCGTCAAGTCTCGGTCCCTCTGATCAAGCTGCCCAGACTTCTGCTTGAGCCCTTGACTCTGAGTCTCGTCTTGCGAATTCGCAGATCCCTCCGCAGCTCTGGCCTTCTCTGCTTCCTGCAGCTCCTTCACCTCAGCATCCAGCTGGTCGGCTTGCTTCTTTAGGGAAGCGTTCTCGGCTTCAAGGTCCTGCTGCTTTTGCACCATTGCCTGCTCCTGCTGATCGACGTGCTGTGCCCTCTGCTCGACGGCATGCTCTCTGGCTCCCAACGCCTTCTCACGAGCCTCTAGTGCCTGGCTGTTGCCGCCACTCGCAGATGGCATGAAATCAGTAGCACTACCATCTCGGAAGTACCAGAGCATGGTATGCGAATAGCCTAGGTCTTTGTTCCAGCACCAGATGACATTGTTGTCTGTGTGGTTCCCATATGAGTTGCAGAGGTACATATTGGGGTAATCGTTGCATTGTATCCTGTATCATCACGTCAAAATCAAGATAGACTATCATGGTGCATTTTTCTGTGACTGACCAGCACGATCCTGCATTCATTTCAGCTTGAGTACTTGCATTCAGTAGACCAGAACGTTGACTCACCTGGAGCTGCTCCCTCATGCAAAGTCCACCATTGCTTGCTACCTGTCTTGATTGCACTGGAAGCGCCTCTTGTTCCACTGTTGGTCCGCAAATAATTGCCAGTGGCAGCATTTCGGAAAGCCACTTGCGTCTGGTTTTGTCCGTACTCCACAGCCTGATCATCGTAACGTCAAATGGCTGAGCAAAGTACAAAAACGATAGACAGCAGTCCGGCGACGCACCCATTGTTGATTCTTCGATGACCTGTTTGCCGTATAGCCCTTCACCTGTCCGCCCATGTCCTGGCAGACAGTACCTCCATTAGCGGCAATGAGATACTGCCGAGCGGTCAATTCGGGTCAGTGCAAGAGAGCCTTGCGCTCCTCGATGCTCACCACTGTGTCATTTTGGGCCATTGCTATTAGTTCTTGTATATCGCGTTACGTTATTTGGACGAGACACACCACAACAGAGGCAAAGAATTACCCAGAGGAACGAGTCTACAGATTGAATCTGGACACATGCTGTCTACTGTGAAGCAATATACGCGCCGAGTGACGTGTTGCCAGTCGATCAAACATGCAGCTGTAGCCGTCTTATCCATAATCAGCAATTGCAGAGGTACCGACCTCTCGGCGCGTCTGCACAGCGCAACTCTAAAAAGTGGATACAGCTCATTGAAGAAGGAGCGCCTGGACATCGTAAGCCTCTTGAGCATCCGTGACACAAAAATGTAAAGACTTCACCAAGCTTTGAGAATAGACCGTGCCTTCCACTTCAAGATCTTCTCACCACTCAAGCTTCTAGCAATAATGTCTTGGCACAATCCACATTGATGGCCAAGAACGAACGCTGGATACCAAGACATGCCATCAAGGTACTCGCCCCAAACCCACGCACACCGAAGAATTCCGCACCTCACACGCCAGTAGTGGGCGAAAGCGAGTGTCAAAGTTGACTGCTGCAAGACGGAGAACAACAACAAAATCACCTGTGTTAATATCCAAAACGAAAGACGAGATATAATCAAGTCAAAATGTCCCACGACACAGTCTACTACTCCCGCCCACGCACCTACGGCAAGGGCTCGCGCGGCTGGTAAGCAAGAAAACCCACACCAGCACCTCCCTCTCATTTTCTCACTCCCGCACAAAGACTGGTGCAAAGTATCTTACTTACAGATGTTGATTTTTGGTTACAGCCGCGTAACAGGCGACAAGAAAAAATCCGGCGTCATCAGAAAGTACGGGCTTAACATGTCTCGTCAGGCGTTCAGGGAGAAGGCGGCGGATATTGGGTTCACGAAGGTACGTTCACCTTGAGTGTCATGACAAGGTGGTGATGTAGATGGAATTTTTGTGGTTCTGACGAGTATCTAGTTCCGCTGAAAACTCTTGGTGGTGGTAATGAGGAGCGATGATGGGATGGGTGGCGAGGGCGAGGAGGGATCCTGAGTGCGTGACTTTGCTGGGCGTGCTGCAATGTACGGACAGGTCTTACGGGGTCAAATGATCTGCGGATCCTGCTTCAGTAGTTCAGGAAGTGGAAGTCTTCTAGCAAAAATCAGAACTCAAAGAACCTAGAGACTTCAAACACAGCCATGAAGCATGAAACTCGCTCAAGAGTATCACTCATGACCCTACACTATCGTCTTAAGTGTACCTTATCAATCATACAAATCCTCCCCCTCCCCATCACCATCCACCACCGGCAGATCAGCCACACCCTTCCCTTTCCCTTTCCCCTTGCCCACCCCACCATTCAGCGCCAACCTATCTGTCCGAATAACAAAATCATCATCATCATCATCACCATCCGAGCCCTCATCCACAGAAGAATCTCGCGGCTGAATCCTAACCCCCAAGCCATTAACAGCAGGAGGCGCAGCACCACTACCATCTCTACTCGAAATGGCCCTCCTCACCACCTTGTCCGCCTCACCTCTCTGTCCCGGTTGCCCATTCAGACTCACACCCATCAATCCTTGCTGGACGTCATGGGCATTAGCACCGCCATTCCGCTCCTGCCCCTGCCCCTGCTCCTTCTCCTTCCTCCCCACCCCCTCAAAAGTCGCCCTCACCCGCTCATAATGCCCCAACTCCTCCAAACTAACACTCGGCACCAACTCCCTCCTCGCCAGCACAAAATCCTCCTCCGTAACCGAAACTTCCGTATCCGCATCCGTAGCATAATGATCAAAGTAATACGCTACGCTCGCTTTCGTCTGCCCCCGCGCAAGACGCTCGGAATTGATCGCGGCGAGTTTGTCGTCCACCAGCCGAGCGGAGCGCGTGACGGCTTTGAGCATGGCGTCGGAGCAGAGGGCGTATAAGTCTGCACCCGTGAAGGTGAAGGGGAGGGATTCCGCGACGCGGGGGAGGGAGAGGGAGGGGTCGAGGTTGAATCTGCAAGGGCATTATTGTTAGCACACCATTTCCCACAATGCGTTTCCAAGCCAGGTGATGGGCGAACATACTTCCTCGTCAACGCCTGCAAAATCGTCGCCTGCTTCTCATGCGTATCACTGATCCCCAAGTACAACATCTTATCGAACCTTCCCGGCCTCAAAAGCGCCTGATCCAACAGATCCGGGCGATTCGTCGCGCCAATCACAAACACCCCACCACCACTCTCCTCCCCATCGCTCATCCCATCCAGCTCCGCAAGCAACTGCGATACAATCCTGTCCATGACCCCACCACTATCACCCTGATTCCCACGTTTAGGAGCCACAGAGTCCAGCTCATCGAAGAAGACGACGCAGGGTCTCGCATCGCGGGCACGCTGGAAGACGCGGCGCACGTTGGCTTCCGACTCGCCGATGTACATGTTCAGCAACTCGGGGCCCTTGACGGAGAAGAAGTTGAGGCTGAATTCCGTGGCGATGGCTTTGGCGAGGAGGGTTTTGCCGGTTCCGGGGGGCCCGTAGAAGAGGATGCCGCTGCGTTTTTTGAGGCCTTTGGCGAAGAGTTCGGGGCGGGAGAGGGGGAGTTGGATGGTTTCGACTACGGCGTCTTTGACGTGGGTGAGGCCGCCGACATCTGACCATTGCACATTTGGGATTTTTGGGGCGCCGATGGCGTCGGCGAAGTTCTTTCTTGCCAGGTCGACTGCGGCGTCGAAGTCGGCGGCGACGAGGGACGTGGCTGCTGCGCCGCCGGAGAGCTGGATATCTTTGACCGTTACTGTGGTTTCGGCATGTGCTGCAGCGGTGTTGGCAAGGGAAGCAAGACGTTCGGTCCTCGCCACAACAGCTCGCTCTACCACATCGACCAGATCTCCAGCGACGAGTGCGGCGGTCTTGACGGCTACGGCTGCCAGATCGACGTCTGGAGCGAGAGGGATGCCAGACTGAGAGACCACATCCCGAATGATACCTTCTCGTTCGCCCTCGTCAGGTGCACTCATCTCAAGCTCGTGTGTGAAGAGGCCTCTGACCGAATCAGAGACCTTGTCAACATCTGTAGTCGTGGCCACAAGCACCCTCGCTCGCTTCAAAACCTCCTTCAAACTTCCCGCTACTCTGTCTGAGCTCAGATTTTCGATGTGCCGGATACAAATTGCGGTGAATTCTGTTCCACAATCTAACGCACGTTCGCAGCGTGCCTCCAGCAAACCTTGTGCCTGCGTATCGACTCCCTGACCGCCTTCAGAAGCAATGTCGTAGGCGTCGATTTCGAAGAAGTGAATGCCTAGATCCGCACAGACAGTGCGAGTCAAATGAGTCTTGCCGATGCTTCTTTGTGTGCTCGTGAGCAGAAGTGCCAACGGCGGCAGGCCCATATGCACAGCGCGAGGACTCGTAGATACAGTGATTAGTTCTCTGACTCGCCGCTGCAGTGTCGAGATGTATCCTTGTGGGGCCTCCGGCATGGCATTCGAAGTATGGCCAAAAGCAGCAGTCTTGGGCTGTATCGTCTTCACGCCATAGTAGTAAGGCCATTTGCTGCTATACGGAGGTAGCTTGCGCCGGTCGTCACCAGACTGTCGCATCGTCATCCTGGTAGGATCGATGCTTGCCGCACCTGCCCATGCAGCAGCTTCTTCAGCAGTGTCCACGTCTTCTTTCGGAACGCTGACAGACTCGATCGTGAACCACGCGACATTGACCTTCCCACTGTCACCCTCACGACCTGCCTGAGGTTGCCACTGTGCAAGCAGGGCACTACTTGCGCTGTCATCCTGCTCCACATTGCCTTCATATAATGATCGACCCAGGCTTTCATCAATAGGTATGGCGATCAGATCACCAGCCTTCACAATCCTTTGCTTGCGCTCAAAGTGTTCTTTCAGGTTGGCAAAGAGCACATTGCTCAGCGCTCTCTCGCTCGAAAGCGGGATCACAATCTTCCTCAGTGTGACTTCTGAAGCTATAGGCGGTTGCTTCGGTGCTGCAGACTGTGGCCGTCCGGAGATTGGCCGCTTCATCGCCGTCCTTCTACCCACAGCCAACGGTGCGAGGCTCACGTTCTCAGGCTGGTTCAAATTCGCTAGCAAGACAGGAGAAGCATATAGCGTAGCAGTTGCACCAGACGTAGTTGTGAGTGAGGATATGCTGTCTCTCCTCCCACTTCTCGGCGGATTAACCTGATATCGTTGTGGACGTTTCGACATGCTTTCAGGCAGTCCGTAGACCTTTGCAGGTCTCCAAGCCTGCGATGCTGCGCCGCCAAGGGCTCCAAATGCACTGAGTTGAGGTAGACCAGAGTGCTCTGCTGCCTCGATCTTGACCCAGTCGCCTGAGAAACATCCCAATCTGGCGAGCGCATTCGAATCAACAAACACGCGCGCCTCTTCGTCCTCCTCACTCGCCGGTCTGGGATGCAATAATGCTTCAGGTATGCGCTCTAGAAGTCCTTGAGCTCGAAAGATTTTGCTTCTCGTGGCTTGTCCACCACGGACAGTGCTGGTCGACATATGCGAGTAGACTGATCCAGGCGTACTCACACCTCCAGTCCTGTTCCCAAGGAATGGTCTCGGCGTGGCTGATGTCAAAGCAGAACTCAAGCCGGAAGGTTGATCTGAAATGCCAGGCTTGACGAGCGAGATCATGTCGTCAGAGTCATCCGAAAGGTTGCTGTCTTCAGTCTCTGACCCCATGGTGTCTTCGGTATTCGAGAAGTCGGTGGCTGATTTGGAGACGACCACGGGCTTCAACGGCTTGGCAGGTGACTCTTCAGTCGCTGAGTAGAACATCTCGTTTGATGTGTCTTCTTCCTCGGACTCTTCGTCCAGTCGCGGAGACATTAAGGCGCGATTACCGAAGTTGTTCTGTCTTCGCTCGGAGGAGGCGGACGTGATAACGACCTTGGTCTCCGCTGTCAACACACCTTGGGCCACTGGCTCACAAGCCAAGACTTTCGCGGGCGGCGCAGGCGCATGAGTGACGGGATGCATGAGCGCCAGCGGCAGGAGATCTCCCGTATGCACCACCTGGCACCGCCCGAGAGCCTCATTGACCAACTGCCTATTACCATCTTCGCCAGCACTCAAATCCTCCTGTGATGCCTCAGGCTGCTGAGCTCGCTTGCCGCTCCTCTTTGCACTATACCCATTTGCGCTCGCAAAGCCTCCTCCAAACCGTTTCTGCACATCCTCGAGCTTAGCAATGGCTTCGCTGTCCACGGAAACATAGACAGTGTCCAATGCCAATGGCACCACATCGCTGATCCTGACTTCCACAGGTGCATTTTGGCGAATGGTTCGACTTGGCGAGAGTGTCTGTACGAGATGAACGAAGCTCTGTGTGCTCGGTGCGCCAGCTGGAAAGCGAATGGTGGAGGGTGGAAGCTGTTTCTCCTCTTTGCTCTGCCCGCGGAATGGCAGGATGCACCAATTACACTCTGCCGGCGACGGGTTCGGTGTCCATGGTGTCAAGGCAGCATGTAGTACTCCTCCATTGTGCCCCAGTCGTGGATACAGATCTTCCACCAAATCTGCTGAAAGCACGCCATGTTCACCTTTCAAGCTGCCATCTAGAAATATTCGAGCCGAGATCGCCGGCCTGTCCGCTCTCCTCCTCCTCTTCCGCTTCAGCGAACCCACTGCCGGATTATCATATGCCATATTTCACACTCCTGACGCGTTCCAGTCACGGAAACTCTGAACATCTCAAACATAGACAGGGAGAGAAGAGTCGCCGACTAGTCTACTGCCAGCCGTCGACCAGCGGGCCCACTGATGCCGAGGTAAGCAATTCACCAGGGTACATTTCTGGTCCACGGCGTACCCACTCTCACATGTCTATTGATACGAACGACATTGCATCCACCTACATGCTTCTCATTATTATTGAGAAGTTTAGCTGCAGGAACGCACACCGCCAATAAATGCCACACGAAGCTCGTCACAAGCTCCGGTCTAGAGCTCGCGTCCGGCATCAGTATTGAAGATGGGACCCTTGATGAGATGTGAAATCGCACTCGGATACAGCCGACAATCCTGTGATGTGCCAAGCGACAAGGGTGAGGTATCGGCATCAACCCCGTGAGTGTTCTTACTGTACCGGTACTTGCTTTCCTGAAGGAAATAATGTCTCTTGAAGTAGCAACGCGGCAAGCCTCGACGTTATTGTCATCCCACACAAAGAGGGCAGGACGTGCCTGCCCGGCTAAGGTCTTCCGAGATGAGGTGCGTCACGGATCATCATGATTAGCCAAAAAGCGACCCAAGTACCACGCCATACAACGCCTCAACGCGGCTGGTTAGGTCAAAGATCAACAAGAGGCGTCTCAGTCGCCGTTTTGCCATTCATCGCTGATCATGTCTGGTAAGAAACAACCACATTCACTTTCCTCTCTTTAACACATACACTTCATGCTTTCACCACCCCACCACGTCTCCACCAATTCTGCTTCCGCCGCCGTCCGCGACCATGCGCGCATGAGCGTCACATGCAAATCTCACCCACAGCGCGCATCGCGTCGTCCCGCGCCGCGTCTCACCAGCAGCAGGAACGTCCCAAAAGACCGCGCGCGCGTTCCTGTTTCGTGATGCCTTTGCTGGCGAGCATCGGCGAGTCGTTCTTGGGGATGGGCCACGAGAAGGAGAAGAGCAGCATTGCCTTTGCGCAGCAGGCGCAACGCTTGGCGCATCTGACGCCGGGCCAGGAAGATGACAGTACTGGCTCAACGCAGGCAGTGGAGGCAAAGTTTGTCACACCTTTAGATCCGGTGATTGAGACGGCGAATGGAGGGCGATTACCTGCGATACCAGTGGAGGAGGCGGCGAAGCTAAACCGGCTAAAGAGTGAGCTGGACGGACACGAGAGACCAAAATCTCCACCGAGAGGTGTGGTGAGGGAGAGCAAGGACGGGACGAAGCATGGAGCGAGAGTCATGTCGCCGCCGATGTCACCACGCGAGGAGGAGGCGAAGAGGATCAGGCGGTCGAGTGCGGAAGAGAAGCCAGATGCGCCATTGACACAGGCAGTGCCGCCAAGTAGGACGAATCCACTGTTCCCACCTCTACCCATGTATGGACCACCGTCATGGGGCCGTACAATACAATGTTGGTTCTTTCGCGCCGTCTCTGCCGTGCTGTCATTCTACTTCCTAGTAGCGATCGCTATGGGCACTATTGTCTGCGCGATACCAAAGATACTGCGGAATATGTCGCGAAGGGCGAGATTGCAGAATCCGGACAAGCGGAGGTTGTTTTACGAAGAGGAGCAGAAGCGCGCGCAAGAGCGGAGAGCAGCCGAGCGGGAGTGGGTGAAGCAGAAAGGCACACAGACACCTTCCGGTGAGAAGGGCGACACAATACCGCAGGATGGCGAGTTTGTGCCTACAGAAGGCGGGCCAGATCCACTCGTGGTGGACGTGGCATATTACGCTCGACGGGTAGGCTTGGACTCCGAGACCTTCGAAGTCGAGACCGAAGACGGCTTCATCATCGAGCTGTGGCACATCTTCAACCCTCGCGACTACACAAGGCCGGGCACGCCTTCGCGCAAGACCGACGGTCCCGATGTCTTCCAGAACTCGCCTCGCGACTCAGCATATGGAGAAGCAGAGCCGTTTTCGGATGGAAACAAGAAGTATCCTGTTCTTATGGTACATGGCCTGCTTCAATGTTCAGGCGCATTCTGCTCAAACGACGACGATTCGCTTGCATTCTACTTGGCGAAGAGCGGGTATGATGTCTGGGTTGGTAACAATCGATGTGGCTTCAAGCCTAAGCATACGATGCTGAAGTATGAGGATCCGAGGATGTGGGCGTGGAATATCAGGCAGATGGGTGTGATGGATCTGGCTGCACTCACTTCGAGAGTGCTCAAGGAGACTGGCTTTCCGAAGCTGGCATTGATTGCGCACAGTCAGGGCACGACACAAACTTTCGTTGCACTGGCTAAGGAGCAGCGACCAGAGCTTGGTGAGAAGATCTCCGTCTTCTGCGCACTAGCACCTGCCGCATATGCTGGGCCACTAATTGGCAAGATCTATTTCAAGTTCATGCGACTCGTCCCCCCCAGCCTGTTCAGGATGATCTTCGGCATTCATGCATTCATCCCGCTCATGATGGAGGCGCACAAGATATTCCCAGCACCGTTCTACGGATGGATGGGCTACCACGTTTTCTCGTTCTTGTTCTCCTGGTCAGATACACGGTGGGATAGAGGACTGCGCAATCGAATGTTTCAATGGGCGCCTGTATATGTGAGTGCGGAGAGTATGCGATGGTGGCTAGGGCGAGAATGCTTTGCAAAGCAAAAATGTATTCTCGCTACCCGCGAGGAGGGGAGGTTAGAAGACAAGGAAGATGAAGAGGACGACGAGGTAATTCGCCGACATTTTGAGAGCGAGAAGAAGAGAGAAGGTGGCATCACGGAACGAAGAAAGCTGCAGAGAAACTTGACTTCTTTCCACTGCCAAACGCTGACGCATCAACATCACGACAAGCGACGAGGGCAATTCGCGTGGTATGACGACAGATTCCCACCACTCGCACTCTGGGTCGGAGGCGCGGACGACTTGGTCGATGGACGAAGACTACTACGCCGCTTTGACCGCGGCCGCGAGCCTCATGTGCGAATCGTTCACAAAAAGATCATAGAAGGGTACGAGCATCTCGACGTAATCTGGGCAATGGACGCGATAGAAAAGGTCGGAAAAGAAGTCCGAGAAGTCATCTGGCGCACAGTAGACCCCGAAAGCGCAAAGAAATGTCGCGTCCCCGTCGGCTGCACGAACCCAATGGAAGCAGATCCCCCGAAAGACGACGTGCCGATGCTGCATTCGGGTGGGAGACTGCGCATGGCGTCGATCAGCGAGCAGGGCCCTCCACCGCCGAATCTCACGGTGCAGAAGAATCGGACGACGAAGGCGCAGGCTGTAGACGCTCCTCAGACTAATGGCGGTGATGATGGGGCGCGGCAGACGCTGTTGGAGGATCAGCGCGAAGCGGGGTTGGAGCATTGGGGCCCTCGGACGAGTGTGGAGAGTTCGAGGGAGAAGGAGGGGGAGCATAATTATATGAGGGATGAGGCGGAGATGTATGGGAGGGGGGTTGGGGAGGGTGCTGCGGCGCAGAAGCAGGAGAAAGAGGGTGGTTTGGAGCAAAAGGCGGATGGGTATGCGGATGGGAGGAGGGGCGAGGAGGAGGTGGCGTTTGAGGATTTGGAGGAGAGGGGGAATCCGCTGGGTTGATAATGAGATGATGGGAATAGATGACTGCTGGGATAGATCTGGGTGAAGGGAAGGGTATGTATAATGAATGAATGAACTCCTAACGTGTCCACGCGTTACGAGGTCATGTTCGAACGAAATTAATCCCTACCCCCTTCCTCCCAATTCCTCATAACCGCACGAAAACGAGTGCCACACCGCCCCAGCTCGGCCACTCGGTCATTGTAGCGACGGCACTTGTCACCTAAAGGCGTTCGTGCCTTCCGTCACAACGAAAATTCGACGTCTGTGCTTTTTCAACTTACAGGTTTAAACTTGCTGATTTTCGATCCTGACATTGACAAACACATCACGCGACGCAAGGATGGAAGTCGCGGCATCTGATGAGGCTGTTGTGAGGGGCGGTAATGGTGATTGTGAGGGCGGCATCAGCATCACTATCAACGACTTGAGCGGTGCGCTGAGTTCGGTTGCTAAGGCATATGTAAGTCTCACCAACATTACCATTATTGCACAAATTACTGCTCACTGACTTCCATGAATTCGACAGCTGCGCGCAGCTTCAATTTCCATGGGACATGTGATTAGACTCGCTGTCCTGGTGTTTGCGCTCGGTGGGTGCGTGATGGTGCAGTGTTGCGTTGTTGCGTGGTTGGTTTTGGTGTTTTTGCAGGCGAGGGTGCTGCTGGGGGCGGCGGGGGTTTTGAGGGTGGGGCTTGAGGGGGTGGCAGAGGAGGGGGCGTGGGAGGCGGTGGACGAGGTGGTGGAGGAGGAGGAGGGGGAGGGCGAGTGGGAGGGAGAGCAGGAGGAGGTCGTGGAGGAGGATGCGGTGGAGGAGGAAGAGGAGGAGTTGCTACAGCGGATGATGGAGAGGGAGATGGAGGTAAGGGAGGGGATTAGGGAGGCTAAGAGGGCTGAGGAGGAGCAGCGGGTACAGCGCGAGAGGGAGCGCCTCAAAGAGATGGAGCGACTGCATGGCGAACGGGAGCGCAGGAGAGCGGCGCGGGCTGCGATCGCTGAGGCTGAGCGCCTCGAAGAGGAAAGGCAGATGCATAAGGCGCGTGAGGAGCCAGTACCAGCGCCACCGACGCCGACACGAGATCCACTGAGCAGGATCGAGAAGAAAGCGCAGGAGCAAAGATCATGGCTGATGGATCTCATGGTGGACCAGGAGCAAGCTCCACGCAAAGCTCCAGAGAACCGCAAGCTCATCCCTTCAGAATGGAAGATCACACCCGAGGCTCTGCAGGAAGCCCGAAGCTTCGCCAATGAAGCTACGAGAGGCGGCACGCATCGCAGACCTGCCCAGGCGCAGCAACAACATCAGAAGAAGCCATCGATGGCGCGCCGTGCGAAGCAACCACCGCCACCCACCTCGACGCCTACCAAAGCGGCCCCAAAGCCCGCACATTCACAACATCCATCCCAGACTACCATCCCGCCCCACCTCCGCAAATCCAAGGATTCCAGCGAAGACAAGGAGAATGCCTCTCCTCTTTCCGCGCGGCCAGAGTCCGTGCCTCTGCCAAATGCCGCGCCTCTGCCAGCTCTCGCACCTCCAAAGCACTTCTCCATCAACGAGATGAAATCCCTAAACCCAGCTACTGCTGCTGCTATCGTACGTCCAGCGAAGACCCCCTCCGTACCGCCGGGCTTCCAGGCTATAGCCGCTGATCCAAGACGTCATCAAGAGTCTTTTGATGCGCTGCTGTCACCCATTCGATCTGATATTGAGGTTGTGAGGGCCGAGACCGCAGAGGTGATCGCTAATGTGCAAGCTCCGGTAACTCCAGCGATGCAGGTATCAGCGGAGGAAGTGGAGAAGCAGAGGAAAGCGGTTGCGAAGGCTGAGCAGTTGTATCAGGATGCTTTGAATTATTTTCAGATGGATACGGCGAGGGAAGGGGGAAAGGGTGGGGATAGGAGGCTGGTGAGTTTTGTCCTTTGATGCGGGGTTTTTGTAAGAGGAGTCTACTGACGCTTTTACCGTGTTTTTAGGAAAGGGCGGAGGCTTATTTGAGGCAGAAGAGGGAGGCGTTGAGGGAGGTTGTTGGAGGGCATGAGGAGGTGAGGGGGAGAGGGGAGGGAGGGAATTTGATTGAGTTAGAGTGAGGAGGTGTTAGTGGATGAGAGGGAGGGTGAAGGGTGGAGGGAGGTGAGGGGAGGGAGGAGAGGGCCGATGCTGTCATGGTGTGGTCGAGGGCGAGTTTGCTGTCAGAGGGTTGATGGGCGACATGGTTGCTGACGATGCTGTCAGCAAACGAGCAGACAGTCAGCGCGGCTGATGGTTGTCAACGCTCTTCATAACTGTCGACACCTTCGATATACATCATCCTATTGAAGTCTTCTCAATTGTGAATCTCTGGATTTGAACAGTGCTGACCGTACTCATGAATGACCATAACGACCCCATGGAGAATATGACAAGGGTTCTTGCCAAGGTCGAGAAGGTGATGGGCAACTGGTCGTGACTGCGCAGTTATCATCCGGTATCCTGCCGAGACTGCTTGCATTACTGTTGACAAGACTCTCAGCTGCTATTACCACTGCTTAAGACTGCGGTTACTTAAGACTGATATGCTCCTTCCCTTTTCGGATGAATAGCAAGTAAGAACATCCTGCCAATCCCGCACTTACTACATGGAAACAATGGTCATTATGACTTTGCTCTCGATTCAAGTCCTTTCCACCTTCACCTCCCAGCAAATCCCTCTGCCATCAGCCAGCCGTCCATACTTAGCGCACCACGCCAACCATGCTCCGCTGTCCACCATCCCGCATCAACCTCACAAACACCGACATCATTGACTTCGAAGCTCGATACAATGCTCGTCAATCCACTCGATTGTATGCACGACAGCGTGGCAATGTGCGGTTGAGTCCGGGTCCGGAGCATTATATTGCGTCGGCTATTACTGCCAGAGAGGAGCATTCTGGATGTGCGTCTACGCCGTTGCAGGCGACGATGTGTAGCGGTCAGGAGGATGATGGTTACTCCGGAGGACCAGGGTCTTATGGCGGCTGTGGCTCTGGAGTTGGTGCTGACGCTGGGAACGGATCGTCTGACGTACAGGACCTGGATGAGAGGCAGGTATTAATCCGCACGGAGACTGGGCAAGTGTTTGAATCACTTTCGCAAGGCATATTGAGCCCGAGGAAGGCTGGGAAGCTGCCTGACTTTGGAGACAGTCCTAAGGTACTCACTCGCGAGACGTCGAGTCCAGTCACCCATGCTGCAGGATCTGCACTCGAGAGCGCTGATACCGTGCTCGACGGTACCATTGACAGCCGACCATCCGTACGTCCTTCACCTCACCCCCGCAAAGGACTGGACGTCTCAAACCGTCCCATCCCGGGCGAAATCAATTCAGACGCATACCCATCCTCCAGCAAGCCTCTCCCCAAACTGCCCCTAATACCACCCGCGCTGTCAAGTACCCGAGCCCGACGCCGATACACCAGGAGCCACGGAACAGACGTCCACCAAGATGCACATCCACCAGTAGAACTCAACCCCGATGCACCAGCGTTCATCCCCCAAACCCGCCTAGCCAAGAACGACCGCTCCTCCAGCGGAGGCAGCCACAGCATCGTCTTCCTCGCCCTCGAACCCCGCTGGAATAGTCTCGATAGCACGCACAGCACCTCCAGTCTCCGCATCCGCTCCTCCTCCGAGCAGAACATCGAGCTTGAAACTTCCCAGCGTGCTGCTGCTGCTGAGCACAGGCATTCGCGTCCCTTACCAGCTATACCAGCACGACGCCGGCCCAGCAACGAGCATCCGCTACGCCTCTCACCGCATCTAGAGCGCTACCCGCTCCTCCGCCCCCGACCACAACCACAACCACAAGCCCAACCCTCCCAACAACAACAACGCCGCCGCAGTTCCCGCATCCAAACCCGCCCGCCTACTCCAAGCACCAGATGGGTGCCCAGTATGGTCAGCGCAGCCAGCGGCATCAGCAGCTCCCTTTCTAGTCGCCAGACGTCTGTGGACGGACTACTGGATGCATCGGCAGAATTCCTGCGGATGCGCAGCTCGCCGCTCGACGAGCTCACGGAGCGGATCAGTCGCGTGGCGGCGAGTCGGCAGAGGTCGGTGGGCAGGTCGTGGGAGAGGATGATGATGCCGGTGGGGGGAAGACGGAGGGTGGAGTTGTTGAGTGGGGAGTTGTTTCGGAGGGAGGGGGTGGGTGTTGCGGTTGGGGCGTACGGCAATGTTGGGGGAGAGTTGGCACGGCCGAGTGCTGGTGCGACTGTGGTTGCTAGAGACCAGGTTGAGGGCGCTGCTGAAGATGCGGGCACGCAGCATCGGATGCCGTCAGCATCACCACCTCGTGCGACTACGTCATCCGTGCCCAGTACTCCTCTCAACGCATCAGGAGAACCAAGCGCTTGCAGCCCGCTAGCTCAGAAATCACCATCCAAAGCTGCCGAGGCGTCAAGCAGCGCAGTAAAGCGAAACCCCCTACCATCCGAAATCGCCACTCCAAAAGTCCCAGTATACGACGACTCAAAACCACCAGGCACCCAGCCTCGCACGCCCGCTGATATCCCTCAATCCTCCCGATCCAGACGCCAGCGTTCAGACACCTTGACAGCAATGAGCCCCCTGACAGCCATGGCCTCACCTCCATCCATCCCAGAACGCCACATTAACAGGCCTGCTCATCCGGGTACTACACCGCGTCTTCGAAGACCAGCCCCGGCTAGTGCTTCTCGTGCGAGCCAGGGAGAGAACGATCTAGACGGGCAAGTGAGTCGTCATCCGGAGCTGGAAGAGGATAGGCGAACGTGGTTCTCGAGGCAGGAGGAGGGGTCGCTGGAGAGTACGCCGCCAAGGGAGGGGAGGTTTGAGCAGTTTCTTTCCTGATTAAGGATGAATGTCTTTGGAGGGCTGCGGGATAGTGTCGTTGGACTAGATTTACGGTTGGAGAGATGTCAGTTTACTGTCGGTATGGTCGGAAAGGGAAGTAGCAGGATTTTCGTTTGCGCGATCGCGCGTTCGAACTGTATCTGCACATTTAGCGCAAAACAATAGCCTATACCTTACTCAAACTGCATCGTCGTCACCACCTTCCCAATCCCCTCAATCTCCACCGCCACCTCATCCCCATCCCTCAAAAACTTCTGCGGCTTCATCCCAATCCCGACACCCCCCGGCGTCCCCGTCATAATCAACGTCCCCGCCTGCAAAGTCTGCCCCGTACTCAAAAACGCCACCAACTTCCTGACCCCAAAGCACAAATCCGACGTATTGCTATCCTGTCTCAACTCGCCATTCACCCATGTCTTCAACGCCAACCCGCTGCCATCGCCCAAAACTTTCGTCGAAACAATCGCCGGTCCGAGCGGAGCGTACTTGTCAAAGGTCTTAGAGAAGCTCCACTGGGGCATCATGCCCGCTTTGTCCTTTTCCATTTGCCAGTCGCGGCAGGAGACGTCGTTGCCGGTTACGTAGCCGGCGACGTAGTCGAGGGCTTGATCTTCGGTGACGTTTTTGGCGTCTTTACCGATGACGATGGTGAATTCCCCTTCGTAGTCGCATTGCGGTTGGCCGAGCTTGGGGATCGGGGTGGGTTGGCGGGTGTCGGCTACTGCTTGGTTGGTTTTGAAGAAGAGAGTCGGGTTTTTGGGCAGGTCGAAGCCGGTTTCGAGGACTGATTTTGCCACCCGTTAGTAAGATGCCTTTTTATAGCAGGTGTTATGATCAGATGCTTACTATGAGATTTGTAGTTAAGCCCAATGCATCGGATGACTGGTACATCCTTCGGAGTCAATGGCCCGAGAAGCTGCTTCACCTCGTCCTCCTCACCCGTGGCCTTCGCCTCGATTGGAGTCGGACCTCCCAGGATCTTTACTTTCAAGCCTCCTTGCTGAGCCAATCCATCAATGTCTGCTTTGGCATCAGACAGTACCGGCTCGCCATATCTGACTTTGCCGTCCTTGGCCGATACAAAACGGATCAAGCGATCCCACGACGTGACAGGAGCCATTGTTCTGTAGTAAGAGCCGAAGTCTCGATTTATGAGATTTGCTCTTGATGTGAGATTGCTGTCGATGGTCACTTTACGCAATGCAGATCTGGTGAATGGCAGTAGCATGTGTGAGTATGTCAGAGAGTCTAGAGGTGATGGTCTGGAATGATTATGTACAGCCCGCCATCGCTGCATAGCGGGGTTTCGTTCACCCGCTCGAAGCGGTCCCGGCAATGGTGGGATGTCACAAATGAGGCGCTTTGATTGGTTGCACGCACTTCTTGGTCTCTCGGGCTTCAGATGCGCCGCGGAGGAATTGTATCAGCTCAATAGGCAAGACAGCACATAGTCGTGTTGATAGTAGAAGCCTAGAGCGAAAGAGCTCGAGACCAAGTAGCTGAGGCCCGCAATGGCCGTGACAGCCGAAATCTATTCGTGGCTCGTGTCCGTTGCATGAATGTGACACTGCAGCAACAATGGTATAGTACATTATCAGTAAGGGTGGAATGCGCAAGCCTGCGCGTCCGTGAACGATCGCTTCAACGCTTCACAATTGCCTCGAAACCCAGTTCGTCGTGCACCAAATCAGTCCCATCTTGAATGGTCTTGGCGCTCCTCATTCAACGCCAATTTCCGCATCGCGAATGCTCGAAGTCGTGAAAGACTTGTCCCCGACCCCAATCATATCACTCGTATAACCGAAGGACACACGAAAATTCCAAGACCTTGGTTCTGTTCATCCGGAATAGGTTATCGTGAGTCGATTTCCAGTGCACTTCCTAGTGGTCAACTAATCCGCCAGCCGCAGCCAGCTTTCTGACCCTCTCTCGCACGCCATCAAAAGTCTTGACGGCATCGAGGTGCTTTTCATGCCCAATGTTCCAAGCTTCGCGGACTTGCTCATCGTCAATGACGCCCTGAAGATAGCTAGCAAAACCCTTCGAGTTGGTCGTCATACCCGACGCTTCCAGCCAAGCAGTCCCACTATTCAAAGACTCCTTCGTTTGCATCTCGCGAGCTTCGAAGTGCTTGATCATAGTTGTGTTGAAACCGTGGTATGCGCTTAGATACGAGCCAAACTTGGCAACGTAGTCATGCCACGAATCCTTTGTTAATCTTTGCGGTGGGTCTGGAGCCTTCGGTCTCTGTGGTAGTTTCAGCGGCCGGGCTTGTGGCTGGTCGGGTGCAGAAGCTTGAGATTGGAACGGCAGGCTCGAGCTGAGCCCAGCAAAGCTTTGCAGACCCTCCCCTCCAGCATGGGCAGCGAACGGCTCCACATGAGCAAGGTCCTCCAAGTTGGCTTTCAAAGCTGGATCGCCAGACTTCTGATTTGAAGACCCTTGCGACTGGCGCCACGTCGACGGCGGGACTGACACCAGCCTGGGCTCTTTTGGAGCAGCTGTCTGGGTTGGCATAGCCTGTGGTTGCGCATGTGCATCAGCAGCTGGTGGTGCTGAGTCGATATCCATCTCGTCTGCATAATCTGCGGCCGTCCCAGAGCCTTGCCGCACGCTCGCGCCTTCAGACTGGTCTGCATCCTCAACGATTACATGCGGCTGTTCCCTGCTCCCGGACGTTGCAGGCGTGTTCGCTGCTCTGCTCGACTTGCGGCTCCTAGCCTTGTCGACTTTTGTGGGACTGGGAGGCTTCGGAGGGAGGTTGCTGGAGACCCAAGATGGATCCGTAAAGAGGCCATTCCAGGCTTGCGGATCGAACTTGCCTCCGGACGAGACATTTCCGCCATTCGTACTATCTCCAGACGCTGGCCCAAAAGTTGCATTCCCGTTGGCGCTGGCCAACGGGTTCGTCGTAGATCGCGCTCCACCCTTCTGCCTCCCAGCTGGCGATGACGATTTCTTTCCAGTCGCCTGCGGTGGCGCGAAGTAGTCTGGCTGGCCAACAAAGGAGCCTTTGAATCCATCGGGAGAGAAGTTAGTGTTGATGTTCTCCTCGCTACGGCTCTTGCCATTTGGCGTGAAGGCATCGTTGTTGAATCGGTACGTGAAGCTATCAGAACGGGTTCTCTTGTTAGCAGATTGTTCGAGCAGAATTTCGAAAACCGCATTTGCAACAGACGGGTAGATGGAGAGTATGCGCAACATTGCATCGTCAATGAGCTGATTGCCGGAAGATCTGCCCACACTCGCTGTTGAAGCGAGCTTGAGAAAGACGTCCATGTCGTAGCCCGGCGGAACGACTCCATAGTGTCTCGTGAGCACTTCGTAGAAGAAGTCGCAGGCCTCCTGCAGCTCAGGAGTCGCGCCAGCGTACGCGGCATCCAGCTTGTAATGAGGCGAGGCCCTGCCCTCTGTGGCAGTTCGCTCGTCTCTCTCGTCAGGCCCGACATCTCGAGCTTTCCTGCTCGGCTGGCCATAGCGCACAGAGGGCGGAAAAGCCCACTCGGGCACGCTCACTCGCCCGCGCTTTCGACCTTCTAGCACTGAAGTTGCTGTCGTGCGAAGGCGGCTTGCCCACTCACCAGGGGCGAAAGGGGACGAAGTAAAGTCATCATGGTGTAAGGAATCGAGGTTGACGTACATATTATTGGCATTCTTCTGCTGCATGCCTGGGTAGCCTTCACCATCAGATTGCGCACCAGGACCAGGTGAGTCACTAGATCCATTATAGCGCTTGCTGCGCGGCGTCGGCACTTTCATCGGTCGTGGTGGCGCAAAGGGTGAAGCTTGAGGTGCTGTGCCTGGCCGGGTGCTTGCGCCTCCGCTCTCATCGGTGCTTGTTGACATGGGCCGTGAAGGAGATGGGGAAGCATCGCTATCGCTGTAATCGACGCCGCCGAAGGCTTTGGGCTGCTTTGGCTGCGGAGACTGCGAAGCTCGACCAAGCGGGCTTGTGCTTCGTGCTCTCGATGCACGTGCGGTGCGTGGGTCTAGTTTCGTCGCATCCCGTGTGCTTGAAGAGCGTCTCAGCCCTTCGTTGGCATCACGTGTAAATTGGGTCTTCTCACCACTGATGTTCGTGTATGGTGTGCGCACCCTGTTGCCTTCCGCATATGGTACTTGTGGGTGTGCCTCGCCGAATCCGCGGCCCTTGAACGGCCTAAGCGGATCACCGTAAGTCGGCCGCTGTGCCGTAGGTGAGACGCCGGGAGTCAATGGTGACTGTGGAGGTGGGCCTGGAGGTGGAGGAGGATATTCCTGCTGCACACGTGGCTGCCCATTGTCCTCTGAACGATGTCTCTGCGCATAGCCACCTGCAGCTGCTGGTCTTTCATCCGACCCTGGCGCATTTGGATCGAAGCCATGCTTCTTTGGCGTCTTCATTGTATTGCTGCGCGACACTCCTGGCTTGCTTGCATTCTTCTGCTGCTGCTGCTGCTGAAAATTCGCCCAAGCTGACCTGTTTGCTTCCGCTGCCTCTGCGTCTGGCCGAGGAGGTGGTGGCGGTGCTTTACGGTAGTTGAAACTCGCCCGTATCTCCTCTTCGCTCGGCATCTTTGTATCCGATCGTGGTGGTGGCCTGGGTCTATTCGGCGAGGTTGACGGACCGGGCGGCGGCGCTGTTGGGTTGAAGCGCTGCTGCCGATCTCCCGCATTGTTCATGTTCTGCCATGCTTTGAACATGTTGGTTCGTTCCTGTGCGGGATCTTTGCGAGCTGTAGGAGCAGTGCGCGGGAAGTTGGTGAACCGCTCTGCGCCGCTCGGGCTGCTGCCTGCCGCGGCAGATGGCTGAGGTCGCTGCCATGTCCCAGGCTGTGTGCGGCGCGGGGGAGGTGGGTAGGCTGAGGTGGCAGTGTATGGGTTACCTGTAGGTTGTCGAGGAGCCGCCGCGCCGCCAAAGCCAGAACTTGGGTACAGTCCCGCCTTGCGCCGGTCGGCGTCGTATTTGGCCTTTGTCGTCGGATCACTCAGAATCTCATGAGCAGTCTGAATCGCCTGAAACTTTGGTATGAACTCCTCCTCTTTGCCGGCATTGCGGTCGGGATGGTATTGCAGGGCGAGCTTGCGGTATTGCTTCTTGATCTCATCGACGGTGGCAGTGGTGGGTACTTCGAGGTCGGCATAGTAATCTGCAGCAAGCGATCCACGTCAGTAGCTGTCGCGTCGGCATGTACTCCAGAAAAGTGAGGATTTAGCTCACTGTGGTTCACGCTTGCTTTGACCATGTTGATGGCGGCGGTCGCGCCGAATCAATGCAATGGTCAAGGTGCAGCGGAGTGCATGGACGGGGGGAAGAATTGGAAATGTGAGACGTGAGCTGCATGTGAAGTGAGGTCGAGGCGCTTGTGGTGGGATATCCTTGGTGCCGCCTTCCTGTGAATAGCAGATCTTGGAAGAAGCGGGCTTCGTAGGCACTTGTAACGCTCGCTGGGATGCAGTCTGGGCTGGGTCGTTCGCGAAGTAACAAGCTCGTCGACCACAGCAGTTCGCGATTATTGATTATCTTCGTGTGCGCCTTGGGCGGTGTACGACTCACGGATCGCCACACGCGAGCCCTCGTTCCTGCCAGCGTGCCGTGATGTCTCGCGACGACGGTTCGCAGTAGTCAGTAGTGAGCCACTGCAGGTGATGGCCCGCCCTTCCGCGAGACTGAGCTTCTGACTGACGTGTATGCAGGTGATTCGCGGATGCAATTGATTGGATGCTTTCTCGTAGGCAAAATAAGAAACCTGAAGAAGAAGCTTTCGCGGTTGCAGCGGCTGGCAGCACATGCGGATCATCTTCTGAGAGACCCTGTGGGCAGATCAACAGGCGCAGATATGCATATCTGACGCAACAGACAACGGAACGTATGTCTAATACTACAGCTATGCAGGTGTTATGCTACGAATTGGGCTGCTATCAAGAGCCAAAAAGCCTTCACTTATGCCATCAGTCATTCAGTCGCTTTACGGTCGGAGGCATTTAACTGTTCTGCTACCACTATGAGTCCTCTTTAGGACCGATTGCTTGCCTGATCTAATCACTAGAATCCCCAAGATCAGGCTGAAACAAGGAAGATCTACCTAGTGTCGTGGGCACACGACCCATCAACGGCGATGTTCGGAGTCTACTATGTGGGAAGCTCTCCACCCCCACGGCCAGGAAGGTAAGGTTTCGCAGACGCTACAAACAACAGCTGATCATATAAGAGGTCTTGCACCGCCAGACTGGATACCATCTGAAAGAGTTTTCAGTGCAGCAGAACTTTGCCAACGACTAAACTCTTCCCACGCCATTCCTTCCCAGACTACTCGACTGAAGCCTGAAGGACAGCAGCAATCATGCCAAGCAACTCGTCATATGCCGACAGGCAAGGCAAGTCCTCGGGCAACAGCACGACGAGCATGGCGCCAAGCGCAACAGAAAGACGACAGAGCTCTGCACCACAAACAAAATATTCGAACCCGATGACAGCAGCCTCACACGACTGGCAACTTTCTCCAACATTCAGCTCCTTCCGACTGCCAGTGGCGTTTCGCTAGGGCTAGGCTCAATCTACTCTCGCCATGGCATTATCAAATCACTCGCCGAGTGTCATCTCGAACGTCTTTTCCCAGCAGCCACGCTCGCCGAACGACTGCTTTGAGTCAATCGATCGCGCATGGGCATGAAGGTCTGCCTGTGAGCGCCCGGAGAACTTTGCTAGGCGAGAGCAAAGTCATGCTGCGGAGCTATTCATCCAAAGAGAGTCGTCCAATCTCTCTGCAAGCACTCATCCTAAAGGTCGGGTGATTGCGTGGTCGACTCGTCCAGAGTCTGTGCATATCAGCTCGGCGCACTATCAACAGCGAGATCAAGCCTCTGTCTCCAGAATTCAAGCACATTTTGACGATTCTCGTCACGAGAATAACGTGGGATGCAGGAGCGCAGTAAACAATAGAACTCTTTGCCGAGGCTATGCCAAGGATAGCACTAGTGGGGTCTGTGCGCCTTCCTCTAGTAGCACTTCGACTGTTTGTTTGTGGAGGGGCGGAAGCTCGATCTTACGTGGAAGGCGAGGTCGTGGCTGAGAAGGAGCGCTTGAGCGATGACCACGTGCAGTGAGGTAGTAGGAAATCACATGTACAATGCTTACTGAATTGTCTGCCTTTTTTCTTTCCTGGTCTTCTCTCATGAATGGGCTTGGCCTCGCTGATGGAACCTACAAGCTAACATCTCCAGGCCATCGCGCACGACCTCGCTTGCCTACTGTGACGTGACAACGGCCGCACCGCAAGTGTATAGCTCCTGCTTCCGAAAGTCGACAGACCTTCGGATCTGTCATCTAGACGTGGCACACAGATCTGGACCGGGGTCTGCACGAGCACTCTCAGCGCGCCAGTGGACTTTGTACTATGACCTGCTGGACCTGATACCTGAGATACATGCCCGCAATCACCAATCGACCAAAAACTCTCTTCCACCAAGCTCCCTGGAGCCAACGCAGCGCAAGAAGCCGGGATCGTTGACCATCCGAGCCATGTCTAGAAGGCGCATCCGACCTCGTCACAGATCATGGGACTACGGCGAAACTTCAATCCTCATCCGCGTAGGGAGCAGACGTGCGCCACGCAAATTCAACGAGATTTCCGTCTCGAGCGCCAGAGATGCTCCTCGGTTCGCCAGGCTGGTCGATGAACAGACACGCGCCTTTCCCAGAGACCCGCTGGTGATAGCGATCAACGGATACCAGCCTTGGCTGAAGGACGTCATCAGTCCTTGCATCGAAGACTATTGGGATGATATTTCAGACCTAGATCGAGAAGTACAATTTGCAGGGACGATGCAGTTTCCGCAACGCGCAAGCAAACGAGGTTCAGACCTTCCCTGGACATTCATTATCGACCACATGAATGTACCACAGGTATACTATTGGTCTGTAGATATGGAGCCGCCGCAATGGGAGGATTACGGACTGCCAGATATCGACAACTACCGCTTCCGTGTGGGCGCATGGGAATGCGGTCGGGGCGCTTGCCGTTTCGATAGAGAGGTCCCGGTGGCAATCATCTTCACCAAGCCGACGCCAGTCTCAGAGCACGTCGTCACTATGCTGCTGTTCGACTACTTGTTTAGGGATGGAGAGATCGATCAGCCGCGGGAAGACGAGGAAGGCATCTGCTGGCTGTTCTCTCGTCTCTACTGGCTCCTCACAGATTGGCAAAACATCATGTCCGAGATCTCCACCCGACTCGACGAAGCTGAGGCCAATAGCCACGGCCGTGGTCTGCCTGTCAAGACCCGGACTCGGCTACTGCATACAGAGGTGGACCGCATGTATGAGCTCAAGGAGTTTCTGCACTTCCATAGCCGCTCCTTCAAGAAGCTACAGAAGCTCAAGGACGACGTACCCAAGAACGAGCAGAAGGATCCTCTGTGGGCCGACATGGACGACTCGGTCGAAGATCTCGAGCAATATGATTCTCAGCTTGACAGCTTCAAAGAGCGTTTCGGCAACCTCATCGAGCTTGAGTTCAATATCCAGGTATGAGCATTGCTTCTCACACCTTGCCGTCAAAGCCGACGTTGACCATTGTTTCAGAATGCCGTCCAATCCGACAACTCTGCGTACCTCAACATAGCCGCCACAGTCTTCCTGCCAATCTCCTACCTTGCTAGTGTCTGGGGCATCACCACCATCACCATTCCTGCCATAGACTACCTCTACGCTGCCATTCCTGTCTTCGTGGTCTCCCTCATCTTCGCCTTGGCCTTTCCGGCGGTCGTTAGGCGGGTGCAACGCTACTTGTACCCATTGGAGGAAATAATACTTCCTTTGCAGCCAAGGAATTTCACGATGCTGGGCGAGGAGCTTCCTGACAGCGTAGACGTCGCCAATGGAAGAGATCGACCAGTCGGAAGGGTCAAGGCGAAGGCGCAAAGAACGACCAGCGGCATGCAGCAGGGTGGGAGAGTGAGCTCGAGAAGCAGATTTCGGAGTGATAAGGAGAGTGGTTGAGATGGGATTACGGCGACGATCTGCGCGCCAGACTTGATGTATGGTACTGACTATGACATCGAAAATGTATTGGGATGGCAGAGGGCGACTATCAGTTGCTGCAGTCCGCCGGCCCTCCGTCGGCCCTCCTCGTCTCCGCGAAAGTCAAGAGAAGGACCGTAGAAAGGCCATCTCCAGTGGATATCTCCAGCCATCTCCAGGTCGGGCGGGTGTCCACATCCTCGGACCTCACTTCCTTATCCACGTACCGCCCGTGCATATCAAGGAAGTGAGATGCTTGCAAGTGGAGCTGTATCACACAACCAAAAGTCTAGCCATTAACGGTGTCACAAGCTAGGTATTGAGCCGCCGACAAGATGTACCATTAGGCTGTTAGGCCTCGCAAATGGGTCACCCTCATCAGGTGAGATTGGCCGCGACACAGGTGAGATTGGCTACGATGTCTGCTCAATGCTCATGCTTCCCATTCGCTTTGCACGTACTCTGCAGGCTACATGCGCGGCATGCGTCAGCATGTCATACGATGATGCTGCTGCTCTGATCTGGCGGCTCCCCAGCCCAATCGTAAACTAGCTGGAAAGCGCTTTGGCAGAACATCGGCAAACTGTAACATCACCCAGTGTACACGCTCGCGCCGTCACTCCATATTGAGGCATGCACCCTGCCAAACCCATCAAGCCGGAGTTTTCTTCCAGCCGATTTACGTACCGATGCCGCTACAGCAGCAAATGACGGGTAAGACTTGCCATTCTAGTGCGCAGGGCGGCAGAGCATATTGCGCGCATCATGCAAGCCTTCTCGCTTACGCGATGGTCGGCATTTGAGTAGCGAATAAAGTCGTCCAGCTCCCCTGTGCAATGCCGCGGGGAGTTTATTGACAGCAGCATTGGAAAAAGTGAACGCCATGCAAAGGTTATGCGGAAAGTAGAGTTTCAAAGGAATGGCGCTAGAAACCACCAAGAACACCAAGCATTCGGTCCGTTTCACCTCAGGTGCTCCACCTACGCCACAATCATTGGACAGCGCAAACATCAACCCGATGCACATCGACATGGAGATTTACCCCCCGGGCCATGTGCGGTCACTCGTGGGCCACGAGACCTCCACTGGGACTCCACTGGAGTCTGCCCGGGGTCGGTAATGCGAAGTACAAAAGCTGGAGGGTGGTAAGGCGAAAGCGCCGGCTGTGGTCTGCGTCGAACTCTTGCAAGCCATTGAGGCCAAGGAAGAACGGTGCCAAAGGCTGGTTAAAAGTGTAGCTTTGGTGGCGCCTGTATACTTCTACCCTCTTTTATCTTGTCTCGACGTCCCTGCGCATTTCAATCTAGCATTCGAGCACGGCAGACAAGATGGCGGAGAAGAACGAGAAGTCCTTTGCGGACACCAAACCGGTCGATGCCCAGGAACAACACCATTATGAAGATGCAACATATGCAGAGCGCCGCAACATGTCTCAAGCAGAAATCCAGGAAGCCGTTCGATCGGGCTCAGTGCCGCATGTCCACGACCGCAAGGAGGCGCTCGAAATCGCACAGGCGGGTGGTTGGGAAGCAGACGCGTTGATCGAGAGCCTTGAGAAGCAAGTCCAGGACGAAGGAAAGAAAGATGGGATGTTTGACATCAGCTTCAACAACCCTAAGCACTTCACATGGCTCTTGGTCGCCTTCGCCTCGATGGGTGGTTTGCTCTCTGGTCTGGATCAGTCGCTCATTTCCGGCGCCAACCTGTTCCTGCCCGATGACTTGGGCCTCACTAGCCAGCAGAACAGTTTGGTCAACAGCGGTATGCCGCTGGGTGCGGTTGCTGGTGCTTGTATTCTGTCGCCTTGCAACGAGTACTTTGGTCGCAAATGGAGTATCATTATCTCTTGTATCCTTTACACCATTGGTGGTGCTCTGGAAGCTGGATCGATCAACTACGGCATGATTGTGGCGGCTCGTGTTATCCTTGGAATGGGTGTTGGTTTGGAGGGTGGTACTGTGCCTGTCTACGTTGCTGAGACTGTTCAGCGACGGCTGCGAGGAAACATGGTTTCGCTCTATCGTGAGTGGACTGTCGACCGACGCTCGTCAAGCTCTTGACTGACTATTTCCTGCAGAGTTCAACATCGCGCTTGGTGAAGTCTTGGGCTACGCCGTTGCCGCAATGTTCTTGTCTGTCCCTGGAAACTGGAGGTACATCCTCGGATCGTCGCTCCTGTTCAGTACAATCATGCTGATCGGAATGCTGTTCCTCCCTGAGTCGCCCAGATACCTGATGCACAAGGGCCGCGTTCTCGACGCATACAAGGTCTGGCGACGCATTCGCGGCACCAGGGATGTGGAGAGCAGAGAGGAGTTCTTCGTCATGAAGGTCAGCACCGAAGAAGAGGAGGCTGAGGTCGCTGCCGGCGCTGGTAGCAGGCGCTTCCCATGGCTCGACTTCTTCACCAAGCCTCGTGCTCGCCGCGCGATTATCTACGCCAACATGATGATCTTCCTTGGGCAGTTTACTGGTATCAACGCTATCGTGAGTATTCGCCATGTTGATTGCAGTTGACACATACTGACCATTTGGGTAGATGTACTACATGTCCGTGCTCATGTCGCAAATTGGTTTCAACAAATTCGACTCCAACTACATGTCCCTCGTAGGAGGCGGCTCACTGCTGCTCGGCACCATCCCTGCGATCTTCCTCATGGAGACTTGCGGTCGTCGCTTCTGGGCTATCGCCACGCTGCCTGGCTTCTTCATCGGTCTGGTGCTAGTCGGAGCCTCTTACCACGTCAACGGCATTCCTGGCAAGGAAGGTGTATACCTCACCGGCTTAATCCTCTACGAGCTCTTCTTTGGTTGCTATGCCTGTCTCACCTGGGTCATTCCATCAGAAGTCTACCCAACCTATCTCCGCTCCTACGGCATGACGACGTCGGCAGCCTGGCTCTTCCTGAGCTCGTTCATCGTCACGTACAACTTCGACGCCATGCAGGACGCCATGACCAAGACGGGTCTTGCTCTGGGCTTCTTCGGCGGCATTGCAGTACTGGGCTGGTTCTACCAGATCTTCTTTATGCCAGAGACAAAGGACAAGACTCTGGAAGAGATTGACCTTATCTTCCAGCGTCCGACGATGGATATCGTCAGGGAGAATATGGCAAGCTCCTGGGAGACGACGAGGGACCTTATGGCGTTTAGGTTCAAGAAGGTCTTTGTGGACGGACATGGTGCCAGGCGAGCAAGCATTGTTGATGCGCCTGAGGGCAAGGTCGCTGCGTGAGATGGTCGAATGATGGCCACAGAACACTGAATGAGTGACGCGTCATGATAGACAATGCTCAATTCATATACCTTTCGTCAACGATATCTATGTAATGTCTTTACATGTCTACCTTGGCACTTTCGCATCGGGACAAACTCACGCCCGGAAGTCAGTGTCATCTTGGGCATCGGTGTGTAAGCACAGTGAATGGCATTGCGATGACGGTAGCATCGTGGTGCGCGCTTCACGTGCATAGCAGCATGTGCTTAAGGCTGCCTTCCTTGTTGCTTTGGCGTGATCAGCATGGGACAGAGTTTTGAAAGTGAGGAGGAGAAGCGGAAATGTGTGCACGTGGGTGTGCATCCGATGAGGAACTGATCTTCGTTGTTCCTGACGCAAATGGAATCACGGTGTCTCAACTTGTTGATTATGTCTGTGAGGCCAGACCGTCATTCAATCGACGCGTATCTTAGTCAAATATCGACCATCAGCCTACTCGACCAGTCACTTGCCAAGGTTGGCCACATCAACTGACTAGTCGTCGATAGGACTGGTTCCGTGTCCAGGCATGAGCCGTATTCGGCGACTGTATGTGCGTATACTGCAATATCGGATGGTAGCATACCTCTCCAGCACGATCGAGGAGTACTTGTCAACGTGGCTCGAGAAGTCGTAGGTGATTCAGGGCTAATGCGTTCAATGAAAGCCTTTCATTATTGGTGTGCAGCTCTCTGTGCTCGCGCTTCGGAAACTCGGGTGTCGTCCGTGTTCGTTGCAGTCGTAGTTGCCGTGTACCATGACTTCAAGAAATGCAGACGGGATTTCGCCCTTTCCCCTGATCCGTACTTCTCCCACAGCTATGGCCAAGCTAGCAGTGAAAAGAGCGATGACGATCGTTATCTTCGCAGACAATTTCGGAGCATGTCGCAGCGGCGTCTCAGTCTGGCAGACAGTCTTGACAACGATGACTGCACATCATCACCTCAGAAGTCTCAAGCTAGACGCGTGGGCAAACCAGTTCTACTACAGGCTATAGTCCCAAAATGCCGTCATTAAGCGCCGTTATCAGATGGCGCATCCTGCAGAAATATAAGGTTCATCCGCAACGCCATGGTCGCAACTTTGGGGTTGTGAGCACGCGAGCAGGCGTCGCAAAAAGCAACCAAATATCAGGTCTCCAAACATGTGCGACCGTTGCAAGAAGTATACGTCAAACACGTTGTGGTGCGTCTCACGCACCCAAACAACTGCTGAATATTGACTGGGATCATGCGTGCAGCATCCCAGAACCGACAGGGGTCTATGGATCCGCCGGCACGATTACGACAACTCTTCGCAAGCACCCGGTCAATCTTCATTGCCAAGCCTGGAAGAATGCCAGCCGGTTTCCTGCTACGCCTGCCCTGTCTGGCGCGGGATGACTACAATCGCCTCAGGACAAAAAGGTAGGCGCCTTACCCGGTCTCTACCACCCATGATTCCTGCTTCATTTACTGCATTTACGCATTCTTTGTTTGACATTCCTTCCCCAAACTTCAAAGCCAAGACATCCAATACATCTTGGCAGCTCGTTTGTCGGCAGTAGGATTCGATACATGCATACCACCCTACCTGGCACACTCTTGGACGATAGCGATTGCATTTCCCAATCTGGATCTTACGGCCTCCTTCGCGGCGCATCCGTGGCCTGACTTTGAGCAAATTGAGCGGGATTGTCGAGCAAACATCTACTACCCAGATCACCAAGAGGAACAAGACCTGGAGAGGCCGCGTCACTCTCACGACTGTCGCATCCCGCTTCTACATGCGCGCGCCACAGGCAAGAGCACACTGGAGCCCTCTAGTCAACACCCCATTGCACTCCTATGGCCACCAAGATTGCACTGTTGTTCCTCTGGCATCTAGCGACATGTCTCAATGGCAGTGTCCAAGCCGAGACAGCCGCTAAGGATCACCTCAATCCTCCCGTAGCTCCACCACTGTACAACGAAGCGATTGATAATGGAACATTCGGTTACTATCCTGTTCGTACATACTCGACAGAAGACGGCTTACATTCGCCGCAGACAAACTTCCTGCAATATGACGAGCAATGCGATGATGGCTTGTACACCTTCATCACGCCCAGAGGCTGGAGTCTGTCAGATCCGGGGCCGATGATATTAGACAAGAGTGGAGAATTAGTGTGGACAGAGCATACAGAGAATGGATTCGGTGGGCAAGCATACGACTTTATGGTGCAAGAATACAAAGGCGAACCAGTCTTGACATTCTGGTTGGGTGACGATCGCATAAGAGGGCATGGGTCAGGCTGGTACTACATGGTATGTCACAATCTCGGAGTATGGATTTTGGTCACATTACTAACACCGAACAGCTCAATTCATCTTATCATCTCATCACACAAGTAGAGGCTGCCGGCGGCCTGGCAGCAGATCTACATGAGTTCGTAATTACTCTAGAGGGCACGGCACTAATGACAATGTACCAAATGAGGCCACACGATGTCACAGAATTCCGTGACTTTAATCCTGAGAACCCCGATGACCACGACCCGAACTGGATGTGGGACTGTCTATTCCAGGAAGTCGACATCGAGACAGGGTCACTAGTCTTCGAGTGGCGGGCATCCGACCACGTCAGACTGAACGACACGTACCACGGCATTGGACCAGGCGGTACGAAGAATGATCCTTTCGATTGGTTCCATATCAACAGCATAAAGAAGGACGAACTGGGTAATTATCTAATTTCAGCACGTTACACGCACAGCATAACGTACATTGATGGCAGGACTGGAGACATTATTTGGACCCTGGGAGGCAGGAAAAACGACTTCATGGATTTGAGCGACGGATATGGACTCAATTTCGCGTGGCAGCACGACGCGCGATTCTGGAGCACCGACACGTTCCCGAACACGTACGCTCCACCGGCGGAGCGGCCTGGCTACACGACGAAGTTGCTCACGATGTTTGATAATGCCGCAGAAGATCAACATTACGAGTACGGCCTCACGTACTCCCGTGGCTTGCTGCTAGAGATCAGTTATCCCACTCCAGGTTCTAGCCACTCGGCAACGACAGATCTGCACCGCAGGCAAGAAGAGGACTTCCTGGACGATGAGCTTCCTGAGGAGCTTTTCGAGGAGTATAGTGATCCTGGTCGTAACCTCGCAAAGCTGCGCGCGATCAACGGAACCAATCCAGGCTACACAGTCCGCGTCATCAAGTCCTACGAAAACCCTAAGCATGTCCGGTCTTCCTCTCAAGGCTCAGTGCAGGTGCTGCCGGCCATGCATGGTGAACGCGACCCCAAGGTAATTGTCGGCTATGGTCTTAACGCAGTCTGGACCGAGTTTGCTGCTGACGGCACAGTCCTGTGCGACGTACACTACGGCGCTGAGACCAGCTGGGAGCGCGGCGACATCCAGAGCTACCGGACTTACAAGTTCCCATGGGTCGGACGGCCACAGCAGCCACCGAGTGTTGACATTAGCGATGACGACGTCGAGCTGTACGTCTCCTGGAATGGTGCCACGGAGGTGGTTGACTGGATACTGCAATGCTCTGAGGAGGAGGATGGCCCGGAACAGTCATGGGCAGACGCCATACGAGTAGCGAAGACAGGCTTCGAGACCGCAATTCCCATTCCAGACATTGGGGACACTCGTTACATGCGCGTTATTGCCCTCGGAGAAGCAGGCCGGCGACTGAAACATGGCACCTCAGAGGTCATCGATAGGGGCGTGATTGCGACATTCTTCCCGGTACTTAACAAGCACTTGCCGGAAGGCTTGTCACACATGAGTCCGCTCAAATTGCTACTTGTACTGGCATCTGTTTCGAGCGGGATGTTCATCCTTTATGAGATGTACAGGCGGTTCTTGCAATGGCGGCAGGGTGGCGGTGCAGGAAGCCCGTTGAGGTGGAAGAATGGATATCGATTGCTGGGCGATGGTGGTGGTCTGGCGTGACTATTTGGAGGTAGATCGAGGGGAAGAGGGCAGTATTACATGATGAGGACGTTTGATGACAGGGACATTAGTCCTGGGAGGCCGGTTTGAGGGCTCAAATGGGAAGCGATGCGGAGGAAGGTCGACTGATAATGTTTTTTTTGTGATGGTAACTTTAGCGAGGCGTTATGGCGGCGACGAAAGATAAAAGGCATAGACAACAGAGGGATCTGGATTGGGGGTCAGCCAGTGCTGCATTTACACGAGGCTCAAGCAGAGGAGCATTCTCCTGGCGTTTGGGTTGTACTTTTATTGAGCTAAGGGCGCGCGGTACAAATACTAGCAATATGTCATCTGGTCAAGATGGCAGTCGACTGTACATGTAATACATCCTTTATCGCGAACAATGCTCTCAGAGGGGCTATAATGTTATGATGCATTCGATCGACACCTTCCATTCAAGTCAACGCCTATGATGTCACCGCAGCGCGTACTTGACGCGTGATACTCTTACAATATCTCGTTCTCAAACTGAGATACATGTGCTCAGCATCAGGATGAACGACTACGAGATTCGTCGCGCAGCCAAGATCAAAGCCAATCAGGCTCTTCTGGCTGAACTCGACATCAAGCCCGTCATAGCCAAGTCATCACGCAACACAGACAGCAAGCCTCCACCATCAAAGCGACGCAAGCTCGAACAACCTCAGACCGCACCGTCTCGCACTTCAGCACGTATCGCAGCAGCACCTACCAAGCCGACGTATAATGATGAGCCTGATATCAAGGCCGTTGCGCTGCCTCGCTCTGCGCCAAAGCGAAGAGCACCAGGGAAGCAAGCATTGGGTTCTGTCGTGATTGACGAGCCAGAATCTCTTGTCCCGGTCAAAGATGTAGAAGCAATTCGTGCAAGATGGACGGCATGGGAAGCCACTGCTGATCCGCCATCGAAAGACGAGGAAGGAACGTTCCATTTCGACGACTACCCGGACTTCCTCCCCAATAAGTCTCCAGCAGAGATGTTGCGAGAAGGCTGCTTCGGTGGGTCATATTACCGGCCTCTGCGATCAAGGAAATTGGGCATTGTAGTCGAAGACGACTGGCAAGAATTACCTTCCGACTGGATCGAAGGACTAGATGTGCAAAGGTTCTTGACGAACCCCACCTACGACCCAGACGTAAACAAATACAAAGTCTCCTGCGGCCAATCAATCGAAGAATGGGAAGCCGCGGGTTGGATCTCCCACGAACACGACGTACGAGGCTGGTTCCAATGGTACACGCGATTCTTCCGCGGCCGACGCTGTGAGGATGACGAGAGGCAGGTGAGTAGGTGGAAGAAGTGTGTAGGTGTGACTGGGAGGTGGCGGCGGATGCTGTTGAAGAAGTATCGGCAGATGGGCGTGAGGGATGTGTTTGATGATGGGGAGGATGTGGATGAGGAGGGGGTGGGGAGGGAGGTGAGTCCCGTCATGCATCAGACGTGTCATCATTGGGCGTGGGAGGTGAGGCAGGGGTCGTTGGATGAGTATTGGGCGGAGAATGGGGGATAGGTATAAATTTGGTATATGGTTTACTCGTGCAAGAATGATAGCGCGAGGTTTCCAAATACCTCCGGCTGCTGCATAGGTGGCAGGTGACCTGCACCTTCCAGTTTCACAAATCGCGCCCCCTTGACTTTGCTTGCGGCATCCTCAAGCGTTTGTAGGTTGATAGCACCATCCTCCGTCCCACCGCAGATCAAACATTTCACCTTCACACTCCCAAGCTCAGAATCATAATTATACCCTCTAATCGCATCAGCAAGCACCTTATACCCCTGGAACGAACACGCCTTGACATGCTTCAACGACTCCGTCCTCACAGCCTCATCCTCAAGCCTATCGCCAGGGAACCACCTCGCCACAGTCTGCCTTGCCAACACATCATCACCACTCTGCACATCCCTTTCATACTGTTCAATCCTTTGAGTCCAAAGCGGCTTCGTAGCCTCCGGACTTGTAAAACCGGGTGCAGCAATTGAGATGATCTTCTCCACGTCCTGTGGAAAGAGCATGGCGTACCGCATTGCTATCACGCCGCCGATGCTGCAGCCGATCACAGCTTTGACGTGCTGCTGTCCTGTGCGCGCTTGCGCGATGTGGTGGGCGTGTCTCGTTAGGTCATCTAAATGGTACGCAGCATGTGCGTCCCGAGGCGGGGGAGTGTCTTGATGGCCTATGTGATCGTAGCGAAGAGTTTTGTAACCTGCGGCATTGAGCGTCTTGACTGTCGAGTCCCACATGCTTGAGCTGGACATGAGGGCATGCACTAGGAGGATTGTAGGTGCTTTGATGTTGCCATTTGGTGGTAGTTCGAGGAGAGTGTGGTACTTAATGCCGTCGATTTCGACTTGTGCTGTTCCTGCCATCTCCATTTTATGGGTTGCTCTTCAAATGGTACCGCGAAGTATGCTGTGAGCTTGTGTGGCTACACAACAACACATGTGTCGAGTAATGCAGAACCCTTTGCGAATTGCGAACGAAGCTCCATACTAAAGGTGGGGTGTAGGAACCAAGGGTCGTCGTAATCGTCTCTATATGCTCTATCAGCAACAGAATCCAAACAATGCCGAATCCAACCCTGGAAATCCCTATGTCACCGCGCCGTGCTCTTGGTCTCCTCAATGGCTCTTCTCCTAACCCCAAAGACCTCCATGCCCTCTCCCAGGCCCTCATACACGCCACCACTGACACCTTGCACCCACCAAATCCCCACGTCCTTTAACGCTTCACCAACTTTGCCATCATGCATTGCACACACATTGTTCGCCAGTACCCAGGTTTGCTTGGCGACTTTATCTGCAGCGATCATGCCGTGCGCGAGCACGCGCTGGCTGATTTTGTGCTGGCGGTCGTAGCGGTAGGCTTCTTGGAGGAGCAGCTGGATGTAAGGGATTATGATGGAAAGGGCGAGGAAGATGTAGAGGGTTATGTTCGCGATGGTGCGGTGTAATATAGACGGTGAGGTGACGGCATGGGTTTGGTCATCGGATTCGGTGATCTCTGAAGAGGCTTCTTTGCTGGAGTCTTCTTCTGGCTGTGAAAGCAAACGCTCAGGCAGAGCTGATCGCAGCCCCAGCTTCTCCTCCTCACTCAACTCATCTGGCAGTCCTCTAAGCAAATACTCCAACCCATCAACATATAATTTACGACTAAATTCTGCACCATCATCAAAAACGCCAGCCTCTTGTGTCGAAAGACTCAGCAGCGCATATCCTTGCCTTGCAAACTTCCATTTCACACCTCTCTCCACCTCTTCTCTTGCCTCTGGCGTTGTACTCCCAGAACTCGACGGCCTGCTCGGCGGAAACGACCGGAACACTGTCTGCTCTTCAGTGTCCGTCTCGCAATAAGACGTCCTCGCCGATGTCCGATATGAAGGCGGTGGAGTGACACTATTCGTATTGCTGATATCGCTTGAGGCTCTGACATGCCTGCTGTAGCCAGCCTTCCCAGCGTACGTGCTCGCTGTCCGTCTTAGTGAAGGAATAACAGGCACTCGCTGCTGAAGTAAGGTCGGCAGCAGGGTATACAGCAACGACGTGCCCATGTCTTCTGCAGAGTCCATCTCATCAAGCTTCTGCTGTTTCTCATACATTCCTGCCATCGTCCTCGTCGCTTCTGGCGACATGCCCTCCCAAGTACCCTCTCCAACCAATATACCTGCTGGTCAAGATAACGACAACGATCGAGCGCCGTGAAGAAAGTTCACACAAACAGCAGAAGAATACCCGCCCGAATAGAGATGATTACCTCGCCTACCTTTCCGACACATCCCACCAGACGTGACCGCAGGGCTCAGCGATCATCCGACCAAAGACTTTCACATGCCAGTCGCACAGACGAGCACATGCAAGTTCCCACGTTGAGAAAAGCCTAGATATGAGATGCATGCATAAGCGTCGCGGCGCCTCGCGACACCTGTCGCAGCTCGAGGTGAGCAAGCATGGCCTATCGGGTCTCTGCCAGCTGCGCATGTGCTGAGCCCTGTGATCGTTCCCGGGACAAGACGGTCATTCCCTGCGCGGTATTGACCTGCGAATAGAGATTAATGTTCTATTCGACAAGAACCTTGCCCTCGATAAACACATTCTGTGGCTTTTCATTCCGCGGTTCGAGGATGCAAAGACGGTGGAAGGCAGAAATGGTCAAAGTATCAAACCTGGCATAACGGCTGCGTTTTGCACGTCCACTAGCGGCCCCGGAGCAACATCAAATGGCAGGCCAGTCACATGAAGGCGCCGTTTGGCTAGCCGAGCTTTATCGGGAGCCACTTTGTCATGCATGCCACCATTTCGATCTGCAAGCACGAGTACGAAGTGCGCATACTCACAGAGAATAGTCGAGTAGAAGCTCAAGTTCGACAGGTATCAGTGACTACGAACTCTCTGAGCGATTGCAGGTGTTTCGAGGTGCCCGCCGCTTCTAGTGCAGCATCCTCATCACATTTGATATGAGGCAGTGAGAGGAAGGCGACGAGTGATACCTCCGGGAGGTAAGAGGGGGTTGAAGGTGGTGGTGAGAACATGGAGGTGGTGGCGAAGCCGATGAGCCGGGTTGAGGAGGGATTAGGAAGTTGTGGAGTGAAAGTAGTGCGGCGAATATGCAGGGGACGAGGGGTGGGGGACGGAAGGTGAGGTGGCTGAAAGGGGTAGTGGGTGGGAAGGGCGATGGTAAGCATGGTGGTGAAGGTGATCAAAAGCATTGAATAGCTGCGTGATTCGGACGAATCTACAGATGGATGATGCCCATGAGGCCTTTTGGTAGTCATCGCAGCGTCCACGCAAGGTCATATAGCTACGAAGCGACGAAGGGCACCGGCGGCATTTGGCTAGAACGCTTCAACTCCAGCGTCTGGCAATAGTCTGGACTGTTTCCGTCTTACTTTGGAGATTCCGCGGGGCTGCGCACGACATGTAGGCACAGTAGAACAAGACTACCCCGGCCTCGATACAACATACTTCACAGTCTCGACTCACGAGAACCTAGGCGTATGAGATCTTCGGAGCTGCCATGATTATGAGGCTGATGAAGAGCTTCCAGTCGGGCTCCTTCAGAGCAGAACACAGGATTGCCGGTTGTTCTGTAGACTGTTGTTGTTAGCAAGGCCGCGCTATATCCTTGCTCATGGCCTACTACGGAAGGCGAGAACAGTCCTTTAGGTAAAGAGAGTTTCGCCAAAGACATTTCAATAGTGGCAAAGCACCTTGCGTAGTCGGCTGTGAAGCCTTGGTGCCAAAATCTCACCCGGTGAAGCCGACACCTTCGCCTGGAAAATTAGGACATGGCGCTCTAAGTACTTATACATGTGCAGCCATCGCCGTCGAAAATCTGTCCTCTTACAGCATTGAGCATCCCCTCAGCTCAGGTCCTGGCTCCATCATGAAGCTCGCCACGACGTTTACCGTGCTGCTGCCACTACTGATCGCCTCTATGGTTCATGGCTACGTAAGTGCCGCACCTTGCACTCATCAATCGACGCACCTACAACCAGTAGTAACTGACGGTCATGAAACCAGTACTGCGTCAAGCCAGATGGTCCTGGTGACGGATGGTGCTACAAAGATGGCACACAAGATAATCAACTTTGCACGACGGTATGCTCTCTTTCTCTCTCACTCTCCCTGCCTCCCTCTCTTTTTCGCTGAGATGTACCGATGGAAGCCCTGACTGCATGTGCTTTGAAGGGTCATGGGTGCACGAAGACGAAAAATACTTGCCAATGGGATTACCAGCGAGGATATCCAGTGGGTCGGGCCTACTGCACGTAAATCTTGAGCAGCTGAAGTGCCACGGCTGGTATCGTTGAACTTGGAGTTGCTGGGGAAAGGGGCGAAGGTGGCAAGGCAGGACCTCAAGGCGCACAAGAGGTTGATGGTGGACGGAGCTTTGGTCGTGAGATGGCGACGGGCATGTTCCGCACGAATAGTACATACTCGTGGACAAGATCATCCTTGCATTTATCATTGAGCAGTGTATCAAATGTCTATCATGATCGTGGCCGTCATTTTTCACAAATCGGATTCATCTTACGCCTTATAGCCAGCCGATCCACGCTCGCATGATTGCCTCTAAGCTCCTGACGCTTCCTTTCCTCCCATCAAAACGGCCACTTCCAATTCGTATATTCCTCCGGGTCCAAGCCGGTCTCGTACGCAAAATTCATACTCTTGATCCTCTCCTCCAACAAATGCTCCCTTACACCCGCTCCCTTGTTGCCAATCGTCTGCTTCAAATTATCAATCGCCGCGATTGCAAGCGAGTACCTGTCCGTTTCATTGCGAATAGCAAGCTCAAGCGGCGTATCGATGTTACCCTTCTCCTTGTAACCACGCACATGCATCAGCTGCTGTCCCTCGCGCTGGTATGTAAGGCGATGGATCAGCCATGGGTAGCTGTGGAAGTTGAAGATGACCGGCTTGTTAGTGGTGAAGTACTGTCCATACTCGTTCGCGGTCAGGCCGTGTGGATGGTAGCCGTTGGGCATGAGCTTGAAGAGGTCAACGACGTTCACGAAGCGGATCTTCAGGTCAGGCAGGTGTTGTCTGAGCAGGGCGGTGGCTGCGAGAGCTTCCTGGGTGGACACGTCACCTGCGCATGCCATGACGAGGTCGGGCTCAGCGCCCTGGTCATTGGAGGCCCAGTCCCAGACGCCAATGCCCTTGGTGCAGTGCGTGACAGCGTCTTCCATGCCAAGATACTGCAGATGGTTCTGCTTATCGGCAACGATGACATTGACGTAGTTCACCGAGCGGAAGCAGTGGTCCATGACGGACAGCAGGCAGTTGCCATCTGGAGGCAGGTAAATACGAACGATCTCAGGCGACTTGTTTGCAACGACGTCAAGGAAGCCGGGATCTTGGTGTGTGAAACCATTGTGATCTGGGAATCGTTAGCTGGCACGTCAAAGCCCGTATGAGAGGAGTGCTCGTACCTTGTCGCCACACAGTACTCGTCAACAAAATGTTCAGCGAGCTGACTGCCTGCCTCCACGACACCTCCGCGCACTTCTCGAGCCACTTGGCGTGCTGGTTGACCATAGAGTCGATGATGTGGATGAATGGCTCGTACGAGTTGAGCAATCCATGTCTGCCACTAAGAGTGTAGCCCTCAAGCCAACCCTCAACAGTGTGCTCAGACAGGATCTCCATGACTCGACCTTGAGGTGCAATGTTGCCGCCATCCTCATCTTCCGGCAGGTATCCATTGACCCAGACCTTCTTCGTCGCTTCATAGACTGCACTCAGCTTGTTGCTTTCCGTCTCGTCGGGACCAAAGAGTCTGAAGGACGTTGGGTTCTTGGCCATGATATCCTTCAAGAACGTGCCAAAGTTGTTCATGCTCAGGCCGGAACTCACACCGGGCTTCTTGACTTCCATTGCCCAGTTCTTGAACGGTTCGAGCTTAAGCGGCTTCATCAACGAGCCACCATTCGTAATCGGGTTCTCACTCATGCGCTTGCCCTTCTCTGGTGCCAGAGCCCTGAGTTCGGGAATGAGCTTGCCTTCCTTGTCAAAGAGCTTATCGGGTTGGTAGCTCTTCATCCACTTCTCCAGGGTTTGCAGCTGCACATCGTCACTCAGAACTTTCGTGAGGGGAATCTGGTGAGCACGCCAGAAGCCCTCCAGGTAGTGGCCTTCGACCTGGCGCGGTGCAGTCCAACCCTTGGGTGAGCGAAGGATGATCATGGGCCATTTGGGGCGGAAGACCTTGCCAGATTCACGCGCCTCCTTTTGGTATGCTTTGATTTCCTGCACACACTTTTCAACCGTGCCAGCCATTGCTTGGTGCATCTCGTCAAGGTTGTGACCAGCAACAACGTATGGAGTCCAGCCATAGCCTTCCATAAGCTTGATCAGCTCGTCCTCGCCAATGCGCGACAAGACTGTCGGGTTGTTGATCTTGTATCCGTTCAGATGGAGCACTGGAAGCACAGCACCGTCCGTGATTGGGTTGAGGAATTTGTTGCTGTGCCAGCTGGTTGCCAATGGGCCTGTCTCGCTCTCACCGTCACCGACGATCGTCAACGCAATGGTTTGCGGGTGGTCAAACACCGCACCGAAGGCGTGAGACAGAGAGTAACCAAGCTCACCGCCCTCGTGGATCGAGCCAGGCGTCTCTGGCGTCATGTGCGAACCAATGCCTCCCGGAAAACTGAATTGCTTGAAGAAGCGTTGTAGACCCTCAACATCCTCGCTCTTGTTTGGGTACACCTCACTGTAGACGCCCTCCAGGTAGAAGTTGCTGATGAGTCCCGGAGCGCCATGTCCTGGTCCGCTGACGACGAAGGCATCGAGGTTGTACTTCTTGACCATGCGGTTGAAATGGATGTATGTGAAGCTTTGGCCGGCATCAGATCCCCAGTGGCCCAGTAGACGAGGCTTGATGTGCTCCTTCTTGAGTGTATCTCTGAGCAGCGGATTCTCCTTTAGGTAGAGCATACCCAAGCATAGGTAGAGTGAGGCATGGAAGTATCTGGTGGTCTTGTCGAGCTCATCCTGGCTCAGTGGCTGTTCGTTGATCGTGCTGCGCGTTTTGCTGTAGACAGACCAGTTTTGCTGTTCATTCTTATCGTCCAGCGCCGTCAATGCCTTGGTGGACGCCATCTTGAGTCTGTTGTTTGCCAATAGCTGGCAGATGGTGGTGATGGAGCTCAGTGATATATGTTAGTGGGCTTTGAGTTGAAGTAGAAGGTGTTAAGAAAAGGTGCCGCGTTTATGAAAGCTGCTGAGGAGATTACTCACGTCACCGTCACTTACTTGGATCCTTCGCGGTGGTTAAGACATTGAGTTGGTTCCGGGCACAAACAAAGGCACGGAAGCTTCGGAGCTCTCATGCAAAAGCTCATGATCTTGCGTCACACGAAGTCAGGAACGCCAGCCGCTGTCGGTCACTCTCGGTCGAAAACGGCGTGCGATCACCCGCGTTGTTATACCTTACTGTGCCACTGTGATCAAGCCGAAGACCCGGCGACGACGTGTATGCACATGTGAGCTGGGAGCGAGCTGGATGCGAGCGATGGTCTCTTGCGCCCAACAGCCATCTCTGCTGAGACCTCACGCCATCCTGATGGCTATGCAAGCGGCTCGCCGGATCGCGTACCTGGCGACAATAGCTCGCGAGGAAAGTCCATCCATAGTGATTACGAGGAAAATGTTCTGCTGCGCGAATACCATTTTGACTCTCATTTCCACGTGATGTTGGCGAGAAGGAGACGTTGACAGACATGGCAGATTATCGCTCATCATTGCCAAGTGCTGCGGCACGTGATCGTCCGAAGCGAAGGCAACTTCGACGCACCGCCCGCACGACATTCTCTTACACTCAGCCACAACATTCAAGGGCCTTCTGTTCCACGTCTTATTGTGCCTTTGGCTTTCGCACTCAGTCGGCAAGGCCACGATGAGCCGGACTTGAGGCATATCTCCATTCGGCAATGCGGCGCATCACATCAGCTTTCACACCCGTGATGACGTCCTTCCGCGCAAACTTTGGTGCCAGAGACCGACGACAACCAGACATCTTGTGTCGTGTGGACCCAACTTTCAGACGGTATGCTTTAGCATGGCTTTTTGGCGGAAAAGGATGAGTATGGTCTCATAAGATCTACGTATACGTGCTTAGCCAAGCTGTAGTAGACAGTTGACGGTATCCATATGTTTCTTCTAATTCTCTCAGACATCCTCTGTTCCTCTTCAATTGCACTCTAATTCGGCTCAGTGTGGCCAGAGGACGATGCAAAGCTTCCGGCAGTACCAGCAGATTCGCTGGGCTATTCAGAGGACTGTTGAAACAGGCCATGTGCTGAATTCACCTACCAACAGGACTAATGTGTTGGAGGAGGACTACGATGACTCGGCCAGTATCGAGACGAAGACGCTGAGCAGCAGTGATGATGAGGGAAGAGCCGAGGAGGAGGGCATCATCATTGTTGGCTGGGAAGGCCCGAACGATCCCTTGAATCCGCGAAACTGGAGCCTCAGTCGCCGGATTGTGATCTTTGCTATCCTGTGGATCAATGTCTTCGCAGTGGACTGGGGCAGCTCAGCAGACTCACAAGCCGGCAGCAGGATCGCGGCTGCTTTCCACGTCTCTGAAGAAGCAGAAGCACTCTCACCAGCCCTCTATACCTTCGGCCTGGCCGCGGGATCTCTAGCTGCTGGACCGATAGCAGAGACCGTAGGACGTAATCCGATTTATGTCGTGAGTCGGATTCTGCATGTCTGCTGGCTGACTGGAGCAGCACTCGCACCAAATTTCGGTGCGCAGTGCGTATTTCGACTATTCGCAGGCATGTCCGGCAGCGTCCTGCTCGCCATCCACGCCGCATCGATCGCCGACATCTTTGGACCAATGTACAGGACCATAGCCTGGCCCATCATCGCCCTCGCCAGTTTCTGGGGTACTGCCTTCTCTCCTATCGTCGGTGCCTGGATAGCGCAGGAGACGAGCGTGGACTGGAGATGGACAGAATGGATAGCAGTGTTGTTGTCCGGCTCGACACTCATTTTGACTCTATTCTTCTTGCCTGAGACATTCTCGCCGATCTTGCTTTCGTGGCGCGCAAAGCATCTCAGGAATCTAACTGGCAGTCAGCGATTCAAGGCCGAACTGGAGCTGCAGGATAATCTTTGGCAGCGCTTCAAGAGCAATGTGATCCGTGCTGTCCACATGGTAACTAAGGAACCTACAGTCGCTCTGCTTGGCTCCTGGCTTGTGCTCGAATACATCGCCGTCTTTGGTCTGCTGCAAGGCTTCAGCTACATTTTCGGCGATACATACGGCTTCGAGCGCGGGCTGATCGGCACAAGTTTCGTGACAATCGGCATAGGAGCCGCTCTCTGGACTGCAGCTATACCGCTCTACTATCGCGCTTACAAGCACAAAGTAGCAGATCTTCATGAAAGAGTCACAGGTCGTGAGCGAAGGAAAAGCTTGATGCACAGGGCCAATGCTCCTGGCACAGATCTGCCTGACCCTGAGTATCGCCTGTGGTCTGCTCTCCTGGCCGCACCTGCCTTTCCGATATCCCTCTTCTGGCTAGGCTGGACGAATTACTCGTTCATCTCCCCGTGGTCGTCACTCGGCGCCTGCACCCTGCTTGGCTTCAGCTGGGCTGGTATCTACGTGACAGTCTACCAGTATCTCCTCGACACCTACGGCATCTATGCTGGATCCGCGCTTGCGATGGTGACATGTTGGCGGTATGGAGTGAGTGGGTTGATTAATTTGGTCAGTCGGCCGATGTATGATGGTATTGGTGTGCATTGGACTATGACATTGATGGGGTGCATCGCTGTGCTGCAGTGCCCGCTGCCATTCATATTGTACAAGTATGGAGCGAGAATTCGAGCGAGGAGTCATTTTGCGGGCAAGTATTCGAGGCCCTCGAATACGAGAGATAGGACTGGACGAGCGCTGAACTGGCGATGATGGGTTGTTTCGATAGGACTCTCAGACCCTATAAATGACTGAGATACCTTAGCGTCAGTGGGGTATACACCCCAGGATAAATGCGACACTGGTTCGAGCAATGGCAAAATGTACGAATGGCATTGCGCCAAGGTGGACTGGTTGAGTGATGACAGCCCCGCGCACCTTCCTCTTTCGGTCACCAAGACAACGCTGGCGAAGACCCTTCACACATGTGGCTCACCAAACTTTGTTTCACTGACTTCTTGCAACTCCTTTTCTGTAGCAAAGCTGAAAGCAAACGTTGGCAAGCTCCATCGGTTGGACATCAAACATCAACCAAACATATCTATCCAACATCATCGGCACGACTTTCACGCTACCAACATGGCTACCGACGCACCACCTCAGCCACGTACCGACACGCCCAACGATTTCCGCGAGGATGTTCACGAGGACGTCCGCATCGATTCGCATGACGACGCGGACACGCAAGTCGTCATTCTCGTCACTCCCATTCCAGCCCCCGAACTCGAGATCCCAGACGAGGAGCTCGACGACGATGTCGACCTCCCGCCACCACCGCCCCCGCGCATCGAGCTCCGTCACCTGCGCATCCCCAAGTCCGCCCTCTACGAAATGATCCCCGACCACCTCTGGACCGAATCCGCCATCACCGCCACCCTCGGCATGCCCCTCAAAATCGCGCGTTACATGGGCAGCGACGAGAACAAAACCCCAAACCCCTCCATGATCGGCTTCTCTATGCTCTGCGACTTCTCCAACCTCGGCGACTTCGGCAAAGTCATATGGACTAAAGTCCTCGGCGCTGTTGTCGTGGCGAAAGTCGATGGGAGTGAGATGGATGTGCCGGAATTCACGGCGCTGATAAAATATGTTAATGTGCTTGGGGAGGAGCTGAGGAGCATGAAGTTGCAGGTTGAGGAGGATATGAAGGTGTGGGATGCGGAGATGAGAGCGAAGATTAAGGCGGCTAGGGAGGCGGGGGAGGAGGTTGTGGAGATAGGGAAGAAGGAGAGGGTGGCGGTTAAGGAGGCGAAGAGGTTGGAAGTGGTGACGGGGTGGGCGGGGGAGAGGGCGAGTGTGGAGGCGTTTGGGGAGTTTAGGCACAGGTTGGAGACGGGGTTGGAGGATGGGGAGGACGAGTTAGGGGAGGAGGAGGGGGAAGATGCCGAGGACCTTGGCGCTGTTGATGATGGAGCTGGTGAGAAGAGGGTCGATGAGGTGATTGAGGGCTTGAAGGAGGCTACAATTGTCTAATTGGTGCTTACACTCATGCAGGAAGAGCATTGTTGCCTTTACTAGAGCGCAGCTAGGATATGACCGTGCCAAGCCTGCTTTCGTCTGTGTATAGCATGAAGTAGCTGTAATGACATGACCACGCTTACTTGAGTATCCTACACGGCCCAAACTCTGGGCAACAAGACAAACACCAAATGTGGTTTCGACCTATTTCAGAGAGTCTTCAGCTTCTCTTGCTTCCACTTATCTTTGCTGGAGTGTCATGACACTCCGCGACCTGTCGATGAGGCCGCTACCCTCATCTGGCAGGTGGAGGATGAGAACATCGTCAAGAAGATGACAGAAGATGACTGCGCAATTGGATGCGGCTAAAAGAGGAGGATCGCAATTGTAGTGGTCAGATATCGTTCATTCCGTAGTATCCAAACAGAACGCGAGAGGAATGCGAGATTGATGCAACACTCCTCCTAATGCCTCGCTCAAACGCAGTACTGCTAACCCAGCGCTAGCGCTCAGACAGTCCCTTTCCCTAGAACGTTTTATACGATCAACTACTCTTCAAATGCTCACTGCCCCTCCCGCCACCTGATCTGAACCGACTACTCCCCGCAAACCTCACACTCTTCGCAGTCCCACCCTGCACCGACCTACCAAACACACTCGTCCGCAGAGCCGGTGCCGGCGTGGCCAAACCACTTCCACCTCCACCTGCGAACCCACCTGCACCAAGCCCCGAGATTCCACCCGCGCGAAGCTTGCGCGCAAAAGGCGTGACTTGCGGAGTGAGAGCACTGAAATCCTCGACGTCTTCACCTGGCGCAGGAGGGACAGGACCAGGTGTGGTGGCGAGGTAGCCTGGATCGAAGACGAACGGCGTCACGGGCGCAGGCGTGGGTATAGGCCTGAAGCGCGCGGCTCTGCGTGAACGAGAGGGCGTGCGCATGTATGCTGGCGTGGCTCCTGCCTGTGGAGGCGAAGAAGCGAATGCCGAAGCTGCAGGCCGCTCTCGCGACCGACTTGCCGCTCTCGAAGCAGGACGTAGGCTTGGAGACTCTGGCTCGACCTCTTCAGCGGCCGGGGCAGGCGTTTGCCTCGCAGCCTGACGCGCGAGAGCCTGCGCCTGCCAATGCCGGAGCATTTGGCGAATGTGTAAGTCCCTATTGCGGGCCCAAAGCGCTTCAGCAGACTCTACGCGGCGAGCGGCGGTGAACTGTGCCCACTGCAGCTTTCTGAGGGCGGCAGCTTGGAGACTAAGCTCGGTCTGCTGCTGGAACTCAATGGCGCGCTCATCCATGGCGACCTGCAAAGCGTAAGAGATACGCAAGGCGGCCAGTGCAGAATATTTGAGGCGCTGCTGGTCGAAATCAGATGCCTGCTCTTCCATTTCGACAATGCGTGCCGTCTTGACCCGCCATTTGGCGAAGGCTTGAACTCCCGCATCAACGGCTTGAGCTGCTGCACGTTGATCTGCCTCCTGCTGCATGGCAACGATCTCGTTGTGCCTCCTTCGCAGCGAGTGTAGACATCCACGAACAAGACGCTCCTTGATCCTAGCACGTATTGTCGCGTAGGCATCCCGTCGCCGATTGTGCTGCTGCTGCACAGTGCGCTCATGCCAGACTGCGATTGATCTAGTACACAAAGTGTAGAACCTTGCATCAGCCGCCCATTTATTCAACTCGCGAACATGTCTCACTTTCTCAGCCATGACCTCTAATGCATGCGGCACCATACTATGGATGTTCGCAAACTCAACGGCAGCCCTCTCAGCATCTTCCCGCTTGCGTATGGCCAGATGCAACTTCGTCATACCAAAGACAAGTCGGCGCCGCTGCTGCGACTCGTAAAATTGCTGCTCAGCCTCTTCAATTGTCGACTGCAAAGCGGTCGTTTGGTTACGCCATCGCACCAAGACTTGTTGAGCAATTCGAGCATTGACTGCCCTCTCGAACAGTCGCAGACGCTCAGCAAGCACCCATTTGTACAGCGATTCAACCAGGACTCGCTCGTCAATGCGCTGAGCCAAGGCCTTGCAGCGAAGTGCATCATTCCATTTGGTCCAGGCGGTCTGTAGAATGCGCTTCCGATCGGCCTCTATGGCGTCGCGAGACAGTCTGAAGTGCAGATGCCAGACTCGCAATGCTTTTCGTTCAAGGTTAAGCTGAACCTTGAGACTCACAGTCCGATAAAGTGGAGCCAGCCTTGCTTGAATGCGCAGTTGAGCGAGGCTGCCTCTGGTCAATGTGTGTTTGTAGTGGCTGCAAGCTATCGTGCCGTCCCTTTGATGTGCTGCCAGAGCCTCTCGCAGCCGCTGCAAAGACGCGCTCGCGATGCGGGCAAGATAGTGATCTTCAGCCTGGACTTCTTGTTCTTGTCGTTGGCGCGTCCTTTGCAGCCACATGTTCATATACTTTCGCATCAATATCTCCTCTCGCCACCCTGCTATGCGACTGGCACAGCAATTCCAGAACCACGCCCGTAAGCATCTTTTCGTGACGGCTGTCTCGCGATATGCCACAGCTCGTACCTCATCATCTCGCCTTCGATTCAACTTCCCTCGCCAGATCTTCAAATACTTCTTCACTAAGACGCTGCGAGCTTTGGCCGCACTTTCCACTGCGAGCGCTCGCCACTTGTGGAAATACCGCAACCGCAGTATCACGTTCTTAGCGGTTCGCACGACCTCCTGTTGGTAGCGAAATGCCCCTCTCCATTGCGAGAACGCTCGGTCCAACAGACACCGGTCGCGAATATTGCGGAACTCGTCACTTTTCTCTTCCAACCAGGCAACATGCCTCTCCAAGCGACGTTCCTCTTGACGGGCAATGAGGTGGTCGCGCCATAAATCGAAAGATTGTTTGAGCAGGGTATGTCGGTCATGCGCCGCAGCGATCGCATAGGCTTGTGCATTAGCAGAGTGGAATCTCAAGGCACGATCATGCCAGATGTGCAAGCATCGTCGTGCCAGCCTAAGATCTGACGTAACCAAGAACGCTTCAGCATTTTCTTCGAGCTCCGCCTGAGACGGCTGGTAGAGGAGAGTTGGATTGTCAAGATCTGCGAGTTCCTCTGACTCATGTGTCGATGATGGCAATCCGGGCTGATGATGCTTCGGTGCAGAAGAGTGATAAAGCAAGCCATTTGGAAGGCGCTGGGAGCTAGTAGACCTCGCGCGCCGTGCCTCACCCAGATCTGCGCCTCGTCCACGACGTGGAGGCTGCGCAAGCAGTCCGACTTGTCTGAAATGCGCCGGAGTCGAAGTGTAAAGATCACGCGTGTCCTCGCTCAACCACGTTTCTTCCAGCTGGGCATCATTGAAGCTCACCCTCCTCCCATCACCCTTCCTCTTCCTCGATCGAACCTCGTCACCATTTATCCTTGGACTTTGCTGACCCACGACCACGCTTCTTGTCTCGTCTTCAGCGTCACCACTTGCATCTCCGTTGTCAAGCAACGTAATTCCATGCGCGGCGCAAATACTCTTCAAACATCGGACCAGATCCACGTGCCCTCCCTCACGTCCTGCCTCGCGCGCGGCGTCTCCCAGGCGAAATACAACGCGAAACACAGCATCGTCATGCTGCTGCTCAATACCTTGATCGGCAAAGACTTGCTCATACGCGGCGAAGAGCGCTTTGAAGGGCGGGAGGGAAAGTGTGTTCGCGAATTTGCATATCTCGTAAAGGAGCGTGATATCTGTATTGCATTAGTACTGCGCATGGGACATAGATTCTGAGATTGACTACCATCATCGTTCAATTCCGGCAGGTCATCGGATTGGGTGGCATGGCCATTCATGTGAGCTGTATATCACTGCTTTCCGCCGAACGCGCTTCGAGTATGACCCGGTCATCTGGAGCGTCTTTCCATGTATATGGCCAGTGTCGCGCTAGCATATGCCGCGATAGAGCTGCTGAAGAGCAATGCGCCGATACTCTGAGGTTTTGTAGAGAAGATGCGATTGCTTGAAAGTCAAAGCAATCACGAACTTGGCGCGTACCGAAGCTCACTGTTGTCGCGAAGCATTCCTTTCGCGGTGCTCCAAATATGCCAGTCGGACAAGCCTCGGCCCAGTCCGCATAAGTGACTTCACCATTCGCTCTTCACGCAATGCACCATACATTCACGTTCGAAGACCAAGGGGGCAAGATGAGTGGGCGGACGAGACCCATCGAGAAGTTCGCCGCGGCGACGGCCAAATGCACGGCAGAGGTGAGATCTGGTCACCATACTCGCATGGTCGTCGACTGACCAAATACTAGGGTGCGGTGTATGGAAAGTGCATTGCAGCCAATTACGCCAATGCTAGCCATGGCATGTGTGCCAAAGAATTCTTGCTGCTAAAGGACTGCTATCTTGTACGCTCCACTCAGCCCCTCTCAAAGTCGCCGTGCTAATGTCCACCACAGAAAGCTGCAGGCAGAAAATCATAATACAATCACCATGCAAACCGCCTCACCAGCTCCTAGCCCTGACCAGATTTGCCGCCCGGCGTCACTGCATTCTGTATTCCTGTAATTCGTCTACATGGACCCGGCTACACGCGCTACCGTACTTGCGAACATGCCCTGCGGATCAAGCGCGAGAACCTCCATATCAACAATAGCAAATAACGCCCGGCTCACAGCCCACGCAGTACTCCAGTGTGCAACATCAGGACCTTGAGGCCCCTCCAGGGTCGTCCCTTCCAGCCAACAGTTGCCGTCTCCCATCCAAGTCGCAGCCAACAGTGCCAGAATGTGGATGATGTCCAACAGAACGTCGCAAACGGTCCACACGACCGTGCCGTACGCGGGTTCGACTGGCAATTCTTGGCGCATTACTACGATCCGCGCGGCGATCCCCATGGTCACAATTACAAGTCTACGAACATAGCTGATGAGTTGGGCGCAAGACTTGATCCTGAGCATGCGCATACGTTGCCGAATTTGAGAGTGTTTTGGGCCATGGGCCGGGTCGCTTAGTGCTGCTGGATCGGGTGGGAAGGCGACACGCCAGAAGATGTATGCCAGGGTGATAGCAGCTGCTAGCACCGGCAAACGAGTCGCAAGGACTGCCAAGGCGATGCCAAAAAGTAACGCTGGAATTGGAGAGCTCATGTTCCGTATCGTTTGAACTGTTCTTGATACCTGATCTTTCGTGCTTCGTGTCGGATGTTGTTGGCCTAAGGAGGTATTTTAAATGTAAGTGTGAAGAGAAAGACTTTTAACGGCACAGGCTTGGACTTTTATGGCAATGAAAGGGACCTTGTGAAGCACTACATGTTGATACTATTGCTGTGTCTCGGGAAATGTACAGCAAACCAGAATTGAGACATCCTTTCAGACTTTCCCATCCAGAAAGAATTGGCAGAGACTGAGCAAACAGCAGGGTTCCAAAGGCAGAAACATGCGTCGCTGCAGTTTGCAGGATTATCTGCACTAAGCCAGCGCAGAGCTAGTAGGCAAAGAAACGGATTCGTGACATCTAAGCGTCAGCTCGAGGAGGGTGCGGGCTGGTCTGTCAGCAAGTAGCAGATGAAGAGAGCTCACGTACGCCTGACGATATACAATGCATCTGCTCTATACATCAGACCATACCGCCAATCCAGGTACATTGCTGCATAGGCGCTGACGCAATTGCAACACTGGTCGATATGTACACGAGAAACTGCGATGCTGACCAAAGTCTACTACCTACGTAGTATCGCCATGACTGCCGCAAATTTGCTAGATTGACCTGCGCCACGCATGCTCAGAATGGCTTCGATGCGTAGCATTCCCCACTGACGTGCTCGTGGTATGCGCAGGTGCTCTGTCCCGGGAAGAAGGCAGCTCTTCGTGACTGTGGCTCGTCGCGGAAGTTCTCGCGCCAGAAGCTCATACTCTTCGTGGCCATATCCATCATAAATTCGACATGAAGTGGGTCCTTGTGAAATTTCTCTTCGAGCCAGGTTGAATTTCCAGCGCAGGTGTAGACGTCACGCCACAGCATTCGAAGAGGCGATCGAGCTGGAGTGCTGTTGTAGATGGTGTTGGCCAAACCAAGGTGGAAAATTTGTGTCTTTCTCAGTAGATCGATGATCGCATCGATGACAGCATCTTTGAAAGCTGAATCGAGAATCTTTTCGCCAAGGACGTAGCACTTGATCAGGTGAGAGTAGCCCGGATCTTTCGTGTCCCAGTCTGCGATGCTCGAAATGCCCACAAATATGCGCCTCCAGTATAGCCAGCTCTGGTATGTACTGAACACTTCCGGCTCACTAAAAGCAAAAGGCACAGCAATTAGTAGCTGTTTCAATTGTCTTGCATTGATGGCACTTACTCATCTGGCAGCGGAACGACACACTCGCTCGCCTCCTTCCAGTCTTTGCCGAGGGCCCTTTGGACGAATTCTGAGCCTGCTGTGATCGGGTCTTTGTAGACCGTAAATCGCTTCACAGGATCTCTGCCGACGTCCACATAGACGATCTCCGAGCCCATCGCCACTGGCGGGCCGGAAGATGCTGCTGCACGCCCATTGAACGGAGCGAAGGGGTTCAAGTTGGTGTGTTTTGGAAGGCTTACCGTGACGATACTACTCGTCGTCGCAGTCGATAAGCATTGTGTCTTTCCCGGAAAGGCTGTGCCGAATGGACGCTTTGAGGGCCACTTGGCCGTTGCGAAGGTTGAGCTGTTCATGTAGCTGAGCCGCAGCTCCTCAGGAGATTGAGACTGGTTCACTGGCATCGTCGAGATGTGCTGATATGCCTCTATCACATTGCCAGTGGTTGGATCCCTAATTTGGAATGCCACGAAAGTAGCATTTATGCTGCCATATGCGGCAGGCAGCTGTTGAGTAGTCATGGTCACGGTTAGACGCTGTTGAAGTCGTCCGCCGATACCTTATGAAATGCACCTGCACGGTCAAGCCAAATTACGCCTTCTCATCAAGGAGGCTTCGCTTTGCTGTGGCTTCCCATACGCTGTGATTCCGTGGCCGCTCTGTCTCGCGTACAGTAGTTGCGAGATCGGCTTGTTGGGCTCGCCTTGGGTGCATATGCAGATGAAGTCAATGTTTCGATGTTTCAATTCAACCTTGGAATCGGAAAGCACGCGCCGGCACAATTTCCTACGCGTCGGCTTTTCCCCGGGAACCTTCACAAACAAGGAAGGAGCACCCAACTCACCCTTCTCAGTTCGACAACAATGTCGAACCATATTACCACCTCAGACAAACCATGGCACGCACATATTACACTCGACCTGTTGGTTCTCATACTCCAACGCAGCGTCTTTCACCCGTTCGTTCAATGGCTGGTGCCGCTCTGCCTGCGTGCAGTCGGAACACCAACCAACAGCCCTAAATTTATCGCCACATGTGTCTACGCCAGCCTGGTCACTCTGGTATGGATGCTGAGAATGATTGACAAGCGCATAGCATACGGCGCTCCACGCGAGGTGAATTGGGATGAAGAGGTCATACTCATCACAGGCGGCGCAAGTGGCCTAGGCAGAATCCTGGCGCAGACATATGCTATGAGAGGAGCAAGCGTGGCCGTGCTCGACGTACAGAAGCCTCAGCATGGCAGTGAGGCACTTGAAAATGTGCACTTCTATGTCTGCGACGTCAGCGATGCCACAGCCGTTCAGGATGCCAAACAGCAGATTGAAAAAGATGTACGTCCCGACGCCTCCTAGACTCCCAGCGAGTCCTCGCTGACGGTAAGTCTCTCCTTCTTTAATAGCTCGGGACTCCAACAATTCTCATCAACAACGCGGGCATCGTGACCGGCAAAGCCCTCCTCTCCCTCACCGCCCCCGAAATCGCCCGCACCCTCAACGTCAACCTCCTCTCCCACTTCCACACCATCCGCGCATTTCTCCCGGGAATGCTAGCCTCAGAACGCGGCGGCACAATCGTCACCATCTCCTCCGTTTTGGGTAAACTAGGCGCCAGCCACCTATCCGACTACACCGCCTCAAAAGCAGGACTAATCGCTCTGCACGCGTCCCTCCGCGCGGAGCTCAATTCACCCAAGGCACCAGAAGGCGCGGAGAAGATCCGCACTATCCTTGTGACGCCGGGTCAACTATCAACAGCTCTCTTCGAAGGCGTGAAAACACCAAGCTCATTCTTCGGACCCGTCGTCGAGCCCGTGGAGTTGGCGCGAGAGCTCGTGAAAATGGTAGACGCAGGCGAGAGTGGCGAGATTAGCTTACCGCTTTATGCACGCTACATTGACTGGCTGCACGTCTTACCTCCTGGCCTGGGCAGAATCGCCAGGTGGGGCAGCGGCATGGACAGGGCGATGGAAGGATTCACAGGCAGTCGCAACAACGCAACTGAGACGCGCAAAGATCGCTAATGCTGGTGAAGGCTAGGCGGATGCCGTGGTCGTATAACGTACATGTGTACTTATCCCACTCTCGATCCACCTCACACTTGTCTCTCGTCCTACTCCCCTTGCTCAGTCAACAGCATCGGCTTCCTCGCCCACTCCATCCATCCTCTGTATTTCTACGATTGTAAAGCCATGCATGCCCACCGCTAGCAAAGCCAGATAGACAAAAAAGAACGCCTGCGCTTCCCGTTCGCATCTTCCTTGCTACGACCAATTATGTGCCATGTAGTAGAAGCCAAATGTGCCGCATACACAAGAAAAACCCATTACTGACGCCTGCTTGCTCGCTGAGAACTCCGCCAACGCAACATGGAGATGATGCTGAACCCGCTCGTACGTGTCGTGAGAAGTGAAGAATCGACCAAAAGAGGTATTTGGCTCGCAACTAATGTCGTAACGTCGTTATTTGATTGTTGAAAAGGATGTCGAGGCGAATCAGGGCCGTGATCGTCGTTCTGATCTTTCTAGAATACGGCGGCAAGCCCACTTTTGGAATGTCTTTTGGAAAATCTCTTTCGCCCCTTGAATGCGCCTCCATTGCCCTCATCACCATCGGTATTCTTGCGCAAAGTCTGTCGGAGCGCATGTCGGTCTCCAGGTAGTGGCATCGCGGTATCGCCTCCGATCGAGTCCGCCGGGCTGGACACTGAGGAGTCGAGGTTGTCGAGCATAGATTGCCCGGAGTAGGAGGACGTCATGCTTTGTGCAATGGCAAATTCGCGTGCTTGCTCTAGTGACTCGAGCCACTCCTGTGTGCTGTATTTCGTGCCTGCTGGATCAGCTGTAGTGCCTCTTGGATCCTCGAATGTGAGGTGTTTGTCGCGCTTTTGAAGGATTAGCTTCAGCCTCACATTGCTCGCGTTGAACGTACCGTATCAAGTGACCAGGCTGTCAAGCCTCTGTTGTCTACATAGCTTTTCCAAGTTGTGCCACTTGCCATGAGGTCGACGTCCATCTTGGCCTTCTTCTCATTGCCGCCTGCAGCCGCGATGATCAACCTTGCACTACTGGTAATCAGCACCAGCCGTTCTCTTCGCTTAGTCGTGTTCCCGCTGAAGAATCTGCTGAATTTTGGCTTTTCGCTCGGTGTACTCGAGCCATCTCTCCCGGTGGGGCTTGACGCTTGTGGGCCGGTAAACACGATGAGGTTCCCAAGCTTCAATATACGCTCGTTGTTGCGCGTGAGTACCGGTGACCAGTCAATGTCCAGCTGGCTCGGCGGAGGCAGCTCGGTGATACCTCGTAGCTGTGGTCGACTCTGAGGAGGCGAGGTCGCCTGAGTCAAGGCTGCTGTCGCACCTGCGGCCGCGAGTCCATTGTTGCTCTTGTTACCGCCATTCAGCTTGATGGGCTCTGCGGGTGGCGGTGAGTATGGCTTCAGCCTTGGCGCTTTTTGTCGCCAAAGGCTCTTGCCCCATTGCACGCCATCGAAGAATTGATGGTTCTTGATGTGTTCCACCGGTAATCGGTTTGCAGGCTCGAGTACAAGGAGCCGCTCGACAAGGTCACGCGCTACTGGTGGGAAGCCATCCGGGAACGTATACTCTAACCCCAAGATCTTCTGGAAGGTCAAGTACTCGTTTGCTGCTTTGAAGGGTGGCCGGCCGGCAAGTAGCTGATAGATGATGCACCCGAACGCCCACAGGTCTGAAGCCTTACACGCGTTCTTGTCGCGTAACAACTCCGGACTTACGTACTCCGCTGTACCCACGAAAGACACCGCTCGGTCAGTCTCAGCACCGTCGGTGATGTTGCCCGTAGGTACTTCGGAACCAGGTACACTCTGCTTTGGCTCCGGCAGAATCTTTGCAGTTCCAAAGTCTGTGATCTTGACATGCATGTCGCGGTCAAGCAGCACATTCTCTGGCTTCAGGTCGCGGTGTATCACACCCCGACTGTGCATGTATGCAATGCTGTCCAATATCTCTGCCCCATAAAATCGCGTGCACTCAATGTCAAAGCTTCCCAGTTTCTTCAACACGCCCAAGAGCTCTCCACCCGACGCCAGATCCAGGACAAAGTACAGTGACCGCTCATCCTGAAACGTGTAGTACAATCGTACTATGCCAGGATGCTCCGTCAATCTGTTCAACGTATCTCTCTCGATGTTGACATATTTCACCTTCTTCTCCTTGATGATGTGCCGCTTATCCAAGACCTTGATGGCATACTCCTTCAGATTCTGCCTGTCCGTAGCAGCCAAAACCGTGCTGTATGAGCCTTCTCCCAGTGTCCGTCCAAAATTGAAGTCTTTGACGCCCTTCTTGACTATCCGCGTCTGCGTCTGCCCATTCGGATCCGTCTCCTGCCTTTGCGCGACTGCAGCACCTCGCTCCTGCCAATCCTCGGCTGCTCGCGGTGGTGGTCCGGCGCCTCTGTACGGAGCATCTGGACCTTCATACGCGCCTGGTGCGCGTTTGGAATTCCGCCTAGGCGGTAGGGGTCCATTGCCGCCATTCATAGGCGGGCCCGGTTGCCTGTACGATCTGCTCGTCTGCCTGCCAATTCCACCCGCCATAATGCCTCTTGCCGACCTTGAGCTACTCCGTGCAATGCCTGTCACGCTGCCATCTGAGGAACCCATATCGTCCCGATACCTATATGATCCTTGACTGGACATGTGCGAGCTGGTGGATGAGGTGTTTGGCTGCATATACATGCTGCTTATGGGCCTGGTGTTTGGTGGTGGTGGACCAAGTTGTCGAGGCTGTGGGTCGTAGATGGGTTGTGGCGGATATGATGGTGCCGGACCAGACATTGATGTGCTCTGGCGACTGTTCTGACTGCCATTGTATACAGGCTGCCCTGCCGCTGAGTACAGCGACTGTGGCTGCTGCACGCTGGGGCCTAGATCTGTATCCTTCAAGCTATATGCATCTGGGTTGAAGCCTAGCCCGTCTTCCTCCAATAAGGCGCTCTCATGTGACAGTTGTGGTAGCAGGCCAGCGGGGGACGCTTTCGGGGCAGTGATGGTGTCGATGGATGAATGTGAGGACGGCGGCGGAGGGCGCGCCAACGGGTCGGTCGTGGACGGGGGCGGCGGGGATGGCGATGCGTTGCCTTCTTCGTCTGGGTTGGCTATCCTCAAGCCTCCGAGGCTCTGCGAGAGACTCAAGTCTCCGCTCATGGCTGCGATTACTACTACTGCAGGACTCGGCACCTGCTCTCTGCGCAGCCGGCAATTATCGCTTGCAATGCAGCAGTCTCGTGATTCTTTTGCGCGGCCCACAGCGAATGAACGGCCGCGACTGCATCACAATGAAATTCTCGTCGGAAACAGGCGACTCGGTGTGTCGGTCAGTTAGTCGAGCAATGTCTGTAGCTGGCCCGTGACGTACGCGGACTACTAACGTATTGCACGCAAGCTCTCTAAGTCACGAGCTTAGACTCGCGGCGCTAATTAAAGATCCAACCCGTTTCAGGCCTCGGTGAACCAGACAATCATTTAATTATCATCATCATCATCATATTTTACGACGACCATCAATTAATCTCTCCCGATAGCCGTCGGCCGACATGATACTCGAACGTCGTCTTCACGATCGGGATACAAGGCCGCATCCGCCGCATGGACGTGTGACACCGTCAAACAGGCTTCACCTTACATGTGTCACTGCTCAAACATGTCAAGCCGAAGCTTCATGAGCAAATGCATTTGGTTCCTGCGTCTACACGCGAGGCCTTGAGCATGGCGTACGTCAAACGCCACGACCTTTTAGCGCTCTACAATTCCGCGAAGTCTCACTGCTTGAATTCCTCTTTGCACGTCCACGACTGCGGTATGCTTCATGCATACCTGCATTACCACGGTCGTGGCCAAATGATCGCCGGTGCCATCTCTCTTACCAAAGACTCGTGGATGCGTTCCAATAGCTACCCTCTTGGTAAAATACCTGGTCACAGGTGTACAGAACGGCACACGAGCAGCATCTGTCGCAAGACGCGAGTTGGTGCAGGTGAGCTCGCAGTACACCAGCTAAGACCACATGCTGCTACCATTACATTGACGTATACGTAGACGGCTTTCTGTCAATTTCAGCAAAAGCGTGGCTGTAGTACCGCCCTTCTGGTTCGACCGCATCCCATTTAGGCCGGCAGTCTCACAAACCGAACTCAGCACACTCCTCCCTTCTCATCGTCGTAATAACGCGGTGTTGGCCCCGGGGCATACGAGTCATAAGGCCGACCCTCACACATTCCCTTATTCCCCAGCCCTGCAGAACCGGCCGCCGACTCAAGGTTGTCAATCAAATCGCTACCATATCTCCTCAGGTGCGACTCCCACTCGGCGTTGCGGTACACTTGATGCTGGTGGTCCGCATACTGGTTCATGCCGCTGTTGAAACGTACCCGCTGCATGTCTCTGCCTCTGCCATTACCGTACGCGCTATCCTGCGTGGAGTTCGACGGTGGCCACGGACCGCTCAGCCTCCTCTCGCTGGCTTGATCGACTGTTGTAAAGACATGAATTGCTGACCCAGGAGGAAGATTGGTCGGCACCGGTACCGAGACGGCTTCTTCAGAACGGGTGCTCCTGTTGTCCACGTTCTCATCCCGTCTGTACATCGCGTGCGATGTAATGTCCGAGCCTGGAATAGAGATTGGCAGGTCCACTCGTTCCGACGATGACTTGGTGATGCTCGTGCCATTCTCGCTGAACACCTTGGCGTATTGTCCATCCGAAGCATTCGTGGTCATGCTCTTCAGCTCTTTCGTGGTAAAAGAGCCAGGCCAAAACCTCGATATCAGAGCTCGCAGGGTGGGCAAGCAACTGCAGATGATGCCAGTGTTCACCTCCACCATGGACCAGATCGCAGTGCCCGGATAGTAGTACGACCGGTCGTTATGCTCTAATCCAATATACAAGGCCGGTAATCGTAGGACCGAGACTACGCACACGAATCCGCCCAAACCGAAAATTCCCATCAACCCGAACTTCTGCTTCCTCGGAAGTTCCAGCTGGTTGAACACAGGGAGGGGCAGGACCGTGATGATCAGATCCGAGACGATGTTTATGCCAGCATTTCTGTGACAGAAGCGTAAGCAAGCGTTCCCGAATGGAACGCACCTCATCGGACTTACGTGAACCATAGTGCTTCTAGCGATAGACAGCCACCAACGTAAACCTGAGGATTCCAGAACTTCCTGACCGGAACGCACGTGAAGATGGCGCTGAAGAATTCCCAGGCCACAAATACGACACAGAATACCATCATGATGTAGGTCGCCTGACTTGCTGTTAGACAGGAATACCAAGACGTGCAGCTTGGTTCACACTCACTAGCATGCGGTCAGCAAATGAAAAGATTTTTCAAGAGCACCCGCGCGAGTAAACACTTACCAACTCGGAATATTCTTTGAGGCAAAATACGGTTGTACTGGATCAAGATCGAAAACTTGGTGCAGAACATCGCCAAGTAATAAGTCCAGATGGTGTGGAACAACGGCATAAGCCACGCGTAAGGATACTCTAGGTAGTACTCATGCTGCCCGAGACCATTCAATGCTATACCAGTCGTCAGCTGGAGCTGTTGGACGCTGAGGGCCATACCGCCGTACTTTCTACTACGGTGAACACGCATAGGGTGACCGAGAAAATCTAATAGTGGTTAGTAGAGCTGATGGCGTAGTTGAGGGATCGGAAGTACGCACGAAAGAGAAGATGATAAAGATGTCCTCAATGCCGAAGCAGTGGGCGATGAAGACTCGAGTGCCAACACGGGAGACTACTGTAATCGAGGAAATGATGGTGAGGACGATGGTCGAGACGGCTGTAGCGACGCCGCTAGCACTAGGTCAGCATTAGATGGCTGTAGGTGCTGATATGATACTCACGATGCATGCCCGAACCCCATATTGTCAGCGCGCTGGGTTGGGAAGGCCTTAGGGTCAAGCAGCGGTTCTATTGCATGGGCACGACGGTGAGCCAGGGCCTCTGGAGAACTTTTGTCAAGTGTGGAGTTGGCAGCATATATATAAGAGGCCTCGAACCTGCAACAGCGCGCTCGAAACTTACAGCATCCTCGGAGGAAGCAATGCTTGCTACTGATAAGCACTCCTCCTCGCGTCGTTCTATGCATGACGGTAGACGCATTGGAGCGCAAGGATGTCGCAAAGGTCCAAGCACGGCTCGGTTGCGCGACGATGACTGGCAACTCGTTCGAGGTCAGTGGTTGGTTGTGGGTCGAGATTGCGGTTTTGATGCAGGTCATGACTCTGTTGTGAGTCTGTACCTGGCAGTCAATCTTTCGGAGCGAAAGCTTGGCCGGGAAGTTCAGAAGGACTCGCTCTAGGACGAAACATTCCGCGAGCCGTCCATACTATGATGGTAGGGTACTGGCTAGGAAGCAAGCCTCGACCTTACGATAATGTCTGCGCATCCACGTGAAGAGGTCGTATACTCAAGCAGCATGCCTATGTAACAAATGTCTACATCCAGAACAGATCACGCACGTCTGGATAGCTCTGCATGCGCTGTATGCGTGGTGCAATGAACGGACCAGCACGTAAGATTTTCGTCCTGCAGAAGTGGTACCTACACTGGCCGTTACGATGACAGGCGGAGCTAGTGCCATAGAAAAGCTCAGGTAAGCTTGATCTGCGGTCGAATGATCTTGTACATGCGAGCATGTCAGGATATCCCGCATGGCGTGCATGTGAAACGTGGGAGAAAGCTTACATGGCAGGTACGAAGTCAAGAGCGGCAGGCTCGTCTCGGCTGAAGTTTGACCTACCCTGCAATCAAAGACAGCCATGTCACCCAGTCTATTGCAATTGATTGCAGTCTCATCCATATAGCAGGCTCTGATAGATGCTGCTTGGTAGCACCTGGATGACGGCAACTTCTTTGAAACAGGTGATTGGACGGCCCGGCGTGCGTCATGAAGCTGTATACGTGCCCAAATATATGTATATGCACGACATACAGACCCGGTCAGAACGTGGCCGAGGTAATGGTAAGGGGATTTGCTATTACCATCTATGGCCTCTTATGATATGCGAGGTAATTCAATCACGAAGGAGACAACCAGAAGCCTGTGCTGTACACCTTGCTGGTAGTCGTGAAAGCCATCGAGCAATGTATTGCGCAGCTCCCTGATGCAAACTCTGCTGCGATCTAGTATAGAGTTGCAATTGCGCAGCTGGACGTCGATGTATGCCTGAGTCTCGTCGCGGTCGGTCTTAGTAGTGAAGTCGGCGCTCTCTGTATCCTTCTAGTCGAGCTTGTCAGCCGCCTGAGTACGCGGGAGACAGAGGCTCGCGTAGACTGTATCGAACGTGTGAAATATGACTTTCTGCGCATAGACAAGGACTAGATTAAAGGCATCAGGTTTTCCTACGTATCGTGGCGCTAGTGTCCATATCTTCTATAGCAGATCTGCCACACTGTCAAGCCTATACGCAAACTTTAGATCTGATGAGGGAGATGTGAGCCTAGCCCTTTCGATGCACATTTGAGAAGGGTTTCACCCGTGGCATAGGAGGCTTGTGTGTGCGATAAACTTGGACATCAATCGATCAACTATGGTTGATAGCTTGCTGACACAGGTGATGGCTTGGTGATGCACCTGACGGCTTCTTGACATGGGTGATGGCTCGTTGACACGGGTGATGGCTCGTTGATATGATTGATGGATTGTTGATATGGCTGAAGGCGTTGACATGGCTGACGGCGTTGACATGGCTGACGGCGTTAACATGGCTGACAACTTGTCGATTTGGCTGAGGGCGTTGATATGGCTGACAGCTTGTTGATATGGCTGACGGCGTTGATATGATTGACGGCCTGGTCACATGGCTGACGGTTTGTTGACGCAGTCAACAGCTTGTCGATACTGTTGACGACTCATTAATGAGTGAGTGGCAAGTTAAATGGTTGACCGCCTGGTTGACTGATGACTCACGGCTCTGCCATCATCGCTTTGATTCTCAGTCGCTGCTCTAGACCGCTACGCGTTACAAATCAAGCCATTGCTATCATTTCTCTTCATAATGCCGCCAACTCATCAGAACCGCCTACTGCTCGGTGTCTCCAAGCTCCTGCATCTTCTTCTTCCACTCAACATACGCGCTCAGCTTGCCCACAACCTGCTTCTCGTCACCACCCTCGCCGCCAAACTTGGTTAGGAACAGCTCCTTGTTCATCTCCATGAACTCATCAAGGCGCGCTCTCAAGACCTCGGCCTGCGCCTTCTTCCTGCTCTGATGCTTGGCCTCATTGCTGCCGCCAACAACCTCCGTCATCAACTCCACTTCACCAACGTCATGGCGAAAGATTGGCGCGTTGGAGCCTGCGACCTTGGCAGTTGCCTCCTTGACGGAGTCCAGCACGATGCTCATCTCGCCGAAGGGGAAGTCGCTGACGGCCCAGCACTGACGCTCGGTGACAAGATCCGCGAATGGTGTGAGCTCGTCAAGGCCGACGCCAGGCGCAGCCTTGCTCAAAATCTCCATGACCGCCTCCTTTCCCTTGACCTCCTCGAACTGAGAGTCCGTGTAATTGCCGCCAATCCTAACTTTCGCCTCCCAGTCCTCGCCTACTACCTCCGAGTGCGCCATCTTACCATACTCCTGGGCAGCCATGACCTCCTCGCTCCTACGCCTCAGCCAGATGTTAAGGGAAACGAGCTTACCATTCAAGTCGACGTAGGTGTCGCGGACGCACGTTGTCGGCTTCTGCATGACGCGAGTGCCCTTGTTCGGCTTGAAGATGCTGCGGAGGTAGTCTAACTGAAAAGGGGCAGAGTCGTAGCTTGCCATGATGTTCAGTTGACCACGAAGTAAGCCCGTCGGCACAAACTTGCGCTCGACCTATGCAATCATGGTCAATACTCGGCTGTGTCTTGCGATCAAATGCCCAAACTCGAAACAAAAGTGCGTGCCCTTGGAAGGCGCGAGGCAGCGCGCAAGGGAAATAATATCGCCAAGTAAGTGAAAACTCGCTCTGAATGCTTGTCTTACCTCGATAGTCGACTTCAGCATGGTCGGACTGGTGATGGTCGCAATGGACTCGCCAGACACCTTTGTTGGAGGGCGCATGAGCTTGCCGCGGGCAGCCGCGTAGACTCGAGTGATGCAGGACATGGTGCGACTCGAAGCGCACCTGTGGTCGAAGTGTCTGGTCCGCGTTTGCTTGCGGGATCGATCGCTGCGAGCTGTATGTGGAGGTGTGGTGTTCTAGGTTTAGAGAGGACTTTGAAAGTATCTCGCTTGTGTGTAAGATCTTCTGACCCTTCACGTGCACGGCGAACGGCATTCTCCGTGTGCGGATGTGCTCCGGCTTCCGAGTCGCTCATCGCATTCACAATCCGATGGCACTACTTCAAGAGCAGTCCGTTCAAGAGTTCGCCATCACACCCAGCCGCTTCAGATAGCTGATGCCATGGCCAAGTACAAATCCCATTTTCAAGCCGCTACCTGTGAACAGTCTGTCAGGATCATTGCGCCGATGAGCGGAACTCCACACCAGTATCTTACTGACTGAGCGGCGCTGTCGTGGGGTCCCAAGTACAAGGGCTGTACTCAGAGGTGTCAAGACTTTTCATGTCCTCTTCGTCGAGCTCAAAGTCATAGATCTCCTTGTTTCCCTCGATTCTACTCTTCGTCACTGACTTCGGCAGGATAACAAAGCCCTGCTGTAGGCCCCAGCGTAGCAGAATCTGTGCTGGCGTCTTGTTGTGCTTTTTGACCAGCGGTGTGAGCAGGGTATCATTGAAACGAGTGCTGCGGACTAGAGGCGAGTAGGCTTCGAGCACGACGTTACGCTCTTTACACCAGGCCACGATATTCTTTCTTTGTAACCAAGGATGTAGCTCGATTTGATTTACGCTCAAGATGCCAGCTTTCTCTTTTGGTTGCGACTATAATTTCTGTCAACCTGGAATATGATCCCTTGAGAATTGAGGACACGTACCTTCTGCCATTCTTCTAGCTCATCGAGATGATGAACTCCATAGTTGGAGACGCCTATACTTCTCACCTTTCCCTCTTGCACAGCCTCAACAAGAGCCTGCCATGCGCCTAGTCGGGCCTCCCTGCCACCGTAAGGGGCATGAAGCAAGTAGAGGTCGATGTAATCCAGGCCAGTCTGTCTTAGACTCTCTTGGATAGCATCTTTCGCCCCTTGATAATTGATGCTTCTTGGCGGGACCTTTGAGGTAAAGAACAGCTGATCCCTGGGTACTGTCGGTTTAAGCATGCCAAGAACTGTAGGCTTTTCATTGCGGTATGCAGTGGCTGAGTCGACATGACGATAGCCCACATTTATGGCATGGGTTGTCACATCTTCAGCAATGTCTGCTGGTGTCTGGTAAACGCCATATCCCAGCAATGGTATCTCGTAGCCGGAGGCGAGCTTGACTTTGGAGTTGATATCGAGCTTCGCCATGGTAGAAGCTGAAGTTGAGAAAGTTCGTCGATTCGATGCCAAAATCTGCCTGCCTATGAGTTGCGATCTCCGCACAGCTGTCATGGTACGATGGAAGTGTTGATGTGAAGTCAGAAGAGGAGCTCGTGATTGTGGGGACGAGACGGTTTCATTCACACATATCACAGGTGGAGCTCGTGCGCTGGTCATAGAATCTAACATCTTCAACTTCTCGAGTTAACTGTAAATATTGGAAACTTGGCTTCTTGCTGTGCTCTATAGACCAACATGCGGCTCATCAAGCAGAATATTGAGCGCAAGACGGGCGCGGGCAGCGCAACGCTCTTGCCGGAGGAGCCTGAGGACATGGTGAGCAAGTCCGTCTTGACTTTAGCCTCGCTACAGCACACCATACTGACACTTTACAGTGGCATGCCTACAACCTGATTCGCCCAACCGATCTTTTGCGTGCCTCCGCTGTTCGCAAAGTCATCAACGAATCTGCGTCTGGTAGCCGATCGAACGAGCGCGTCCACACAACTCTTACCATTCGAGTCACAAAACTCGACTTTGACCCGCAAGCTGCACAACTGCATGTTTCGGGTCGAGTCGCCGAGGAGAACAAGCATGTCAAGCTTGGCAGCTTCCATACGCTCGACCTCGAGCTGCAGCGTAACTTCCAGTTGGAGAAGGCAGATGGCTGGGATAGCGTTGCGCTGGACACATTGAAAGAGGCTGTGAATCAGGATGCGAAGGCACAACTATGGGCTGTCATCATGCAAGAAGGCCTAGCCAACATATGCCTCATCACGGACCATCAGACGATACTACGGCAGCGAATAGAAGCCAATCTACCGAAAAAGCGAGCAGGCTCCTCCGACCATGAAAAGGCCATGCAGAGATTCTTTCAGACCACTTTCGACTCCCTGCTGCGACAGTTGGACCTAGGAAATCTCAAGCCTCTGCTCCTCGCAAGCCCAGGCTTCACCGCAACGCAATTCCAGAATTTCATTAAGTCCCAAGTATCAGCAGGCACGAACAAGCAACTCCAGCAACTAGTCCCCAAGATAACCGTTGCGCACTCAGCGACTGGCCATCTCCACAATCTCGCCGAGGTCCTGAGCAGTCCTGCAATTACGAGCAAACTAAGCGATACCAAATTTGCCCGTGAGACGCAGCTCATGGACAAATTCTTCGAGATGATACGCAAAGACGACACGCGAGCATGGTACGGTCCACGAGAAGTAGAGGCAGCGGTTGAGCAGGGCGCGGTGGGTAAGGGTGGCGGGGTGCTGCTCATCAGTAACAGCTTGTTCAGGAGTCAGGAGATCGCGACGAGGAAGCGATGGGTCAAGCTTGTTGATGAGGTCAACGAGCAAGGTGGCGAGGTGAGGGTATTCAGCAGCATGCACGAGAGTGGGAAGAGGTTGGAAGGTCTAGGTGGCATCGCCACGATCTTGACCTATCCGATAGATGATCTGGGAGATGGTCTGGACGAGGAGGATGTGGCGGCCGATGGAGAGGTTATCGAAACGAAGGGGCACGCTAATGGCATTGAAGGGCGGAGAGAAAAGGACGAGGAGATAGATTTGTTATGACAAACGGCAGAGTCCCGCCTGTATGCGGATTCTTGGTGCTGCTGACACGCCCCGTCCTTGCCGCAATTGCCCATGCATTCGTTCTTGATGTCTGTAAAAGTCGACCAGTGCCTTCCTATATCGGCTCGCCAGTTGTCCGCCGGCCAACATCGAGGTGGTCAAAGCTCAAGCTATGCCTCATTGGCCGACAAATGCCCGCAGCATACACTTTTTATGAGTCGTCCTTCAACACCAAGGCTCCATCCTATGTTTTCAAGAACTGCTACAAGATTCCTGCAAGTCTCACCTCTACGGCCGTTCCTCATCTCGCCCCGAAGGACTCTTGCCATTACTTCCAAAATGTCCACCGAAATCAAGCCCGTCAACACCAAGAAGGCCATGCAGCCATTGGGTCCTTACTCTCAAGCTGTGATTGCTGGCCCTCATATCTTGTAGATCCCTCACACAGTTCTTGAGCTTCTTGCAACAGATTTAGTCTGACTGGTTGTCAACAGTTGTTCCGGCCAGCTTCCTGCGGATGCCGCGGGCAACCTGCCCGAAGGCACCATTGCGGAGAAGACCAAGTTGGTCTGCGAGGGCCTGAAGAATGTGCTTGAGGAGGCCGGCAGCTCTGTAAGCAAGGTCGTTAAGGTAGGTCCTCGGCTGCCTTGCTCGTTTCTTGGTTGGATTTGCTGAGGATTGGCTATGCGGGAAGCTTCAGCTTGCCAGACGAATGGACGGTGGTTCAAGTCGGACGTTACGATGCATTACGTCTCGTCATGCTTTCTGCAATGCCAAGTCCTCGTTGTTTCTCGCCATGCGCTATGAATATGGATTGGAGTATCTTGTGCTGACTCTCTGTCAACCCTCACATGTAGACCACGATCTTCCTCGACGATATGGCGCACTTTGCCGAGATGAACAGCGTCTACGAGCAGTAGTAAGTTTGCATACCCGCTGGACTCAAAAACATGACCACGCTGACACAGATTCGTTCTGCAGCTTTTCACACAAGCCGGCCCGCTCATGCGTGGCTGTCAAGACGCTCCCGAAGAACGTTCCGGTCGAAATCGAGGCCATCGCACTCAGCTCCTAAATCTAAACCTGCATACAAAGCTGCGGCCTGAATGCTTCAGGGATCTAGCCTGTTCGAAAGCGGCTGAGTAGAAATAGCGACTCGCTGCCGGCGAGCGGCACATCATAAAGTGAATCGTGCATTCACTGATGACTTGGCTGTACTGTATGTCGCTCTAATCAAGCTGAGCCATAAGAGCTCTCCTGGCTTTGTAGGAGTGAAGCTATGTTACAAAAATGATATTGCCTGATGATAATATCAGGATGATGTCGAAATACGCCTTTTGATGCCTTGCCAGGCGTCACCAGAAACCTCTAATGCCGCTCCAGACACCATGCGATGCAACTCAAGTGTGCAAAGGTCCAGCCACGGAAGCGTACATGCTGCCCAAACATGACAGCAGAAGTAGACTTCGTTCCTCCCTTTTTAAGCGAAAGACAAATGGGTATCCTCGAACCACAAATACCACCAGACTGAAAGACAAGCCCTCCCGGATTTCCTCAATGTACCCGTTATCGCCCACAAATTCAATGGCAAACCACCTGTTGTCCGCTCCCTGAAATGCCGTTGTGCTGCCAGCCGCCAAAAGCCTGGGTAGCATCGTCGCTGTACTCACTGCCATATAGTCATTGCATGGGCACGAACCCAAAATGATGGATCGGTCCCTCAACCGGGCTCGAAACCTGAGGTGTACCTCCTAAACTGCCCGTTGTGGCGCGGGTAAAAGCCATTTGAGCTTCAATCTCTTGCCACTTCCTCGCGCAGTGCCGTGGAGGCCAGCGCTCATTGAGGCCATACTCGAGCATCTGTGCCACTGTCAGCACATGCATTCCTCGGAAAGGACCTCGAGGGCAGGACCCACTTTGGCAGAAATGATGTCCCACTTATTCCTCTCCCAGTACTCGTACGCTAATCTGAGCGCATTGACATCCTGATCTTCCCACACCCGAAACTTCTCACGAAGGCGTTTGTACCGCATTTGCAAAGCAGCCACATTGAAATTCTTGCCCTTGTCGGTCTGGAATCTGTTTGCGATGTCCTTCCATGGCAGGCTCTCGTCCTCTTTGAGCTGGACCAGGAACCTGTCGTCTTCGCTGAGGTCGGCAGAGGCAACAGACGATGTTCGTTTTCGGCGTTTCCCTCCGAACTCACTGACTGACTCCGCCTGGTCGTCGTCCTCTCGTCCACGTTTGACATTCGTCGTACTTTGCGGGCTTGGCGCGATGTTTGCGTATGGTCTCCTGGGCTGAGGCTGACGAAGTTCTGGTGGACTGGATGTGCTGTATTGTTCTCCCATCGGGAATGTCTCGAATACATTCGGTGGAAATGTTGACGTGACGGGTGGAGTCTGCCCTGCGGTTGAGACATCAAATTGGATGCCCAGGCCACTTGTCGTCGGCCAGGCGCTCTCTGCGCTTGGACCAAATGTGCTTGGACTACTCTTGGGCCTGCCTGGATCTCTGAAGCCTGATTGAAAGTGTGCTGGCTGGATGAACTGCTGTTGTTGGTATGGATATGTGGACACTGTCAAATCGGGCACCGGAGCGCGGGTGTATGATGGCCACGGTTGAGATTCGACCGTCGACGATGGATAAGGTGTCGCATACGCATCGCTGTAAGAGAACTGAATGGATGTTAGAGCACCGTTTCGAGCTGTAAGTGAATGAGAGACAAGTCCATCCTCATCGATGGCATCTTGCTCTGGTAGTAGACATACTGAACTCGGTGCATACCATTCGGTGCCGGTGGCATCCAGGCACATCTGTTGGGGATCAACGGTTCCTGCCATGGTCGGGTGAGATTGACTCGACGACATTGTCAGAGGCAAATGTGGCGTTGGCTAAGTTGGTTCATCGACGGGAGCGCCGAGCAGGATGAGTAGTGTTGTAGTAGCTCTTGGTCAGTAAGGCCTGCGGGAAGCCTAGAGAGCAAAGACCCGTCTGACGGATGACGGACATGTTGGCTTCTATGTAGGCTGACCATAGACAGTTGTCGAGGTCGGCTTGGATGCCTTCGACGATGGAGCATTCAAAACGCGCACAGGGCACCTGAGGCTTAGTTGCGGGCGGGTCTGGATTATTTTGAGATTGGTGCGGCACCTTGGGAGCAAGACCCGCCGAAGGATTGAAGGACGCCGCATCGGCAGGATCGTTAAGCTAGGCGGCTCCAGGCACGCTCGCAAAAACACGTCAAGTCGGCGATTTAAGCGAGAGCGTATTGCAGAAGCGCGATTCCTGCCCCCCGAAGCGTATGCAGAGAGCCTTCGACCAACATAGGGCCCGCATATGGGCTTGAGGCTACTCATGCACAATAGCCGCTGGTGGCTAGAATAGGTGCAATTTACTGGCCAACATCGCTTACCTGCGCCCAAGGCGGCCGTAATTAGCTGTCATTTCGCCTGCATTCCATCGTGGAGATGGAAGTGATGGGGCCACATGGCTACCGGGCACGTTAGAGGTCATGCAAGCGGCGCATTCGCTGGGTTTCCGGTCTGCAAGTTGCGCTGACAGAAGCGTCAGTCAGTGTGACTGACTATCTGGCGTCGAGAGGATGACGCGCTCGGCCAGTCAGCGCAAGAGACCTCCAATGATTTTCGAGATCGACGCGGCTTAGATGCTGCGACACTTATCGCGTTGAAAGCGCTCTTCAGGTATGATCTACCATCCTGAGAAACTCCAGCCCCCACGGCTTCATGGAGCCGGCAAGATGGATGGACATCATGACTGCGTCGGGGAAATCGAATACGTTGCACTGCCATCCCAGAAGCTTGCAGACAAAGAGCATGACATAGGGCGCAGCACAAATGATGGGGATGGTGTAACGGCGCCGGCGATTCGTTCGCATGAGAGGTTGATGGTGAGGCTCTGCAGAATGGGCAGAAAGTGTTTCTATTCTTGTCATGCGGCTGACGGGAGGGTCCGTTGCTGCTGCGCCGCCATCACAACCTCGACCTGACCAACCAGATGAAAGGGCATCTGCAGAGATCTCCTATTAATATGACTCTATGCGGCAGTTTTAGCTGATCTTGAGACTCTATAAGCAGTAAAATTGGGTGTTTCAAGATCTGCACGTCGTCCAGAACATGTCTTCACCGGCGTGATATGCTGCCCTGAAACGAGCTGAAGACATGCACACGCTAAGGACGACTAACACTTGTCTCCTTCCACAACCTTTTCTCCAACCTTCATCGAGATCATGGCTATCACGCCTAGGATCAACATGATTGTGCCGTCCTTCCGTGGACACAGAGAAACAACATTGCATAGCATCGGCGCAGCATTATGATGCCAACAGCGATCCTACCCACCACGGGATACAGCAAATCAAGGAACTCTCTTGCTGCATCAATAGACCTGCGAGAAACACGAGAAGGTCCCAGAAGAGACGATCGATCCAGGTTCGGCAGCTGCCACCAATGCATCTCAATTGCGCTATGTCCGACAAGACCCATGTCATGCCCAAGATCTCCCACTCAAATGCTATGCCCCAAATGTCTCGCTCAACATCAACAAGCGCCAACAACACCTTCGCTAGATCATAATCCAACATCCAATGCGTCATCATCCGATTGAAGGCGAAATCACCGACCATCAACCCTCCAAGTCCCATCAGCAACAACATCAAATTTGATCCCCCTCCCGCGATTCGCACCCTCTACACCCTTCAGCCCAGGATCCCCATTTACCTTCCTCACGCCTCCAAACTCTAGCCACCGCCTCAGATTCTTACACTGACTCACATCAAATTCTTCCAGACTCCTGCATCCCTCTACCACACTCTCCACGCCCTGTCCTGTGACTCTCACGCAGCCGCGTACGGAAAGATACCGCAGCTCAAGCAAATGCAACCCAATGCACCTCAGACTGTTATCACTAATTGCGGACCCGCAAAACGCCATGTTGAGCCTCCTTAGCTGCGGCAAACCCAGAGCCACCACTTCAGTCGCAGTATCCGACAGCGCGCAGCAGAAACTAAGATCCAACTCCCGCAACCCACGACACCCGCCCACGACGCCTACGATGGCTTGGTCAGAGAGATATGTGCAGTCGGCTAGTACAAGACGGCGCAAATTCTTGAACTCATAGACGCCCCAGCTGTGAAACCCAGCGTCGGAAATGGAAGTGCAGCGCGTGAGATCGAGAGACTCGATGCGGTCGGAGGCGTGGACGGCAATGTGTGCCATGCTTCTATCTTGGATGTGCTTGCAGTAGCTGAGGGTCAGGCGCTTGAGCTTCGAGGCGCCGATGACAGTGCCTGGTGGCGGTTGCTCCTGGGGCATACTGTTTGCCTGCTGCTGAGATGGCGTCCCGCGACGCGTAGGCGGGCGCTTGCCATTCTGCTGCAGCTGTGGCTGAGGTGCGGTTTGTGTTTGCTGATGCGCAGGCTTTTCAGGTACTACCCAGCCCACTACGCGGGCGAGGAGATTATCGCCGACCTTGCGACAGTTGCTGAGGTCGATCTCTTCCAGGCCTTTAGCTTTGTCCACCAGATTGAGGACAGCAGGAGCGGACACGTCCCATACGCTCTTCATTCTCCACATCTTGGCTCCCTCGCCACAGGCGTCAGCTAGAATCTTGAAACCTTCATCTGTGACATGAAAGCAGTTGCTCATATCTACGCATCTGGGCCTGGATCCAGTGAAGGGTACAATGGCATTACACAAGGCCTCATTGGTGACATGTCTATTGTAAATGCTGAGGTCTAAGTAGTGCAGGATGTCGGGCGAGTCGTTCAGGAGGTTCCACCAATGCACGCTCACTAGTCGCAAGTGCATGAGGTCGAGAAGCTCAAGATGCTGGAAGATCAAGGTCAGGATGGGATCCGGCAATTTTCCGTGCTCAATGTTCGATGGTAGGCGCACAAGACTTGGTCTCCTGGTAGCTGTAGGCGAGAGCCGAGCTGATGAAGCTGGTGACACCTGAGACCCTTTCGCCCCTGGTTTGAGTGGCGATGAGCCGAGTACTCGGAGTGTCGCAGGCGGGCTTGGCGTGCGCTTATCAGTGAGAGGAGTGGCATGGCTTTCCGAAGCAGGTACAGGAGGCGCCAGGGAGGACCGTCTGGACTTGGCCCTCATATTATCGAGATCTGGGTTGAAGAAGGGATCAGGGTCTGCTGGTTCCATCTGTTGTATTTGCGTGGGCTGGTCATCGAGAGGCGGCTCGTCGAATTTCACAGTCGGCAGGCCTTTGCGCCAATCGTCCTCGTTGTCAGCAGATGCAGGTGTGGGCTCGGTCGTCGCATCGCCTCCGCCAACTGGCCCGCCATCTAATCCAGCATCTGTCATGAGCACATCGTCGTCTTTCCTAGCAGCACTCAGTCTCCGCTTCGCTTCACCCTCTACCTGCCTCCTCAGATCCTGACCACACCTCCTCCACAGATCATCCAGTACCTCGCCGCTAATCAGGAGGCACTCCACAGTATGCACACTTCGGACAGTAGCTGTTCGCTTCGGCGCAAGTGACAAACTCGTGACTTCACCAAAATACTGTCCAGCTCTTAGTCTTGCTCGCACCTTGTGACGAAGCTGGTCATGCGCGCCGTTCACACCATTGCCAGCCTCGGCCGATCCTCTTCTAGAATCAGGTACCTTGGTCAATACCTCGACCTCGCCCTTGATGATGAAGTAGACTTCCCGACCTTGTGTGTCTTGCGTCAAGATGTCCGTGAACGGCGGGAACGACATGTGTTGCGCATTGACTCCTAGAAAGTGCAAAATCTCGCTTGGCAGTCCTGCGAAAAGCGGAAGCTCTTTCAGCAACGATCGAATCGTCAAGGGAGGCTCGCTCAGAGCATTTGAAGCAGCCAGATCCGCAATGCCCGGTGAAGGTGACTTCCGCCTCTTGTTTGCCAGCACCTCACCATCGGCCAACGATCCAGCCTCGCCCATCTCGACATCTCCAGCCATCCAATCTCGTGACCGCTTCCTAGGTCCTGCCGGCGGCCGTACGCTGAGGTCGACTGATATGCCTGATGTACCCGTAGTTTTCTCTTTCTTCTTCCTCTCCAAGATAGCCAGTCTTTCCAATGCCTCATCTCTGATCGCTCGCTCCACCTCAGGATAAGCCGGCAGCACCTTCTGTATGTCCTCCTTGTTTAACCTCACGACCAAACTCCTAATGCTTGCCACGATCGATGCTGTCCTTGGCATATCCATCAAGATCCCAATCTCGCCAAAGAAAGCTCCTGGCTTGAGCTCCGCGTACGTGCTTTCGCCATCTCGGCTCGTGACGCGCACCGACCCTCGCACCAGCCAGTACATTGCCTTGGCATCGTCGCCCTCGCAGATGATTTCTTGGCTTGGCTGGTAGACATTTGGCCTGAGGCTCTTGCCGATATCGACTAGAAAGGTCTCGGGAGCGGACTGAAAGAGTGGGAAGGCTTTGAGGCGGTCAAGCAGCTCCAGTGGCAGACCACCAATCGTCGAACTCCCTAGAGGCGACGACTTTGCTGGCCTTGACGGATTCAAAGCGGCATCGTAGCTGTGCAGCAAAAGTGATGGATCCAAGTTGCCGTTGGCTGTGCGTAGGGCAGTCTGCGACGCGCGGTGTTGATGCCGTCGCATCGTAATTGACGGCTCAATCAGATGCAGATTTGGTTCCTCGTCGACGGTAGTATATTAGCAGCGCAGATACTGTTTGAAGTGCTCTTCTCAAGCGGTGTATCAATTCCAACGCATGCGCCTTGCACTGCGGCCAGCCGTCGCGCTGCTTGCCACCAAATGATGATCCTCTGATATCTATTCCATCTAACATATATTGTATTTCGTGTCAGTGCGGACTTCTGTTATGGGCGGCTGCCAATGCCTCATGAGGCTGCTGCGCGGCGTCGGAATGTTGTGCACCCAACCAAGCCACCGACGCCGTGACGCGAAGGAAGTCGCGATAGCTGCGTTCTTGCTTAGGTTGCCCCTCGATAACGGCTCCACAATGTCACAAATCTGTTGCCGCGCCGCCTGGGCGGATCTCGCGCAAACAATGGGCACTGATCGCTGATCGCGCACTCGCACAAAGCAGTTTGTTGTATGACTGCACTGACAGAATGGATTGCGGGACCAAGGGGCGCTCGTGCTCCATGTGTCAGGTTGGTCTGAATGACGGGGTTGGAGTGTTGGCAGCCCTGTCATGGGTTCCTCCCCGCCCTTCTAGCGTCGTTCTGGAAGGGTGAGACAAGATTGATCTGCTGAACTTTGGCGGGATGTGCAAGCCACCAAACGCCAAATGCGTAAGGGCTGCAACCACGCGTCTCCTCTTACGACCTCACCGAGTTCTCGTCAGAGGATATGAAGATCATGGACAACGTCTACCAAGGCGTGGTCTTTATTGCGCCTTGGCGTTGAGCACAGCCAACGGCCAAGATGCCGGCCATCTGGGTGTCACTTAGGCGCTCCTGAAGCACGCCATCGTGATCACTAGTCCTTATCTTTTGGCTTGGCTAGGACAATCTTGAAGACGACTTGTATGCTCGTCGAGCAGGTCTTGCAATCAGATCAATATGCAACGACATTCAGATGTCCTCATCTATCGATTGGACAAAGAGTCAAATGCAGGAACGAGGCTGTGCCGCTTTATGAGTCAATGGTCGCTTCAGGACACCGCGACGCATCAAGCGCCTGCTGGTTAAGCACAATGAAGTATTTATGTGAATGGTCAGGTCAACTCGTCTCCTTCTACAAGTTTAGTTGATTTTCAGAAAGTCGTTGCCCACTGATATACTGTTCGCGACTGAAACGCTTGACTGGGCAGTCAAGTACATCAATATTCGAACCAATCCACCATCGCTAAGCCGCCATGAACGGCGTCAAGATACAACTGACCGCGTCATCCAACGTTTTGACCGCTTCGTCAAGCAGTCATCCGCATCATCAAGTGGACGCCCGTATCGCTCAGCAGTCGACCTCATCAATCGATCAAGCAGTCGGCTTAAACGCTGTAACCAGCATCATGGCGGACCTCGAGGCACTTGACAGGGCAGTCCACAGGCTGAACGACTCGATTTCTGCCATAAACGTCGACCTCTATGCACGAAAAAAGGTTCAGCAATCGCAAAGAGGAGCACAACGCCTGCTCTTCCCAACAGGCACCTACGCAGCTCGTTTATGGCAGCCCGATGAAGATGTGCATCTAGTGTGCATGAGCAAGGACCGCCCGGACGTCCTCTGGGAGATCGTTGGCGACGCTTTAGGGTTTGAGAAGCTTGCTATCCCTCCAGACTCGACTATACTGTCCAGATCTCCGGGAATTAGCACTGGCACGAGGATCTATCTACATCATTGTCCAATGCCTGAGAGTTTCGACATCTCTACGATAGATGGATACGGTGTGCCTCTGTATACCTCCTCAATACCACGAAGCGTACGGGTGCAGAAGGAAAATGAGATGCCATCATTCCTGAATTCAGCTTCGATAGCAGAAGAAATGGCTGAGTATGGAAGAAACATGCACGAGACAAGTGCTGTGGGTCGACATCTACGCATGATCTACGACGTCGAAGTTTTGACGAGCTCACGGGAAGGTGGCATGAGAAGAAACGAGCGAACATGGGCTAACTTCGAGTCAATCTTCAGGCATGTCCGTACATGGCTTCAGACAAATGGCTTAATCGAGAGCAGGCCATGCGACCTTGGTTTCCCGAACGCCGAAACAGTGCTATGGATGACTTATAGTGCACTCGAGGGCAATGATGTTGAGACGGAAGCAGAGGCAATGAACATTTGTCTTGACTACTGGAGCAAACCTTCAGGGCACATCATTTCTCCTAGTTTACGCGACTTTGGGCAACAGGTAGTGACAGCTGCGACATCGTCCATCATGAGGTCCATCATATCGACTCCGCCGTCCGACATCCTGCAGCATAGCACAAGTCCAGAATCAGCTTTTCGAGAATTCGTCAGCAACCATCATCTTGTCAAAATTGAGACTGAGTGTTGGGGCACCGCGGCACAAGCTTCTGTGATCAACGGACCGTTCCTGGCTCAAACACTGCGTGCTGTACAGGAAATGTTACTGTCGCATGCTCAGACGCCATTGGTGCGCCTGTGGCATGCGCCGCTGGTGCCCGTAGGCACTGGTTACTCCGAGAACAGTCTGGTGTTTGCAATTGGGATAAAATTGAATGGAGAAATGCATCGAATCGAGGATATCGTGGACCTTATAAACTGCGATCTGGGCCGGGAGAGCCAAGAAGGTGGTTGCATACACTTGTCGACATTTGACGATATTTCAGCGTGGACGGCGAGGGCAACAGTTGAGGATGGTGCTGGCTCCCGCTCAGCAGCAAACGAGCAGCCCGAGAAGCACGCAAAACTGCTTGATGCTCACAGAGTGCTGAAGCGTCTACAGTGGCATCCCGAGCACAGAGGCTTGCAATATGAAATAGGGTACAAGGATAGGTTTATGGAGGATTTGCAGTGGATGAGCGTGGAACAATGGGGCGAGAAGCCGACTGAGCATGAGGAGTTTATACCTGAGTCCAGAATTCGGCAGTTCCGAAGAGCAAGAGATGGTGTGATTGTATGGGATCGAGAGACGAGGATTGATCTCACTTGATTTCGCCATCATGTACTCCGTAGCGAACGTATATCTAAGAAAAGCGGGTCTTCGGCGCAAAATCGGGATTTGGCAGCCGCAGCTTCCTCAAATCTTCCATTTCCCTACAACCCAGATCCTCACACTCCGTCATATATCTTCCGTGCGCAGACAATCCAATATGGCCCAAGGCGCCCACAAACCCAAAGCGCCCGCGGCGAAGGTGTCGAATCGCAAGCAAACGGGCTCGCGGGTGATCAAGCCGAAGAAAGCGAGTTTGCAGAAGCAGCAGCAGATGAAGAAGAAGCACTCTGCCGGTTTGGCGGCGTTGACGGAGAAGAGTCTGGCGGGACGCGCGGGGCATTTGGAGATTTTGAGGGGTGGGAAGAAGGACAAGAAGGAGGGGAAGGAGGGGGAGAAGAAGAAGTGAGGATGGGTTTGCGCTTTCGCTATGCTGGTCGCGAGAAACAGCACACCGACGATCTATTGAGTATGCGCATCGCAAGCTTCGTATATCGTGCGCAGAAGGGGTCTGCATCAACGAATCACCAGAATGCGGAGCGAGGCTATGTGTGGCATACATAGGCTTCACGGTTACCTGGCTGTTTTCGCGCCTTGACACCGACGATATCATCCACGAAACCACATCATTGCAAGACCACGGCCATCGCGTTGCAGTATGAGAGGGAGCTCAGCTTTGTGCTACATCAGCTCGTTCTTGGGCTACTGCAAAAGATCTCAGTCTTGCTTCCAGTCAGGCTCTTGAAAGCATCTGCGCGATCCGATGGATGTACGAGCCTGGCACCGCATTGCGCAATGCCTTGGTCAGATTAGCCGAGGGGGGCATGCGGCCACCATCACCAGGACCTGGCGCGCACCGGTCTTGTACTGGACTGGAGGCACGCGCGTAATGATCATCCACGATGGAGGCAGACAATGGCGTGGCCACCGACTTCAGATCTGAGAAGGTCCTAAAATGGAAGCTAGGAAGTGTCGATGACAGAAAAAAATTCCAAGCTATGTTCGGTTTACACCGCTTATGCTATCCAGTCTAATGCCACAAGACTCCTCGCTAAAGTGCCAACCCACGTGCATACGAGACACATCTAATGCCCATCTAATCTAGTAATGAAATGACCGATCACTCCTCCGCCTGCTTGCCCTTCTTGCCAAGTCCAGAAAATGGTTTCTTGATCAGATCGACCAGTTTGCCCAACGTAGCGAACAGAAGACCAAAGCCGAAGCTCCACCCCTTGACACGCACACTCCATATGAAGAAGTAAACAAGGAACCAGTTACTAAACACGAAGATCAAGAAGATTCCGAAGTCCCTCCACTTCTGACTGGCTTCAATGTTCAAGCTGGAAAGGTACTGGTTGCCTACAGAGTACTGGCAGTACTCGCACAAAGTCGTATTTGCAGTATCCACGAGGTATCCCCCCGCATAATTCGCGTAAGCACCAGCATATTCTCCGCAGGTCTGACCAGCCGGTGGTGTGAATTTGGCGGTCTCATCCGTGCTGCACTGCACTGGTATATCGTTCAGAGTCGCAGCGAGCACACCGCTGATCCACCATGTCGACGGGTTGACCCAGTACATCCAGTAGCGCCAGAAGACTGGCAGCATAGAGTAAGGCCTGACGACACCGTTGAAGAGCGAGAACATGACGAAGAAGAATGGTAGTACATTCGAGATAACCGTGAAGGACGGCGCGAAGGCGCAGATCCATTGACCCCAGGAGCTCATGAAGAGGAAGAAAAGCCAGGTCATTAGGAAGACGTAGCCGGATACGCTGCTCTGGTATGGGAGACCAGTGGCGAAGTACCAGATGACGAAGTACAGGACCGAGGATATGGTTGCTGGTGGTATCTCGGCAACCACCTGCGCGGTGGTGAATGCGAACCAGCCGTAGATTCTTGATGGGTATTCACGTGCTTGCCAGAGTGCCATGTTGGTGAAGAACTTCGGTACGACGGCGTTGACGACGGTGGGCGGGATGGTGAGGATTAGGAAGGAGGTGAACATGCGGTTTTGCATGTCTTGGGTGGTGTAGCCGAGTTGCCAGAAGGTGAAGCCGTTGAAGATGCCGACGATGACGGCCACGAAGAGTTTGCCGTAGATGTAAGAAGGATCGCGCCCTGAGATATGTCAGTCAATGTTGCGGGAAGGTGTCTCGACGACTCCATCAGCCAAATGCTGACTGGTGATTGAGGTATTGGTGGCCATCAGTCGTTGACATGGCGGTCACAGGCCGATCAAGCAGTCAACCTCTTTGATTGGCTGATGAACCCACTGATTTGGAGTGTTTGTAAGGATGCTTACAATATTGAATGAACGTCCGCTTCGTGAGCTCCGTCGTCTGAAGCCAAACGCCAGCTGCATACTCCTTCTTCTGCTCCTTACGGACTTGCTCAGGTATGGTCCTCGAGCGCGTAAGCTTGAGGCCCTCGATCTCTTCGATTACTTTCTGTGCAGCTTCAGAATTGCGCCACTCTTCGTTCCAATCGATCTTCTTGCCATCAGGACGCTTGATCGGCTTGGCAGCGGTTTCTAGGATGAATTCGGCCACGTTCTTGTCCGGCGGGCAGTGAGCGCCACGTTGGCCGAAGTAGTCGATGACGGCGCTTCCGTTTTCGCCAACGGGACCGAAATAGAAGGTATTGCCACCTGGGTTGAGTGCAAGGATCATGTCGAATTGCTGGATGAGGACACTGGACGGTTGGTGGATGGTGCAAACGATGGCTTGACCGGCTTGAGCGAGCTTTTTCAAGAAGCGAACGATTGAGTAGGCGGACTGCGAGTCCAGACCTGACGTCGGCTCGTCGAGGAAGAGCAGAAGTGATGGCTTAGCCGCAAGCTCGACACCGATGGTCAATCTCTTGCGCTGTTCGACACCCAAGCTGCTGATAATGGCATCTTGAAGATCGTTGAGTTCAAGCAGATCAACAATTTTGTCCACATAGGCAATCTTTTCGGAGCGAGGGACATAGGATGGCTGTCTAAGGACAGCAGAGAATTCCAGGGCTTCTCGAATGGTTGAAGTGCCGTCGTGAAGATCGCCCTGCAGACAGAAACCCGTGTTGCGCTGAAACTCTGGGCCAAGCGGTCTGCCATCCACGAGCATCTCACCACTTACGACTCCCATGCTCTGACGCTGGGACAGTGTGTTGAGCAGAGTAGTCTTGCCGGCGCCCGAGGCACCCATGAGCGCAACCATAACACCAGGCTTAGCATATCCATTCACGTCATTCAACAGCTGCCGTTCGCCCCCAAGGTAGGGAACGCTGTAGTGCACGTTGCGCCATGTGAAGATCGAATCGCTCTTGACGATCGACTGCAGGGCCTCATCCTGCTTCTCCTCGTCTTCACCGACCTTCTGTCCAGAAGAGCTATCACTGCTATTTCCGGCTGCCGCCACGGCCTTCTCTTCGTCTTGTGCAGGTGCAGCATCGTCTTGTAGCTGCTTCTTTGCCTTTCGTGACTTCTTGAACACCAATGCGCCGCCGCCAGCTGAGGCAAACGAGAAGAGCTCGGTAGCAAGGATCGTGATCAGGATGTAGAGGACAGTGAACGCAATCACTACACCGAAGTTGCGCCACAAGTGCGATCGACTGTAGTTGTACGTGGACTCGTAATAGTAGTTTCCCGGCACGGAGTGTGCATTCACCTCAGCTCCGGTGAGTGCACAGCCCTGATGAGCTGGGTCGACTGCCGGCCCTCCGGGTACGGTCTGTGGAACCAGTTCTGCTTCGGCGCACTGCATAGTCCGTCCATAGAACTCATTCGTAAGGACAGCCTCGAAAGAATAGCCGATGGGGTTGATCCAGTAGATCCACCCAAACCAGATATAGTCGCCGAGCAGCTGCGTCTTTGGAATCACATAGCCAGTGTAAATGACCAGCAAGTTCAGCGCAATGCCTGAAAATCTAACGGCAGTATCGATCTCGGGGCTGACAGAAGCGAACATGCGGTAAAGTGCCGTCAGCATAATGGTCGTGATGTAGACGAAAAGCATGTAGATCCAGAATTTGCCAGCATTGACAGCCAGGTTGCACATGAAGTACATGATGACACCGAAGATGCACACCTGAACTGCAATGACCGGTAGATCCATGATTACTCTGGCCGCGCTGACTGCACTTGGTCGGTAGAAAGCGTAGTCTTTGTGCCTGGCGACGACGGCACGGCCAGAAACTGCCTTCATCAGCTCCGTCAGTTGTAGCCAACCCAGGAACAGGATACTGAAGAAAAGAGCACCGCCACGAGAGAAGGCACCTTCGGTGTTGAGAGGTTCGCCATAGAACAACGATCCGACGATCAGGCCGTTGGAGATGATGATGAAGATCTTGGTGTACATTGTTGTTTTGTCGCCAAGCAGCAGCCAGAATTCACGTTGAACACAAGCCATGACCTGACGTGGGAAGCTGACGGTATACGACGACTTCTTCGATACGCGCTTTGACTTGCCCTCCTGAACGGCGCCTTCGAACTCTTTCGCATCCTGGTAGTTCGATTGCTGCAGGTAGTGTTCGTAATCCGTGATGTCGTCCAGGACTTTCTGATAGAACGGCGACGATCTGAAAGCCTTCTCCAGCTCTTCAGGCGTCTTCGGTGTGCTGTGTTCGCAGCCTTTTCTGAATCGACGCTCCACAGGGTCCGTGACGGCTGTTAAGAAATCCGCAGTAGTCTGACGTTCAGGGGCCTCGAAACCGAGGTCGATGAAATACTGACGTGCTTCCTCTGCACGGCCAGAGAAGATCTCACGCCCTTGATCGATGACCAGGACCTTGTCCATCAAATCGTAGATGCCCTCACCAGCTTGGTACAAAGTCACAAGCGTGGTACGATTTGACACGTCAGTCATGATCCGCAATGAGCGCGCATAGTCAAGCGCCGTTGAGGCGTCAAGACCACGAGTTGAGTTGTCCCAGCACAAGACCGTCGACTTTGATGCCAGAGTCTCTGCGATTGACACACGCTTGCGCTCACCACCAGATACACCTCGGGTGTACTCGTCGCCAACGAGGGTGTACTTTGTGTGCGAAATACCAAACATACGGAGGAGTGCGTCGGCAATGACTGGAATCTCTGATCGAGCCTTTTTCTTCGTCTTGTTCAACAAAGCGAAGGTAAACGTCTGCCAGACATTGAGTGAAGCAAAGTGGACGTCGTCTTCGGGGTTGTAGTTGACCTCGCCACGATACATCTTCTTCTGCTTCGTTGCTGGAATGCCGCCATATGAGACCTCGCCTTCAACGGCAGCGTATGACTCCCTGTTATTTGCTACGGCCTTCAAGAAGGTGGAACAGCCAGCACCTGGTCGGCCAAGGACCAACATCATCTCTCCATCCCGAACACATCCTGTGAAGTCGTGGACTAAGTCTCTCGTTTCGCCGGACCGGCTCGCCAGCGCTGGTATATAACGGCTGATTATATGGTAGAGATCCGGACCAAAGGTTCCAATGATGGCATCTGGAAGTGTTCGCACAAACGAAGCACCAGAAGCAATACCCTTGACAGTCAAATGTTTGTAAATGACTCCCACTTTCTTTGCGGAGCCAGCCTCGGATCGTTTCTCGAAGTGGCCTTCCCGCATGAACTTGTCGAGCTCAAAGTCCTCTTCGTCCTTCTCTGCAGGTGAACCAGCTTCAATATCGCCAGGCTCAGTTGATTCAGATGGTGCGGCGCGTTTACTTCCTGGTCTGGTAGATGCATCTCGACTCTTCCTACCAGCCTTGGACTCTCTCGACCTCGTCCGCTCCATTTCAGTAAGCTCCTTCCTGAGATGCTCGTAATTCTCCATGGCCTCATCAGGATTAAACCCTCCAACGTCGCGCTCACCCCACGTACCCTCTGCATTTCGCTCCGGGGAGTCATCGAGAGACTCCACTTCCTCTCCCGTTTTGGTCACCGATGGATGCATTCGATCTGCACCTGGCTGTCTATCACCCATAGTATGCCATTGATTTGTTGGCACGCTACCAGGGGCATTGCTGTCTGCCCTGCGCAGGCGGTCCTGGTCGACCGAAGACCCCCACATCTTGTAGATGTTCTGTGTGTCAGTTCACCTGCGCTTCTGACCCCTGCGACGTAATGAAGATCTGAGAAAGTAGTGAATGCACCACTGGCCTGTGAAGCCTAAAACCTCACACCGCTCCTTGCACCGGCGCCTCCTGCTATCTCAAGGTATCCTGGGGCAAACGAGAGCGCATAAGAGAAGAGCGAGGGCCAGTTCGGAAGGACAGATGCAGTCGCCGGGAACCTGTGACATGCATACTTTTGATGACGGCGCTGTTAGTACCCTACCTCCGTTGTCTCCGCTTAGAAATCATCTACAGTCCGTAGGCGCGCGCGCAGCGTGCTCAACGGAAGCTTTTGATGACGTGAAGTTCTGCTGTTTCTCCATCACCATAATGGACTTAGCACGGGCCTAACAAACCTTGCGGTGATCGGCACCAGGGCTACCATGCGGCCAGAACCTTACCTAGTCGACTCCGATGGTGAGCCGTTTCAGCTAAGCACGGTCGGAGTTCATCCGCGGCTCAATATGGCCGCACCAGTTCTGCTGAAGCCGAGAAGTGTCGTTAACATCTTCGCTGACGTCCATGCATCTCGCTGCTGTATCACTATTACCAATACCGAGAGAAGAGATATGTACCTTATCGTGGGGTAACAAGCGATTCTTGAAGAGGCTGCTGCAAGGTTCAGCGCTCGGTAGTCGGTAACCAGGGCATATCAGATAGGGCATTTCACATCCTTGTACATTGCTTACAGCATCAGCTTATTAGAGAACTCCGACGACTCAGTGCATGTTCGTTGCTACCGCATGTGCGCAAGAAAGTTCTCTGCCTTCGAATTCTGGCTGCGACCTCGTGTTGAGTCTTTCTCATCACAGTGAGACTATGCAGGGGATCTTACCTTGCCGCACTGCCTTACTACATGTATCTTATCGTCAGGCATACAGTCAGCCGCGGCTCACCTGCCACCTCCAGCGATTTTGGAGCGATCAGCGCTGAGCAATCAGACTGTCTGCGGCCTGCTCGAGCTCACGCGCTTCCGATGTCTCTGTCTGAGATTTGACTGATCTAGAAATGCTTTTCGACATGAGACGGCTCCTGCAGCACCTCGCGCCTCGGCCTGATAGTTTTCATGCACAGTCTCCTGACACGGCTTATCAAGCATCACATATAAGCAATCGAACGTGCCAAGCAACCCGCAAACAGATCAGCCGCATCAACAGCTTGTTCAATGCACATACATGTGATCCTCAATGAACTCAATGAACAAGTCTCGACCGCCGACCAGGCCTCTCAACCATTGAAATTTATGCCTCATCGCCGGCCAACCTTGATTTCTCTGTCAACGTAGCAATCATCAAAAGCCTTGCATGACTGAGGTGGCTAATGGCAATATCAGCCGTTGACGTAGGACTCATCCTGGCATCAGACTATGGTTTCTAAGGCAGCTTGATTGATTCACGAGACGACTGGCGCCATCTTCATCTGCACGCTCGGGATTTCGTAGGACTCAGACCAAGAGGCGAGCTGAATTAGAGAAGCCAATGAAATTAACTCGAACACGAGGACGATAGCGGTATCATTATACGCAGCTCATCGCCGGAAATGGGTTCGTCGCAATTGTGTATCCCGATTTCGCAAGACTTGTTCCATCCGCAGCATTTCATCCTCTGGCGACTAGGCTCTACATTTCGGTGACCCTGGTGACTGACAGCTTGAAGCGCCCATTGGGCCAACATCTACCACATTGCGGCAGCAGACGGCATTTGTAAGCTTTTTCCGAGAACGAATATCCGACACGGAACTCGTACCATTCCGAACACCGATTGAGGTGTCCAGATCGTACGAGATCAGCGAGGGGAGCGGCCAGCAGAACAAGTCACTCTAGTGAAGTTGGCTGTGCAACACGATATTGCCGCCACTGCGATGACATCGCCATCCGTTCCTTGACCACTCGCTCCAATATGTATAGCCCAATGCGTGTGGTCCGAGCCATGTCCTGGTAAATCTGTACGTGCATAGATGAACGGTGCGCCGGTCGCTGGAGAGTCGAGGGGGGCTGCTTGTCTTCTTGTAGCCGGGTCGCTGGTGAAGGCAAGTCGCAGGTTTGCCAGCTCGAGCTTGGCAAAAGTCTTTGCAACTGATATTCGCGCTCGAGAGACAGGGCAAATTCTGAGCAGACGAATTTACTGAGATATCCAGTATTCGTCGTCGTCAATCGTCCATAAGGTATCATTCCGCGTGGCGTCCCCACGCCTTCATCCCAAGCTTTTGACGTCCCATCATCCCTCATTCGGCCTATACGTCTCCCTCACAGCCTCAACGAGCACCTCCTGCTCTTCCGCCGTAAACCTCTCCTCCACATTCTCAATCATCGGCTGCAGCATCTCGACTGCCTTGGGAGCATGATTATATATCATCAAATGCTCCGTTTCCGTCAGACTCTTCGCCTCGTGTTCCTTTCCTAGCGTCTTTTCCAATTCGTCCGCAGTCATGCCGCTGTCACGGTAGCTTTCGGTGAGGGGAGTAATGATGCGATCGACGATCTTTTTGTCGAGGTCTTCTATGGCGGTGTAGGTCTTGTAGGCGTCTGGGTCTGTAGGAAGGACGAGGAGTCAGCCAGTGGAGCTAACACGTACGTTGGAATTGCATGGGCGTACTCTTGGTGTATGGGTAAGCATTCGACTCAAGAACACGCTCATGCTTCTCAAGCGCGTTCAAAAAGTTCTGTGGTCGTCTGCCCGGCTTGCGATTTGCCTTGCGATCCTCCTTGTCCTCAGCCGCATGTTGCTGTCGCTTCTCCTTGATCCATCTCAAGACGTCCACATTCGACAATGGCTCTGTGCCTGCGTCTAAGATCTTCATGTTGATGTCTGGTAAGAACCTTGAGTCGACAATACAAAAGTTCGAGCTCGAATCGATCGCGGGGTCGCGCCAGCATGACTAAGGCGGCGCTAATGCAGGAACTGCATTACTAGTAAGGGCAACATGTTTATGCATGTGCTTGGATTAGCTATTGTGTCGTACTGGAGCAGATTCTCGGTCCTTGGTCCTTGAGCATGCATTAGAATACCGCCCATTCCAGATTCCTAAGTCCATGCTTCATGAAGTCTTCTCTCTCAACCTCATGCACACCCTTGACCCTTAGGCTCGCCACCAAACTTGCACCGGCCCAAGCACCTAAAGTCTCGACTGCTCTCACTTCTCCCTTCACCTCTCCCTTCTGCTTTGCGAGCGTCTGTCGCTCTGCCTTCCCAGTAATATCATCCCTAATATCGTCGTGCACTCGCATATGATGCGGCACATTCTCCTGAATTGGCATCTTTAGAGCACTGACGGGCACGGTCATCGGATCCGGTGGCTTAGGTTGAGACGCAATATTTGCATCTCGTTCTTGTAGCACGCGCTCATGCCAATTTGTGGCGGTCCCGTATGACGCTACAGGATCCCAGCCACGACTGCTGACATTGATGATCTCGTTCAATTCGTGGAGGAGACGGTGTCTGAGGCCTGGAAGATTGCTGACGCCGCCTGTGAGGACCATGCGGGAGACGCAAACGGCGCGTAGATCCTGTGGGAGGGAAAGTAGGACGTCGTAGGCTAGTCGGTGAACGGGCAGATCGTGGTCGTCAATCTGTTCGGACTTTGTGGACCCCGCGAAGAGAGTGTTTTCTGCAGGCTCAGAAAGTGATTGAAATTGGATTGATAAAGAGCGACCGTCTTGTAGCGGGATGGTCTTGGTGCCTGAGCGGCTCGCATCGTTTCTTCGTGGTCTGCACCAGCCGAGTCGCTGCGTGACTTCCTCGGCTTGCGCAAAGTCGATCGTCGTCCTTCTTGATCGTTCATCACTCTGAGCTGTCTCTTGTAGCAGCTTCGCCATGGCCTCTGTCAGCATCTTCCCAGCCCTGACGCTCCGACGTTGAGCAATTTCTCTGTACTCCCCGACTGCAGTGACTACAGTCTCCTCCCAACCTATATCGACGACCAAAGCACACCGCAGCCCCGCGGCGACGGTAGCGAGTACTGGGGTGGTCATCAACATTAGACTTGGTGGCTGCGAATAATGATTGAACAGTATCCTTAGCACCACATCCAGCAAAGGCGCAGGCAGCAGCGATGGCAAGACGAGCACAGCTTTCCGGGGCTTCTGGTCCAGCTGTAGATAATCCGAATGCACCTGCCTGACTGCCCTTTCCAGCTTGTCTTCCATCAGGTCCAGGTCAAGATTGCGAAGGTCTGTGCGATAGAGCTCATAGTCTTCGCCCCACTTTGCGTCCTTCCGTTCTTGCATCCGGTAGCCAATATCGTATTGCCGATAGTCGCCTACCCTTCTCCCAATCTCGGGCGTGAATCTGACAATGCATCTTGGTCTGCTCTCGCCGGCAAACCCTGCACTCAGATGTCGCGATCCTAATTCGTAGACGATCTGATCCTCTTGTTCGGTGCGGAACGATCCTGGAGATCCAAACTGGCTGGAAATACTGCGTCCGAGCAGTGGTGTCCGAGGTGAGCCAGGCGTAATATTTCTTTGCGGAACACCAGATGCACTTGGTCGCGTACGAATGGCCGGTCTTGAAGTGAAGTACTCTGGAGCCGCAGAGGGGGATGCGGCCATTATACCTCTATGCTTCGACTATTCTCCGATCGTACGGAATTGTATTGTTATATAACATCTACATGATTATCTTTTGAACGATCAAGGAAGGTCATTGGCATCAAGTCGGCATCTCGCCAAGAGTTCGCCGATGGGAGCTCGGACCAACCTCCATTCTTTCCCCAAATCCTCGAAAAATTGTCAAGCTTGCCTGCCCATCAACTGCTTCGCACCAGCACTTTCCCCTACGACGACCATCGTCGACCACGACTACCTACTAATCTCAATATACCGAAAGGGGAAGGAGCGCAGGTGCTGCGCCCAGGAAAGTCGGAAGGATGGTGCTCTTCATCCTCACTGAGACGTCTGCTGGATATGCGCTGTTGAAGGCCAAGGACAAGAAGCTCTTGAAGCGTGATGATTTGGCAAAAGAGACGGAGAGCGCCGAGGGTGTGTGCGGCCTATTGAAGCTGAAGACATTCAAGAAGTTCGAAAGTGCGAGCTCTGCGCTGGAGGAAGCGGCTGCTCTGTCAGATGCGAAGGTGAGTGCTCGCTCGTACCAGAGAAGGCAGGAACGATAGCGCCATATCGCGAAAGCATGTCGCGCTTCCATCTTGGCCATTGTTGTCGCCATCCGGCGATTGTGCTTTGGATGAGGATTGGCAGAGATGGACCTTTGCAATAGGTTCAGCAAGCTTCTGCTCGCCCAGCCTCCATCGCCAAAGCTCGGCGTTGAGTTGCAGAGCGAAAGAAAATACTTACTAATAGACCATCCGCAGGTCACGCCTATGCTGTCGAATCTCCTGAAAGACCTCAAGGAAGAAAAGAAGGTCTCGCTTGCTGTCGCCGATCCCAAGCTCGGAAATGCCATCACCAAGATCCCCGGCCTCGAGATCTCGCCTGTCTCCGATTCGACCACTGCCGAGCTGTACAGAGGCATTCGCGAGCACCTGCCGTCCCTCATTCCAGGTCTACTGCCAGAAGAGATCAGCACAATGTCCCTTGGTCTCTCGCACAGCTTGTCTCGACATAAAGTCAAGTTCAGCCCAGACAAGGTGGACACAATGATCATCCAAGCCATTGCGCTTCTGGACGACTTGGACAAGGAGTTGAACACATACGCCATGAGAGTGAAGGAGTGGTACGGCTGGCATTTCCCGGAGATGGCCCGTATCATCAACGACAACTTGGCTTACTCGCGCGTCATCATCTCTATGGGTTTCCGGACCAACGCCAGCACGACTGATCTGAGTGACATCCTGCCGGAGGAGATTGAGGGTGCAGTAAAGGCTGCGGCAGAGATATCGATGGGTACCGAGATCACCGAGGAGGACTTGGACAACATCCGCGCATTGGCCGAGCAAGTTGTGGGCTTCACAGAGTACCGACAGCAGCTGTCTTCGTACCTGTCTGCGCGTATGCAAGCTATCGCGCCCAACCTTACGGCACTCGTCGGCGAGCTTGTGGGTGCTCGTCTCATTGCCCATGCTGGCTCGCTCATGAACTTGGCAAAGTCACCAGCCTCCACCATTCAGATCCTCGGCGCTGAGAAGGCGCTTTTCCGAGCCCTCAAGACCAAGCACGACACACCAAAGTACGGACTCATCTACCACGCCTCGCTGATCGGTCAAGCAACTGGCAAGAACAAGGGCAAGATCGCGCGTATGCTCGCCACCAAGACCACCCTTGGTCTTCGTGTCGATGCGCTCAGTGACTGGGGTCAGGCAGGTGCTGGCAAAGAAGAGGAGCCAACGGAAGAAGAGAAGGCAGCGGTCGGTGTGCAGGGTAGATTGAACGTGGAGAGGAGGCTGCGAGCTCTGGAGGGCAAGCCGCTCAAGTCTTCGGGCGTAGCGATAGCACCAGCAGGCCAGACTCCACAGCCTGGCAAATGGTCGATCAAGGAGGCGAGGAAGTACAACGCCGATGCCGATGGTGTCGACGCAGACGCCAAGCCTGCGATCAACGGCGAGGCTGCCACACCAGCCAAGTCAAGCAAGAAGAGGAAGATCGAGGAAGTCGAGGATGTGAGCAGCAGCAAAAAGACCGCCAAGACCTCATCAACGCCTGCCAAGGTCGTCGCCGAGCCAGACGACGATGACGATGACGAGGACAGCGACGAGGACATGGAGGACGAGGGCGACGGCAAGATCATCACCAAGACTAATGTCAACGGTACCGCCGAGAGGGCAGACAAGGACGAGGCGCCGCCGAATGCATCAAAGGATGACAAGAAGGCGCGGAAGGAGGAGAAGAAGAAGTTGAAGGCGGAGAAGGCCGCAAGGAAGGCTGAACGGGCTGCCAAGAGGGAGGCGAAGGAGGCCAAGAAGCAGGCGAAGGGCGGTGCTGCGGATGGCGAGGAGCCGAAGAAGAAAAAGAAGAAGACGAGTTCGTGAGTATGTCGAGCTGATGGAATGTGATTGAATGTATGAGCGGCGCATATGGGCATGGCGTTCTTTGGTGGTAGTATGTCTGGCGGCGGCGTTGGGTGTGTCGGTCGGTTGTGCAAGGGCAGCTGTACGCCTTGTGGATATGTACATTGTGGCGCGTGATGTCGGAGTATGTATAAATGTACTCAGCAACGTTAGCATTTCACCTCACCTTCTTCCCGACCAGACGGACGTGATATTGCAGGTTCTTGATTGCAACCAGCAACCTACCTGCAGGGGCAGAACCTTGTGCCTCTGCTGACCGGTGTGTGTTCCAGCATGTCCACTACACGCATTGTCACCGGCTCTATCGCTCCATCCCTTAGCCGGCGCACGCCCTTGGCGGTCGCAGCTGTTCCATCAGCAACTCCTTCGCACATGGTGGTATTGATTATTGCATGCTACATCAATCGCAAGAAGTCGAATACGAGCAGTGATGGGTCTCCTATTCTTACCCAAACCCTAACCCTAGGCAAAGTCAACGCCTACTCTACCTGCAACCACATCAGCGTCTGGGCGTTGCGAGACAAAGAGATCAAGACATAGGCGCTGCTGTCGTATCTTTAATGCTCATTAAGTCCTGACTTCGTCTAATCATGCTGGTATCGTTCGCTTTCCGTAAGCAATAACAATCTCAACGCCATGCATACATGCTGAGTCGCCTGTGACCGCCCTGATGCTCTGCGTGCTGTATTGCCATGCCCGCCTGCCCTCGCTATGCTGTGATATGCTGAGTTCTGTTTGTGAACGCCACGCCATGCTCAAATAACACATCGCCATCTTCGCACGAAAGTGCAAGCAACCTCAACTCCAGCAGACCATGATCATGATGCGCAGCTGCATCTGTCAAGTCGATCACATCGGCTTGCAGAGCCTCTTCCGAGGCCGCAAATTCTCTACTTCGCTCCGTCTGTCCTCCTAATACATAGAAGCACCACGAGGAGCACCGGGCGCACTGCCGTAAGCCATCTCCTTGAATCCCGGCGGCACCGTCCACCCATGCGTTTGACAAGCGCGCATATAACCCTCCGCAGCCTCGCCGGTGCCATAATCACCACGCGACCGCGTGTCCAGTCTCGCTGCCGGCGCTTCGATCATCGCCAACCTGACCTGCATCAATACCGACTCCATGCTCAAAACACTGCTCCAGCCATCATTGGTGAGCAGCTCCATGCACATTGCGCCACCGATCACGATATGGCCGCCTCCACCTTGGTTGAAGGGCAGACAGTGCGGACGGATGACACGCACGTATGGTGGCGAGAATGGAAAGTCGCCGTTGAAGCGGATCTCGAGCACGATGCTGGTGACGCCTGCCTTCTTCATGTCGCCGACAAGCTTCAAATTCTTGTCCAAGGTATGGAAGCTGTGCAGCTCCACGATCCACTGGTAGACATTCTCAATCTTCTCGACATCGATATACCAACCAAGGTCGGCGAGCGTCGAACTATCCTGAATCGCAGCCAGCTTCTGCAGCTCCTTCATCAAGTGCTTGGTCGTGCTGGAAGTGGCATACTCTGGCATCGGCATCAGAGGCAGCGTCGACCAATCTAAAGTGCCTGGGATGAAGTCGGTGTCGCCAAGCTTTGGCTTCTTCACGACCTCCTCCACCTTCTCGTCTATTGGTTCAGGCGCTGGGTCGTCCTCGAACAAGATCTCCAGGTCCTCAACGTGCGTGGCCTGACTAGCAGAGTCATCATCGTCGTCATCCACCTTGATCGGGTTCAGGAAACCACCGAGACCCTTGAGCTTCTTAAGCGAACCTTGACCCTTCCTGCTCTTCGCAGAAACGGAGTCATTCTTGAAAGCCTTTCCAGACTTGATTGCAGAAGCTGGAATGACAATGGAGTCGCTGATGCCGCGTGGCGTACGGCTCGGATCCTGTTGATGTACGATCGCGGGCTTAACATCTGCCGCGGGCTTGACACTGTCATTGTTGGGAGCACACTGAACGAAGAGATAGCGGGTCTGGACCCAGTCGAGATGCTGCACAACGTAGTATGGATTCTGACTGACAAACTCGGCAGGCGCATTGACAATCTCGTTGAGGGCGAGAGCAGAGTTGACGTGCAGCATGCTGTTCGGCCACGAGCTGAGCGTGGCGCCCTGTCCACCACGATTGTACATGCCGGAGTATCCTATCGAGGTCGAAGCGTCCTTGGCGTGGTACACCCCGTGACCATAGGCCCTGCCGTGATCGGTATTCTTGTAGTGCAGGCCCTCGCGAATGATCATGTGCCAATTGTACAACGGTGAGCCGTGGAATGCGAACAGCGTGGGATATTTGAGACCGAGACGATTCGTTGTATTGCGCACCTCGTTGATGAAGCGCTGTTCCTTATCAGGCGCACCCATGGCAAAACGAAACTGCATGTAGTCCTTCATGCCGTATGCGCGCTCCTGCGAAACGACTGCTGAGCCGCTGTTTCCGTCAACCTGCATGATGCAGGCACGATTCGAAGCAATAATCCATCGCAGCAGGCTGACAGCAGCTGGCGAGAGGCGTTCGACCCAATGCCGCAGCTCTGAAGGGCGATTCTTGATCAGCCACTCCTGCATCTCTGTTACACTTGGCATTGTCTGCAAGAGCTTGCAGATCGCGTAGCACTTGTTCTTGCGATCGAGCTGATCAAAGTCTTGCGCATACACTTGGAAAGATGCTCTTGACCATTTCGGGGTCGTAGCCGGGGTGATTGCCTTTGGCATGGTGGCACTTGTGATGCTAGTGACTTGCGCAATAGCCGTCCTGTCGTTGACAGCCCGCAACGTGACAATGACACCATCGATTTTGAGGGTCGGGAAGTAGGTGGTGTCGGATATTCTGCAGTGCACCTCATCGGCGATGTCTGCTTCTGTCTCCTTGATGACGATCCAATCACCCTTCCTTACTGGACACACGTCTGGCCTATCGTGGAAGATGAGCTCACAATTGTCGCGGTCGAAGCCGACTTCGTACTTCGGCAATGGAGGCACGTCCTTGCTCTCCTCTCTCGATTGATCGGCGGCACCTGTATAAGAATACCCCATGGCATATGGATCATGCGCCTTGGCTTGAGCTGGGTCGATCGGTGGGGTCATCAATGCAAGCCCCTCTGGAAAGTCTTTCAGCCTGTTAGCGAAGGAGCTTTCATAGCAGAAGCTTATCAAGAGATCGACGACGTATGGCTGTGCGACGATCTCGTGCTCTATGCTCGGACCGAAGCCAAGTGTCATGTATTGATACAAACATAGACCAGAGTCACAGACATATGGCTTGATGGCTTCAATGTCGCCGCTGAGTTGACGATGGCAAACGAGGCAGAACTCTGTGCATCGTACGAAGTGACGCAGCATGAATTGCATGGCCAGCAGCGGGAATGACCTGGTGAGGGTAGTGGTCTCGGCGTAGTGGTCGGCTCGAACGAGGTCTGGAAGAGCTGGGTTGATCGGCTCGGGGTCGAAGTACTTGTCGGGAATGCCGTCAGTGTCTCTACGACCTGCGGTGACAGCTTCCGTATAGTAACCCTCTGCGCCTCTCCAATCCAGTCCATGTCCACGGCACCGCAGGAGCTGCAGCAAGCGCTCTTCGAGTAAGCCTCGTAGCGGCCTGCTGATGAAGGTCTCGCGAAGCGCATCGTCTTCTGTCTCGTCCTCCGGCGCAGGGAGATCGGTCTTGACTACGCTGTCCCGACCATTCTTTTTCGCAGTCGTGAAAGCCTTTATCGCGTCTTGCAGAGTTGGCTTGTACTTCTTGCTAACGCAGACACGCATTGCATGATTTGCAGCTTGCCTGTGAAAGTCTATGTCTTGGAGCTCCTCGTTCGTTTTGTAGCCGTTGGGATACTGTATGAGCAGTATGAGATAATCGTTGGGGCTGACCTGCCACGCCTGCATCGCTTCCTCTGAGATGCCGAGCTTCGCAACGCGAATAGACAAGGTAACGAATGCGTTGAAGCCGACCAGCAGACCACCAAGGATGCCGACCTTGAAGCCGGCCCTTTTGGCGGTGATCAAGTCATTCCGTATACGAGTGCGAAAAGCTCGATCTGCTGGCTTGAGCACAGTGTTGGTTGGTGCCGTCGAGTGAGGCGTAGTAAGCTGCGGGCCCTCAAAAGCTTCATGGTCGCTTCCGTACACATCGTCATCATCATCGTAGTCGTTGATCTCGTCGTCGGAGCCATCGACTTGTGAGTCTGGCATATCTAGGTCGCCATCATGATCCGGCGCAAGCTTCATAAGTGAAGCCGAGACAATGTCGACAAGCTCGAAGACCGTCTTGCGTGGGGTACCTTTCAGATTACTGACAGCAGTAGCGATCGATTTAGGCGCGTCGTCGGCGCAGAAGACCATGTATTCGTGAGTCTTGGGGTATTCGCCTAGATCTGGTACCATTGCCGTGATGAGGACAGACTCATGGAGCGGTGCACTTGGACTACCAGTGAATGCGAACTGAAATTGACCGTCATCCTCGCCTTGCTGAAGGTCAGCTACACCGAGGGGCAGTATGCCGTCTTGCGCCTTTTCAAGGTCGGCAATAAATTGCCTTCGGGGCATAATGACGGAGCTCTGATGTGTGCTGTTCGAGTGTTGGCAAAGCGATGGTTGGGTATCTGTTCGTAATCAATGTATGTCGCTTAACCTGTGCAGAGGTTGAACTCCGCTTGGCAATGCTGATGTATGTCGATGTTCTTTTCAAATTGAAGCTTCAGTGGTTGAGGCGTTCCTCAAGCTTCACTCCTGTCGGAATCTTGTCGTTTGCAACAGAGAAGGCTGTAAGGCTACCGCTGTAGAAATGAGTGATCGCTTGACGTTGTTGCTGGCAGAAACTTGTTATTGTGAGTGTCGCTTCGGACTTCGAATATCCACCAGACACGCGAGTGAGGTGGACATCGAGAAGCGAAGCGCGTGGCTAAGTAAGTTATAGTCGAACACTCCTACCGTCAGCGTGCGCATTGATGTATGAATGAGATTGTGCCTGCTGTGGAAGAGTCAGAGGCTTTTCTTTCACGAAACCTTGCGAGCAAACCACAGCCTCAACCTGCATTGCCCAGGCAGCTGCAGTGCGCAGTACCCTAAGAGGAAGGAAGGGATTCTGTCAGGCAACAACGGAGGTCCAAGCTTGACCCACTGCGCGAGTGATGCGCTGTGATTGGTCACTTCTGTCTGGCATGCTAGGCTTGCCGCCAGATCAATCAATATTGTGCCTAGCATTGAATAATAGGCATTGGCCGAGCTCTTCAACCGTGACTTTCACATGCCAGACACTACACAATGTGACTCAACCGCTAACCTTGGGAGGTGATCATCAGCAGTATGGCGGGTCCTGCAGCAAGGTCTCCCATCGGTCGAGTGGAGCCTAAATCACAACATGTCGCTGAGAGCAGTGTACAGCCTTTCCTCCAACAAGATTTCGACCCAGCGGACTATTTGAATACCACGCTGCCAACATTATCTGCTTCGACGAGCATTCGAAGTGTACAAACACGTGCAGTGCCGCTGCCAGAGTTGAGCACGCAATTGCAGTCACTTTTGGCCCAGTTGAATGCACAGACAACCCGATTATCTAGTACTCTCAACCAGCTCACAGACGAGATCATACGCAGCGGCAGTCGGTTGGCATACGAGGTGGAGGTGCTGCATGGAGAGACTGCGGGCTTGACAGATACGCTAGAGAATGGTCTCAAGAAAGACATAGAGCTATTCGTACCGCAGTATGGCGCAAGGAAACAGCTGAAGGGGTCGAAGGACGAAAACCTCGTAGACCACGAAGCACTCGCAAATGGGAGACAAGCTGAGCCTGAGTACCTTGAGCGACTCCGGACCTTGAGTCAGGTCCGCTCGAGGCTGGACTCGGTCATCAAAGTGTTTGGAGACGCAATGGCCTGGCCGCTCGCTCCTTCTGAGCTTGCAGGTGTGGCCTCCTCATTCATTTCGGTTTCAGCACCAGAATCCGATACTGAATCACGGGACCGAGAAGAGAAAGGCAAAGAGTACATCGAGAAGCTGCGGAGTGATATCACAGAAATAGTCGGGCCTGGTAGCGACCAGGCTAATGTCGATGCGGCATTAAATAGGATTGAGGAGCTGCATGCACTGGCTGAGGTCTGGAAGGGCACTGCCGAGGAGAAGGCACGTCTGAAGCTGATAGAGAGCCTGCAGAAGCCTGTGGAGGAGCGGCAGAAGGCGTTAGAGCGCGCTGGTCAGCCCAGTAGGAAGCCGGGTGTGTCTCCGTCTCGCGGTCTGGATATGCGCTATGGTAATATGGACACGAGGGCGATTAGTGAGGGTGGCTATGGCTTCTTGCAGAATCTACGCAATCTCAAGAACGATCTGTACGTCGATTGATGTGGGACTAGCACATTGACGACTCCTCGACCGTAAGGTGAGCCAGTATGGGATCGATTTCTCTTCAGCCAGAACACGGCTTCGCGGCAGGCTCGCGGGAAAAGCACAAGCTGTGCCAACGCGCAGAAGCGCGCCGTTATAGTGGAACATCAATATGCACGCCATGTCAATATTGTTGTGGCTGACGAGTGGAAACATCACGATCGACTGCTGGGCGCCCGCGCTAAGCAGGAAGACAAAATGCCCGAACAGAACGAAACAAGTGCTGCGAGGGCGCAAATTGTGCAGATGTGTCAATGCAAGGCGGGTAGCAGTCACTGCAGAATCACCAGCAGTCTCAATGGCACGATCTATAGCGACAAGATCCATCTACAGCGCAGCAGTCACCAGAACGTCTCATCAGCCGCAGACCTTTGGTCAAGACGATCTACTGACCAGCTGATGCGCTCGACGTTGATAGGCAGAGTATCGATTCCCCAAGCGAATCATTGAGCAATGTGATCGACTGCTGAAATAGGTCAAAAGATGGCTCATGATGGATGTTGACTTACTGACACACGCATATTAATCGCCAAAAAGTTAGTCGGTCAACAGACTGCTGGGCCATTGATCTGGAGACTGCAACATCCGTCCATTCGATACAAGCCCCCAACACGGCGCCCTCTTCCCTGGTGCAATGCTACACGTAGAGATACTCAATTGCAGCCCTACTTGACAATTTATCTAGAGCATTTGATCTTGGTTTCAGGTGACAGTCCTCTCAGATGTTGCGAATGGCCGCATCATGTGATGTGCTTGAGGTTTTGTCAGAACCTTCGCTTCTGCCCACTGTATAGACCTGCGAGCACACAGCCCAATGGTGATGTGGAAGTGCATGAGTGAGCGAGTCAATTGCTCCGAGAAGGAGGTGCAGTAGCTACCAATGTATATACATCTAGTAAGCGGCTTGGCACACGTGACACCCCATGAACTAAGGTTTAGCGTCAGCTCCTTCCACTTTACCTATCCGCTTTCTTCGCCTCCCACCATGACATGCCTCGAATCATATCACGACTAGCACTTCGACGCTTCAAGATGGACTCCGACGACGAGTCGACCTCAGACATGGCAGACTGGAAGGCGCGTATGGCGAAAGACCGAATCACACAGTACAACATCGGCCGGCATGCCGCCTACCTCCGAGAGAGCTCAGAGCGGCTGGATGGCCTGCGAAGTTCAAAGCGAGCAACCAAACAACAGCTGCTCGACCTTGTCAATGAACGGCAGGGCCATGAAGCTGGGCTACTCAAGAACCTGTCTGACTACTTTGGACCGGCATTCACGACGTCGTACCCCACGGAGCACTCGAGCAAGGCTGAGGAGGTTTTCAGCACCCCCGAGCTGTTCGAATTGATCCTTATGCACCTGCACGCGCGAGACATATTTCTCGTGCAGCAAGTCAGCAAGAACATCAACGACATCATCAAACAATCCGGCCGCATCCAGCGATTTATTGGCCACAGAGCTGATCCGAGTGCTTACTTCAACTCTCCTGTATCGAACTCGCATTGGGCATACTCAGAGTCTCTACCTGTGTGCTGTCCACAGCATGAGCGAAGCCCGTACATGTTTTCAATGCCGGGCCGCCACGTTAGCATACCAGGTCCTGACGAGCTGTCCATTAACGTGTCGTTTGACATGCGCAAGCCGAAACTTGAAGGCATCGGTCGAGCATGCCGTTCCATGCTCGTCTGCCAGCCGCCCGTCACGGAGCTCACCGCTCACGTTGAATGTTGCAATGGCCATGGGCCGAGGTTCCCACGTCATCCTACGCCGCCAGACGATAGGCTGCCGAAACCGATCTATCGGGAGACGGGCATCACAGTCGGAGATGTAGTGGACGCTGCGATCCAGCTGATTGAGGAGCATAAGACGTGTCCGTGGGCGAGCGAGTATCAGCATGATGAGTCAGGGCGTGTCAAGGTCTCGCCAAGCTTCAAAGGAAAATTGAAGCTGCGGCCTGATGATCCGGCATTACAGGCGCAGGCGCGGGCTTTGGCGAAGGCCGAGACGTGGAATCAGAGGGATGAGGCCAAGCGCAGGAGAATGACTGCCTATATCAATGCCAAGATGGCAGGTAAGTGCTTTGATCACTCTGGGAGCATCAACGCTGAGTCTCTTTGCGCTACGAACGCTTTCAACGTCATGCCCGCTGCTTTTTACGAGACTGCTGACTTGATTTTCCTATAGCCTTCAATGCAGGACAGCCAATTCCCACATTGCAAGAATTCGAGGCGGCGCAAGCTGAGACGAGTGTATGAGACCACGTTGAAAACGTAATTCCAGGATAGATACCCAGTAGCACGACAGGAGCACGCCTCGATTCGGGAGCTCCGGAGCTCGCATTTGGACAGAGATCGGTGATAGGTAGGAGCATGTATCATCTGATGACAGCTATTCGCGCGAATCTCTCTAGTGTTGCTATTCTTTGCGTTCATGCTACAGTGGCTTAGAGCAGAGGCTAGTGACCAATGCTAGCTACAGAATTCGACCCTGAAGTGTCTCTAACACCAGAGACAGCATGGTTGTCAAATCGGTTGTGGATGTTGTTGAGAGCCAAAAAGCTCGCCAAGTCTCGGTCATCGGACTCGATAACCCAGCTTGCCCCGATGCTCAGGTGGCGAAGGCTTTCTATCTTACTACGTAGCGTAGGACGACGCCCCGACCCATGAATGTCATGATTCTACCCGAGATCTTAATTCAGCTCCTTAGCTACCTGCTTCGTTCGGCCAATCAAAATCTCGACGACGTATAAAACTACCCGCTTCCAGTGCTCCTATTAGCGGTCCACTGCGCCCTAATTCATCGCGGCATTCCTGCTCTCAACGTCTGTCGGCGTCTGCTCGCCAAAGGGATTTTGTTCTGGAGTCATCATCGAGGATGCAGTGTGCAAAATCTGCTTGACATTGGCGACGACTGAAAAGTGTCACAACCGCAAGCATTTCAGCGCACAAGTTCAACTGGCTCAATCCAACCAAAATTTCTGGACACCTCAAGTTCACGAGAATCTATCCTCTTGAGATCGATGGCCGCGCGTGCTGGACCCTTTCTTTGCTTCGAGAGCGGGTGGAAGTTCATGATAAAAGATGAGAATATCCTGGCAGTCTGGCTACAACGCTGGAGCTGTCCCACCTGAGACTACCTACCACGGGCACTGCACTCTGCTACAAGAGGCCGTGTTCTCCCGACCAATGACCTGATCCTTTCTCTGTTCCGTAAAACTGCATTTCTTGAGCGAATGCGTGTGAAAAGACATGCTAAAGATGCTCCGAGACACCGTAGTGTAGTGAGAGCAGTAATAACGGCCACTCGAATGCCGTGCGAGAGACACGGGTTTGTAATTCATACCAAGTCTTCGAGCAGGCGATCGAAACACCAGGGCTCTATACATGGCAAGCATACTTAAAACGATCCATATCCGTTTCTCCTCTACCTTCCTGCACACCCACTATTCCAAAAAGCCTCACAGCATAACCACCGACCAAACAACAAAACACACGATGAAGAATCTCTCTTTCCTCCTAGCCGCAATCCTGGCAACCTTCGCCTCCACCGCCCTGGCCGCGCCGACTCCTTCTGCCAGTCAACCACCGGACGACACCTGCGACCCTCCGGATTTCAAGGAAGGCGACGTCTGCGGTATCTACAAAGATGTGAGCATCCCCCTTGTCCTCCCTTGCTCTACAGCATGTATCTCTCGAGGAGGGACTGCACTGAAGATGGACGACGACCACCCCAACTCTTGTTTGTTGTTTGTTATTGTAGCTTACTGACATGTTCCTACAGCAAGGCTGGGGCTACTTCGCCTATCTGGGTCATTGCCGCAATAATGTCTGTATTCAGGGCCCTTGAGTGTGTGGGACTTGTCATTCGCCGCAGGGCATGCGAGGGTAGGGCGATGTTTGGGACCTATTCATGCGGGAGGTTATGCCAAGGCGCCGCTGGACGGACGATCACGCTCGTCGAGTATTCAGTATGCCGCAGAGGAGGAAATGGATGATGGCAGCCTCAAGATGTTGATGTTTCATCAAGCCTGATTTCCCACATGACAACCAAAAGCAATGCAACAATGCTAGAGGCGGAGACGAATGTTAGTCCATTATGAACATTCTCGTTGTGATTCAAAGGACTAATTTCGGTTCGATGTGGTATTCACTGAGGCTAGCATCCTGCCTTGCAGGCTTTACGTGAGCTATTCTGTAGACCAGTAGATGCTGACCTTTTCACTCCAGATGAGAACATGAACAGTCTTGCTACTGGCACCTCGCTTTGCTTCAAAATCATTCGTCTCCCGTGTGTCATCAGCCCATCTCCACAATATGCCTCGAAAGACAACAATCAGTCCGAGCTCCTCGCCTCTCAATCTACCTTATGCACACAAGCATAAATGCAACGGATCTCAAAACCTGAGCTGACCTGTGCACAAAAGTCGGCTCGAATACCTCTTAAGAGTCAGGCAGTGGAGCCTCTCCTCAAAGCTGATGAGGGGCTCAAATGCGATCAGCATGCATGAGCCGGGGCTGCTCAGGATACAACCTGTACCGACAGCCATTTCTCGGGTCCATTGTATGCAAAACTCTTGCATCTTACCAATGACATGATAGCAGTTTACGCATCCCAATTTGGGGGAGTTTCTTGAGGTGGTCATGAAGCCGACATGGTCACAGACGCAGGCTGTCGTCAAACTTAAGCTGTGCTTGCAGAACAGCATATATATACCCATCCTATGAGCGGATAGCAGGCTCCCTTTCTCTTCCACAAGTTTCATACGTGTTCGACACTCAGTCATGGCACTTCTCACACTATTTCTGCTATCCGTCGTGCTCCCTTTCGGGGCCTACGTAGTCTACCAATGCTTCTACTCGCCACTCGCCCGCATCCCAGGACCTTTCCTGGCCAAGCTGACCAATGTCTATCGAGCCGTTGCCGTCGCGCGCGGCAGACAGCATCGACATTACATGGACTTGCACCAGAAGTACGGCAAAGTCGTCCGTGTGGCGCCGAATGTGTTGTGCGTAGCGTACCCCTTTTCGTTCTCACTGCCACGGCGGCTGAGTGTGGTGGAAGAGAGATTAGCTGATAATGGCGAATCGCTTAGGAGTATCGCTGATTCAGATGCGTTTCGGGAGATATACAGTAAGTCTTCCCAAAGCCCCGTTGCTGCACACTAGCTTAGTAGATTGGTCGACAGAGGCCGGCAACAAGTACCCAAAAGCAGAATTCTACGGCGCCATCCAAGGCACCCGATCCTTCGATCTCTTCGGCCAGCGAGACGAGCGAATCCATTCTGAGCAGCGTAAATTGGTCGCTAGAGCGTACTCGATGGACTCGATGGTCAAACTGGAACCAGCAGTCGACCAGACCCTGCTCAAGCTGCTGAACAGACTAGACGGAATGAACGGGCAAGTCATAGACCTAGGTGCCTGGCTCCAACTCTACGCCTTTGGTACGTCTCCTACACCCCTGCCAATCGTGTGACTACCAGCTAAAAGTCTCCAGATGTCATCGGCGCCCTCAGTTTCTCCCGCGACTTCGGCTACCTAGAAACCGGCACGGACAACGGCACCTTCGCGCGGATCCAAGCCACCACCTCCTCCCTCGCCTGGATCGCGTGCATCCCCTGGCTCCTCAACATCTACCAGCGCCTCCGCCCACTCATCGGCCACTGGCTGGCCATGGACGATCGAGACGGGTACTTCCACGAGTTCGCAGGCCGCGAAGTCGCGGCGCGCAAGCATCGGGAGGGTGACGAGAGGGATGTAGCTACGCAGTTGTTGACGGTGCAGCGGGAGAAGCCGCAGCTGACGACGCAGGATATCGGGTTCATGATGACGAGTAATGTGCTAGCTGGCTCGGATACCGTTGCGACGTCCGTGCGGGCAATGTTCTATCTTCTGTTTACGCATCCGGACAAGCTTGCGCGGTTGAGGGAAGAGCTAGAGAAGAGGAAGGCTGCGGGTGGTTTGAGCGATGTAGTTACTGCTGCGCAGGCTGAGGCGTGTCCGTACCTGCAAGCTGTCATGTGGGAGGCTATACGCCTGTATCCGGCATTCGTAAGCTTGGCAGATCGGAAGGTGCCTGCAAGAGGGTTGACGGTTGACGGCCACTACATTCCAGCAGATGTGAGTCTTACGCCTTGGGACTCGTGGTTTGCTCAAGACAGCTGACACATGAGACCAGGCGACGGTGGGATGCAACGGCTGGGTAATCAGCCGATTGCCGGAAGTCTGGGGTGAAGATGCTGAGCAATTCCGTCCGGAAAGGTGGTTGGATAAGGAGAAAGAGGGATTTTTGAGTCAGTGGCCTCCTCCGCAACATTCGTAACAGAGAGACTGATGTGGAATCTGCAGAGCGTCACCTCTTCTCGTTCGGCGGAGGCTCTCGAACCTGCATCGGAAAGAGTAAGCTTCGCATCCCAAGCAAATGAAGCTCGTAACCCACTGACACGTATGGTCCAGATATCGCCTGGCTGGAGATGGAAAAGGTAAGCTGGCTCGCAAAACATGAGCATTCAGATGCGTCGTAACACCAATACTGAAATGTTCGTAAAGCTCGTGCCGACTCTACTCATGCGATACGACTTCCGCATCGCGCCCGGGGCCAAGCTGGTCGAGGAGGCTGGGTAAGTCAGAGGTAGCACATAGTGGCCCGTGGCCTATACTGACAGCATTGGATTTTAGCGCTTTGGTCTTCCTGTCGGGCCTGGATGTGCATCTGAAGCGGAAGGAGCTTTCCTGATCGGAGCATATGCCGTCCGCGTAATGACTGCGGTAGAGGTGAGTCTTGTGAATTGCAATCATCCCTGCTTGGGATAGTTCAGCTGACAACGATTGGGGTGTAGCACTCGGACTGTTCTTGCTATTCAAGCGCCTCAGCGAAGTGTGTAGTCCAATTTACGATCTCTGTCATGACCGCAGTGCCGACTTTTCCCAGCTTTGACAGTCCACATCCCGTCCGTGTCCTTGAAATCGCTGAGTCGTGCCCATGTCGTCAAAACCAACAGCAATCTCTTGCACACTGCTCAACACCTCGTGCGCCGAGATCCACGAAAAGGTAGAAAGATCGAAGTGACCCGTAAGACAAGCCACGTCACTCACCTCATCATCCCACATCAAAACTCGAATAACACGACCAGTCTACCAATTCGTCGACTCGATTGCAGAACCCAATATCCGTAGCTCGTAGCAAGTCGCCGGCGCGTATCCAAGCACAAGAAGGATAAAATACCCCGAATCGATTGCACCCGTCCATAGTGCATCCAACCGAGGTCTCACGGACGAATCTTTTCTTCAATCGTAGCAGTGAGCATAAGTACCTCCACGCAAACAGGCTGTTGACTGACTGAGAGCCTTTATCCGAAGATCTTGCAGACCCGTCCTGAGAATCACGGTATTTCCACCATCATGTAGGTGTTACTCCCGCTCTGCCGGCATAAGCCCGCGTTGACGTCGCCTCTAATATCAGTACGGACCCCCTCTCAGTGCTCAGCCTTGGGTGAGGACCCTAGAACAAGCGTGTACGCGCGTGTTCGCATGACTGACGTCGAAAACCTTTCTACTCAAGCTTGAAATTATCCTCATTCAACACCCCATAAAGCGTCTCAATCTCCATACTAATCGCCCCAATATCCTGCGCCAGTTGCCCCGTCACTAGCACTATCCCGCCAAAGAAAAAGAAGTCAGCAACACCACAACCCTACTCACTTCACCCATGGGGAAAGGGGCAGACGACTCACCATAAGCATACAACATCTCATAATCCTGCTCCACCACCACCGCCGCATCCCTGCCTACTCCTTCCCTTCTGAACACTGAGATTTTGGAAAGTAGACGGTCGCGCGTGTGGTCGATACTAGGCAGGACGTCGTTGAGGGGGTACTGGAGTTTCATGGAACTGGCGAGGACGCTGAATAAGTGGCTTATGCGTGCGCTTAGTTCGGACCTCTCCGGCCGCGTGAAACGAATCAGTGCTGCTTCACCGGGCGTATAGTGTAGGTTCTTGGTAATGACGACGTTCATAGCGTGGAACGCATCGAGCATACGACCTGTTCGTTCGAGGATCCGACCAACAATAGCGTCGGGAAAGGGTCCACGGAGCTCGAATTCGGATTTCGCGGCTTTGCGTAGACCCTCGAGGTTTGAGAGGAAAGATTGCAATGCCGATTCTTCACGGATGTCCATGTATCTGCTGCGTGGCTCGCCGAGTAGAAATAGAGCGAGTGGGTCGCGTTTCCAGACGAGGCCCATGCGGAGCCAGAGGATGCAGAGACCGTCTTTTAGTCTTTGGCGGGCGGAAATGGGCCAGATGAAGCGGGTGACGATGATGGCCCAGAGACAGCCGACGATCACTGAGACGAGGCGGTGGAGCACGATTTCCCAGATTGCGGGATCGATGCCGCCTTCGTCGTCATCGTTGTCGTCGTCTTTGATGGAGAGGCTGTAGCTGTAGAGGGCTCCGAGGTTGTATGTGAGGAGGATGAAGCGACCCATGGGTCCGTTGTTCTTGGCGATGATGATGTAGAAGCAGCCGAGGCTGACTAGCCATCCGAATACGGCGAGGAGGTAGGGATTCGCTTCGCCGTGGTGGGAAGACAGGAGCCAGCCAGCTACGGCGAGGCCTGCGCCGAGGAAACTGCCGAAAAAGCGGTTGATGGAGGTTGTGTTAGCGGCGCCAACGGTCATGCTGCAAACGACCATGAAGGAGACGAGACCCCATTCGCCGCGCCAGTGGACGAAGAAGGGTCGTGTTTCGGGGAGGAAAGCAGGTAGAGCGTAGAGGAGGGCGCCGAGGCCGACTTTAATGGCGAAGCGGACGTCGTCCCGGCGGAGGATGGACATGGCGCGGTAGAGTCGATATGTCCATGGCATTGGTTTCCCGGATGCTCGAGCGAAGTCATCCGCACGTTGTATTGGCGCTGGAATTGCGTTGGACAAATCGTTCGCTTCGACGTTCTCGTCGTTGAAGGTGCGTTTCCTCGTGGGTCTCATGCTGATTTCTTCATGCTCATGCCAATCCTTCCAAGGGATCAGCCAGCTCCAGCTGTACTTTGGCTGCTCCATCTCTGTCTTGAGCTCATCTAGTGCACTCAGATAGCCCAAAATGCCTTCAGCGAAGTCTAGGAGTGAAAAGGAAAAATGGCCGCAGCAGGCAGAGACCTCTTCTATGTCTGCAATCGCCTCTTCTGTATTCATTGCCGGTGTTGGCGGAGGATGATAGGGCGTGGAGTGGCCAGACGACACCCGGCTCTGAGGCGCGGTACTGATACTTTCCGAGCTGTTGCGTTTCATATGACCGCTCGACTTGCCCCATTGGTGCGGCGTCGTCGCAGCACTGATTGCGCGACTTTCGTACAGCTTGTTCAGCGCGTCTTTACGAGCCTGTCGATACAAGTCCATAGCTTCCTTCAGACTGGAATGGAAGGTGTCATTGACCGCGACCTCCACATCAATGCCTTCCAACCGCTTCCACCATGTTGATCGTGAAGCATCGCGACGTCGAAATGGTAGCTCATCGAGGATCTGCTTGAGTGTGTACACAAGCGATCTCGTCGGTGGCGCCAGCTCGTCAAGAAATGCCAGGAAGAAATCGTTTGGGGTCTTAACAACGATGGGCGGGTCAACACTCTCTCTTCGTGAGTGAGTCATCGCCGTGAGCGGCGTGTCGTGTCCATTGGCTCTGAGCAACTCTCCAGCATCTTCAGGCGCCTCGGTGATGACGTTCAGAATCTTCGGCGCCGGTTTACCTCGAATGGTCGACAATGGCTCAGCACCAGGCGTGACCTCGTCGTTCTCATTCATGAAGGCGAATTGAGCAAATGCTGCACTGCGCAACCCACCAAGGTCTTGCGCGAGACCGGTCAAGCACTCAACAATCCGTGCCTCCGCGTCATACCACTGTTCTTTTCCCAACACCAGTAGCTCCCTTTTGGCCTCTCGCAGATTCTTGTGCATGGAATCCAATGAGGACTGATGGTCTTTCGTGAGCTTCTTGTAGGACTCGTCCTGCAGATCACGCTCCCTTCCAGACAGGAAAGCTCTCGTGATACTGATCAGCATCTCACCAAGAAGATCAGTATTCTTCTCCATGTCCTTGACTAATGACGCTCGAGCCGTGATCGGCAGGACGAGCACGTTGACAGCTGTTGTAGCAACCACACCCATGCAAACCATTAACAGCACTTGTAGTACACGATCGTCTGAGAACTCGCCAGCTTGTACTGCACCCTCCTTGATGAGGATGGTGATGCAACCCAGAGATGCCAGTGAACAAGCCACGTTGACCAGAGCGTCTCCCAGTCGCTGTTTGATCCATGCAATGAGGCCGAGGCCACCGCCCAAGAAGAAGACCAGTACTAGGGCATGGCCGATAACGAGCAGATCTTTCGATCCAAAGAACATACTGATGCCCATTGACGTGAATGAGATGAAGCCAGAATAGCATACTGCTATGATGGCTAAGAATGTCGCCTCATGCATGCTCCCGATGCTCCGTGCGGGGTGGAAGTAGACGGTGACAGTGGCTACCAAGTGCTTGCTGTCTTGCTTCTGGCCGATCATGTTCGATATGGCTGGCACGAATGTAGCCATCGATCCAAGCAGGTAAGCCAGTGAGCATTTCAAGATCCCGATGCCAGTCTTCGATGTCGCAAACTCCCATGTTTTGTTGACATACTGTTCGCTGTAAGCCCAGTAGGACTGAAGCAAAGTCCGCCTGGAGGGCACATCTGGAAGACCGCGACCTGCATGGCCGTTCAGTAACGGAGTCGTCTCGCTATGTTCCTCGTTATGACGAGACGAAGTCTCTCGCAGAGTAAAGACTCTCTTTGACCGCTGTCCCGTGATGGGTGAGATGAAGCTGGCGCGTCTCAGCTTGCGATTCCAGAAGCGACCTCTGCGAGAAGTGGCCTGCTGCGAAGAGGTCGTGTTCGCACTACTGTCCTGCGCACCAGCCATGGCTAGCCAGCAGAGAGGCGGAGACAGAGTTCAGGTGTATGTTTCGAGGCTTGCTTATGGGTAAGCATCAAAGGTGGCCTCATGTTGTGTTCCAATAGTTCGATGCCGAACAAGGCACAATCAACCCGGTGGTCATGGCTGAGATGGATGATCAGCGGTACAAGTGCTGCAGTGATCAAGTCGATGCATCTCTTCAGTACCTTATTAGTCCGTGTTGTCAGGCCAGGATCATGTTTCAGGTATGTGGCGGTGCGGGATTTTTGAAACGAATGGAGCACCGTCGCGTGCCCCTCAGCCTCTCCAAATTCCATCCCACCTCAGTCTCTCAATGCCTGTGACTCGACCGAGGAGTCAGAGATAAGATACCGATCGCACAGCCTTTCGGGTGGAAAGACATAAGAGAGGGCTGTTGACACTTTCTGTAACTCGTTGTAGCATCAGCCACAATGTCGGAAATATACATCGACGAAGCGGTCGGCGTCGACAGCGGTGAAGCAGACGGATCACAAGCGAAGCCCTTCAAGACACTACAATACGCTTTCCTGCAACTCGGCCAAGGCCCGGCATATACGGTGAAGAATCCAGAGAAGGGCGAGGATCAGCCAGAATGGAAGCCGGCAGCCAAGGCAGCACTGAAGAAGGCAGCCAACTGGGCGGAGACGCAGAAGAAGAAGGCGGGTAAAGAGAAGGAGCTGGAGCTGAGGCAGAAGCAGGAGCAGGAGCTACGCGACAAGGCATTGGAGGAAGCCAAGAAGATTGTCATCAAAGAGGATGAAAGTCTGCCTAAGGCGGTGAGGATCCACCTGGGCGAGACGCGACCAGAGATCGTGAAGCTGGGCAGCGGTGAGCGCAGCAAGGACGTCGACTACTCCGACCCCAAGCGAGGCTCCCGCGTTGAGGTCCGTGGTCGCGTGCACCGAGAACGCAACCAGAAGGGCGTCGCTTTCGTGACTCTCCGCGATGGCAAAGGCTATATGCAATGCGTCCTCACCGGCGACCTCGCCAAATGCTACGACGCCGTCACCCTCACCCGCGAGACGAGCATGCTGATCAAAGGCGAAATGTGGGAGGTCCCACCCGGCGCCCACGCCCCCGGCAACCGCGAACTCCACGCCGACTACTTCAAGATCCTCGGCAAAGCCCCCGGCGGCGACGACGCCATCACCAACAAAGTCCAAGAAAAGGGTGACCCCCAACACTTGCTCGACCAACGCCACCTCGTGATCCGCGGCGAAAAAGCCTCCGCCGTCCTCGAAGTCCGCAGCGCCGTCGACAAAGCCTTCCGCGACGTCTACGAGCAACTCGACATCAAGCAAGTCTCCCCGCCCGCCCTCGTGCAAACCATGGTCGAAGGCGGCGCCACCCTCTTCGAATTCAACTACTACGGCGAATCCGCCTTCCTCACCCAATCCTCCCAGCTCTACCTCGAAACCGTGCTCCCCTCCCTCGGCGACGTCTACTGCATCGAGAAATCCTTCCGCGCCGAGAAATCCCTCACCCGTCGCCACCTATCCGAATACACGCACATCGAAGCCGAACTCGACTTCATCACCTTCGACGACCTCCTCACCCACCTCGAGGAAGTCATCTGCCGCGTCCTGACCCTCATCTTCTCTAACCCCCGCATCGCTTCCCTCCTCCAAGACCTCAACCCAACCTTCACCATGCCCGAGCGCCCCTTCAAACGCATGAAATACACCGACGCCATCGCCTGGCTCAACGACCACAACATCCCCAACGAAGACAACGAGCCCCACAAATTCGGCGACGACATCGCCGAAGCCGCCGAGCGCAAAATGACCGACATCATCAACCGTCCCATCTTCCTCACCCATTTCCCCACCGAAATCAAAGCCTTCTACATGCAGCGCGACCCGTCCGATCCCCGCGTCACCGAATCAGTCGACTGCCTCATGCCAGGTGTCGGCGAGATTGTGGGAGGCAGCATGCGCATGGATGATTACGACGAGTTGATGGCGGCGTATAAGCGTGTGGGGATCGATCCGAAGGATTATTACTGGTATACGGATCAGAGGAAGTATGGCACCAGTCCGCATGGCGGGTATGGGTTGGGGTTGGAGAGGTTCCTGGCGTGGTTGTGTAGGCAGCATACGGTTAGGGAGACGTGTTTGTATCCGAGGTATATGGGGAGGTGTAAGCCGTAGTCTTGCATATATTACGGGGCGGCTGGTGGTAGTGTTGTTGGGTGGTGAGAGCTGGGCGGAGATGGGTATGGTAGTGCTGTGGCGTAGCTGTCTCTGCCTGGTATATGCCTGGATTAGCAAACCGCGCGTCGAATGGATAGACCGGATGCAATTCGAGCGAAGCGTACTGCTGTTGTTGATCACCATGTATGATACAGCAAAAGAGCAACTCATGTGCACTCCGAGGTATAGACAGCTAGTATCATAGAGAGAACAACAAAACCCAACAAACACGCACGCACGCACGCACGCAATGCTACACTAATCCCATCACAAACCCCACACCCACACCACCTCCACCACCCCTCTCATGACTAGGTAGGAAAAACTCTAATAATGAATCGCCTTCCCATACGTCGCCATCGCCCCCTCCTTAAACGCCTCCGCCAACGTGGGATGCGCATGACAAGTCCGCGCCACATCCTCCGTACTAGCTCCATACTCCAACGCCAACGTCCCCTCGGCAATCATCTCGCCCGCATTGGGCCCCACAATATGCACGCCCAGAATCCGATCCGTCTCGGCGTCCGCCAAAAACTTGACCATCCCGTCCGTATCGAGGTTGGTCTTCGCTCGGGAGTTCGCGGAGAACGGGAACGTGCCGACCTTGTACTTGACGCCGGCTTCTTTGAGCTCGGCCTCGTTTTGTCCGACCCACGCGACTTCAGGGTGCGTGTACATGACCGAGGGGATGGCGTTGTAGTTGACGTGGCCGTAGGATTTGGTGAGGAATTCGACGGCCGCGACGGCTTCTTCTTCCGCTTTGTGTGCGAGCATGGGGCCGAAGGTGCAGTCGCCAATCACGCGGACGTGCGGAACTTTGGTGCGGTATTCGCTGTCGATTACGATGCGCCCGCGGTTGTCGGTTTCGATGCCGATGTTTTCGAGGCCTAGGCCGGAGGTGTAGGGGCGGCGACCGATGGCGACGAGGACGACGTCGGCATCGAGCTGTCATAAGAATTAGTATGTGTAAAAAGTACGTGAGGTTTGCTTGCTCACCGTCTCCTCCTTGCCGCCCTTCGCAGCCTCAACGTTCAGCTTCACGCCCTCACCGCTGTCGTCTCCGCTCGCAACCTTGGTGTTGAGCTTGAACTTCATGCCTTGCTTGCCAAGTGTCTTCTGAATGTTCTTGCTGATCTCGGCATCCATACCAGGTCCACCAATCTGGCCCAAGAACTCCACCACGGTCACCTCAGCGCCTAGTCTCGACCACACGGAGCCCATTTCCAGACCGATGATACCACCCCCAATGACCACCATCTTCTTTGGCACCTGCTTCAGCGCGATAGCACCAGTGGATGTGATGACCTTCTTCTCATCGATCGTCAATCCCGGGAATGGTGTCGACTCTGAGCCCGTCGCAATGAAGATGTTCTTTCCCCTGACGCTTGTCTCGCCGCCGTCCACCAAATTCACCTTGACGGTATGCTCGTCCTCAAATGCGCCAGTGCCCTTGATGTACTCCACATTGTTCTTCTTGAACAGAAACTCGATACCCTTTGTCAAGCCAGATACTGATGTCTCCTTCGCCTTCATCATTTGGTCCAGGTTGAGCTTGACGTCGCCGACTTCAATACCGCGGTTCTTGGTATCGTGGAGGATCTGGTGGTACAGGTGCGAGTTGTTGAGGAGGGATTTGGAGGGAATGCAGCCAACGTTTAAGCAGGTGCCGCCAAGGGAGCCGCGCTTCTCTATGCATGCCACCTAGACTCGTATATCAGTGGGAGTCTAGAGAAGTGATATGAAAGTGTATCATACCTTCAGACCCTCCTGTCCAGCCTTGATCGCAGCGACATAGCCTGCCACGCCGCCGCCAATAATCACCAAGTCCTTCTCCTCTGTCAACTGTCAGCCACTGCCAACCCCTCAACCTTAAGTCGCATTGTGTTTCTACGCACCAGCAGGTGTCGCATATCCTCGTCGTTGTGATATCCGGTCTTGCAGCCGGGATGTGATGGGTGTTGCGCGAACGATCTGAGGTGTTTGGAGTTGCGCCTGGAGCGCACTGCGCACTGCAGGTCGGGGCGCCAATCGTGACCACATCGTCTGGTGAGAGTGTATGTGTGAAGTGAGGAGGAGAGGTAAAGAATTTGTGAGGAGAGAGGCAAAGATGTTTAGTGATTGATGATGCTGGTGTTGAGAGCTGTTTGCAGTCGGGGAAAGCTTCAAGCGGAAAGCGCGCGCCACAATTGGCTGACTCAGCCATAATTCATGGCCCGCATTTGCCTTCTCTACTGAATACACGGGAGAAGTCCTATAATCGCTTTTCGGCCTCGACTACACTTCTGAAGCCCAGTGACGGTCGCCGCTTCTCCTCCTCTTCGTTAGGTGACTTGCGCCACCACTCAGGATACTCGCCCCAGAGCAAGAGCCGTGCAGGATCAAAGTCCTACTTCTTTCCCTTCCTGGCTCCAACCCCAACGCCACTGGTGAACCGCCCTAGATTGCTCAGACTGCTTTTGCCCTTCGAATGTCCCGAGCCTGCAGCGCCGGCTGGCTGTGGCGGCGGTCTCCCCAGACTTTGTGCAGATCCCGGCCTGGAGCCTCTGAGTTGCTCGACGTTTGGTATACTGAGGGTGATGCGCTTCTGCTCTGGTGATGAGGAGCGCTCCTCATGATCATTTGCTCCGTCTTGCTGACCAGTCAGCTGCCTTTGCTGATTCCGGCGCACTCTATCCTGCGTCACTCGGAACTTGTCCAGCAGCTCCGTCCACTTGATACCTCCACTGTCGCCACCATCTTTACTCCGTAACCTTGTTTGCCGCTCAAATGTGCTCACGGAGCTTGGCGTGGTGGGTGCTCTTGGTACTATGTGCAGATAGCCAATCGCCGAGACAGAGTTCAGTCGATTCTTTAATGCTGCAAATGCTGAACTTTGCGGCAGCAGCATGAGCAAGCCATACAAGCACTTGTACAAGTGCGGGAAGCGTTCTGGCTCCAGCAGCTGCATACGGAGGTATGTGAACACCGGAGACTCAAGAAGCTGCACCAGCTTGTCGATCTGGATCAGCATGTTGACCGTCATCTCCAGCTCGGCGAATATTTGAAGTAGGTTATACGCTTGTTCGTATGCCTGCGCTAGCAGACAGAGGGAGAAAGTGGCCACGGCATTGACACACCACGCTTTGAACAGCACGGTGAAAAAGGTCTGCCCATCTTTGCTGTCCAGATTGCGCAGTCGCTTGCGCAGGTCTTGAAGTTCTGGCGCAGTTATGAGATTGTTGTTCAAGTTCTGCACCATAATCGATGCGAATTCGAGATCATCGTCAGAGTCTCGCTCGAGGCAGTCGGCCATTGTACGGAAGATCTTCTCGGGCGACAACGACATACACAGCTGCCGTATAATGAGGTTCCCTCTTGACTCCAACAGTCGTCTGTCTGTTGTGAAGAGCTTCAACAGATTGACCATGAATGACGTGAAATAGCTGTCATCACTGCTCTTACTGATCTGAGACAACAGCAGCAGGTCGCGCGTCACAACGGCTTCTGCAGGATCGCTCAGAGTCTTCAGTAAGGCTGGAAATGTCGCATCTTGGATGGCGAGAATCTTCCTGGGAGACTTGCGGTGCAACATAATCAGCCATGCTAGCGCTGCAACCCTCGTCGCCTCGTGCTCGTGTAAGAACTGTAGGGTCAGAGCGTTGACAGCCCCTTCATAGTCGAGGTCTGTATGGACCTGACTCTCGGGCGGTGTCCGCGATTCTTGTGCCTCCGGTGTATGGCTTCGCGGTGTCGGCGCGATCGACTCTGATGGCTCAGGTGTCATGGTCTTTCGTAAGGACTTCGCAGTAGGCGCGCTATCTCTTCGAGCCTCGCCGTTCTGTTGTGCGAGTGTTCGAACTGCTGGGATGACAGGCATGGATCCTGAAGGCGCAGGTTGCTGTGCCGATGCCGGTGGGACTTGTGTCGCCACTTGAGCTTGCTCCGCCGCCGCACCTGCTTTGCCATGCTCTTCAGGCAATGACATGATATATGCCATCAGTGATTGGTTGACTCGGTGCGCGGCCTGCTTGACATGGTCTACGTCGTGACTGAGTGCAGGTAGTAGCTGAGCAAGCAAGCGCGGTGTGAACGCAAGTATGTCTTCGGGACATATATCAAGAAAAGCCTCGATCCATTTCAGTGCTGTCACCTGAATTTCTTCCTCACCTGACTCTGATAGAAAGGTAATGAGAATGTCGAGGATGCGCTGGTAATCGATCTGAACGTCTTGGCCTGGTATCCATTCATCTTCGAACTCGCCGCCGTCTTTTGCATCCTCATCATCAGATACGGTCAATGTCGATGCACCATCAGTGGCGTCATCGTTTGGCGTCACTACTGCCTCCTCGGCCGACCCGTCCTCCTGTTCAGCTTCCGCCTTATCGCTGGCAGGAGCGTCTTCTTCTATGACTGCTTCACTTGAACTGCTAGGCTGGCGATCTTTCTCGTCTCTGCTCTTTTTGCTCTCTGCAATGCCCTTCTTCACGGCTGCGATCTTCTTGATCTCGGTCAGAAACCGATCCAGAGCAACTTTAGTAGTCGTATGGACGTCCTGGTTCGGGTCGCTCAGGAACTTCAGTAATCCTCCAAGGAAACTTGGTAGATAGGCCACCAGCTCCAGATCCGGTATCGAATCTAGCAGTGTTATCCATGAGACCAGAAAAGTCCTCGTGAACGGGTTTAGGACATTTATTCGCTCCTGCAGTAACGGTATAAATCTCGGCAAGCTGAAAGCCGTCTTAAGCTCTTGGCTGTGATCCGGGCTGTCCTCATCGAGGCTGGCTGGATCACCTTCTGGCCCAAATATGCTCGCATATGTAGCTGCCGATTCCGACACAATATCCTTGACAAGCCTGTCCAGCAGCTCGGCTCCATTCTTTACGGACAGCTCTGTATCCGCCGCTAGCTTGCATAATGCGTCGAAAACATCGTTGAAGTACACCAGTATCTCGCCCTTGGCCACCTTGGCGATGTTGTACATGCTCTCGCACGCATAATATCGTACTCGAGCATCTTGGTCGGAAAAGCAGGCAAGCACTGGAGGCACTATCTCCCTGAGGTAGCGGGCAACTTCCTGAATCTGTTAGTAAGGTGTCCGGGTCTCATACTCTGCCAAATCAAGCTCTTACTCCTCCCAAAGCTATCGCCGCGGCTGCCAACCCTATCAGACCTCCATTTCGTGCGTGAGGCGCATGTACCGCGTATGCGTAGTCGTGACAGAGCTGATGGACGATCTTGGCGATCTTGTCGTGGTTGCCCTCAGCGAGCGCAGTTCGTATGATATTCTCTAGTCTGTCACCCTCCTCAGTCAGTCTTAGTCCATAGAGCTTGTGCTGGCGATCCAATTGGTGTTGTTGTTTTGCTTGTTTCGTGTCCGTGATATGGGATAGGAAGGAGACCAAGTCCTTCGCAAGAGGCATCATTTATGTGTTGGAACATGTTCTGGCAGTATGCATTGGAACGGATCATGATATTGCTTACTCTAATGCTCCAACTTTCCGTTTGTCATATAGCTTGTCTTGCAGCAGCTTAGACACATTGGAGTCCATCTGGAAGGAGCGGCTGCCTGCACCTGACACTCTTATCGCCTGATCATGGCCGTGACTCTAGCCTTGCCCAACCTGATCATATGCGCCCGCAATACCAGCAAACCTTGTGTAGTATCCTTCGACTAGAGGCGACGTGTTGGATGTATCTGAAATCAGAGTACTGCCACGGAGTCGGGGACATGACGAAGGAGGAGCTCACGAGCACTCCCCACAAACACATCAAGCACGCAGGGATCGCGCAGTGGCATGGGCGTTGCGTCGGCGTCTGAGTGGTGGTGTGCCGATTATCATTCAGTCGTGTGTGGCTCAGCAGGATTGGTGTTTAGAATAACACAAGGCAACCATATTTGATGACAAGAACAATGAGCCTTCCACTTTACACAGAGTGATAGAGTCCCAGGATGCGATAGAGATAGAAGGACAAGTCGATACCTAGTTTTGGACGATCATCATCAACCGCACGAGACCTGGCCGTCTTGTTTCCAGTCAGCGAGGATGCCTGCTCTACAAGGATACACCAGCGAACACTCATGGCCGCGACGGTACATCAAGGCCAACTTCAGTCCAGCATTTCTCTACCCACTCAAAGGCATCTGGTACTTCGCGACACACCGATACCTCCATCCACTATTCAGAAGCCGACTCCTCCCTCTGACGCTACTTTCGGTATGCACATTGGCCATCCTCTTTTTGACAGCATACCTTCCCATCGTCACGTTCTTGGCGCTGTTCCACTTCAAAGGCTCGGCATGGGTCAACGGGACGATTTTGGTGCTGGAGATGGGGACGCTTCTGGTGGCGTTGCTGTTCGAGGCGCTGTTTGTGGATCACACGCAAGTAGACATATTCGATGCTGTGCTCATCTCTGAGGGCTATGAGGATCTAGTGAAGAAAAGAAGAGAGGTAGCCGATGATGTGAATCAGAGTGATCCGGTCAAGAGACTCGGTCCGCGCGAAAAGGGCGCCTGCTTTGCGCCGTTCTCGATCCGACAGCTGGTTGAGTTCGTCATCTTCCTGCCGCTCAACTTCATCCCATTTGCTGGAGTACCACTGTTCTTGCTCCTCACCGGATACAGAGCAGGTCCACTTCTCAGCCGACGATACTTCCAGTTGAAGGGCTTCACCAAGAAGCAGCGGAATCAGTTCACCAGCACGAAGAAGCGAAAGTGGGAGTACATGTGGTTCGGGACTGTCTACATGGTCTTGCAGTTGATGCCCCTGCTCAGCATGCTCTTCCTGCTGACGGGAGCGGTGGGCAGCGCACTGTGGAGTGTGCATATTGAGGAGGAGATTCGAGCACGGGAGAATCTGGGAGAGGCAGATGACCAGGATCTGCCGCCGCCGTACACTGACGACGTCGATGATATGTAGGTGCTATGAGCCAGAATCGCTAAGCTTTGAAACGATCTTCCTGAGATATACTCGCCATTAATCTGCCTCGTCGTGCGCTTTACACTTGGAACGATGCTGTCGCTCTCCTGAAGCTTAAATCGAAGCGAGACCCACATTGCACACTACTCTGAGCCTTGCAAGATGCACATATACAGCAATAGCAATGGCCATGGTCAGAATACTATACTTTGTGAACGATCAAAGCTTTGAGGCATTATCTGCCTTCCAAAAGCCATTTCGGAACCCTGGAGCATCTATTCACATGCAAAGTCGGTACACCCGGGACATGTGGCAGCGCTGATTGCTGGTCAGCTTCTACACAAGGTTTCCAGCAAGTGTTGTGCTGGACATGACTCACGTTCGACAGGTCTGGTTTGTCTTTTGGCAGCTTTCTTGGCAACCTTTGTTGAGCTCTTCTTGGTGCTTTTGCTGGAGCTTTCCTTGGGTACTTTCTTGGTGGTCTTTCTGGCAGCTGGGGTGCGGCTTGACCGACCACTATTTGGCCTCCCAGTATGTGCGAAGTTTTCTTCGCTGAAGCGTTGAGGTGGCCGGATTTGTCGCCCGGAGCGAGTCGTCGTTCGGGCTGGCCTTTGAAGCATAGCAACGCGTCTTGCTTCTTGGCAAGAAGAATTCCGGTGGCGGAGTTGTCAAACGGTCTGCAGGAGCGCCCATTAACCTTTGGTTCTTATCGTTGTACGGCCGCTCTTGGCTGGAATCATATCCAAGACAAAGACAGCCGGATTCGGCAACATTGTCCATTAGTGATGAACAATGGTTTGCCTATAGAGACCATCGTCTAGATGCTGCAAGTCTAATTTACGATGGTGATACATCCCATAGACGTCCGGTGGCAAGGCTGCGTCCTGCCCAAGAACCAGGATAAGGGACCAGACTTCGCTACTACAGACTGCTATATGCACCGCAAATACACACAAGAGATCGTGTTCAGCACAATGCGACATATCACGCCCGCGTAAGTGGTAATCAAGACATCAATAGCGATTCTTCTTTCTCAAATACAATCGCCCATCCTTTCCTCTGAAGGTCTTGAACCCCAGCGGGCTGACCTGCGTCACAGGCAAGACAGGCGCAACTCTTCGCCCGATGGTACCTTCGGGTCTATCTTAAGGACTGTCATCAGATGAGCTCGAGAAGATTGATACATTAAATGGGCGGACTTACGTCTTGAGTTTAGCTGACGGATGTCCATTGGGCGTCAATGTGATCTCAACATTGCAATTTGGACACCTGAACTGCTTCTTCTTCCCTTTCCTGCCCGGCTTCCTGCCACGCTTCTGCACACCCGAAGGACGTCTACCAGATCGCCGCTTCGTGCTACGAAGAGTCGGTGGCGGCGGCGGTCGAGTCGGTGTCCGGGGTGACGAGGATGGGATTTGTGACGGCCTAGTGGTACGGCGGAAGTTGTATGGCAGTCTCCTACCCGAGTTTGGTGAGATGGGAGATCTGATGGTGTAGTCAGGCGTTATATCGCGGCCGCGAGGCTGGCGAGGCTGGCGAGCAGGCGGCGCTGCAGAGCGAGGAGTGGAGGGCGCTTCATATGGCATGATAGCGTCGGATGTGCTGCGTCTTGGTGAAGAAGCTGTAGTGCTACGCCTGGGCGAAGGTGTGGTGCTGAAACGGAGTCTGCGTGCGACATTGGGGAATTTGGGACTCGAGACATCGTCTGAGCGATCCGGAAGGATGGGACTCGGTGGGCCGCCGAAATAACGGAGTGGAGACTCTGATAAGTCGCGACGAGTGCCGAACTTTTGCTTCTTCTGAGGACGTGGTGGTAGCTGGACTTCGTCGCTGAGCTCGGACGGATAGGAAGCTGGAGGAGGGCTGGAGGGCAGCTCATTCTCTCCCTCCTCCTCATCATCGTACAGCGGCTCGTCGAACTCGTCGTCCTGCTGTTGTTCATAAACGGGCTCTCCGAACTCGTCGTCCCCAGGGTAAATGTTCGATCCCTGGGCGTGCTGGCCACCAAGGTCCTCGTCATCGTACCAATACTCATCGAGCTCACCGTCCTGCAATGCGAAGTCGGGCTCGCCGTACTCTTCTTCTCCAAACGGCAAGTTCGATTCCCCTTCATAGTGGTCCAAGTCAAAGTCGGCATAATCGCCGCCAGTCAAAAAGTTATTGTCATTTCGTCCAGCATAGATGCCGTATTCTGGCTCACTTCGATGGTCTCCCGCAAGCTCTCCATTTATCCATTCGTCAAGAGCCGCTTCCTCACCCTCAGCGATCTCCCCGGCCATCGCTATGTCTGAGTCAGGAGCCTCAGGTTCAGGATCGTCAAGTTCGTCAAACTGCTGCTGCAGTGGAGCGACGTCCTCTGCGATCTCGTCCTCGCTGGCCGGCACGTGAGGCCGACTGTAGAAGCCACCCATACTTGCTGGCTAGATTGGTTTTGCTGGTAGATACACCGTGGACATAGCGAATACTCGCATCGTGGCATAGACATAGACTTTGACATGTTTGGATAAAGAAATCATCCGCTTTGGACTTGTGAGACATGACGCCGGATGCGGTAGGTATTGGAATGGATGGCATTGTGCTTTACGAGAGTTGACAAAGAAGCTATCATAATTGTGATGGTGTTTGGGCGGCGGTGTCGAATGAACATTGGAATGTGCGCGAGGTGAACTGTCTCGAGGACGCATTCCGGAAACGGTCGCGACCTTTTGGAGCACAGCACATTGTCTGCATGGACTATGGTAGGAATCACTCGGCAGTGGGTTACATTTGAAGTTCGTAGCGTGATATTGAAAGTATTCTGTCAGACGCTGTAATCAGATGCGCATGTCGTTGCTCTCTACGCAGTTCTTCGTTATAAGCAAATGCCGTGCGATGCGCATGGCAATCATCTCAACTTTAGTGCTGCACTGCAGCTTTACAATCCGACCTATGAGTCCCTTTGTCACTCCCATCTTACCACTCAACTCCCTGCCCAATCACTACTCCTCTTCAGATTCCTCAGCAACATCCTCCTCAGCAACATCCTCAGGTCCAGCCTTCGACAGCTCAGCAAGAGCTGCCTTCTTCAGGACGATCTTGGCCTCATTGTCCGCAATCTTTGACAAATTGCGCTGCCTCAAGATGTTGTTGGTGCACATGATGTTGGACTTGTTCCTGTCCTCAATCTCCGCCTCGAGTGCCGCGATTTCATTCCGGTACTGCAACTTCGCGGCCGCTGTCTCCTCGTCGTCTTCCTCCTCACTGTCGTACTCGCTCTCTGAGTCCGAGCCGGCCTCGCGAGTTTCCTTGACAGTCTCGTCGTGGACTGCGGGAGGGGTTGGCTCCTTGGCGTGCGCAGTGCCCTCCAAGGGTGCTTCGCTGACCTGAGTGGCAGATGCTTGGGGCGATGCATTGGCGCCTTCAGTCATCCCACTCTGCTCTTCGTGCCCGGAAGGGCCGAAGAGCTCCTCGTCGTCGTTGGTTGCGACGGCGTCATGCTGTTCTATTTCGCCAGCAGAGCCAAAGAGCTTGTCCCACTCGACATCTGCGTCGGCGTCGTGCTGGACTTCCGCACCACCATCGTCTTCAGACCCAGCAGCATCTTCGTTGAGAGCAGCCCACAAACCGGCCTCCATCTCATCGGGACCGGCCGAAGTCTCGACTTGGTTCGGGCTGTTCAGGAAGGAGGCGTAGCCGCTATCACGGCGATCATCCAATGCAGCAGCCTCAGCAGGCTCAAAGCGGCCACGCTTCGTCGCCGGGCTGTCTGCTTCAGGCTCATCAGTAGCCTTGCGCTTGCCAGCAGCCTTTGCCAAGAGTGGGCAGGCAGGTGGTTGAGAAGCAGGTCCGGCCAAACCTGTCTCTTGATCGTCCAGACGAGTGCGCTTGGTCGTCGCAGCACCAGTGGTCGCTTGCGTCCGCATGTTAGGCAGGAACAAGCCACCACGATTCATGACTGGACGAGCAGCAGCCATCTTCTTCCTTCTCTCCTCCTCTGCGGCCTTCTCCAGCTGCAGTCTCATCCTCTGCTCCTGCTGCGCCTTCTCTTTCGCCTGCTGCGCTGACTCGGCCTTTCTCTTGGCCTCTGCCTCAGCCCTTCTCTGGGCCTCTGCCTCAGCTTCTGTCTTCTTGCGCTCCTCCTCCCGCTTCTCGGCCTCAGCTCTCCGCGCTTTTGATTTCTGCGTAGCTTCCTTGGCCATCTGCTGGCCAAGAGCCAACAATTCTTGGTCTTCTTGGCTCAGCTCGCCGCGATGCGCGTTCTTCCCCCCGAAAACTCGAGGGACCTTAAGCGCTATGTACTTGCGCATGCTGAACTTTCCAGCCGATTCAGGCTGGTTCTGCGCTCCGGGTGCAGGTGGCAGTCTTGCCGTCCAGTCCCGCGTGGGCTCAGCCGCCGGGGGGCTTTGCGGAGTGGTGCGCGGCGCCGCACTCACAAATTGGACCTCGTCCTCATCGTCAGGGATCTCGATGACCTCCTGACGAGCGACCAGCTGTGGCTGAGCAGGAGCTGCCACCATGTGCTGCTGCTGGTATTGAATGTCGTAAGCATTCACCAGCGGCATTTGCTGGGGAGGTGCGCCACCAGCATTGTACATGCCCTGGCCACCGTTCATGTGCTGCATTGGGAAATGCTGCACGTGAGGCGCAACCATCGGTTGCTGAATGCCGTAGCCGCGGTTCATTTGCTGAACAGGGTACGGCGCCCTGAACTGCTGCTGAACACCGTAATTGATGTTCATATGCTGGATAGGGTATGGCGCCCCGACTTGCGGCTGAACACCATAATTGATGTTCATCTGGTGGGCAGGGTATGGTGCCCTGACTTGCGGCTGAACATCGTGATTGATGTTCATCTGGTTGGCAGGGTTCATCTGCTGGGCCGGGTGAGACGGAGGTGCACGCACGTATGGTGCTGGCGCGATGCGGCGAGGTCGGTAGTCGGAAGGTGCCATGGTTGATGTCAAAGCAGAAGATATGGTGAGAGTTGAGGTGACGGCGAGGTGCCAAATCTTCAAACTGTGCTGTATCAAACGTGATCTGGTTGCTAACTGTACGTCTGGTACGATGCTTGTAATGTGTCACTGTGCAGTGCAAGATGTGCTCAAAGTTGTGGTATGGAAGGGTTCGAGAGGTGAAGGTGGGAGACGGGTTGGCGAGAAGTATTTATCGAGACAATAGAGCTCAAGGGCCTATTCAGAAGAGCATGAGTCGAAAAGAGGGAGGCTGGAATAAGCTTACCAAAACCACTTCACGAGCTCGATTGTGTCGTCGAGCTACGCAGCAGTTGCAACGCAAGGAGCCAACAGGGCGACTCGAACATGCAATCAACTCGATTTTCGCCAGAGTCCCATGGACCAGCGTAAGACGGTAGTAGAAAGATAGACCCAGGGGGATGGTCCACGAAAAAGCGCGCCTGCCAGATTCGGAAAGGTCGGGCAAGCCGGGCTCGAGCCAAAAGCAGCGAATGTTCAAAGTGCACCATTGCCATTGGTCGCGCACTAGAAACATTAAGCTCTGCAACATCTTACCAGGTTCCACAAAATTGAAATATATAAAACATGATTACTGGCGTAATCGTGTTTTGGGGATCTACTTACGACTATGCGCCCGTAATGTCTGTGCGGCATCCAAGTCTGATCACCGTGTCCTCCGTCGCGACCCGATTTCATAGCATCGTAGCACGTAATTCAGTCTGATCAAGCTCATGCTACACCCTCCACGGCCTCTCTGCGGCACTTCGAATGGGTTCGCGGTGGTTGGAGGGCGGCGGCCTCGCCATGCGATCGTAATGTTTAGTCGAGGCGCGCAAGTCCGAGGCATAATCTGCAGTCGGCAATGCGTCTCTGAGTCGTCGGGCCCCTTTTTCGTGTATAGCCTGAGGGCCACCAGTTTATAGGCCGCCAAAGACTCCCTGGACGACCAACACCAGCACCATGGAAGTCGCTGGTCTCATTTCCGGATAACATTTCCGTCAAGCATTCAAGCCTTCTTCTCTCCATCATTCGCAGCAGCTCCGCCCTTGCCCTTCTTCTTGCCCTTGTCCTTCTTTCGCTTGCTCCGGTCTCTCTTCTTGAGACTCTGCATGCCCGCCTTGCAGACCTCGGCATATCGCGCGTAGAAGCCCTCTATATCATCTGGCTGTACAATAGTACTGAGCTTGACCTTTTCCTTGTTCTTCTTCCGGTCCTTCGATTGCGACTTGCCGTCCGTCGCCCGAACTATGATGGGAAGTGGATTGGGTGGGTTCAAATCCCATAGAGGATCATCCTGCACTTTCGTCGACGGCGAAGAGGTGGCAGAGGTGTCAAATGTCACTACTTCGTGCGTCAGCGAGTGATATGACTTTCGTAGAAGTAATCAAGACGTACATCGTTTCTGTGTGAGATAGACCGAGCCATGTCCCTTTTGCTGCGTGGCTTCGATAAGAGAGGCTAGTTGCGTGAAGAAGTCGTCACTGCTGAGGTGAGACCGTGCCATGATGCCTGCGTTATACCGTTTATGGAAAGAACCTCAATTTCGTAGGAGTTGCGAGGTTGGATTCGAGCTGGGATCTGCGCGAAATGACGGAATCATTCCGCTTTCTTCACATGAAAATGATTGAGAGATGCGACAAAGTTGATAGATTTATGCAACGGCGAGTAGGAGGAGATGAGTCGCAACTTTGGTGGGCCGAAATTGCCAAAGGCGCTCCTGGATCAAGTTGGAGGTGCCGGCAAAGGGAAGAGACGGGATCTATCTCGAAAGGACAGACGAAAGGCAGAACGGTCAGAGAAGAAGTCGCGGCAATTCCATCAGACAGCGCCACGACGACATAATCGCATACAGGAATCCAATGAGGATGTGGAATCTGAAGACGAGGATGTCCCAACACCGCAGCCTGTTGTCAAGAAGCCTGCCAAAGACGCCAAACCGCCCAAGTCCATCCTGAAGCCGGCGAAAAGACCGGATCCTGTCCCTGAGGCAGATGAAGAGGACAACACGGAGCATGACTCGGACGGTGGTGTGAGCGACGGCTTGAGCGACGGCGACAGCGATGGCTCTTTCACAATCTCGCGCGCCGCTGCGAAGGCTGGTCTGGACGATGAAGACGCCGAGATCTTAGCTCTGGAGCGCAAGCTTGGCGTCAAGGGCAAGAAGAGGAACCTGGATATCGGCGATGACGAGCTCGAATGGCTAGTCACGGGCTCGGATAGTGAGGAGGAAGGAGCGAGAGGGACGAAGAGGAAGCGGCCTGAAGACGCGAAGTGGTTGAGGGACAAGCGCCTGAAGGCTAGCGGTGCGGAAGATGAGGACGCTTCTGAGCTCTCAGATGGGGGGGACGAGCTCGATCTCGATGAGGGCGACTCCGTGCAGGACGACAACGAGGAAGAGGATGAACTGCAGAATCCATTCTCAGAGGACGAGTTGTCAGATGGCGACTTTGACGGCTTCGACGACGACGACGATGATGATGAGCCACCTCCAGCTCAAGCGAAACGGCGGGAGAATCCATATGTGGCGCCAGTGTCAACATCTGAGGCACCATCGTCTGGAAAGTACATACCACCATCCTTGCGCAAAGCAGCAGCATCGGACGAAGAAGCGCTCAAGCAGCTCAGACGCCAGGTACAAGGTCAGCTCAACCGTCTTTCGGAAGCAAATCTCTTGTCGATCCTACAAGCTGTTGAGCAGATCTACGAGAAGAACGCGCGACAGCATGTCACTTCGACTCTCGTGGATCTGCTCGCTGGCTTGGTATCAGATCCTTCTGCTCTGAACGATACCTTCATCATTCTCCACGCTGCCTTTGCGGCCGCACTGTACAAAGTCGTTGGTACTGATTTTGGCGCGCAACTGCTGGAGCGGATAGTAGGCACCTTCGACGAGCATCGGGAGAGCGCTGGCAAGCAGTCCTTGAATTTGATGGCTTTCTTGTCGAGTCTATATGCCTTCCAGGTGGTGGCCAGCACAATCATATTTGACTACATCAAGCTGCTTCTTGCCGAGCTATCCGAGTCGAATACTGAGCTGCTCTTGCGACTGATACGCACTTGTGGTACCCAGCTCAGAGGCGACGATCCAACTTCACTCAAGGATATTGTGCTTCTCCTTCAGCGCAGTGTAGCAGAGATCGGCGAGTCAAACTTGTCAGTCAGAACAAAATTCATGATAGAGACAATCAATAATCTGAAGAACAATCGCATGAAGTCAAATGCGGCTGGCGCTTCTGCAGTAGCTGCGGAGCACACAACGAAGCTGAAGAAGACGCTCGGCACACTCAATGCCAGAGCGAGAGCTAGTGAGCCACTACGAATCACACTCAAAGATCTCAAGGATAGCGACAAGAAGGGCAAATGGTGGCTTGTGGGCGCCAGCTGGAATGACCCAGCTAAAGTTGGTGCTTTATCGAATGCCATTGAGGCGAGCGCCGCAAAGAAGAAGTCCCTCGAGGCCGATGACGATGGCTACGAGTCCGAGACACCAGGTAAACCCAACCTCGCGCGTCTGGCGAGGCAGCAGGGCATGAACACAGAGATCCGCCGAGCAATCTTCATCACTCTCCTCTCTGCCCTCGACTTCAAAGACGCTCATTTGCGCCTCTTGAAGCTGAACTTGAAGTCCAAACAACAGCTCGAGATGCCGAAGGTGCTCATACATTGCGCTGGCGCAGAGACAAAGTACAATCCCTACTACACTCTGGTAGCCAAGAAGCTTCTGAATACCGGCGAAGGCGGCGCGAAGCTGAAGAAGGCTTTCCAATTTGCGCTTGTCGACGTTATACGTCAAATCTCGGAAGCGGACGAGGAGGGCGACGAGGTTGAGGATACTGAGAGAGCAGAATGGGGCATGCAGAAGGTGGTCAACTTGGGCAAATTCTACGCTTCGCTGATTGCAGATGGTGGATTGCCAATAACTGTGCTCAAGACTGTGGAGTGGGGTTTCATGGGCGATAAGCTCAGGGCATTCGTGGATGTCTGCTTGACTACTGTTCTGCTCAAGGTCAAGGGTAGTGTAGAGGATCTGTTCTCGGCAGCTGAAGGTGCGCCAGGCATGATTCGAGGTCTGAGCTGGCATGTCAAGAGTGAGATCAGTGGTGGGCAGCTTGGTGGTAATGACAAGGAGGTCAAGCGGATTCGAGAACGCGCGGGCGTGGCATTGAAGACCCTGGCAGAGCTGGAGGCTTCGATTGGCGAGGTGGCTTTGGATGATGGAGAGATGGACACGAGTGGTGACAGCGAGTAAGGTACGTCGCAGCCGGATGATTGCCATGAATTGAACTGCCATGGCGTCGCTTTGATATCCTGATTACCGATGGTACCGAAAAGCCTCTCACGGTCATTCTGCTTGCCGATAAGGTTCGAAAAGTCCGCGAGGACGTGGGTTTTAAGCGATTATGGCCAGTTCGCTCAGGGATCTGATTCCACTGCTCCTTCTGCATTGGGATGCCAAGCCTTCGACTCCCGATTTCACCTCACTTGCACCCAGCCACCTCCATTTTGCCCGTCAATGGACAATAGCACTATTGTTGGATTGCTCGATATGTTCCGTTATATTGTTATATCTTGCCATTGTGCGAATGCATATATCTACTACCGCCTGCCATGTTTTACTGACAGGAAATCTCAACATCAAGCACGAGCACTCAACCTGCGCAGGCGCAACTCCCCAACAAAGCTCTATTCATTGACGCCTCTCTTTGGTCACCTCTATTACCTGTACACTACAGCAACGTGAGTATGGGCATTCTATCGTCGCTGTGACAATTGCTGACAGTCTTGGCAGCATGGCTTCCTTCCTCGGTTTCGTGGAAGACGATCCATTCCTCGGTCCTGGTCCTATTCCATCCGAGCCTTTTGGCTACAATGTGCCAGGCTCTACGCTGCTGGACAGCTTCACTCCGCCATCTTCACAGGCCCTAGACATGCCGGCTGGTCCCGGCGTCCCGGCCTTTCCGTTCACTCCTCCAGATACGGCCCCGTCGACTCCAGACAGTCGACCTCCTCCTCAGAAGCGTAGTCGTGGCGTCTCAAAAATCGCTGAAGACGGCTACCTCGACCATGCCAAGGGCAAGTGGATTCGTATCATGCCAGACAGAGTGGACACGATTGATATGCCACCTGGACTCAGCGAGCAGGGCTTGCAGGAGTGGTGTAAGCAACAGGACAGGAGGTCGAGCAAGAACTACAGGCAGAGGCTTCTTGATCAGAAGAATCGATACTTGCAGGCTCAGAGTCGACCGCAGGCTTCGCAACCGCAGACTGCTGTGCAGAGGACGTTGGCACCCAGAATCACCTCCCAGCCAGTCGATCAGGCACAGATGGCACCTCCAGTCATGCCAATGGTGGGTACTGCAATGCCAGTCACACCTACGCAGCCTCCGCAAGTCCGCTTCCAGCAGAATATTGCTGGTGAATACTTCACCCAAGGCCTCTCAGCAACTCCACAGCCGCCGCCAATAAATAGGTCTGCATTGCGTCCAACAACCTTGCCAGAATCAAGTCCGCTGCATGACCATTCAAGGCGGCCGCAGATTCCTTACGGCAGACAGCCTGTCTCCATGCCCGGTCAGACCTTCTTGGGCGCAACAGCTGCTGCACCGAGTCCAGCGCTCCAGTCCGTGCTTCCTGAGCCGTCAGTGAGCCGACTGGAATCAGATGGCGGTCTTCTGCTCGGCTTTTCGGGCAGAAATGCAACGCGTCAAGCCCTGACCACCTTAGGGCTTGCTGCTGGCATCGAAGAGTCCAATGTGCTCATTCAGCCTGACGGTAGGTTCCAGTGGGTCATGAGTGGTCGTTTGCAGCCCGGCAAGCCGTCGTACGACCAGCTGCTGCAGATTTATGGCTTCTCTGTTGGCCAGAACATCCAGCTCCCGCCCTACACCAGCGGCAGTCACTCTAGCTTGGCGCCGACGCTCCCACAGCAACGCAACGCTCCAGCTCAGATGCAGCATCCGGGCCTCTTTGCCCGAGAGAGTGTCGCATCTGACAGTATGTCTGCATTCCAGCAGCAAGGCACATTCTCCAGCGTCAGCGCTTCTATACCAAGCAGTCTTACTAGTCCCGTTACCAAACGCAAATATACCTCTCAGGGTGACAAGGCAAGCCTGCAGCATCCGTCGAAGCGTGCGGTGACTAGAAAGACCAAGCCGAAGGCTGCTGCTGCTTGGACGGCTCCGACCTCTCACACCCAAGCTTACGGTCAGTCGGCAATGGCCGCCAGTCATCAGGTCTCCCAAGAAGCTAGCCACATCGTGCCTTCTGCGACTGAGCCATCCGTCCCACCTGTAGCTCAGCTCCAACAGCGCGAACAGGACATTGTGCATGATTACATCGGTAATTCTAGCGAGACCATCAGTCCTCACTCGTCAACAGACCACTACTCATCGGTGTCTAGCGAGACCAGCACAAGTCACCTGCAAGAGACCCCTGCGACGCCGCTTTCGAGTCCCGATGGCGTTGCGTTGGGCAAGAACAGCGAGCAGAGCCAGCCGACACCCAACCAGGCAGTAAATGGCAACGACAAGGCTGCCGACGGTCCTGCTGAGCAAGTGGTGGGCTCGGTAGCCGATCCGTTCGACCAGCACATTAGCAGCATCTTGCAGGATGCTCAAGATCAAGATGAAGAGGGTTCCGACTGGTTTCATTTCGACTCGTACAGTATGCCTAGTTTTGATGAGTAGGGGCGTTGGGTCGTGGCTGTGGTTGGTCCTACGACGATTGGTGGTTGAGCTCAGGCGGCTCAGATTGACGGGGCGAGACTCTCGGCTGTGCATAAAACTTCCACGATAGCTATATCATTTCGATTGAATATTACTACCTGGCCTGACATTGCATCGCTGCCTGTCCCTCCCCATGGGAGTGCGCGTCTCCTTGGTCTTGTTTCTCTTGTTAGTGAGATTGCGGTCTTCAATCTATCTTGGTGCTGCAACGACATTGCCTTTGACGATGAGTATTAGTCCAATGCCCTGCACTTGAATTGTCATTGATTCGGCCGTCTAGCTACTTCTCAGGTACACCGTGCTATGCCACTTTCACGCTGCCGTGTCATACCCAATGCCAATGCCGCTCAAACACCTGGATCCTGGAGAGGCTTATGACGGTGCCGGCTTCCCCGTTGATCACCCTTGGATCACTGTCTTGACTTCTTCATGCCCAAGCTCAATAGTCATTCATCCCCTCGTACCTCCCCTGATCATAAGCATTGTCCATCTCATCCCCAAACCTCTCAACACCACCAACCTTATCACCAGCCCACTCCGCAACATTCTCTGGAGCATCCTCCACATTCTCAACCGTGTTGTCCCAGCCCTGCTCAACGCGGTTGCCAAACCGATCGAAACCCTGCTCAATATCCTGTGGAATGTCCTCGACCTCGCCGACCTTCTCGCCAGTCCAGCGAGCAGCATTTTCCGGGAAGTTCTCGACGTCGTTCTCGGCGCGGTACTTGTCCTCCTCGTATCTGTCCTCGATATTGTCCTTATGCTCGTCCCATTCGTGGGCGAGGAAGGCACCACCAGCTAGGCCGGCGGCGGCACCGAGAGCACCGTACATGAGGCCATGACCTGACTTCTTCTTTTCCTCACCCTGGTACTGCTGGCGTTGGTCGCTGTACCCACCGCCGTAGCCTCCTCCGTAGTTCTGCTGCGGCTGCCCGTAGCCAGCTGGGAACTCCCATGTGCGTTCACCATTCTGCTCGTTGATGTAGATGTAGCGTCGCTCCCGGTCCTCCCACTGAGCACGCCATGGGTATGGCACTTGAGGTGGTGGTGGGCGGTTGCCAGAGTCGTAGTAGGTGGTGGTCTCTTGAAAGCGCTGCTCGTCGCGGCGAGGGCCACCGCCGTAGCCACAACCGCGGTCGTACTCAGTCGAGGTGTAGGTCTCGGTGATCCTCTCCTCCTCTTCGTCGCGTCCACGGCCGAAGAATGACATATTCGTGGTGTCGCTGTTCCAAGTCAATGTGTTTGAGTGATGTCAAGGTACAGGCACGCTGCTGCTTGGTCAAGGTTGATGGAGCTTTGTATGTGAAGAACTGTGGAAGTGTGGAGAATGCAAGGGGAGAAAAGCAAACACGATGTGCAGTGCCTATGGATAGCTCACCACTCACGAAAGGAGCTATACTTGTACCAGCACGTGGCGCGGCGGCTAGCTGACCCGTGGCATTATTGCACATGGTCGATCTTTGTGCATCTGTGGATGTAGGCTGACACATCTGGCGTCACAGCTCCACGCTGGCGCCGTCAAAACAAATTAGGTCGTGTTGGTCGACGGTGATACATGAATGCTCGAGGTATGATGAATTAGCTCGAGATTCCGAGGAGGAGCCCGCGAAGCATGTGAAAGAAAGGGTCCCAGACATCGTAAACTTAAAATGTATCTTGGCTTCGACAAGTATTGGCGTACTCCCTTCTTGAAGTCCTGCACCGGCTTGCATGATAGCGTCTTCACATTGGATACATCTCGCAGATACCGCTCTTCGCCTTGTTGAAAATGCTCGCGACCATGGCAGTCTCCACTTCGCTAAACAAAGAACGCCATCTCAGTATCCTTCTCCCAACTTCCTTCATTGCGCAGATCTCAACATGCAATTTGGACGACTCGGACAATTTGTCTTTGGCATGATGTCCACCATGCCAGCTCCCTCGCCGGCACATACGGATCTCAGCAGAGCGCTTACCGAGCTATACACTCTCCTTGATACACTAGGCGCCATCGAACCGAACCTGGTCCGCCTACCACCGTATGCTCCAGACGCACTGAACAGGTCTGCCGCTCTTGCTGCTGGCTATGCGCCTGAAGCCGTAGAGCTGATGGGTCAGATTCCGTATCTCGACGTGGACAGCAACGAGCAGCACCTAGAAATTATGCCTAACACAGTCCCTACCAACCACTTATGTGAAGGGTCTGATCAAGGATATTTTGAAGACATGCGCGAGATGTTTGATGAGGAAATGATGGCACCGACTGCAGTGCGACTGACGTCCAGTCTGGTCTATGGGAAAGCATTGGTCTACAATGTCTCCACACGTGAGTCCCTCGTATGACCTTCTCATTACGGGTGGATTTCCTTTACTAATGATTCAACAAGAGCTCCTCCATCCCTGGGCAACGTTCGAGGGTCCTCAAGACTCAAAAAACTATGCCCATGTTCCTGGTGTTGCACCAGGCGAAGTGCTCGATCCACTGATTAAGAAGTACCGAGAGCTGACCTATATTGCTCGCCCGAGGTGGCCTGATCCCAGCAACCCGGATCAGCTTGTCCTGAGCATGGAACACAACAACATTCTCTTCTCTGAATCTGGCGGCTTACCGCCAAAGGATTGGTCAGCAGACGAGCAGACTTTCTGGCATGGCCAGTACGACTGCTGGAAGGCCGTCCGGAAGCTTAGGGACCTCTATCTAGAATGCGGATGGGATGTGAACACTTCTGAGCAGCGGAGCTTCCGGCGCGAAGAGTTTCTGCAGAGGCGGATGGAGTACTGGAAAGATGTGCTGGAGCCTCAGTTCGAGAAGCATGGTGGCTTCCTGTATTGAGGTGAACCTCGCGAAAATGCATCAATCGCCTGCCAATGCAGCAAGCAATATTCATTGTGAGTTGATGCTAGAGGAGATTGATCTCATTTTCATACCCGGGTCATAAGCATTTCACATGTGAATCAGACGTGCTTGACTCAGGTCGTCCACCGGGTCAACCTCGCAGTGACCAAGCCAATTCGACAGAACTTCGTTTTGTTTCGTGGGAATGACAAAAACTCTTCAGATATATCGAGTAATGTCAAAGCCATTTAGAAATCATGACGCTCTTCCGTTTGCGCCGCGCATTCTGGCATCAGCAAGAAGGGACAGCGGCTGGCAAAATTTGGCCCACGCTCTGCCTTCCCTCGATCAGACCAGCTCTTGCAACTTTCCAAAGGCTACCTTTGAACTACCCATACGCGTGCAAGCGGTAAGCCTTCCGACAAGCCCGTTTTTGCTTTCGAATGGCAAAGGTCGCGAGAATCGGAACTCAAGAAGACGAGATTGATACACAAACACTAACCCTAGCGCTGCATGACTCGCGAAGCTTTCCATGCGCCCTTGTGCCTGCCTCATCGTCAGTCGCACTTTCTGTGAGTCGCATCCACTAACATTCTGCGCTACCAGACTTTACCACTTCCCAATCACGACACGATCATCGGCAGCACATCACAGTCTGCAGTAATGGACTACTCACAGTATGGAAATGGGTACAACTACCCGCCCGGCTATACAGATCCGTATGCTCAACAGCAACAGTACCAAGCCACACCACCACAGATCCGCAACCCGTTTGCGCCGCCACCAGCAGCACGACCACCATACGGCGGCACGAACCCAAACTATGACCCAGAGCACGAAGCTGCCTTAGCGCAGTGGCAGTCAGCATATGCGACACCAGAAGAGCAAGAGCGGCTCAAACGAGGCACGAAGGCCGACAAGCCCGCAGGCAATGCGAACACAGTACCGCTTGGCTCGCGGGGAGGCGCCGCGCAAGACAATGCAGAAGCCAAGCCGAGAGCAGAAGACAAGTCCAAGACGGTGATCAGGAAAGGTGGTGGGCAGACGTGGGAGGACCAGTCGCTGCTCGAGTGGGATCCTACGCAGTTCCGAATCATGGTGGGTAACCTGGCAGGCGAAGTCACCGACGACTCGTTGGCCAAGGCATTTGACAAGTACGGCGTCTCCAAAGCGCGCGTCATCCGCGACAAGCGGACCACCAAGTCGAAAGGCTATGGGTTTGTATCATTCACCGATGGGGAGCAGGGATTCAAGGCGGCGCGGGAGATGGTGGGCAAATATATTGGCAGCCATCCCGTGACGATACAGAGAAGCAAGACGGACATCAAGCCGGTGGTGCAGAAGAACGACAGGTTCAAGGGCAAGAATAATAAGAACCGGGACAACAGAGGAAAGAAGGAGGATCCGCTGAGAGCCAATACTGGCGCGCATATCGAGAAGAAGCCAGTGAAGAATACGGCTGGCATCAAGATGCTGGGCTGAAGTTGTGGAGGTGAAGCGACGATTACTATGGCATTTGCTGAACATTCCTCATTAAACTCTAGGAGGAGACCATGGCGGATTCAGCTCATGGTTCGAGACCAGGCAGTCCATCGGCACATCCAAAGTGAGTAGTATCATCATGTCTCAAATTGAAGACCCTCATGCTGAAACTCGTGCCAAAAGCTGGCTCCCGACCTCAGTGGCTCAGTCAGATGTGCACATTGTGCGCTCACACTGGGCGTGCTACTCGACGGGTGAGCGTGACTCCAAACGACATTCGACATCATGTCGTGTAGTAGGCACTTGGTCTTGACACTTTTAAGACACTCTTGCATCATAGGTAGGCCTGAACCACGTCGTCCAGTATTTCGCCAAAGAGAGGATAGACCATGGCGACGCCTCAAGTTGTAGCAGCTGAGACAGGTCGTCGGATGCTCAACACGGTGGCGTCTATGTTGTCTTGGTGTCGAATGACCACGTGCGGTGTCTCGGATTGCGGTACTCACTGCTCATACATTCGATTGGCATCGCTTTCTGTCGACTCACTTTCCAACCACGCATCCGTGACGAGGGGGAGCACAAACATTGTACGACACCCAAGTAGGCGCCGCGCACGTGTCTGTCTCACAACAGACTGTCTGAGACTTGATGCTATGCTCGCCACCATGCCGGAAGGCCATGACAGTATTTGATCGCGTGTAATGCAATGGTCGAAATGTGCAGCCTTCTCGTCCCACTCGTCTGAGCTCACGTCCCAGCGCAGAAGCAAAGCAGTCTTGCAGGATGCATGCCTTACACTTGCACGGCTATGTTCCTCTCGAGGACTGGTACGAACCCTCCCGAATACAACCACGCCTTCGGTATTGGCGCTGACAGAAATATAGCGACAGCAACCCGCAGACATCGCCCAAGACGCAGCCGATCAATCCACGCCAGCCGCCCCCAACGGACGCACCGATAAGGCGGCCCAAGACGCTCAAGCGTGGACGCTCCCTGGCTCTTCGCAGACCCAGCAAGCAAGTCCCGGCTTCTCCATCATCATCACCATCATCAGCAGCAGCAGCAGCGGCGATCTCGAAGAATGCTGCAGCCTTCGCAACGAACTCTCACCAAGCTGAGACGGAATGGTCAAGCATTTGCGCTACCGTGTCAAGTCCGACTGGGTTTGGGACTGTTACCACGATTACGGCTGGGCAGGACGAGGAGAAAGATGAGAACGATTTGCGCAGTCCTCGAAGTCCTTCGAGTCCTGCCAGGTTGAGTGAGTTGGGTGGGAAGGTGAAGGCGATTTTGGGAAATGTGAAAGGTTCGGCTAAGCCATGCTGAGAAAGGGCGATGTGCTACTCTAGTGTTGCAGCATGATGGCCACATCTTCTGCACTTGTCCCCCTTTCATATCCACAGCATATTTCTGAGCTGCTACATACCACGAGCGTCCTCCATCGTCGAAACGCAAGAGGCACAAATCGAAAGACTACGCTTACTTCCCATGCTTCTCACTATCCTCCTTCATCCCCTGCATCACCCAATTACTATGATGCTTCGCATACTCCTCCTCGCCCTCCTTCGTCTTCATCACCTCCTTCATCTCAAATTTATCCGGGATATTCACACCTAGAATAATAAAACACCACAAATCAGCACCTCAACCATCGATCCACACTTTTAGAAAGCGTGACTACTTACCCTTCTCAACCGCCGATCTCTTCTGAATCGTCTCCATCCACTCCACCAACTCGGGAAACGTCTTCGTCTCTACACCTGCCCATTCGGCCCAGTTGACCCAGGAGAAGCAGCACAGGTCCGCGATGCTGTATTTGCCGCCTACGAGCCAGAGGCCGCGGTTTGCTGATTTCTCAGACTTGAGGCGGTCGTTCAAGACTTGATATAACCTCTTCGTCTCGGTCTGGTATCGATCAATCGCATACTGGATCTTGGTGGGAGCGTAGCGGTCTAGCAAGACATCAGGCGCCATTTCTACCCCATGGTGGCAGACGAATGTTGAGCACCGCATCAAAAGCAAAGATCAAGTGGACAAAGAAAACTTACAAAAATGATTCGCCTGCCCCTGCATCGGACCGATACCACTCTGCATCCATACGAGCCATTCGACCATCTCCCAGTACTCGTCCGAGTCGTACGAGAAACTGATCTTATGCTCGACATCGTACTTCGCACATAGGTACAACTGGATGGAAGCGCCTTCGAAGACTCGCTTGGGTTTCCCGGACGTCTTGTCGACGATGGCGGGGATGCGGCCGTTGGCTGTAACAAACAAAGATTCGTCAGTAGGTGATATTGTGGGTGGGAATTGCATGAATTGAAGGTGGTGGCTAACGATTGATGTCGAGGAACCATTGCTCCTTCTGAACGTTCTTGGCTATGTCGACTTTATGCACGGTGTAGTTGAGGCCTAGTTCTTCAAGCGTGATGTTGATTTTCTGGCCATTGGGTGTGCCGGCTGTGTATCTGTTCCAGGTTGTTAGGTGATGTGGGAGATGTGTACTAATTAGCTGGCAGAGAGGGCCTACAGATCGATGTCGGTCTTAGGCGGCGCCATGTTCACACAGTTGATCCGTTCGATCAGTGGAGGCGGAAAGTGGTTTTTAAATATAGATCTTTATGAGTACTGTCAGAAATGCAATGGCCGTTACATATGAGTTGATGAATGATGGGAGCTATACCACGACGTCATTCCATGTCATTCAGCAACATTAGCTTCAGAGAGGTCAGAACAGCCGTTTAGCAGTAATACAAAAAGCGTCTTGTCGCGACGCTGCATGTCGTAGCATCTACATACCAGTCCCTAGCGAACGCCCCTGTATAATTCCACCTCATATTGATACAGGCACGGTTCTTTGTCGAACCATTTTCTAAACCTCCACTGCTCGCCTCATAGTACAACATCTGCGTCTCCATGTGTCCAAATGCTCACGTGTTTTTCGGCGAGCTCGTCGGAATCTCCTCCAGCCCATTAAGCAGCCGTTTCGGCGAGACTCCTCCTTCGTCTGCAAGCCCAGGAGGTGTAGATGGCGCGCTCGGGTACATCACCACCGCATTCCTCCTTCCCACAGCAGCAGAAAACTTCTTCATCTGATCCTCCTAGGTGACCACATCTTCGTTCTCTGACTTCATGTCGCTCATGCCATTGGCGCCATCGCCATTCTCCTGATTGCCTGGTAGAATCACCTCTGCACCTTGACCGTCCGTACCTGCCAGCTCTGCGAACCTGTCGGTCTTACCGCCGTTGGCAGGCTCGCCACCCTCTGCCGTCCATATCTTGTCCTTGTACGTGCCGCGCTGGCCCTCGGTGTGCTTGAAAGGACATGCAGGTTTCGTGCACTGAGGATACCGGCACATGATGGACGAATGCGCAAACGTACAATTCGCATCTTGGCAATCGGCACCATTTCTGCAAGCCGGGACATCAGGATGCTTGAATGGGCAAGCTGATCCATTGGTACAGTTGGGGTAAAATCTGCATTCAACATCGGATTTGCCGGCAGTGTATCCTGCATTGTGGAATTGTTGTCGTTTGGCTGGTGATGGATGGCGAGCAATGCATTTGAAGTTCTGGCACTTGATGCCATATGAACAGGTATCTGACGTGTCAACCATGACATTCGGATTTTTGTTTGCAGGGCTTTGATGAGCAAACTCGCAGTTCGGATTCGTGCAGTACATGTTGAACTTGCAGACAGTGTCGAATTTCGGTTTGGAAATGTCTGTGAGCGGCTTGTCGAGGTCCATACCGCCTGTTGATGCTGCGTCACCGTTCTGTGAGCCGGCATGGCTCTGTTGTCTTCCGCCTCGACCACCGCGCTTGCCTTCCATTCGGTCAAACAGAGGCTTCCCACCTCGGCCGGCTTTCTGGAATCCTCCTTGGTTCGGCATTTGACCTCCATTTGCAAACATCTGTTGCATCATCTCAGCCTGCATCTGCATCATTTGCATGAATGCCATCTGGTTCTGTGGATCCAAGTTGGGCACCGGCCCGTTCGACATCATGTTCATCTGTGCCATGCCTTGGTGTCCGCCTCTGCCGCCATTCATGGCGCGCTGGAGTCCGTTCGCAACGTTGGAGCCTCGCGGTCCTCTTGGCGTCCTCCCCGAATGCGCATCTATTCTGTTCGCTGCACCCTTGATCTTCCTGAGCGGGTCGTCTTGCGAGCGGTCCATGTTTCGGTTCAGTTGGCCGAGCATGCGACCTCCTCGACCTCGTCCTCGGGTGTCGCTGCCGTTGCGCATCGATCGTGGGCCGGTAGGACTGTTGGCTGCGGTCAGTCTATGCGCGAGTGGGTCCACAATGCCAGCTGCTCCTTTGAAGCTGAAGCCAGCCGCATCGTGTCCGGAAGAGGGTGAGACATACGCTCCGTCTACAGGGGCAGCATCGCCCATAGCCTGATCCTCCGCGTCGTCCGTCTGCATCTGTGGCTCCATTGTGGTCGCCCCAGGGTCTTGTTCTTGCTGAGCACCGCCACCACTCATCGCGTGCACTTGCTGGAAGAGCCAGTCCGTGAACTCGCCAACACCGGCGTCCTCTTCACCCACGCCCAGCAATTCGCCTCCCAGCTCCGCTCGCACGCCCTGGGCATCCTTCCCGTTCACCAGCATCATCGTCACGTATTCTGACAAGGTGGTGTCGCTCTCTTCGGGTGCCCATCCCAAGTCCATCAGCTTCTGCTGGGCAGCGCTTTGTATGCGCTCCGCCAGCTGGCTGCCACTCTGTACCTCGACGCCCGCCATGGTCGCGTGTGTGTGGCCTGTGGCCTGCTTTTCACGGTGTTGAGGGTGGTCAGTCGGTGTTGGGCAATGGCGTTCGTATTCTGTAAAGCACAAAGGTGTCGTTGTTGTGGCGAATGCGGATTGAGCTGAATGATGTGTCGGTGGTCGAAGGTGTCTTTGTCGCGTGTATTGCTGGAAGCATCGTCAGAGCCTCACTAGCGGCAGTTCTCGGCAGAAGCTCGGCCTAGCTTGCCTGCATAAACGGACATGTGAAGATTTACAATTTCTGCATTATTTTGTTGTTGTAAATATAGTGGTTACTGTTGAGCCTGCGCAAGTGAATAGTGCTGGTCGCATTCGCTATGGCGAAGAGTAAAGGAAAGCAGAAGCAAATTGCGCAGCAGCCAACGCCACCAATGCACGATGAAAGCGAGGAAGAGTCGGACATTGATGTGGTGATGGATGGCGAGCCGGAGAAAGACGAGACTGAGGCAGAACTGGAGAGGCTGGTGTTTGGCGACAGTGCGGGCTTTCGAGAAGGTCTGCGAGTCGTCGAGAAGGAGGAAGAACAAGAAAATGAGGACGAAGCAGGAGCAATCGGGCTAGAAGGATTGGACGATGCAGCTGTAGGTCAGGCATGTCGTTTCGAAATTACAAGCAGCTGAGCTAATGGGTGATAGCTCTTCTTCACGGACACTGGAGCGGATGATGCGGCATACCAGGTACACGCGGAAGCTGGTGCAGAAGACGAAGACGACACTTTGCGATCAAGACATCCAGCAGCTTGGGAAGACAGTGACGATGAGCGTACTTTGGTGTCACTCGCATCGGCACCTCGATTACGGAAGCTACGGGTGACAGAGGCTGAGGACGTCGTCAATGGGAAGGAGTATGCCAAGAGGCTTCGGAGACAGTTTGAGCTGCTAAACCCAAGACCTGAGTGGGCTCAGCATGCGCTCCAGCAGCCTGCCCGGAAGAAGAGGAGACTGTCTGATGACGCCGCATCTGAGGACGACGAGGATAATGACGAGATGGATCTGGACGACGACGAAGACGTGCCATCTGCTGCTCCCCTCTCCAAGCTCCTGCAAAATGCCGAGTCTTTGGTACGCACTTCAGGCCCAGGCGCAGGCAAGAAGCGGAAGCTACGACCTGAAGTCGTCGACATACAACGAACGAAAGATATCGCAGGCGTACAGCCTTCGGCCATCACATCACTGTCGTTCCATCCGACGTTTCCACTCATGCTCTCATCTGGCCCCTCATCGACTCTTTACCTTCACCAGATCGCTCCTTCGCCACCAGCTCCATCCCCAAATCCTCTCCTCACTAGCATGCACATTCGAGGTGCGGCTCTCACAACCACCGCATTCCATCCATCTGATTCGCGCATCTTTTTGTCAGCAAGACGAAGATACTTCCACGTCTGGAATCTAGAGACTGGTCGCGTGGAGAAGGTCGCCAGAATCTATGGTCAGCAGCACGAGCAGAAAAGTATGGAACGCTTCAAGTTATCGCCCGATGGTCAGTATATGGCATTGCTGGGCTCAGCAAAGAAAGGTGGAGGTGTCATCAACATTCTATCCGCCTCCTCACTTCAATGGACGACTCAAGTCCGAATAGAGAGCCGGGGCGGTATCGCAGACTTCGCCTGGTGGCGAGATAGCAAAGGCTTGACAATTGCTGGCAAGAGTGGAGAAGTCACAGAGTGGTCTGTGCTATCTCAAGAGGTCGTGGCGAGATGGCAAGACGAAGGCGCCGTAGGCACCACCACGATCGCACTCGGTGGCCATCACGAGTTCGTCAAATCATCCATTGGGACGGATCGATGGGTTGTCACGGGCAGCTCATCTGGCATCGTCAATATCTACGACCGGAGAGCTTGGCTTGCAGACGCTGGTGCAAGCAAAAGCCATACACAGCCAATTCCTGCAGCTCCTACGCCCACACGGACACTAGACCAGCTCACGACACCGACGTCGCACATATCATTCTCGCCTGATGGTCAGGTTCTTGCCGTCGCATCGAAGTGGAAGAGGGATGCACTGAAGCTGGTGCATTTACCAAGTTGCACGATCTTCAAGAACTGGCCGACAAGTTCTACACCACTGGGTAGAATCACGGGTGTCGCATTCTGCGATGGTGGGATCGTAGCCGGTGGAGCAAAGGAGGCTAGTCAAGACGTGCACAGTCTGCTTGCAGTGGCCAATGAGCAAGGGAAGATTAGACTGTGGGAGATACGATAGTTGCGATATGTACTAGATCAAAGGTCAAGTAATGTTGGTATCAGACAGCTGCTGGTGAAGCCATAGATCTTCTGGCCCGCCTCAAATACACTTTGTACTCTCCCTAATCGAATGCCCACCAGCTAGCGTCCGGCTTCCCGCCGCCAATCTGAGCAGCATTTTGCTCGACTTTCCGCTTCCACCTCGCTTTTCTCCAGCTACCCACTGCCATCCAATCTCAATGTGAAGTAGAATCAGAGGGAACCGTGAGCACCATGCTAAGGGGCACAGCTGCGCCCACAGTCCAGATTGTCGGGTCGAGTGGACCTTGGCACGCCGGCCTGCTGCTCTCAAGGGCAAGCCGTCCAAGACGCATGCAGGTCTTCCGGGTTCCACGCCCCGCGAAGGCATCGCTGCATGCCTGACATATAGCAAAGGTACTCGAGTATCAAGCTAGGTACCGCCTCCATCGGCGTGGTTGTTCGAGCTGTAGGTCGGCAGGTAGCTCGAAACTCTGTTCCTGCATCATGCTGCAGATCAGACGAACCAGCGAGTCAGTCACCAAGATGAGGTAAGTGGTGGTTGATACACAAAAGAGCTATCATGTCTGGATCGTGCGAGGTAGGGACAGACGTGGAATACCTTGCCTATAGCCTCTTCGGGAACAACAGCACCGACCAGACCCGTCAGATCTACCGCAAGCCCATGAAGAGTCTCACAAAGGTGCTCCTGGAGACTGAGCCACTATAACAGGATTCAGCAATGGCCTACGTACCAACATACCACGATGTCCATTTACGCACCAGCGTCGGCGAAGCAGACATCCACTACATGGAAGCCGGTGCACCAACCCTTCCCACCATCATCCTCTACCACGGCTTCCCTTCCTCCAGCACGCAATTCCGAGACTTCACCCCCATGCTCTCAGACGAATACCACGTTCTGGCACCGGACTTCCCAGGTTTCGGCCTCACGACCGTCGCCGACGATTTCCTATACACCTTCGAAAACATTGCCATCGTGATGAAAGCGTGGATCAAAAAGCTCCATGTCCAGAATTACGCAATGTACATTTTCGACTTTGGCGCTCCTATTGGTCTTCGTGTGGCTCTCGAGCACCCGAGACAGGTCCACGCCATCATTTCGCAGAACGGAAATGCGTACAAGGAAGGCTTTGGCCAGATTTTCTGGAACCCGATCTACAATCTTTGGAATAGCAAGAATTCTGAGGAAGCCCGTAAGATCGTGCGCGATAATGTCTTGACGCCCGCAGCGATGAAGTATCAATACGAGGCCGGTGTCCCGGAAGTAGACCTTCACCTTATCAATCCGGCCCTTTCGTACTATCTCGACTACGCGTCTAATATTGAAGGCGAAGAGAACAAGACGCACCAATTGGATCTCTTCTACGACTACCGCACGAATGTGGATATGTACCCCAAGTTTCAGCAGTACTTCAAGGACACGCAGGTGCCAATGCTGGCGGTCTGGGGCAAAGGGGATCCAGCGTTCATTCCGCCGGGAGCAGAGGCGTTCAAGAAGGATCTTCCGGCGGCGGAGGTGTTACTGTTAGATACGGGGCATTTTGCGCTGGAGACGAAGAGGTGGCAGGTCGCAAGGACTGTGAAAGGGTTTCTGAGTAGTGTTGGTTTCTGATTGTGTCGTGGCTTGTCGGTGATCAGAGATGGAAGAGGTGTGATATATATTCCAGTGTCATCCTTGTGTGGAGCGGAATTCAAGGAGGATCAATGGGCTTTTCAAACGATAGTCCCGCTTTCACACGACGAAAATCGCTTGGTAGATCTCGATTCAATAATAATTGCATTGAAAATAAAGGGTCTCACGCAAAAGGCACGCAGGAAGTCGGACTGGGGAGGTAGGGGTCATACGCGGTTCAAGAGCTCTTTATGCACTCAAGTGGTTGTGGAACCTGTCAAGGGCGGTAGACCCTAGTCCTCACAGCTCGACCGTCGAGTATCAGCAACTTGGTATCAAAGCATCGCTAGTGTCATCTCTTGCCTAGAAACTATTTCTCGTCCCATGCAATCTGCTTAGTAATGCACCTGTCCGCAAGTGGAAGGCGCAGCCGTAGCGCGCTACCTCACCTCACCTCCACCCGTGAACATCTCTTGCCATCGCCGTAGCAAGCTACATGACATCTTGTCTGCGAAGCCGACGACGTAAGCGCTTTTGCCTAGTCTGACGATTCACCAGCCGAGAGGCGACCGCTGGTGATCGTAGTCGTAATCAATACCGGTCCTGCTGTTGACCCAGCAAGCATCGAAGTGGAACTTCCTGGCGTTGGCTCAGCACTCATCGACGTGGTGTTTACTGCCGTCGCGTTCCCGCCGGGCACACCGTCCACGCAATAAGCGTAGCTAAGCCAAAGATTGTCACACGCGGCATCCAGGTTCGTGTTCAGAGATCGAAGGTAGTCGAGTTCGATACCGAATCTGGACTCGATGGTCGCGCAAGTGTCGTTTGCTTGGACTGTGTACCACTCGTAGCATGTGGTGGTCGTGCCGTTGGGAGTCGAAGTCGGAGCGGGCAGGGTGGTAGTGCCGGCGGTCGGTGTGGTGGCGCTGGTCGAATTGTTGCCGGAGGTAGTGTTGGAGGGTGCGCTGTAGACGATTGGTGTCCATGCGCCACCGGGTGGACTGTATCAAGGTCAGTGGTCTGTTCTAGGATGTGCTCGTATAGGCTGACGTACCCGGTACACACGACTTCGCCGATGTGCAGGTTGTTGAAGCTCATGTACTCTGGCAAAGAGATCAGTAAGTGGTCATGAAGCAGATAGAGCATGCGACTTACTGTTCCAGCTAGTGAACTGGGTCTGGGTGATATTGCTGAACAGGTTGACGAAACTCGAAGCGCCCATCGTTTGGTTGACTATTGCGACTTGGCATGGCTCTGGTAAGCAGTAATTACCTGGAGGGACACCGTTGTAGCTGATGCCTGCGTTGGGATTGAGGCTGTAGACTGCGGCAGTGGCCGCATCAAAATCTGCCGCGAAGTCGTTGATGCCATAGCTGTACCATATGCTCGAGTTGAGGGTCGAATTGAACTGCACAGTGCGGTCGCAAGCACGACTGTTGGTCCACACAAGTTGTCCAATGCTTATGCGGGAAGAATTAGCAAATAACTCAGTATGGGCAAGGGCGGAGAGAATTCCATACCTGGCGTTCCAGCTGCTCAAATTATGCGCGGGTTGCAGCTCCCAGGTGATGTTGCAATTCCTCTTTAAATTGTTCCAGACTTGATCTGACACCTCACTATGCTTCTAGTCAGCGTCGACCACAATCGAAGCACAGAGTGTATCATCCACATACTCGTACACTTCGCCCCACTGCGATTCGATACCGAGCCTGTACTGCTTGAGAAAGCACTCCGAGCACTGGATCTGGAGGGGGTACTCGTCGTACTCTAAAGCATCAGGCCAGCCGTGGCCCTGCCATCCTTCCGGAAAAGGCTCTGAGAAGTAGTCTGACCCGCTTAGAGGTAGGTCGTATGGACAGTACTGGAAGACAGGAGCAGGGTCAGAATTATCCACAACATTGCCGTCGACGTCGTACTGAGGAGTGCCATCCTCGTTTTGATCGAAGTCCGGGAAGGTCTTATTGGTATACGTCGGCCATACAGCGCTGCCATTGGAATTGAGCGCAGTGACGTTCCAGGTGTCCTCGACCATCAGGCAGAACTGGCCCGAGGAGTCCGCGAGGCAGCTCATGTTGTACTTCCAGATGTATAAGTCCATGACCTGAGTCGCCGTCATGTAACCGCCATTGAAGTCGAAGTCGTAGTCGCCACACCCCGAAGACACGGAAGACTCCATGGCAAGAAGATCAGAGAGACAGGAGGGAGTGCAGAGGCTGCTCAGAGAGGCTTGGGTGAACTCTAGGTGGACGATATCTGAAGCCAAGACTTGGACTTTGTTGTCGCACGCAATATAGAGGTGTTGAACGCATTGAGACATGCCTCGGAGGCATTTCCCAGTACTGCGCCGGGGCCACCATTCTGCTTGGAGATCAGTCATTGTGCACGCAGACTGCACGTGTGGATCACGGCATGAATATGCACATACTAATCTGTGGTCAGCATCTGCGTGGGGATTGAGCGCTGGTCTTCGTCATACCGAAAAGAGTTGTATCGCCAAGGGCGGTCGAGAACATCATGGCGATCCACAGTATCGCACTTATGAGGTATATCATCTTGGGAATTGTTTGTCACCTTTTCGCGCTGTGCAGTACGGACAGGGGTCATTCCGATTGGTGTGCGCGGGCGCAAAGGGCTGCATTCACGAGCGGTCTCTAACTCGACCACTGACAAGCATACAAGCCCAAATTCTGAGCAGTGGGGGTCCTGCAGCCCGCTTTCGAAATACGATACTTCTCTCATGGACTTGACATTCGCAACCACTTTCTTCTCAACCTCAAACCTTCATTCGAAACGTAGACAGCCCGACTCCTCCGCCTCACCACCATGAAGGTCCTTCAGCGCCTGCTCGTCGGTGCAGCTGGCGTGGCACTCGTCTTCCTCGGTGCGTCCGCATCCTTTGTCTCACCAATAGGTGAGGGCAGTTGCTCAGCATCGAGACCATGGGTCTACGGTTGTTGCTCCTCCAAGGGGTATTGCGGCTTCGGTCCAGACTTCTGTGGCGATACCTGCATCTCCAACTGCACTCCGGTCGCAAAGTGCGGTCAGTGTGCCGCCTTCAATGGCACGACATGCCCTCTGAACGTCTGCTGCTCGCAATATGGGTATGCTATAATTTTTCAGGGCCGTCTAGACACGTCGCTTCCAAATGCTGACTATAGTAGATTCTGCGGCACGACTGCGGACTTCTGTGACACTGGTTGCCAGAGCGGGTGCGACACTCCTGCCAAGCCTTCTTGCGCGAGTGACAGCGGCTCGGCCACCAAGAGGACTATTGGCTATTATGAGTCCTGGTCGAGTAGTCGCCCGTGCGATTCCTGGCTACCTTCAGATATTGATGCAACCAAGTGGACTCACCTGAACTTCGCTTTCGCGCTGATCGACCCGACCAGCTATGCCGTAACACAAATGAAGGCTGGAGACTCGCTTTTATACACCCAGCTCACAGATCTCAAGCAGCAGAACCCAAGTCTGCAGGTGTACATCTCGATCGGCGGCTGGGACGCTGGTGGTGCGACCTTCTCCAGCATGGCGTCCTCGTCGGCCAACCGTGCTGCCTTCATCAGCTCTCTGCGTTCTTTCCTAAGTACACATACTTTCGATGGCGTGGACATAGACTGGGAGTATCCTGTTGCTAGTGGTAAGTTCGACACCTAAGCTGCTCCGAATATGTGTATTGACAGATGGTCAGATCGTGACGGCAACGCCGCCGACAAGCAGAATTACGTATCGCTCCTCCGCGAGCTCCGGGCAGCTTTGGGATCCGACGTTGGCATTACTGCCACTCTTCCTTCCTCATATTGGTATATGCAGCACTTCGACGTTTCGGGCATGGAGCCATACATCGACTGGTTCAACTTCATGGGTAAGTCATCCTTAAAGCAGAATTTTGATACATGAGTGACTGAACCTCGCTAGCTTATGACCTGCACGGTGTCTGGGATGGTGATAATCCATATACCACTGCGGTTGTTCAGGCACACACCAATCTCACCGAGATAGACCAGGCGCTTGACCTGCTGTGGAGAAACAGCATCGATTCAAGTAAAGTCGTTCTCGGCTTAGGCTTTTACGGCCGCTCTTTTACTCTTTCGGATCCGATCTGTGCCCAGCCTGGCTGTCCATTCTCAGGCAGCGGCACTCCTGGCGATTGTACCTCAACTGCTGGCATCCTCTCTGGCGCCGAGATCCAAGCCATCATATCTGACAATGATCTGACGCCGAGTCTCCACGAGGCCGCTGCGGTCAAATACATGTCATGGGGCTCAGATTAATGGGTGTCCTATGACGACACAGACACCTTTAAGATGAAGGTGGAATACGCCAACAGCCTGTGTCTGGGCGGGACTATGGTCTGGGCTCTCGATTTGGATACGCCGGGTTCCGATACGTCCATCGACAGCCTCATGCTGCTTGGCGACTCTAATCGCACGGTAGACATGGCTAGAGCTGTAACGAAGGCTAACAATATCGACATTGGTCTGTTCTGGACTCCGTGCTTGCCCAAGGAAGGGGCGAGTGCCTGTCCGACCGGCTACAACGTGGTGGCTTGGGGCCACGGCAAAGTTTTCGACGCTGACCTTCAGCACTTGATTGCTGATGGATGTCATGGTATGCAGTCCCATCCTGCAACCTACTGAACTTCGCTAAACTGTGTTAGGCGGTGGCATAAATGGGTTTCAACGGGCTCTTTGCGCTCCAAACAACGTGCAGTTCGACAGTCTGCAGTGGGGACCCGGATCTGTATCGAAGGCCTGCAACAGCAAATGTCCTAAAGGCTGTAAGTAACCCGTCTCACGATTTCGGGGGCTTCCGACTGACGCAATTTGGATAGGGATCACTGTCACTCAGAACTCACACATCTCGGGACAGAAGAGTGGCTGCAAGTCCGGAAGCTACGCTCCACTATGTGCTCTAGACATGACGGCCAGCTACAACAATCCAATTTGCTACAGCGACACGACAGCCCAGATTTTGTCGGGCAGCCTTGCTCTCCGCAAAGATGCTGCCAAGGTCAGCGATTTCGACATCGAGGATTCCCAGGATGGCCCAGTCGCAGATTCCGTGCAAGCACTTCGCCGTGTGAAGGCTCGCAAGCAGGCACAGCAGAAGGATGGGCTCGTTAATGGCTGCGGTCCGCAGCATGCCCCCACCGCTGGCGACATCCAGTTGAATTTGCCCCTCACAGCGGATGAGCATCGCCATGGTAGCTCAACGTGGTATTCTCTCAAACCCACGACTGCACCGCTGGCGTCGACCCCGAAGCCCGAATCGATGCGCACTGAAGTCGTTCCTGCCCATTTCCGTGTGCCAGTCTACTCTACTGATGGCAGGACGTGTGTCGGCAAGACATACCCGCAAGCCTGTTTCTACTACAGCTCTGTGGCTAATCTGTTCTTCCAAGCCTACCGATTTGCGACTCGCACGATGCAAACTGTATTCAAGCAATCAAGGAGATGGTTTGATCGTGCTCGTAGACAACAATAATGCTATGCTCATCGCCAACTGCGCCTTAAATCATCGTAGTTAATGGCTCCAAGACTGCACGGTGCCAGTGATTTCCTCAGTCAACCAACCGAGCAACCATTTGACCGATGAAACACTCAACCACGAGCAGTCAACAGTATCAACAAGCCATTGACTATATCGACAAGCCGTCAACGTGTCAATAAGCCGTCAACGTGTCAATAAGCCGTCAACTATACTAACAAGCCGTCAGCCGTGTCAACCAGTCAACCGATTGATTGACTAATGAAACCTCTGGCTCTACCTGATCTCTCAAGTAGATCTCCCGCTTTAGCAAGAACTCTTCGCGCCTGAAGTCACCCCGTTCGGAAGTCTTGACGTCCCATCCACATTCCAAGTAGAGGTCTTTGAGCTTGCGAATGGCTACCCACACAGCATATTCCTTAGGCCACCTACGCTGATCCTGCTCTGCCCATTCCTTCGGTGGCTGTCCCCCAGAGTCGGCCAGACCGCTCTCATTGTAGTCGATGCCCATGCGCTCTGACGTGCCGATGTAGACGAGCTCGCGGTATTTCATGATGAGAGGGTCAAGGTACTCACGTGGCTTGACACTAGGAACGTGGGAGTAGTCGTACGTGTCTTCAGGTCCTTCACTCGGCTCCCACGGGTAAAGCAATCCTGCCAATGATCAGTGACAGACCGGCAGTGAGGATTGATATTGAGCAAACTTACTCGTAGAGACGTCGTAGATAAGGTCTGTCCCGTACAAGTCACCATTCGTAAGACGGACTGCCGTCGGCGGCATGAGTTCGTCCTGATATATCTCGCGCTGGCACTTGAAGTAAACCTGAATCACGCCGGGATGCAGATAGTTGACTGGGTCGGAATAGGGTATGAATTGAAATCTCTTGGAGTTTTCGTTGCAGTGCACATTGAGATATGGAATCGACTCCATCAGCTCCACGGCCTCAGGCGTAAAGCCGGCGGCGACTGCGGCATCTTTCTTGAAAGCGCCCGGCTGGTGCGGAGGCAAGCGGACGAGGTTCGGTGGGATAGCCGCAAGCGTGTCAAGTAATGTGTATAGCTCGGTCAGCCCGCTGATGAGCTCGCTGTGTGGGGAGTTTGCCATGATGTCAAGGACGAGTTTGTCGCAAATGCGCGTTTCGCTTGTGGTGTGCGATGGAAGAAGAAGAAGGTGAATTCGAAAAGCAATTGTTGCGTACTGAAGGCTTTAGCGTGGCGGCTCCAGGTCGGTTAAACTCAGCCCTCCGATCTTGCCCAAAGAGGCAGGCACGCCGCACTGTCGAGCTGTCATATGACCCGGCAGAAGCGCCAGCCAGATCAGCAATGGAGACGAACAACTGATTCTCACTCACCAGCAAAGGGAATCTCGGACTATATTCGCATTATCTAGCAACAACAGTCAAGACTCAGTCGAACATGGGTATCTCAAATCCTCGTCAAGCACAGCAATCCATCCCTCGTAATGTCCTGTGATACATGGCATGCACAGCGCCTTCGCTAGCCTTCAAAACTCCCAAAACCCTCAGCAACCTCTGCGCCTCTCCTTAGCTCGACGCTGGAGGTAAATTGCTAGCTGTCAACGGCGCAGGCGTCCCGAATGCACCTTCCTGCGGCCTGAAGCTGACCGCAGCCGAGACTTCTCGACTCCGATCTATGGCCGCATTCCCATTGCGTTGTAGATGGCTGGTATTGAAAGCTTGCTGCGGGGCGGAAACTTCGCTGAGCAATGCAGGAAGAGTCTTGCCCGCATCCAGATCTCGTCGCCGCTCTGCAGAGTCCGGAGTTGCATCAATAGTGCTGGCACCCGAGACCGCGGATATGTTGGATATGTTTCGGAAGCCAGTCAATTCACGCTCTCCGGCAGCTCCATTCTGCTGACGATGCTTGTTAGCCATGAGCGGCGAGGCCTGTTGGCTGCTTGGTGGATGCAGATGATTCAGTCGATCGCTCGTCGGAGGCGCAGCTGCCACGCTGGACGGCGGCTCAGGACCATCACTGCCCACCGCCACCGTCCCTCCGCTAGAGTGTTCGGGCTGCTGAGCACGTTTTTGCGGCAAAGGTGTCGAATATGGACTTCCTGTTCGCTGGCCGCTCAGATTTCTGATCAAATGATGCATATTTCGTGCCTGCGGTCCCACTGTCGGCTCAGCCCAGTCTGGCGTGTGCGTGAGGTTCGGAGTGCCATGCGATTGGAGCGGTCGTTGCGGCTGTGCCCAAGCATTCTGTTCTATGAATTGCTCGTGAGCAAGACGCTCGTTGTGCGCAGATACTGTTGCCAAGCTGGTGTAGAAAGTTGGTTGCGCTGGGCGATGCGCGACGGGCTGATGGACGCGCTTCATGATCTTGAAAAATGTCAGTACCTGTCTTGATACCCTGATAGTCATGATTGCTCACCTTCATGGCCTTGAAGTCGTCCTCTAGGCTCGCGCCATCTGCACCACCAATTTCTGGCGCCGCTGGGAACCCCACGTACTTTGCAACACCACTGAGCACGCTCACTTCCTGGTTGTATTTGGCCTGCTGTCGGATCTGCGCGCTCTTCTTGGTCGGGTAATGGAATATGTACTTGTCGTCTTGCTCCTGGTGCTCCTGCCTGCGCTCTTTCTGTATGTTGTACCAGTCCTCTCCCAGGCCAGTCAATACATCCTCCCTCAATCGCCTGATCTCCTGAAAGTACTGCGAGTGGTACTGCGCTCGGTCGCCGAGTGTTCGCTCCCGAATTGCTTGCGTGCGATACCTGCGGAACGCGTTGGCTTCGCGGACTTGCTTTGCGCGTCGCGCATCTACACACGCGACCTGGCGCAAATATTCAGGGTGCTTGCAGTCCGGCTGAGAAAGCATGTCCAGCTCAGCGGTCAAAGTAGCCAGCCGCTCGTTGTACAGCTTCTCTCGGAAGTCCTTGAACTGCTTTGCGACTTCGTCAAACATGTTCGACGCCTCTGCTTTGTGTTTCTGCTCTTCTTCTGTCTTGGCCGCCGTCTCTCCGCTCTGCTCTTCATCTGGTAGGGCCGAATCTTCTGGCATTCCAGACTCGACCTCTGCAACAACTTCTTTGAATGGCTTTCTGCCCTTTTGCTTGCCTTTTCTGCCTTTGACAGGACCTTTGGCAGCGGTCGCAGGCACAGCTTCTTCTGGCAACGGGGTATCTGGCACGACGTCCTCTGCCTCTTCGACTGCGTCATTGGTCTCCAAATCTTCTTCCGCATTGGTCGCGTCTGGCTCTTCAGGCGATTCGTGACTTCGTTTTCGAGGCGACTCTCCAATATCTGAGTCCGCGCTGGTAAGAGAGCTTTCGACTGTGTCCGATCGCTTGCGCTTGTGGCCCACTATAATGTTGTAACCGTCAGACATTGGCAGAGCCTGCGGTCGACTCTGCCTGAGCTCACCTGGGATGCCAATAGTACTGGTGCTTGACGCAGCGCCGACGCCTGGGGCCAGCGGTGAAGGCGGATCCGACAGATCGTCTTCCACAGCCGCAGCTTGACTCAGCTTACTAGGCGTCTTGCCAATGCTCTCGGCGTGCTGGCGAAGCTTCTGTGGGGTGTTTTCAAGTCGCTCGGTCTCTGCTTCCGAGTCGACGTCCAGCGACCTTTCTGCTATAAGCTGCCCATTGGCCTCTGAAGCGTTGGCGAGATTGTATGGCCCTGGTCCTTCGTCTTGGTCGTCCTCCGGCTCACTCAGACTGCTCGAGCGATCGTCCTCGTCCATGTCACCGCCCTCTGTGTCGCCCAGTTCGGTCGTGGGAGCGGCTGCTGCTTGTGAGACTATGGTATCTGATATGACCGCATCCCTCGTCGCCATCGGAGAGCGATTGGCTTTGGAGGCTGTACTGAGGGGCGATATGGAAGGTCGAGGTGTGGAGACGCGACTGCTGGCTTCGTGGGTGGAGCGCAAGGGTGAGTTGTGCGCATTGAAGTCTGATCGCGCTTCTGCGGCAACATTGTCAGAACAGATTGGTCTCATGGCAGCCATGATCGTGCACTGGGTCGCGGCAGAGCTATAGGTACTGGTTGTTAACTCACTGCCAGAAGGCTCACTGCTCCGAGCAGTGGCCGACGTAGCCATCACCTCGCGCTGCTCTTTTCGCACCGGCCAAATTGGTGGTATTAAATCTTGCTCTTATGTGGCCGTCGCCAGGCCGGATTATGTAATGTCTGGGTCTCCACGGACAAGTGCTCGTGGTAATCGCCAGCTCGTCGCGACGCTTCGCTCGGTAGGAAAGCTGCAGGGTAGCGTGGGTGGGTGGGTGGTTTAAGTGCTCAGCCTGTCGCTGTGTGTGTGGGTCAGGAATGGCACAAGGCTAGCGCTGATCACGCAGCGTGAGAAGTTTGCCTGAGCATGTTGTATGGACAGAGAGTGGTGCGGGTGGAAGAGAAGACGAGCATGCAACGCAACCCACGCAGCCCAGCACACAGACATCATGCGGCTCTAAGCCCAGCCGAGAAAGGAAACCACGCTAAGCTATCGATAGGCTCGGTCGCTGTTTCCTCGAAAAGTTGATCCGGGCTTGCAGAAGTAAAGCTCGATGCTTCCATTGACTTGGAACGAATTCGCAATCGCACACCATGGCGGAAGAAGATAGAAAGGAGAAGAAGCCAAAGTCTAAAGACGCGAAGAAGGGCAAAAAGGAAAAAAAGGACAAGGTCAAGAAGAGCAAGGATGGAGCAGCAGCTGAGACAAGCAAAGCCTTCACCTTGTTGGCGGACGACCAGACGGTAGACCAGAATCTATCGTCGCTATTTGCGACTCCTGCACCAGTGGTACCTAGAAAGCAGGATGCGCCTGCACCTAGACCTGCTGCCGACGTTGACGAGGATGTCGAAGCGGACGCGAGCTCAGCGAATTAGAGGACGAAGATATCGAAAATGGCGACGAGGACCCATCAGCGGTGCTAAAGGCTGAAGAAGTGTCAGAGGATGTTGAGGCGCCGGAGAAACGGCGGAAGCGAAAGCGAAAGGACGACGATGACCTCGAAGGGGCTTATTTGGAACGTCTGGCGCGAGAAGAGGAAAAGGATGCGCAAAGAGCAGCTGCTCAACGCGCCGAGAAGCGAAGAAAAGTAGCCAGTGCAGACGACAGTGCGCATGACGGCGAGACTGCTAGCAATGACCCGTCAAGCGAAGCTGAAGAGGGCGTTGAAGGCGAGGATGAAGAAGATGAGGACGAGGACGCTGCTTCGCCCCCGCCGAAGCACGAAACCGAGCTTGCAGCAGACGAAGATCTGGAAAAGGCCAAGCGGACAGTCTTCCTTGGCAACGTGTCCACGACTGCAATTTCGTCCAAATCAGCTCGGAAGGAGCTCATCAAGCACCTCAGCTCGTTCTTCAAAGATCTACCGGCCAAGGATGGCGAAGCGAAGCAGAAGCTTGAAAGCTTGCGATTCCGGTCAACTCCTTACGCTTCAGCCGTCCCCAAGAAAGCTGCATATGCGCGCAAGGAACTGATGGACGCGACAACAAAGTCGACGAATGCCTATGCAGTCTACTCATCGACCATGCTCTCGCGCGAGGCGGCAAAGCGACTCAATGGTACTGTCGTGCTAGATCGTCACCTCCGTGTGGACGAAGTCGCGCATCCAGCCAAGACTGACCATCGACGCTGTATCTTTGTTGGCAACCTCGGCTTCGTGGACGATGAAAGCAATATCCAGGACGCGAACGAGGAGGATGGCCGCGAGAAACGAAAGAAGGCCAAGGAGCCTGCTGATGTTGAGGAAGGGCTGTGGCGTGTGTTTGGTCGATGTGGCAACGTGGAGTCGGTTCGTGTTATACGAGACAGCACGACGCGAGTCGGCAAGGGCATTGCATATGTGCAGTTCGACAGTGAGAATACGGTGGAGGCAGCTCTGCTATATAACGAGAAGAAGTTCCCACCAATGCTTCCTCGTAAGCTGCGTGTCGATCGTGCAAAGACGATGAAGAAGAATGCGAAGCCCGGCTCTGGACGCCCTGGGGCTGCCAAGCCATCTGCGACGGGCTACAACCGGAAGATCACTGGAGAGGAGGCGTCTCAGATGGGACGCGCAGGCAAGCTGTATGGACGGGCTGCCGCGTCGCAGATGAAAGGCACGAGGCCGCAGAAAGGGCCACTAGGAAACGGTATTAGGAGACCGGAAGATTTCGTGTTCGAAGGTCACCGTGCAAGTAGCAAGTCCGGCAAGGCTGGACTGAAGCTTGGTGGGAAGAAGAAAGGTGGGAAGCCAACAAGCAGAAGCGCGAAGCGAGGCGCTGCGTTCAAAGCAAGCGGTGGACAGAAGAAGAGCAAACAGGCGTGATCTTGTTAAAGGTAGCGAGGAGTTGGTGGCCCAAATCTGTATATCTAGTCCCTGGTAGCACTTTCTGTCGGAAGACGCGTGCGCATCGCGTCCCCTAGTCACGTGCCAGGCTGCGGCCGCGTCTCCGATTGGACTTTCCTCCAGAGCCAGGGACAGCAGCTCAGCCAAGTGTCGTCTCCAACTCAAATACATAAATTGTCCATCCCTTCCTGTCAATCCATTGCCCTTTTCTTTTCTGTAGCACACAAAACCCAACTACCCGTGGCTGGCTACCGCAGCCATTGAAATTCCAAATTTACTGACTGCGCAACCATGTCGACTCCTCAGGGCGCGAAGCAACGAGGAAAGCGCGGTACCACGCCTGGCGTCGATGGACTTGTCAATGGCGATGTGAAGCAGAGTTTGGAGAATGCGAAGCAGGGCGCGAAAGAGACGGTGCAGAGGGACTGGGATTACAAGTTGGCGTTTGCGGTCATTACAGTGTTGGCTTTCTTGACCAGGTTTTGGGGCATTACGCATCCGAGTCAGGTTGTCTTCGATGAGGTGCACTTTGGAAAGGTAGGATACCACACATCTGCGCAATGGGATAGATGGAAGTGTCGCTGACGATAATGGAGTAGTTCGCGTCCTACTACCTCCAACGCACGTACTTCTTCGATGTTCACCCGCCCTTTGGCAAACTGCTCTTCGCACTGGCTGGATGGCTAGTAGGCTACGATGGCGCCTTCCTGTTCGAGAACATCGGCGACTCATACGTTGCGAACAAAGTCCCGTACACGGCCTACCGATCGATGCCTGCGTTGATGGGCTCGCTGACTGTCTCGGTCGTGTTCTGGATCATGTGGGAATCTGGATACTCTCTCCCGGCCTGCATTGTCGCGGCCAGCTTGGTGCTGTTCGACAATGCACACATTGGACAGACGAGGTTGATTCTGCTGGACGCGACGTTGGTGCTGTTCATGGCATTGAGTATTCTGTGCTACATCCGGTTCTACAAGCTCAGGCATGAGCCGTTCGGCAGGAAGTGGTGGAAGTGGTTGCTTCTGACTGGTATCAGCATGTCGTGCGTTATCAGCACCAAGTATGTCGGAGCCTTTACATTCTTTTCGATTGGTGTGCCGGTTATCATCGATTTGTGGGATCTATTGGACATCAATCGCAAGCAGGGACCATTGACGATGATCACATTTGGAAAGCATCTGGGTGCAAGGATCATTGGGTTGATCGTTGTTCCGTTCTTGATGTACCTGTTCTGGTTCCAGGTGCACTTTGCCATTCTGACGAGGTCTGGACCGGGAGACGATTTCATGACGCCTGAATTCCAGGAGACGCTGTCAGACAACTTAATGACCCAGCAGGCTGTCGGAATCGATTACTTCGACAACATCGCGATGAGGCACAAGGAGACAAAGGTTTACCTGCACTCGCATGTCGACAAGTACCCGCTCCGATATGACGACGGCCGCATTTCATCTCAAGGACAGCAAGTTACTGGCTACCCACACAACGATACCAACAACCTCTGGCAGATCGTTCCGGCTGACGGCGACAAGACCGCTGGCCGCCACGTTCGCAACGGCGACATTATCCGTTTCAGACATCTGGTTACCGACTCGTGGCTCTTGACGCACGACGTCGCATCGCCATCAATGCCCACCAACGAGGAATTCACGACCGTTCCATTGGAAGATGCAGATGGTACCCGATTCAACGATACGTTATTCGAGCTTCGCATTGAGAACGGCAAGCCTGGCCAGGAATTCAAGACGATGGCTTCCCACTTCAAGCTTGTCCATGTGCCAACCAAGGTGGCGATGTGGACCCATCCAACACTCCCAGCACTCCCAGATTGGGGTTACAAGCAGGCCGAGATCAACGGCAACAAAAACTTGCAACAATCCTCTAACGTCTGGTACGTTGAGGAAGTGCCTGGTCTGCCAGCAGACAGCCCGCGCTTGATCAAAGAGGAGAGGAAGACGAAGTCCATGCCGTTCTTGAAGAAGTACCTGGAGCTCCAGCGAGCTATGTTCTTCCACAACAATGCGCTTACATCGAGTCACCCTTACGCATCGTTCCCGATCCAATGGCCGTTCCTTCTGAGAGGTGTCAGCTTCTGGACGGAGAACGACACGAGGCAGCAGATCTACTTCTTGGGTAACCCGGTCGGATGGTGGTTCGCCAGTTCCATCTTGGCGGTCTTTGCCGGCATTTTGCTCGCTGATCAGGTCTCGATGAGGCGTGGCGTTGATGCGCTCGACATTCGTAAGTTTTGAACGGCCTCATCTTGCGTGGATTATGCTAACGCACATCACTCGTAGGCACTCGCTCGCGTCTGTACAACAGCACAGGGTTCTTCTTTCTCCTCTGGGGCGCCCACTACCTCCCGTTCTTCATCATGGGCCGTCAACTGTTCCTGCACCACTACCTACCCGCCCACCTCGCCTCCGCACTCGTCGCCGGCGCCGTGGTGGAATTCATCTTCAATATCGAACCTACGGACCTTAGCGCTCTGAGCGATGCTCAACTCCAAGAGATCAAGAAGGGCTCGACTAAGACTCAGGCCCAACAGACGGGTAAGGCGAAGGCCAAGCCGATCCGCGAGCGCATTGCTGGACAGAGTCTGCTGGCGACCTGGGCCGCAAGTGGTGTTATCATCGCGGTGTTGGTATGGGCCTTCTTCTTCTTTGCGCCGTTGACGTATGGCAAGCCGGGTTTGAGTGTGGCCGAGGTGAATGCGCGGAAGTGGTTGAATTACGATTTGCATTTTGCGAAATGAGGCGGTATGGTGGATAGATAGGAGCGGGAATTGATGACAGTGTAGCATTAAAAAGAATGACGGAAAATAGTATCAGTCGAGGTGCTCAAGTGAGCGGGTGCATTGATGGGTATAGGTACTATGAGCATAGAGTGGTATGGCCCGTGTCATGCCAGGATTAGTGCATTGATGCCTAAGTGACCTCCGACGTTGGCACATAGACGGCATTACATGTACCATGTACAACGGTTTGTCCAGCTGCAAATGCGACACATCTTGTACAGGTCGATCAGTATCAATAGCTTCAAGGTATACCTGCCTCTCTAGGAAGGAGGTCTGTGCGCGGCGCGCGAGCATCGCGTAATCGCATGTGACAGCTGTTCACCTCATGTTTGTGTATACTATGATGGAAACATAGAGATCAATAGCCAGCAGTCAAGATGAAGCACTTCTTCGCGCTCCCAGCTGTGCTGCGGGCTTCTCTACTTCTCGCATCAGCGTCTCAAAACACATTCAGCGTACACGATGACCTGCTGGCGTTTCCACAGTACGAAGTCAAGTTCGTCGACGATTATCTGACCGAAGCCGATGCGCAAGGCAAGCTACGACGACATGACGACGATGCCTCAGATATTGAGCAATACCGAAGAGAGCACAGTCATGACTCGGACGGGAGGAAGGATGAGACACTGTATGAACACGAGCACATGATCGTCGATGGCCAGCGATACGTGTGCAGCGTCCCAATTGTGCAAAAGCCTGAAGAAACGAGCAATAACAATGACACTCTGAGCAAAGTTGAAGAAGAGAAGGAACTGGCACGTGCAACGGATCGTGGATGGGAACTGCTCTCGGGGATGCAGGGAAACTGCATCTACTTTGTCAGTGGATGGTGGAGCTACAGATTCTGCTATGGCCAAGGCGTGAAGCAGTTCCATCAACTGCCTCCACAGCGGGGTGTGCCAGTGTATCCGCCTGTGGAGGACCCGAGCGTCGATGGGTACGAATTGGGCAACTACGAGGCGGAACGAGAGAGACAGCAGGCGCAGAGCGACGACGTGCCTGATGCCAAGGATCGCGAGGATGTGTGGGAGGGAGACAGCGCGCTGGACGTGAGTGAAGGCGCCAAGACGAAGCACAAGAGGACGGGCTATGGAGAGCTTGTGCAGAGGGGTGAGAGCAGGTATCTTGTCCAGCGGCTGGAGGGTGGTACCAAGTGCGATCTTACCGGGAAGCCGCGGAGGATAGAAGTTCAGGTGAGCAGTCCTTACACTGTCACACGCTCGGTTAAGCTGACATTTCTAGTTCCACTGCAACCCAATCTCCCCCGATAAAATCTCCCTCATCAAAGAGACCAGCACCTGCGCATACCTTATGGTGGTACAGACCCCTCGCCTCTGCAATGACGTCGCCTTCCTACCGCCCCAGAAAGACCAGCCAAACGCCATCACCTGCTCTCCCGTCCTCGCCGACGACGAAATTGAAGACTACGAACTCACGCTTAAAGCCCTTCACAGCGCTGAGCGTGACGAGGCTATATGGGAAGCCAATCAAGCTGCTGAAGCAATCCTGACTGGTGCAACAACCGAAGATGATCTGCCTCTATTCCAGCTCGTAGGCGATATCCTCGTCGGTGGTCACGCTATCGTGCCCGATGATCTCACGATCGAGAAAGGTGCCATTGTCGGCGGCGGCAAGGAGACGTATATGGGCACCATCGCCTCGTCGGCTTCAGGCGGCAAGGTATTGAATGCTGAGGAGCTGAAGAAACTAGGGTTCGGTGACCCGAAGGCGGTTGAGTCGTTGAAGAAGGAGTTGGAGAAGGCGGCGGGTGGGCAGAGCTGGAAATTGGATGTTATTGATACGCCGCGTGGAAGGGAGTATAGGGGGATTATTGGGGATGAGGATGAGGAGGATGAGGGTGAGGGTGAAGGTGGCGGGAAGAAGCAGAAGGAGAAGAAGCAGGCGAAGGCGAAGGAGGGCAAGACGGGGAAGCAGCAGCAGCAGAAGAGTGATGGGAAGCTGAAAGATGAGAAGGCTGCTGATGCTGGTGGTCAGGACGCGCCGAAGGAAGAGGATGGAGAGGAGCAGGGGAGCGAGGAGGAGTATTATCATGAAGAATTGTAGCTTTTGATTGTTTTGAACATGGAGTGTTACAGTCACCCGCTTGTCGCGGTACATTTCAGCTTTACAAGAGTACCATCATGCGTCTCAGTGCCTTTGCAACATCTCGAAATTTGCCGAACCACCAGCTGAGTCACGACTTCCTCTTCGCTGCCGAATTTCTTGCGCCCACTCATCAGAAGAGAATCCACCGATTCGCGGCCATGAATCTTGAACTTATCAACACGTCTTCTCCTTCGACGAGCCCATGCCTCAATGCGCCAGACCTCTCTACTTCGTCATCTCCAGGATCACCAGCCACTTCTCCACCCAGTACGCCTCGCCATTCCAGTCCGGATGCTACGTCAGACATGTCGACTACCTATTCTGGGTGCAGCTCAATTCGCACACTGCGCAGTGTTTCACTCTTGCCAGTGCCCAGACCACGAGCGCGACGCTTCGCACGGATATCCAGGAGCAGGTGATCGTAGCGGCATCACAAACAGTTGGAGATAGCTTGGCAGACTGACTAATGACCGGGTGAGTGCCATGTCAAGGGCTGGCTTCACCGTTATCTTTGTCGGTCAAGCACTTTTCATATGACAGCAGTGTTGACAGCCAGACCGAAGTTGGATAGTGACGAGAAGAGTAAATTGATCCGGACTTGGCTGATCAGAGGAGTGGGCAATAGAGCACATCGTCTTTCCAATGCTACGTACGGCCCGCAACAGGACTTTTGAGTACCGCGTCCTGCTCAGTGGGACTTTGAGCGCTAATCTGGTGCAGATGGGGGCGGCTGCGTACTACTACCGGTGAGTTAGGGTGCTGGATGATCTGGTATCACGCCTCATGCTCTTGAGACGCTCGTTGATTATCAAGAGCGCGATATACCACCGCATTTAGGGCGTCCTCACTTGCGACAAAGTTGCAGCGACTGCTTGCATCTCTTGCACCGAGGAACGCATTGTTAGAAGCTGCATTCCTCGGATAGAAGTACCGAACACCTCCAAGATGCTCCACGAACTCCCATGCTCCCATTCTCCTGTCAAGTCTGTGCTGATAAAGTAAGCATCTTCGCCATTCTATCCAGCAAACAGGAGTGGCGCCTTTCCGATAGTGTCGAATGAGTTGCCATCCCAGTCCAACACAGGGTCAAGCTGGTGGACGTGAGATAACATGTCCGAGCAGCCACGAGTACAATCTCCTTTGTCTGCTTTGTCGATTCCCAAATGCGGTCGAAGCATCATGACGCTCTTACTCAAAGCAAGAGAAATTAGCTGTAGCAGGTTCCCAGGATATGTCCCGCTCTCCCCTTTGAGCATCATATCACTATACGTGCAGCAGTGGTCAAGATGTTGATACCAGACCTAAAAGGCCTGAGCAGGTCTACCAAGCTGGGCAACAAGACCGACGACGAACCCACGAAGACTGCGACGGAGTCTGGCAGCAACATGCGCTTATTTGGAACCCCCACAGAATCCGTTGGCGCATCGACGACGAGCCTGCCTGGTGACATGTCCAGAGATGCGCAATGGAGCAATCCTTTGCAGAAGCGCCAGGATCCTTGTGCAAGCGGATATGCGTACTATTCATGTAGCAATGGATTCGTCGGATGCTGTGGGATGAACCCATGCAACGACGCTGATGGAGGCTGCGATGATGACTGGCTTGCTGCGACAACAAGCGGTAAGGCTATGGCCAGAGAGGTCACCGAGACGGTGATTGAGACAATAATCGGCACAGGAACAACCAAAGCGACCACAAGGACATCGACCGAAAAGACTACGGGAACATCAACGAAAAAGGCCACGGCATCCTCAACGAAGAAAGCTACGGCGACCTCAACGAACAAGATCAACACTGCTACGTTGAGGACACTATCTTCTTCGACGACTACGCCCAAGACAAGCACGAGTATCCAATCCTCGGACGCAACATCCACCTCATCGAGCGTGACCAGTACTAGCGCTGCTGTTATTCTGACAGCATCTGGCTCCCCCACCGGCACATACTCCACATCTACCATCTCCAGCGCCACGACACTGGCCTCAGCTGCTCCATCATGTCCCGGCGGCAACGGAACAACGTACACCGATTCCACCAGTATAGCCTACGACATCCACTGTAATGAAGACAACAGCTATGACTCGTACAGCACCATTGTGGTCGACACTGGAGGGTACTCTCAGTGCTTCTCGGCTTGCTCATACGCCAGTAACTGTGCAGGCTTCACCTACGTCGGTCTGGACAATGGGTCGTGCTACTTGAAAGAGCAGCTGCCGACAGACGACTATGTGTTGATGAATGGAAGCAACTACATTGTTGCTTCGAAAGTCAACTCGACGGCCTCAGCAACGACGACGAGGGCCTCAGCCCAGACCTCAGCCACAGCCTCGCCGCAAACAAATAAGAATGTTGGCGCAATAGTCGGCGGCACAGTCGGAGGTGTCGCCTTCCTCGCCCTTATTGGCCTGGGTGTTGCTCTCCTCGCCCGCCATCGACGGAAGAAGGAGATCGACGAAAAGCACGGCACCATCACGACCTTCATGACTCCACCTCATCATGACTACGGCAACTCATACATACCTGCAAGCGCAACAGATCCAGGCCACAGCCGCACGGGCTCCACAGCTCACGACGCATATGCGCCGACAGGAGGTTCGTATTATGCTCCCATCCATGCGAGGCAACGAAGTGTGTATCACCCCGTAGCCCAATATGAGCCGCCTCAGTGGGTCTAGAATGATATGTCGAGACGAAGGCTAAGGTATGTGTGTAACTTTAGGAAGTACCTTCGGCACGCAGACTGATTCGAGTACGCAAGATGGCATCTCCGAGACCTTCGTGCCGAATGCGCCGCCTCCACGGAGTGTACCACCGGGTATCAGAGCTGAGGGTGGAGGTCCCGACACATTACCTGCGAGTGTCTTCCATAGGCCGGGTGAACCATTAGTGGAAGCCATACCGATTGCTGCTGATGCCGACATTCAACGACCTGGCTCTCATGGGTCGAATGCGTCACTTTCGAGGAGGTCTCTGTTTGTTGAGCATCTGGACGTGGGTGATTCGCTGACCAGACCTCCGCCTGCGCAGGCGAGTCCGAAGTGGAGCCCGAAGACTGCGGAGTCTGAGTCGCCGGTCCTTGGGCGTACGGGATTCAATACGCAGTCTTCTTTGTCGGATGAGGTGAGGAGGAGGAGGCATCTATTGTCGTATGCGTCGTCTGATTATGAGGGCGTTGAGGGAATTGGGGTTAGAGAGAGTGGCCGGACGACTGCTGAGAGCTCGCCGGCTGATTCGAGTATGATGCCTAGTCCTTTGAACAGTAGTGGTCGTGGGAAGAATGCAGGCTGGACATAGAAAGGCGTTCGGTATTGCTTGTGTGTTGCTTGGTAGTCAAAGACTTTGTGGTATGGTGTATTTGGCGACCTTGCTCGCGGTTCTTCATATCTTGACATTCTGCTTCACAATAATGGTTCGATTGCTGCCAGAGGTTTATGTGTTGCTGAAATTGTGTGAAGAAACTTAAGTCCGCATTATAATGTCGGCCAGCTCGTAAGATGCCGCGTGAATGCATTGGAGCCGATAGATTCGACCATGTGAAAACGCGGGCCGTTCGTGTTCACCAAGAAACACTACCGCAAACCCGTGCACTTCTCCCAACTCGAACTTTTTCTGATCATCCACAGTTCGTACTGAAACTTCAATCACCTAATATCAGCGCTGCCTTGGTTGCAATGGATCAGCGACCCCGGGAGCGCCGACCCATGGCATACATTTCGCCTCTCCTTGCGACGGAGCTGAATGGTGCAGCTGCGTACCGTTACTCTCGCGAGCGCATGCGATTCGAATTTGTACCGCGCATGCTCCCGTACCAGTCTGTCTACCCATCATTCCAATCCTACCACTTTTCGCCCACGAACGATGAAGATTTCTATTCTTATCATCACGAACTTGGAGGAGGCACAGTCGGCACAACTCGACTCGGCCCCGGTCCTGAAAATATTGGCCCTTATGTCAATCCAGAGACCAGCATTCAACATGGCATGAGAAATGATCGCAGCGATCTTCTGGACACCTTCGTGGAGCACCGGCAAGGCGATGCACGTAATGACGCAGCACAGCCTGACGCTCCGGTACTCGTGCAGACTGCCGATCGACGTAAGTTGAAGCGAGAGATATCGCCGCACGGTAGTGCTGGCTCGACACCAGAGAAAGTCCGATCAGCTCTCGCAAAGATGGAGGTTGAGGCGAATACTACTGTGCGGGATCCAAACTTGGGCACCGAGCAGCAGTACGAGAATCCGAACGTACACCCGAATGAAGCGACGACCACGAGCAAGTTGCGCTCAGAGGATACTGGCCTGGGCGCAAAGACTCGTAGTTATGCTGACGCAACTGCACGACCATCGAACAGCGGTTCAGAAGCAGAGCTCGACCCACGCTTCCGCTTTGCTTTGACCAGAGAGGAGACGAACCGGAGCGTGAACACCGCAAGTGATGGAGCTGAAGTTCACCGAACGGAGCAAGCTGGCACGAAAGCGTACCGCTTCCGATACGACTGGTCTGAGGTTGCGAGAGGCTCCTACGAGACTCTCTCGGCGGAGGACACGGGATCAGACATTGAATATGTCGCAAAATCGCCGCAGCAGACTTCCGAAGCAGTAGGCGGTGGCAAGTACACAGCGAACAGGCCGTTCCACAGGCAAGCCGCACCGTACAAGAAGCGCCCGAGCAAGATAGGAGAGATGGGCTACTACGAGCCGGCGCAGGAGTTTCGATCCGCTGAGAAGTGTCGAGGTTGTGGCAGGATTTCCCTGCATCGTGCTGCGGAGTGCAATGTAGGATTTCCGGCGCTTGGAGGAATCGGTAAAGATGATGCAGAGTGAGCTGGCAAATGGTCAAAGACAGTGTGCTGAGAAGCACAGGGTACCGAGATAGGTTTCATGTATGGGAAAGCAGAATATAGTCATCTGTGCATTGTGCACTGAGTACCAGATGAGCTTCAGACCGAGGACATTCGTCAGACTGATTGACGTCTCACGGGATGTTGACGCATGTTGACTGTTGACCGTTGCATCAATGCAGGATGTACCTTTGACGGCGCAGTAATTAGTGGTGCCAATCTTGATGTTGATGGGAAGCGACGCACCTTCCCCTTTCGGCGGTCCTACACGTGATGTGGTCTTGCGATGCTGACATACTCGCATCTTCCCATGAAAATTCCACTTCACTTCGAAATGGTACTTATTTGAGAGGTGTACTCTCCGGAAGCTTCTCCTTGATCTTTTTCATCAACATCCTGGAGCTGGAATACTGGAGCCAGATGCCACCACGCTGCCTACTAACAGATGAAAATGGCTATCACAAGCAATTTAGCTGACCATCACATGCTAGTGCAGTCTGGCGCCTTCACAAGACGAGATCTGGCTGCCCTAGGCATCCATGCAGGTACGTCACAATGCAGGTCGAGTTTGCTTCTGACAGCCATTGACCATGTGACAGCGACTGCCAAAGTTTCAAAGTTCTTTCCGCCACGCACGCGATCACGCGGCTCGTCAACACGTTCTGCTTCATCATCTTTGAACGTCAGAGCTGCAACATTCATTCCAAGCAGCAAAACACTAATCATGTCGAGCGAGCAGTTCCAGCACGATCACCGCGGCATCTACTACACGCCAAGCGTAGCAGCGTCTACCATCACTTCCGGCGGCAACGATTCGAACGCCAACATGGCAACTCAGCAACTCCTGCGCGACGAGCGTCTTTCTGCCGATTTGCCGCGTGCGACAGCGGCACTTGGTATCTCTGAAGACAGTGTATCTCCTTCAGCGAGCCAGAGTCATCAGCGCGACACTCGCACCGATCCCCGTACACCTAGTTCGGAGTACCAGCCAAGGACCTTGGAGTCGCTGAGTCTCCAAGAGAAAGCACAGATCGGTTTGGTGCCTCAGGGTACCACGAAGAGCGGACAGAAGTTCGAGTGGGACATGGGAGCTCGTAACCTGGTAGGCAGGAGCAAGATCGGAATCATGGACAGTCCGACGCAGTACGCGAAGCAGAACTACACCTTCTCGCCAGCCACAGTGTCCACTAGTACGCCATCCAGCATGGCCACATCCACCGACTTCGTCAGCAACAAGCCACAGCTTCCGACCATCATGATCAATCCGGCATACGATGGTGAGATCAGAGTCTTCAATATCAACAATCCTGGCGACATGCAGGAGGGCAGCGACGACACAGCTCCACCACTCGGTACTGTCGGCCAATTCCGCTTTCAGATGCCGCCACCGGAACCAAGCCAGGACTTCGTGCTCCCAGGCTCGCTCGGGCTACCAGTGCCTCGCAATCAGAAGGAGGTGGATGATATGATTAAGCTAGTGCGTGCTCGTCGCGGTACCGAAGAAGCAGGTGGTGTCAGCTTGAAGCGTTATGAGGAGAGGGCGTTCCCTGCAATTCAGCGTGGAGAAGCCAGCCAGGCGGCTCAGGGTGGGCGTATGTCTCCGAGTGCTTGGCGTGGTTCGGCAGATTCCGAATATCAGAATGAGTCGATGGCTGGTCAGAGCGACCCTATCCATGCGGCAGCTCCGCGTGAGTCGATGGCAGCAAGGTAAGTTCATTGAAACCAACGTACGGTATGTCAACTGACTGAAATTCGCTTCGCAGGACCGTGTCAGATTGGCGCACACCCGGTGGTCCGAGCCGCAACGGTGGGCTTGCTGCCCTCCAGTCCATGGAGGATAGGTACAAGAGGCTCGGACGCTCCTAGTCGTTGTCTGTCTCAAAGTAGCATGAGCATGAGCGGGGGCGAGGCGACCGGGGATCGTTCGATGGATTGAAAAGCAGCGGCACTGAATCAGCGAGCATGCTCAATGGCGGTAACAATTTTCGGTTCACGGTGGCGATTGGTAAGGCTTCTTCCAAGCTGCTGTGCTCTAGCACGACAGCGATAGTAAGCCAAGGCGTGAGCTCATAGTTCGTGAAATGCATTGGATCTTCAATCAGCTCTCACGCTCCTCCATCCACCTCCATAGCATTCCCATCCGCACCATTCTGCTCTTCATCCTGCGCACTGTCATCCCCAACCCACCACAAGCTTGGCCCCAGTCCAGAGTGCATCATGCTGCACAATATCCTGTACGGTGCCAACCTTAACCCGTACTTATCCCTTTGGTCCAAGTCAAAATCTTCCGGCCGCTTCAATTGAGGCGAAAGGTCGTTCCACTCCTCGATTTCCACTCGCATCAGACACTTCTCTGCCCTGTCAAAGAAAAACTCATTCACCCCACCCTGGCCGTCGTCCGCGCGCCAGATGAAGACCTCGTTGCCTTCAGCATCAACTTCGAAGCTAGTGTCGCTGAAGAGTAGCTCTGGTGGCACCACGATGTCTTCGAAGAAATCCATGGAGATGAAGATGCCCGCTGCGTTAGAGTGGGATATCGTGCCCTGGATGATCTCGCCCTTGAAGGGTCTGAAGACGACAAGCCTGAAGTCGACATTGACATTCACTATGCCTGTACCGTGACCGATCAGGCCTTCCGATGCTTTGATCAAAGAGTGGAAGCCGAGACATAGGCCAACTTTGTGGATGACCTTGTCGGCATACTTGGTGTTGATGAAGTCTTCGATAGCTCTGTTGCTGGTCTTGTTGAAGTCGTTCGGGTGGATTTGCACGACGTCTGCGACTGTCACCTATGGCAAATGAGCGTTTTAACACGATTGGAGGAACAGGATGTCCTACAAGAATATACATGATGCTGCCGCCTCAGCGAGAAAAAGCGGCGGGAGAGAAAATCGCGTGTAGCCGCGATCGAACTTGTCTGCTACGCATGCATGGATGATCAGCTTGTGGGCATAGCAATTCTGCCAAGTCCGGAGTGTTCCTGGCGGCGGCAAAGGGTGATTAATGAAGAAGATGAAGTCGAGATTCGAATCTCGAAAATGCATGTGCTCAGCAGCTGCCGCCAATCGGCAAGCTTGCCGAGATAGGGTGACTGCATTTTGTACATCTAATTCAGATGTTCTTTCCAACGATCAGACTCGATCACTGCATGTACAGGATCGCGTCCTCGGCTGATCACCTGTTGGCGCAACCGCGAGGTATGTCATAATGGCCGGGAATTTCTCCTTCCCGCCTCCCCCGCCACCGCCAACCAAAGCGGCTCCGGAAGCCCGTCAAGATTACGAGTATGGAGTGACGGATCATGGTGGACGCGGCAGAGGCAGAGGCAGAGGTCGAGGCAGAGGTGGTCGCGGAGCTAGTGATCGACGAGGAAGGGGCAATACAAGTCAGGATCGCTGGACTGACCGAGGTGGCCATTATGGACGACATCCTGGGGACCGACACGATCAGTCTCATCAGTCGAATTCCAGCTACCAGCAGCCTCAGAACTATGCTAGAGGTCAGCACCTCCCACCTGGATCATACGTCAATCCGAACTTCCGCCAATTGAATGGGGAATCGGGTGGTCCGCGACAGCCACAGCCCGGCCATCCAGAATCATTAGCAGGACCTCCACGAACATTCGCTGGCCACAAGCGGAAGCTAGATGCTCTCAGGTCGCCGTCAAGAGAGCAGAGTCAACCTAAGCTACCAGCAGCGCCCGCCGTGCCGAGTTTTGGTGCGCCAATATTGCCCAGCAAAGCTGCGGCAGTGCTGCCTCCTAGCAATGATTCGAAGGCCAAAACAAGTACCAATGGTCTTGGTCTCACTCCAGGAGGTGACGAGCGACACTACAGCTCCGACGACGATGAAGGCGAAGACAAGGACGTCGACGAGGAAGCGATGTTTGCAGAGTTGAGCGGCAAGCTCACCTTCGAGCACAACGGTGTCGTAATGTCACTAAGCTCCGCCGCCGACCTCGCTGCATGGAAGGAGGAGCGAAGGAAGAATTGGCCCACCAGGATGCGCATGTCTGAGAAGGAAATGCAGAAACGCCAGACTGGTGAGGAACGGAAAAGGCTACTGGCTGGTATGCTGGCTTTGCAAAGCGTTTCTGCATTCAAAGCTGGACGTCCTCGGAGCGATGTTCGCAAGGCAGACACGTCAGCTCAACTTCAAAACGTCGATGAGAGACCTAAAGCTGTGGAGAGCAAGCTTGACAAAGCCCGCAAAGAGCTTGCACAGCAGAGCAAGAAACTGGAAGCTTTACGCCAGCGAGTAGTTGACAGTCAGGCAACGCTTGACAAAGCGCAAGCAGAGAGAGAAGAACGCGATCGGCAGGTCTCTGTTGGCCATGCCGTAGAGGAGGATGGGCCTGGTCATGACGATGACGGATCGAATGCCTCATCGGTGTTGTCCGAATCGTCAGTCGTGAGCTCAGACAGCTCTGGGTCAGAAGATTCTGATGACGATGGTCCGCCTGAGGAAGCCACGGCCAAAGCTCCTGCAATGCCTGTCACCACTTCCGAGAGACCAGTCTGCAAGTTCTACTATGCTAGTGGGCATTGTCGAGATGGAGATCACTGCAGGTTTCGACATGAGTTAGGACCGGGCGTGAAGAAGGCGGCTGAGGTGCATAAGCATATTCAGCGTGATCCTCATGCACCGAAATTGCATAGGGTCGAAAGAGAGCGGAAGAGCATCTACCAGCGTTTGATGGAACAACAGGAGGATGAGGAGGACAGGCTGGCGTTGAAGGTCATCAAGTACCTAGGCAAGAATGGTTTCTTCAGGGTTGATGTTGAGGTCGAGGCGACGTCAAGCACCACGTAGCATACGAATGCACTCTGCTCACGCAGCTATGGACGAGATGCTTTAATGACCATGACTTTCAGAAATTGCTGTATGCACTGATAGCAGTAAGTGAGGACATATGCAAGTGTCCGCATGGCGCTTGCAAACGGCAAGGATTGCCAGCCAACTGCATGCGACAGATTGCGTGTCGCGACCCGCCGAACAGTGCGTTTGCATCTTCTAGTCTCTTTCCTGCTTACGCTGACGGATGCCCGACCAGAGTGGCCTGAGCACCAAAACTTGTCTAAAGTGTGACCGCAGAGGTCGATACCTCCTCGTATCACTCTCTGTAATAGTCTTCGCTCACGGGATTGTGCGACCCGCCACTATGAAGCAGAGAGTCATCGATAAGGTCATCAATCACTTCGACAGCTACGGCACTGGGTTGCAAGCCTGTGAGAAGTCACGAGCGCCACTGGCGAGTGCTTTCTGCATACTTATCGCTTTCTAGGGCAGCGCTTTTGTCAAGATGCTGGCATACCGCCACCGAACTCTATCATGAAGTGCAAAGAGGTAATGCTGCCGAAGTTCGACGACCTTCTACATACCTGGCTTAAGCTGACGGCGACCCACGTAGGTCCTGCAAGCGGCCAATTTTAACATCGTCGACTTTGTGCATTGCATCAGCAATGGGCAGAAGCCGGCGCAGTTCAAGGATCGGGCGGCACTTCAGCGCTACATTCGCGCGAATCGGAAGACCAAGATGATGCCACGGGAGGAGGCGAAGAGGAACAAGATGCTAAAGCAGTTCTTAGTCCGAGTTTAGACGCATCGGTGTAGATGCTCGCAAAGGTTGGCAGCAGGCTATCCGGCCTTCTGATTGAGACGACGGGTAGACTTCATGGTTATTTTGTCGATTGATTGCAGGCTAGGTGCCAGTCTGTGCGAAGCAACCGCCACGACCTTGAGCCGCTGTGTCAGTTCGATCAAGGCAGCGATGATAGCTGCATGACTATTGTCTCAGCTGTACGGGGTAGGCTGATAGTTCTCAGCCACGAGCATCATCTACTAGCCAATGCGTCTGCGCAGAATCTTCGTGATTGGGTCCCAGATCGCAGAGACAACCGCCGTGTAGCATGAGTGACGGGAAGATCTTCATGTGACAGAGCTCGAGCTCGGCAAATCCTCGGCTTTGTCGCGTGTCGTGGCGCTCGGCGTCATCAGCAACCAACAGCGAGCTGGCTGACCATGTAGGCGCCAACTGTACTTTCTTCGTGTTTGCATTGTCGGTACACCGACGATGCGCGATAGACGGTGACAGACGTGCGCAATGGCTAGAGATACGCGACTGCGTGCGATGGGGATCGTGGTGGTCCTCGTTGCTTTTCTACTTTCTATTGCAAGCGCCGCAAAGTCCGCCCCGGGACTGGAGGAAACACGATTCGATGCGACGATCGAGAGCATTACCTACTTCGAAGACTCGAATGTGATTTTGCTGGTGTCCGACGCGACGACGTACCGATCGGAGGATGCTGGCGTCAAGTGGAGCCCGGTGTCTGGGCCCGAGAAGGGAGACACGTTTAGCCTGACGCAGCATCCGCACAACAACGATGTAGCGGTGATCCTGGGCAACAGCTACGTGCATTGGATCACGAAGGATCAGGGCAAGACATGGAGCAAGTTCGAGATCGACGAGGCGCCGTCCATGTCGAGGCCAGCGATCGCCTTCCACGGCACCGACCCAGACCGCATGCTGTTCCACGCCGCCGATTGCATATTCACCCTTTGCGAAGAGACGGTCTACTACACGACGGATGGATTCGAGAGCAAGAAGAAGCTCCGCGATGATGCGGTGTCGTGTCTGTGGGCCAAGAGCAACGATCTGTTCACGACGGGAAAGGAGGACTTGGACAAGAACCAGATTCTGTGCATCGTGCGAGGCTCCATGTCGCCGTTCAGTGCAGACTACCGCCTCAAGGTGTCGGACGACTTCTTTGCCGAGGAGTACGAGCCGAATTTGCACTCGGATGGTCGGCCAGTGACTGGGTTGGTCAATCTGGCTTCTGTCAAGTCGTATATTGTTGCGGCCGCCAAGAGCGAGATGACTACAGAGCTGGCAATGTTTGTGACGGATGATACTGTCACATGGCACCGGGCTGAATTCGGCGAGCACAAGGTGGAGGAAGACGCCTACACGCTTCTGGAGTCGACGAACTACAGCATGCAGGTGGACGTCCTCACCACGAAACCCACTTCGCCTATGGGCGTGCTCTTGACCAGCAACAGCAATGGCACCTTCTTCACGAAGAACATCGAGCACACGAACCGCAACATCCATGGCTATGTGGACTTTGAGAAGATTCAGAACATACAGGGCATCGTGTTGGTGAATACAGTCAAGAACTGGGAAGAGGTCGAGAACAGCTACATGGCCAAGAAAGAGATCGTGACACAAATCAGTTTCGATGATGGACGCACATGGCAAAGCTTGAAGGCTGACGGCAAGGACCTGCACCTCCATTCAGTCACCGATCAATCGAACTTTGGTCGCATCTTCAGCAGCCCAGCTCCGGGTATTGTTATGGGTGTCGGCAACACGGGGAAGCAGCTCGGTGAATATGAGGATGGCGACACGTACGTTTCTGACGACGCCGGCGTAACGTGGACGAAAGCATTGGATGGCCCGCATTTGTATGAGTTTGGTGATCAGGGTGCTCTGCTTGTGGCCATTGAGGACAAGAATGATGCGGAGAAGATCAAGTGGAGCTTGAACCATGGCAAGGACTGGAAGGAGGCGGAGCTTGAGGACATGGGCGCCAAAACTGATGGGGTCAGGCCCATTGGATTGACTACAACTCCGGACTCGACTTCACTCAGGTTTCTGCTTCTTGCAACCTCTGGCAGGGGCTCAGATCTCAAGCACTATATCTATAGCTTGGGCTTCGAAGGCTTGCACGAAGACAAGTGCAAGAAGGGCGACTTCGAAGATTGGTATGCCCGTGTCGACGACAAAGGCGAGCCAACGTGCATCATGGGGCACACTCAGAAATTCAGAAGGCGAAAAGCCAACAAGGAGTGTTTCGTCGACGATGAGTTCAACGACCCTCTCCCGGAAGCCGAGGATTGCAAGTGCACTGCTGAAGACTACGAGTGCGATTACGAAAACAACTTTGTTTGGGACAGTGAGCGCAAGAAATGCGTGGCTAGTGGGCCGCTCAAGGCTCCTGCTGACGCTTGTGACGATCCCGCGGGGACCTATATGGGCTCTTCCGGCTACCGAAAGATTCCTGGCAACACCTGTGTCCGCAGCGGTGGCGAGAAACTTGACGAGCCAGTCGAGCGCAAGTGCTCCGAGACTGGTAACGAACCACCAAGTGGCAAGATTGCTGACGAGATCACGACATTCAAAGACGCCAGCCGGTTCTTGGAGTATTATTACCTTGAGGCGCCAGCTCTGAATCGCCAGGAAGGGAAGGAGCCGGACGAGACTATCATCATGCGAACAGACGAGCTCAAAGCATACGTCACACGTGACCACGGCAAGACCTGGGCCAAGGTTGACACCGATGGCGAGGATGTTGTGGCGGTATACCCGCACCAGTACAACAACGACGCGGTGTACCTGATCACACCTACCAAGACAGTCTACTATACGCATAACAGAGGTGGCAGCTTCCACAATTTCGAGGCTCCGGAAGAGCCAAATCACAGCGACCCGAACCATGCCCCAGTCCAGATCCTTCAGTTCCACCCTGACCCCAAGAAGAAAGAGTGGCTGATCTGGACTGGTCTGCGTCAAGATCAATTCATAGCTCATGTGTCACAGAAGGGCGGCGACGACTGGGAAACTTTATTGCGCTCAGTCCGTAAATGTCAGTTCGTCTACCGCGAAGATAGAAACAACAGTACAGACCTGGTGCTCTGCGAACAACGCGAGGATGAAGATCCGAATGGCGCTATTCAGCTAGTCAGCAGTATGGACTTTTTCAGGAACAAGAACGAGCTGAAGCGGGATGTCATCAACTTTGCGACTATGGCAGAGTACATCGTCGTGGCTGCCAAAGATGAAGAGGCGAAGAGTCTGAGAGCGAGCACGAGTATCGATGGCCAGGTCTTTGCGGATGCACATTTCCCGCCGAACCTCAACGTGGAGCATCAGCAGGCCTACACGGTACTGGACTCGAACACTCATGCCGTCTTCTTACACGTGACTGTCAACAATGCGGCGGACGCCGAGTACGGTAGCATTGTGAAGTCAAACAGCAATGGTACCAACTATGTGCTGTCAGTCAATGAAGTCAACCGGAATGGTGCTGGCTATGTTGACTTCGAGAAGATGCAAAGTTTGGAAGGCGTGTCTGTTATCAACCGCGTGGCAAACGCCAAGGAGGTGCAGGATGGTGGTGCAAGTAAGAAGCTCAAGACATACATCACGCACAATGACGGCGCAGACTGGGCGCTGATCGCAAGACCGCAAGACCCAAGTGGTCCAGATGCAGAGCCGTATGGGTGCTCGGGTAGCGGCGACAAATGCAGCTTGCACCTGCATGGGTACACTGAAAGAAGCGACCCGCGGCACACCTACAGCTCGCCATCCGCCACCGGTCTCATGTTTGGAACTGGCAATGTCGGAGAATTCTTAGGCTCGAAGACAGACGCAGACACGTTTATGAGCACTGATGGAGGCGTGACATGGAAGTTCGTGGCAAAGGGTAACTATATGTGGGAATTTGGTGACCAGGGCTCCATCTTGTGCATTGTCAACGAGGACGAAGCAACGAGCGAAGTGCTGTACTCACTTGACGAAGGCGAAACCTGGACCAAGCACACCTTCTCCGACAAGGCCATGACAGTCAACGACATCACTACAGTCCCGAGCGACACGAGTAGAAATTTCATGCTCTGGGGCAAGATCGATGGCGATCTTGTGTCCGTCAACCTGGACTTCTCTGGCCTGGAGGAGCGGGCCAACGCCTGTAAGCTCGATGACAAGAATCCCGATTCGGCCGACAGCGATTACTATCTCTGGTCACCGAAGCATCCTGAGTCGGACGACGACTGCCTCTTCGGCCACGTGGCGCAGTACCATCGCAAGAAGGTTGATGCTGCGTGCTATAATGGTCGTGAGCTTGACCATCTGCACAATATTGCGCGCAACTGCACGTGCAGTAGGAAAGACTTTGAGTGCGACTACAATTACGAGCGCCTGTCGGACTCATCTTGCCGTCTTATTGAGGGTTTGGAAAAGCCGGATCCAAAGGCGGTCTGTTTCAATGACCCATTCCCGGTTGAGTACTACGATGTGACGGGCTACCGCCGCATACCTCTCACGACATGTCAGGGTGGACAAGAGCTGGATCTCACGAGCCGCGTGCAGCCTTGTCCAGGCAAGGAGGAGGACTTCGAGAAGAAGCATGGGATTTCAGGGTGGGGACTCTTCTTCGCCATTACGATCCCTATCGCTGCGGCTGCGGGCGCCGGGTACTGGGTCTGGAGGAATTGGGACGGCAAGTTTGGTCGTATTCAGCTTGGAGGAGAGTCGTATGGCGGTACTGGGCATGGCGCTTTCGATCGTGATGCGCCTTGGGTCAAGTATCCGGTCATTGCTGTCAGTGGATTGGTTGCTGTGATTGGAGCACTACCAATGGTGGCGAGTAGCTTGTGGAGGACAATTTCGACGGCATTGGGGAGGAGTAGAGGTGGTGGTGCATATAGTAGGCCATTCACGAGTAGAGATTCATTTGCGAGAGGCAGAGGGGATTACGCGATAGTAGATCCGGATGAGGGTGAGTTGTTGGGGGAGGATAGCGATGAGGAGGTTTGATTGAATTGTATGTTGAGGATGGAAAAGGTAGCCGGAGATTCTGTGCGGAGTACCGGTCAGGAGACGCTATCCTGTGTTTTATCTATAGCCTGCAATGTGTACGATGATTTCAGATGATTCTCAGATATATTCGTGACGGAAGGCCTCCCCATAACATCGATTTTGTGTGCTACTGTGCAGCTACTCTCTTGTGTCTGGTGTCTGGTCAATAATTGGTAGCTTCCACGGCCGCTGAGAGTCGCAATCTCAAACGCGGAGTCTTGGCCGACTTTCTACGGAGAACTTCGACCTGTCTCTATATTACCACGTGCATCATCACCATCATCATCATGATTCACGTGCATCAGTGCCTGCATATACAACGAATGCTGTGGCGACCTGCTCCAAAATGGCCGACCTATCAGTGGAAGAATTGCGGCGTCGACGTGTGCGGCTCTATGGCCGTGTCCAGGTGCTATGTCCAATAGCAGCCGGTCGCGCGGCAATCTTGCTATCGGCTAGTATTGGTGACCGCGCGACATGAAACGTGCGACGTGGAGGTGCGCAAGTCTGGCTGATTGGACAGATCTTGAATATCGTCATTGTTTGAGATTGTTGATCAGGAATGGACCATGACACGCGATTGTGAGCGATATAGTTCCCCAGTGGTGGGAGGCGACGGCTTTCCGGCACATGTCGTTGCTCCTTGACGCGATGCCTTCATTTCGCTATGGCGAACTGGAGCCTAGTGCCAACTGTAACGGAGTACATGTATACGTTCACTTTAGATGTAACACTTCTGCTCACATGTGTTGCAGTGCGGAACAACAGACCAAATAATCACTTTCTTCTTGGCAAACGGCATTATGCTACAGCAACATTGCAGTGATTGGACATCAATACTGCTCTGGCGGACACAAGTGATATGTTGATCATATCATTGGCTTAGCAATATACATCGTCACCTCCTACCATGGCGATGCGAACGTCCTCAGCACAGTACACACCAGTCTTGACTAGTGAAGGCCAAAGCAGCGGACAGGAGACTTCCAAGCAACACTGTCCGCATTGTGGAGCAAAGCAAGTCAAAGTGTCGGCAGCGAAGACGATCGTCGGCGTGCTATGGAGCCCGACTGTGGTCGCCTCCGCTGCTATCATTGGAGCGCTACTGGTGTTGTCCTGGCAGGGACATCGATCGCAGCCATGGAGCAGAACTGACTTTGGTACAACACCACTTTTGAACTGCAACAAAGACAAAAGCTGACTCTGGCCAGCTCCTGCTCGCCATCTGTCGAAGCCAGCTGAGGTCACCTTCACTGGCACCGCCGCATTCCACGAGAACGGCTCGGCATATAGGACTTCCAGAGCCGGAGATCCTCAATATGTGGGCACACCGTCAAAGGAGATTGACGAGGCATGGCGTGCTCTGATCGGAGGTCAGTGAGCAGAGCACCACCAAGATCATACGCTGATCGTCCGCCAGGCCGATATTTCTACATCACTGAAGACGAGGCTAGACAAACCTGGCCTGATATGTATCAACAGTACTACCACGACGAACATGGCTACCGAGTAGGGTGAGTATACCAAAGCAAATGCAGGGCCATCGATGCTGACATGACGAAGCCTGGATGTTTTGCATACGCTGCATTGTGTGGTACGTGACACATGAACTCTGCATCATGAAGTGATGTTGCTCACGGATTTCTCACGTCAGAACCTGCTCCGCAAGACGATATATGTCGACTACTACCCGCACTTCACTATGGGCAAACCGTTTCAGCGTTACCATGTTGGTGCGTATCATCAGATGAACTTGTACAGGGCTGCGTACTGACTATCCAGACCATTGCATCGACATCCTCCGACAGGCTGTACAATGCCATGCTGATCTCACGCCCATCCCCGTCCGATGGTTTGAGAGCGCTGGCCGGCGATTCATTGACTCTGATCAGACACACACATGCCGGGACTTCTCCACCATTCGTGAATGGGCAACGTCTCGGTATAATGGCAGTTTGGCGGTCCATCCGCACGAAGGTCCGGAGCCGCCTGAGTAGCAGTGCCTGGGGCATGAAGAATGATCGAGCTATGGCGCCATATCCTGTCTTCGGGAATGCAAAATGAACATGCACAATGAACATGCAAAATGAACACTGAGCTGGACCGAGCTCAAGTCGCACGCGAACAGACAGAAACGGACCACTGGACCTTACTGCGAGAGCTTTCAGCCTTCTTCAACTATGTGTTTGCACAGCTCAAGTTCTCTTCGACACCATGGAGCCCGTTGTAATATGCACGAGATCACTGAGTGAGCAATGATGAGCAGGTTGCGTACTACAGGTACAGGAAGAATTGCGCTTCTCAGAATCTAATTCGGCAGTACTCGAGCTGTTCTGGCTGCCGCGAGAGTCTCCCAAGGCCCCGAAACTACGAGCAATCTGCGAGCGCATCCATTGCATTGACTGGTGTGCACGATCTCCCGTCTTCAGTGCATTGGCGGGCCTTCATACATATGAAGTAGTCAGCCATGGAAATTGTCCTCAAGAGGTTGCTATTCGACGCCATTCTTGCAGGCTAGTGAAAGACTCACATCCGTGCAGTGGTATACGAGGCCGGGTCCCACGAGGCAAACGCCATTTGGATCTCCCGTCTTACATGTCTTTCATGGAGATCAGTTGCGGAATTCACAATACGCAGCCCGCTAGGAGACGGGAGTCGTACCTGTGCAAGGGCCATTGGCAGGAGCGCGAAGAGTGCTGCAGTGGTGACCAGCTTCATATTACCGTGCTGGATCTTGCTCCGGAACCGAGGTATGTGATATGTGGTTGTAGCATGGTGTGCGAGAACAACATGGCGATCAGCCGGCTGCACTCCTTGTGCTTACGTACCCGAGTCTCGGGCCTCTCGGCTCTACCCTGGTCCTCCTGAAACAACCTGATTCGTGACGAAGCGACCGGGCCAAGAACGGTGTCCTCATGGTTGCGCGACGAGAACGCGACCTTCGCGCACGTCTAAAACGTCGCATCAAATCTTGGACAAGCTTCTGAACAACCACCGCACAACCCTGGTGCATATGGCCGTCCAGCGCACCGAGGCGACGCCACAGAATCATCCGAAGCTGAGCATGGAGTGGTCCTACATGCTGGCGGTTCCAACCACGTCAGTCCAGTCGGATGCCGCAACATCCAACGAAGACCATCGCTCTGAAGGCTCTCGCCCGATCATGGACTTTGGGAAGACTCTTCTGGATATAAGGTAGCCGGTTGGTTACAAGACTTGTGGTGATAGCAGACTTGTGTCTGCGGCAATGTGCTCAGGTTTGTGCTCAGGTTCACCAAAGTATCACCATCTTGGTCGACTCCGAGAAAGGTGTACTAGACCTTGTAGCTGAAGAAGAAGAAGAAGATCAGCATACCAGGCCTGCCGGTCCCATCGATGGTTAGTACAGATGACTATCGGCCTAACTACTACTAGAAGTAGTTAGCAGCAGATGTGAGAATGTTATATCGATCTTATGCTAGGTCATCGAGATGTGCTTTATCTTAGATATAAGATATTATATAACATTATAATTGTTTACTTATTTAATACCTAATTATATCTTAGTACTTATTTATAATATTACTTCTACTCTTTAGAAAAAAGATAAAGGCTTATAATTATATAGTTATATATAAGTATATATAATAGCTACTAAAAATACTTTATAGCTTTTTTAAACTCTATATAACCTACTCTCTATCTAATTACTTATTAGTTCTAAAGTATAGATATCTATATTAACCTAACTTATATAGAATATAAGAAGTTATATACTATTAAAATATCTTTTAATAATATAGCTTTTACTAGGATTTTTTAGCTCTTTAAGTATTAAAGTACTTAAAGATAAAGAACTTATTAATAATATTTTTAATATACTAAAGAAGCTTATTTATTAAAAAGGCTATTATACTATATTCTTTAAGTATTAGTTTAAAGACCTTATTTCTAATAGTTAGTATCTATATATACTATATCTCTATTAAGTTAAAAGTTATTATTAACTAAGTTCTATTTATATAATAAATATTAACTATTCTTTTAAAGCTTAAATACTAGTAGATAATATTAATACTAGTTTTATTATAGTATAATATAAAGGTTTATAATTATTATTCTTAGCTATAGACTAGATCTATACTATAGAGTTAAAGTTAAAGTTAAAGTTAAATAAGATAAGTAATATTACTAACTATTAAATATTTCTATAAAAAAATAGAATTTTAGATTTTTTTAAAAGTAAGACTTTTTATTCTTTTATAAAAAGAAGAACTTATTAAAGCTATAATATAGTTTTTATATTTAATATATTATATATAGTCTATTTATTATTTAAAAAATTTATTTATATTATATTTTAATAAATATATATATATAGTTTTTATATAATAGATTAGCTAAATATCTTATAATTATTTTAAAAGTAAAAAGAAAAGAATTAAATATATTTTCATTTTTAATAGTATATAAGCTATATAATTAATACTAATACTTTTTTTTAAATAAATATATAGCTTAAATATTAACTTCTTAAGTTAAAATTTAGTTTTAAGTTTTAATTTTAATATTTTTATTATAAATATAAATATATAAATTACTTATTCTTAGTTATTTATATTTAAAGCTTTTAGTAAATATAACTATTATATCTATAAATAATAGTTTATAATATAAAATATTTAAATTTATTTCTTTATTTTTAAAGTAATCTATATTTTTTTAAAAGTACTTAGTAGATTTATATTTAAAGAATTTATTTACTATAAAACTTAAAGTTATACTAGTATATTTAATATATTAATAAACTTAATATAAAAGATCTTTATAAGACTTTAGACTTAAATTTTAAAAAGACCTTTTAATTAGTTATTATCTATAATTTATTATAGTACTATATATCTCTTTTTATAATATCCTTTTTATTATAAAAATATAAGTATATAATATTCTATTATACTTTAAAAAAGACTAATACTTTAAAAAGTAACTTATTAAAATTTATAATTAATATAACTAACTTAAAGTTAAAAGTTTTAATTTAATACTATATTTTATAAATAGAATTTAATAGTCTATTCTATATTTACTTACTATATAAGCTTTTAACTATATAGCTATACTATTATAGCTAGCCTTTATAATATACTTATAAGTATAATAAGACTTTTCTAGCTTAATATATTAAAAATAAAAAGTAGATATACTACTTATTTATATTATCCTTAATATCTAATAGGTTATATAATAGACTTTTTATACTAAAGTATTTTTAAAATATAGATACTTAGGTATTTATCTTTAAGTCTAATAAAGACTAACTTTCTATCTATTTAAATAAAAGTATTTATTTATACTTTATTACTATTAAAATAAATATACTTATAATAACTAATATTAGTTATTTTTAACTATTATAAGAAAAAGGTTTTTCTTATATTTATAGCTATTAGTTAAAGTTATATTTAATTTATTAGAGTTAGAATTAAGAGGTTCTAGTTATATAAAGTAGTTTATAAGATATTCTTAGTTCTTTATAAAATAAGAAGATATATTAACTAGTATTATATTTAAATTAGATAAAAGTCTATCTTATACTTTATTACTTATAATAGCCTTTATATTTAATAAAGACTTTTTTTAGCTTATATATATTTTATTAAAAGAAGAAAGAATATAGTATTATTAAAGCTACTTTAAGTTAGCTTAGCTCTTTAACTTTAAGTTATTATAGGTTTAAACTATATAAAGTTAAAAAAGTATTATTTTAAAAGTCTACTACTATTAAGTAGATATACTATTAAGTCTATTATAACTTAACTATTTTTAGTATAAAGAGCTTTTATATATTTATAAAAGAATATATTACTAAAAGCCTTCTATATATAAAAAAAAGTTAAAGTATAATATACTTATATTTCTTTAGTACTAAATAGAAGTCTAACTAGTCTAAAGTTTTAAAAAGACGCTAGATATAAATATATATATATATTCTTAGCTTACTTTTTAAAGTAGTTTATAAGAAGCTAGTTAGTAATAAAGTTATTTTTAGGGTTTAGGGTTTAGGGTTAGGGTTAGGGTTAGGGTTAGGGTTAGGGTTAGGGTTAGGGTTAGGGTTAGGGTTAGGGTTAGGGTTAGGGTTAGGGTTAGGGTTAGGGTTAGGGTTAGGGTTAGGGTTAGGGTTAGGGTTAGGGT